>VDFB02047230.1:339143683-339225686 GCA_007258455.2 Sequoia sempervirens
TTTGTTACCCGAATAGATCATCGTCATCCGTTACAGAGAATAATCCTTTCGTTCATGGTCTGTTGATCTTCCACACAAAATGGTCACAATAGTTCAATCGCCAACAGTTTTCCTTCCGCTTCTCTCATTGGTTCAAAACAGACCACGTAGGACAAGCATTCGGTCAAAACATTCAATCTAAATTGCATGTTGGTGAGACACCAAACTGTGTCTCCCGATGCCAAAAAACCCAAAATCAGAACCATCGACAAGACCAATGCTATCGGCAACATCCTGAGAAGTCATACAGATTGTTCAAGTCTCCCTGATGACATAAGGAACCAACTATCCTTATCGACAAGACCACCACCATCGGCAAGATTCATATCAATCGCAAACCTATTGACTAGGCTCGCTCTAACGCTAAGAGTTCACACCAATGTTCATCATGTGCAAAACTATCAGCAAGACAATTGCTATTGACAAGAGCTCATATCAAGCGCAAATCCATTGGCGAGACATGTTCTATCACTAAGAGTTCACACCGAATGCAGAACAGTCGGTGAGACCAGCACCATCGGCAAGAGTTCTCACCAAACGCAGACATGTCGGCAAGACCAACGCTATCGGCAATAGTTCATACCGAATGCATACTCGTCGGCGAGAGAAACACTATCGGCAAGAGTTCTCACTGAAGTTGCATACCTGTCGGCGAGACCACAACCATCGACAGGATATCATACCGAATCCATACCCGGCAGTTCATATTACTCTGATATGTTCATCAGGCAGAGTCTCTTTGACATTCATTGAAAGCCAACCTGTCGGCACATCGGAATGAGTTAAGAATCTCTTACCGAAAACCCATGTCTTGCTAATGACTACCATTGGCAAGACAAATCCAATGTCTCAATGACTTTGATCTTTTGAACACAGCTACTTATTGGCAAGACATTCTAAGGGTCTCACCAATTTTTCTCTTTCAGGAGTTTCATGTCAGAAAGTTTGAGGCACATTTTCCAACAGTAATGAGGTGGAAACAAAGAAAATTGATGCTATCATAAACATGCCACCTCTTAACAATATTTCTCAATTGCATAGTTTATGAGGAAAGATTCAAGCAATCTATCATTTCATGGCATCCTTGGCAGATCAAACTTTCCAACTTTACTGAATTCCTTAAGAAGGAATCATAATTTAAGTGGAATGAGGATTATAAACAAGATTTTGACAATTTGAAAATTTTTCTACGTACTCCAATATGACAACTTGCTATTCAAGGAAAACCATTCATTCTTTACACATCAACTTCTAATCATGCTCTAGCAGCATTCTTATCTCAACAAGATGAAAGTGGCAAAGAGCATTCTATTTATTATATTAGTCAAACTCTCATTGATTATGAAACTCGATACAAAACCATAGTAAAATAATGTTTGGCTCTTGTGTTTGCTACTAGTAAATTGAGACATTATTTATTAAATACAGAGGTGCATGTTGTTACAAAGTTTGATCCTTTGAGACACCTTTTTGCTAAAACAAATTTGTCAGGATGATTAGCTAAATGGGTTATGTTGTTGATTGAGTTTGATCTTAAATTTATTCCTAAATAAGAAATAAAAGGGCAAGCCTTTCTTGACCATTTAATTGACACTCCTTCACCATTAACATCACCATCATGACTCGTTCCCTGATGAAAGTGTGTTGACAACTTAAAAAGATACATGGGAATTGTATTTTGATGGGTCAAACTAGCTCTAGAGTAGGGGTTATATTAATACCGCTTTCAAGAAGGCCTATTCCCTTATCCTATCATCTAAACCTCTTATGCATGAATAACATTGCAGAGTATGAGGCCCTAATTTTTGGAATACGTGCAACCTTATCCTTAGGAGTTCAACACATTCATATATTTGGTGATTCTCAATTAGTCATTAAACAAATAAATGGATCTTATCAAGTGAAACATGACAAGTTATCTCAATATAAAAACCTAATGACATTACTAGAATGCTTTGAATCGTATACCATTGATAATATTCTACAAAAGGATAATCAACATGTAGATGCAATGGAAAGAATTGCTTCCCTTGTATCTCCTGAAGATCCTTCTATCAACTTCATATTTGTAGTTCACACAATTACAAAACTGTTGATAGATAAAAAGATAAAAGAAGCTCTAGTGACCAATATTGAAGTCTCTAGTGAATGGTACACATTGATATTTAACTACTTAAAGGAAGGTACCTTTCTTGAACGAACCACTAAAAACACGATAACTTGTATTAGGAAACTTGCAACCTAATACATAATCTTAGTTGATGTCTTATATAGGAGATCCTTTGATGGTCTCTTACTTAGATGTCTTAAACAATCAAAAATCCCTATAGCCCTTGAGGAAGCTCATGCTGGTGCTTATGGGGGGTATTTTGGGGGAAGATCGTTAGTATCCGCATGGGATATTTTTGGCGACATATGGAACAAAACTATTTTTATCATGTTAAGCGATGTCACAAATGTTAAGAACATAATAATTTAATCCATGCTTCTTCTTTCGAACTTCATGCTCAAATTCCTATTTGGCCATTTTCGATTTTGGTTTTGGATCTCATTGGAAAATCCTCCCTACCTTCTTCTTTTGGACATACATTTATAATAACCACAACAAATTACTTCACAAAATGGGTCGAGGCCATTCCTCTTCGTTCCATGATCGTTGATGCAATTTGTTGTTCCATATTGGAACACATTATTACTCGCTTTGGTCTCCCTTCTGCATTAGTTTCTGACAATTGTACACCATTTAAGAACAATGATGTGAAGAAATTTTTGGAAACATTTCACATTCAACATCATTTTTCAACACCTTATTACCCATAGCCTAATGGTCAAGCATAATCAACTAATAAAACTCTTGAACAAATCTTGTAGAAAATAGTAAGGAAACATAACAAATATTGGAAGACTCAATTATCTTATGCATTGTGGGCCTACTATACATGTATTTGAACATCCACAGGAAATACACCTTATAACCCTATTTATGGTGTAGAGGCAATAATGCATTTAGAGCTAGAAATTCCTTCATTGAGAATTGCTCTTAGAGGGCTTCTTGATGATACCACCTATAAAGAGAAGTGATTACAAAAACTTGAAATGCTTGATGAACAACACATCAACACTCTTGAGCATCTTCAAGATTATTCCAAAATAATGCAATGAAGTTACAATGATAATGTCATTTCCCATTCATTTAACAAGGGTGATTTAGTGCTATATGAAAATCAACGTAATGTTAATATTGCCCTCGGTGAAAAAGGAAAGTTTAGTCTGAATTTGTTAGGACCCTGGAGCATATACATTAACAAAAATTAATGGAACACCTCTCAAAGAACCTATCAATGTTGTGCATTTGCATAGATATTACACTTAACATCTCTTTTGAATAGTATGTATATTAAAGCATGTTGTTAGATTAAGTAGATGGTTGTCTATTTTATCTCGCATTGCTTCGTTCTTGACAAACATTATTGGTGTGTCTTGAATTATGTACAATAATTGTTCAATATGTTGAATTATTACTTTCATTTGCATGCTATTCAAACTCATATGTGTGTGTTGTGTCAAATTAGATCATTACATGCATTTAATTTTACAATTAGATCATAAGTGTATTTACTTTAACACATAACACTTAATCAGAATGTAGTATCTAATGAAAACATAGGTGTTTTAGTTAGATTACATAAAATTAGATCATGGATACATTTATTAAATAATCTTATTAAGATTGTTAATAGATCAAATTGACATCTAATTCAACAAAATAACTCAGATAACATAACAAAAATTCTTATATATATATATATATATAATGAAAAGTTTATATACATAGTCAAAGCATGGCATAACATAACATACAATAACTAGTGTGGCCTATGGTTCCAGACTCCTCAAGGCCTAGTGGTTGTGCTCGTTGCAAGATAGATGAACATGTCTTGCTCAAGGCTTGGCGGTTGTGATCGTATGAGTGTTGCAATGTGCTCTTGATCTAGATGGTCTTTGTTAGCCTATACTCTATCTAGCTCTGCGTGAACTTTAGTGAGCTCTACCTACACCCTGTTGAGTTTTGACCAGCTCTTAGTTGAACCCCAGCTAGCTCGAAGCTCCTCATAAGTAGTTTGAAGCTATGCAACCTTGTCTCTAGTCTACTCCTCTCTAACTATGGCTAGACCAACAATCATCATCATCTCCTCACACAATGTCCTCCATCTTGCTAAGGGATCAAATAGGTCAACATGACACCCCACACTAGGTGGTGACATGTGCTTCGCCTATGTAGCCTAATGTTGGGGTAGGGAGGGGGAATATTTGCAATAACTCGTTGGAAGAGATCTCGCCACTCTCGTGTGCACACTGTAAGATGGTAATCATAAGAACTATTAGAATAGGACATGATATATGTAAATGCAAATAACTTAAAAAGACAATACAACTATAATAACACATCATTACTTGGATCTCCAACCCACCAATTCAGATCTTTTTGAGGGATAATAGGTCCCTCATGTGTAGGAAGCGTGGAAGGTGTTGTGTCACTGCCCTCCCCATGCTCGTGAATAGTCATCATTGATCTAGTTGTTGATCGTGCTTAGGTGACTTGTAGGTGAGATGAAGGTCTTTCCTCGGGGGCATTCATGGCCTCCTCTAGCTTATCAGGATTATCACTCATCGATTATGGATCCCCCTCCTCCTCATCGTTCTCCTCCTCTAAATCCTCTACTCTATCATCATCGTCCGTATCCCTCTCTATGGCCTCATCCTCTCTCTCATATCCATGGCCTGGAAGAGGTCCAGTATCACCTACGGGATGATGTACAGGGAAAACACGTGTAGGTTGTGCTCTCATCCACCAACACTTGTAGGCTATAGTGGTACCTACATCATCTAAGCCTAATTCCAGGGGCACATCATGTTCCTCATCATCTAAGTCACTGAAGTCAACATCATTAACTGTGGGACACCAAATATCTCCAGGTTTGGAGCCACTCTGTTATGCTCTCAGGTATGTAGGCCATGGACTCAACGATACTTGAACCTATCCAAATTGTCACATGACTAGATCATAATAAAAGGGAATAAATATATAGTCATTTCATCCAAGTAAGAACCTATCCCGCTACATCCTCGCCAGTTGTTGTGTGAGATTTGGCCACTAGGGTATGGCGAGGTGAGTTCTCCATACTATCTCATCCTCCTCTAGGTGATTGAATTGAACCCTCCAGTATAGCAGATCCTCGTACTACCAAACCCATCTAAGTGTGTAGTTGAGTGATCATGGGTAACCCATGGTCACTACTATAGGATATCCTATAGGCCTAGTGCACGTGATATGCTCGAAGGCCCAAACTTGTAAGAGTGTATATTGCACTATGTTGTGTAGCTATTGGTATACAAAGCACCCAAGATTGTAATAGAGGTGAGCCAACATATTGTGACCCTAGGAATAGACGGTCTAATGTTGATCCATCTCACATATAGTGTGAATGAGGCCCCCATCTAGGTGTGTGCCTCATCCATCAAGAACAAGAACTAAATCCACAATGACAACCATGATCCATCATAACAATGGTGAGTGCACGTATAGAAGCCAATGAAGCTCAATGTGATCCTTGATGTCTCTTGGACGAATAGGTTGCCCCACATAATACTCAATATATTGCCACATTTTCCTAGGTGTGCGATCCTCCACAATGTGGACGGTCTTAACCCAAATGGGTAATCTCAAAATGTGGTGTACATCCTCAAGTGTCACAATCATCTCCCCTAAAGGTAGATAGAATGTGCATGTATTTGCACTCCATCTCTCTACTAGTGTTATCAACATCGCATCATGATACCTCATGGGTGGCATGACCTAGATCCAAAATAAACTAGTATCGCATAAAATTTCTACCTCCTCCTCGGTCAGCTAGGTAACTTGCTTCCAAAGAAAGGTGAATAATCTACCTCCTAGCCACTGGTGAGTGTGTAGTGAAACCTAAAAAAGATGAAAGAAATAATCAATAACATGCTTAAAAATAGTTATCAATCAATTAAAATCAAAACAAAGTTGCTCTAGGACACTTGGGCCATTTTTGGATGAAGGGGTCTTGGACACTGTAGCCATTTTGGGACGCTTGGGCCAAAAATGGACACTTGGGCCACTTTTGGATGGGGTCCCAAAACCCCCTAAAATACATAAAAAAGTGTTGTAAACACAAAAATGTGAACATAAAGCAGAGTACGGTAGACCCATCATATGTTGGAGCTCACCACATTCCACCTCTCACAAAACATCCAATCTAGGGGGTTTGTATGCTCGTCGACTTAACATTTTTACTCACTCTGCAACAAGGTAATTTTGCAAATAGTAAATGTCAAAATGATGGTCAAAAGCATTATTTTTCACTAACATATACTAAAGTTTATTAAAGCATATCTCATTTAAATCACCATAATGGGGGCTAGTGAACTCCATTTTTTATGTCGTTTGTTGCTTTGGATTCATGTTTTTGTCCCCAACCTTATTTAATGTATATTGATATGTGGTATTTCAATACCCTATTATAAAAATTCATATCACCAAGTAAGGCAATTCGATGAGGCTAGATTGCTACCCTGATTCCACCTCCATAAAACAAGCAAAATCAAGGGGCATACATCTACCCTCGAATTTGATTCTTTGTATGAGTTTGGTGATTTTTGAACTAACAAATCGGTTTTGCAGGATGCAATTCCTAATAGTGTGGTTTTGCAAATGACTACATTGGGGGCTTCATTATCCCCATTCACAAATGAATTACATATCCATATACGTATCCTTTTATGAAGTATTTACTTTCAGTACTTTAGCTTGCATATGCATGTAGTGTCATATGGCCGCTAAAGTGGGAGCCAAATGTAGTGTAGAAAATTATGCTCCTTTCTATGTGATAGTACAATTTTACATTTAATTTGGACCTATTTTAGTGACCTTACATTTATGCATTCTCATCCTTCAATAATAGGCCCCTAAAACCCTTTATTATGCATCCAAAGGCCTATTTTTATCATTTTTAGACATTGCAACAAGCATTGAATAAATGCATTTAATTAAGTTAAAACCTCGAAACACTTTGATCCTATATTTTTAGGCCAAAACCCTTGAGTGAATAGGTCCCTTTTAGGATCTAAAATCAAATTTTAAACATGTTTTTGGTGATATTTTAAAGTTCCAAATTCAAGTTTTACATGTCAACTATTGGGATCTAATATTTGAGAAATTAGAGAAGAAGCCTATAAAGCCTAGTCTTTTCATCATTTCAAACTAGGTTGGAGAGAGATTTTTAAAAGCAATCAAGGAGATCAAGTAGAGATTCAAAAACATTCAAGCAAACAAAGTTGAAGTATTGGAGCAACATTTTGTTGTTTTTGCATGTCTTCAAGCTCATTTTGTTAAAGATTTCATCAAGCATTATTCATGATTTAAGGTTGATGCCTATGGTGGAACATGATGAATTATAGGTTTGGGAGATGCATTTTTCCATTTTCCAAACCTAATGACTTGTTTCCTAAGTGATCCCATCTTCTATATTCATTCTAATAGCTACCTAAAGCAAAGTACTATCATATTTCAAAATTTTATTAGGGTGTATGGACTTCTTCCAAATTGGATCTTTATCATTTGTCATTATTATATAGGAACTCATGCTCTAATGTACTTGAGTAGGGTTTCTTTGCATGTTATCTCTTAACAAACTTACATAAACTTAAGGTCAGGGCTTGCACACACTGTCATTTATTAGATTTACATCATTTTATCAAGGTTCAATTACCAAACTTGGGGTTTGATCGAGGTAAACCCCTATACGCCCAAAAACAATATTTTCTCTTGTCGATTTGTCACAAGTCCAAATCCGAGAGTAAAGGTGAATAGGTATAGAAAGAAAGTGAAAACAAAAAGATACAAATCTAGATTTTGAAGTTTCAGAAAGGGGTATTGGGACCCATTCACCTTAGGGCGAATGCGTCCTGCTTCAAGCTGCAAAACACAACTTTTGGACCAGGTGTACACTATTTTACACTTCTCAAATCTACCAAAAATTTGTTGTTTCTATTTGTGCTCTTCTTTAAATTTGAATTTTAAGTTTCACATTGGATAATTGAGTTCATTTGGTATTTTATTTTTATCTCCCCAAACTGCATTTCAACCATATTTGTCATTTTTGTCATAAGGGAAATCAACAGATCTCCTAATAGGGTTGATTCACCTTTTGGTTGAAAGTCAATCCTACCCTTTGGAGATCTCTTTTCCAAATGAAATTAGAAGAAGATAGGCATATCACCCTTCTTGCATTCCAATTTTGATTAACCCTATTTTTCTTTGTTTCACATAGCAATAGCTATTAATTACACTATACAAACATCATACCAAACACCCAATAAATAGATAAAACAATACATGAAACAACCAAAGGGGAATCACAAATCTATTAAATGATGTCACCCAAAGGGGTGCCCAAATTTCCTAGTTAAATTCCAATGCTCAAATTCAAGAAGAGTACTTGTGCTAAATATATCATATTTGTTACACATGTCTTAAGAATATGGCATGTAGCATGTCATAGTTATTCTCCCAAGTTGGGTGTTTCAATTTATCTTATTCAAATTGTTCAAAGCTTATTTATGATAGTCATAATGATATGCCATAGGATGGTGAATATTATTGTTCAACATGTGTAACTCCCTCTTACAACTCTTAGACATCATAAATGATCTTACATTTTTATGTGCATGGCTTAACTTCTAAAGGTCATAACTTTTGATCTGAGAAGCCAATTGAGTCCTTTTTAAAATTGAATATTTTGGAGAGTTCTACATCACTGTAACTTGCTTTAGCTAGTTAAATCCTATTTTAATAATTTTTGGAGTTAAAATGAACTTTATGGCCCAAAAATTACATTCTATTATTTTTAAACATTAATATGCAATTTAAGACACCTTTTCTAACAATATGTGTGTATGTGTGCATTTATATATGTAATGGTGATAATTATACACTTTCCAATTTCCCCCTTCCTTTTGACTCACTTTCACTAGGTTAGCCTTTTATGTAATGACAAGTGTGTAAGTTTCATGATTTTTATCCAAGAGTTAGCACATAACCCAAGCCTTATCTTTTTTCACATTGTACTCATTCCTAGGAATTGATTTTTCTCTATAGATTTATGCATTTTCATGTCCTAGATCAGATTCACACTTACAAAGGTGATCTAGATTGCTTTTGTTAGAAATGAAGGAAACCACTACAATATGGAAATCTAATATAACTTGTAAATCTAAAATATAATCTTATAGAAATTAATGGACAAATGATTGTTGATGGACAAATTGAGCTGGAGAAAATTAACACTCGGGTGAATGTTGTAGATAATCTTACCAAAATTGTGAACACAAATAAGTTTATTTGCTGCAAGGAGGCCATATGCCTTGTTTCTTTTACCTAATTGATTCCATGGCAGTGTGATTCCCCTAGCTCTTGCAAGGTATTCAACAAGTGGAAGAATGTTGGGAATCATGGTGTCTTAACCTTGGCAATTCCTAAGTTATTTATATATTCTTATTTTTTATATTTTCACATGAAGATTATCATTTATATTATTAAATATATGTGCTTTGGAAGGGGCGTGAAATTTTGAGATGACACTTTTATCACATGTTGGTGCCTTGAAAATAAGTTATTAGTTGTCAAAAGATACCCATTTAGTGGTCTAACATGGAAAGCCTATTTTTAAGGATGTTATCACATATTATATGACAACTATAAGGGTTAGAAGTAGGGGAGATCATTTTTGATGTGAGAATAAGTTATGACATGTGTAAGAGAATCTTTGTATAAGCTATTAATGGTCTATGAAGCATATAAGAGCATCTCCTATTTTCTAGGGGTTCTTATGACAACTTGTAAGAGGGTGTAAATTCATGTAAAAGACCATGTTTAGCATGTAAGGGTCACATATATTTTTACCATGGTACTTTGGAACCTTGTTTTGACTCATGGTAATGTCTTATGGTGGTATTTTGAGCCCCCATGAGTCTATATATTGAGGGGTTGAGATGGAGACATTATGAGATATTTTATAGGTACACAAATGTTGTTGGATTGGATGCAAGATTGAGAAAAATTTATGTATTGTAATCTCTTTGAAGAATAATACGAATTTCCCCTCTTTTCTTAGTGGAGATTTTTATTTGAAAGGGTTTTCTCCACGTAAATTCATGTGTTATGTGTATGGATTTTGACTTATGTGATTTATTTGCACTTAAAATCATTTATCCATTAGTTTCTACAAGATTATATTTCAAATTTGTAAGTTATATCATATTTCCATTTTGTAGTGGTTGTCTTTGTTTTTAACAATTTCTACACATAAAAATTATCCTTAAGCTTTCAAAATCTTAATTAAAAAATGGGCTTAATTATTTTCCTCCATGCAACTATTATGAACCAACTTGAAGAGTGAAATAATTGAATTACGCACTAGGGCATTGTATGTAAAGGAAAAACCTTAAGCCATTTAGAACATCTAGCGAATAGATTGAATGAAAACCTTCTAGCACACATCAAAAGGCTTAAAAATATTCATCTAGTGATATCCACATTAATCAATGAGGACCAAGTGAGTTGGTAAAAGGAGTTGAGTGTATTGCAATCCATTGAGTTCAAATCTCAAAAGTTGTTTGTTGGTTTAGCCATTTGATTTAAAATTAGTTGTGAATGTTTGTTTAGCCCTAAAGTAGGATTTGTTGTATTTGTTTAGTTGTTCATGGTTGTGGTTGTTTTAAATTGTTAATTGAAAATTGTGTCGATTAGTTGTAAGACTTTGTAATACTGCAATTAATTTGTAAAAGAATATTGTATCAACATTCTAGGCCATGTTAAAATAACTTATTGTTGCTCGCATTCTTGTTTAAAGTTGTTCACTCAACATCCTTACCAAGGGTTTGACAGAAAGGACTAATTATCTTTGTCATTTTAAAACTCTTTTACATACAAAGAAAGTTAAAAAAAAAAAAAAATCAAACTAAGAAATTCAAGGCATGGTAAAAGAAGAAATATAGAAAATAGCAAAGATCACTTCCATGGATCTAGTTCAAAAGTTACATTCATGAGATCAATTTTACAATCTCAAAAATGGGTGATGGATTTTTTTTTTAAATTACAAGTTTTGATGTATTGACCTATCAAGCCCTAAATTTATGCTGAACCACTTTGGGATACCTAGCAAAGTTATATTCCACATCAAGCCATGATTTAAGTACTTACATTTATTATTTAAATATTCAAGCATTAATTTTATCACATTATCATTTTCATCTATTTCTTAAGATATTTAATGTTAATGGTGACTAATTACTTTATCCTAGGATATTTATGTAAATATG
This sequence comes from Sequoia sempervirens, assembly GCA_007258455.2. Classification (NCBI taxonomy): domain Eukaryota; kingdom Viridiplantae; phylum Streptophyta; class Pinopsida; order Cupressales; family Cupressaceae; genus Sequoia; species Sequoia sempervirens. The sequence continues at coordinate 339,155,129 of VDFB02047230.1, forward strand.
CAATTTGTTTCATTATATTTTTAGCATGAACCCATCTATCTTACACGCCCTAGGGTTTTGTCCTTATTCCTTCTATCTTAGGGTTCTACATATAATATTCTAATTTGTTTAAAATTCAATAAGGATTTGAATATACTCTTCCTTGTGCCTCATTGTTAGTGCTTCAACTTTCATTATTTCACTCATTTGATACCTACCCTCCCACCCTATGAGTTTAGGGTTTGTTTTTGATTTTTCACTTAATTACTTTTTTTTTTAATTTCATATCAAATCTATATTTAATCATAAATCCCTTTTTAGTCTCTCATGATGAATATTATATTTCTCTTGTGATGATGTCATAAGCAATGATTATGTTTCTGTGTTCTCTCTCATTATATATTTCTTATGGTTCCTTATTAGGGGTATGGATGTGCACTATGGCATTTACGTGTGTATAAAAAATGAATCTTTCATTTACATGTGGATGATGATAGATCACTAGTAATATTTATAGAATCTTATGTTTCTCCTTTGTGGCATGATGATGCAACTACCCACTCTTTACATATTTGTGATATTGCTAACCCTTGTGATAGTTCTATCCCTACATATCATGATTACCCTATCTTTATACCTCTAGATCCATGCTCATTTGATGATCCCTCTTGTGAGTAGCCTATGGGTTATGTGTATGTCCTACATTTTACATTCATTACGATATGTCATATACCAATAGCCTTTCATCGTCTCATAATTATATTACATACCAATTCATTAAATGATAATATTGCACCTTATGACATGATAATATTTAGCATCTCATGATTATATTCTATAATTTTTTCTAATACCTTACTTTATTCTATAGTCCATGATGATATTTTTTCTTTATATTATTGATGGTTCCAATGATGCCCCCTGTTACAAATTAAGTCATATTAAATGCCCACTATGAGTAGATGATGTATCTTGTTGAAAAGTGAAAGTTAGACTTGCTTTGAAGCATGGTGCATTATATTGGTTTGATTTGTCTACCTATTTTATTTGTCATTTATGACATTAGAACATAATTTTATAGAATATTTTTCTTACCCCAACAAGCCTCAAGATAGTTTTGATTTCTCTCAAGCTCCTAGATTGACATATATTTTTACCCTTATTTGTCTTCTTCATTTGTGGTCCACATGGATGATTTTATTTTTACTTAGGCTATAGGACTTAAAGTTGTCAAGGATATACATTATTCTCATCTTCCCGATGATGAATCACTGAGTGTGATTCGAAACATCGATCTAAATAAGCATACACAATTGAATACAAAATCTTTCATAACTAATCTTCGTATTTTTTTGGTTGCAATGTAACAGGAGAAGACTTAGTTTCTCTAAAAATAACTCTTCTACTATATATTACCTTTTGTACTAGAAGAGCCCAAAGCTTTTATCCTTTCACATCATAACTATATTTGATGAAGATACATTTCATAGTATTGCTCTCCAACTTTGTTCGCTTCTCCATTAGCACATGTGCAAATTCATCACAACCAAAAACTCTAACATGTCTCAGTGAAGGATTGTGACCTAACCATGCCTCTATAGGAATATATCAACAAGAGTTGATGTACGAGACTTATTAATCAAGTAAAAATCAATGACAACTTCCTTTATTCTAGATCAATATCACTCAACACATTTCTAGCCTTCTCCATCATTGTCCTATTCATTCTTTATGCAAATCCATTTTGTTGTGGATAATATATAGTTGTCTTTTGTCTCAAAATATTATAGTATTTACAAAATCTATCAAAATCATCAAAGAAAAAATTCACCACCATTATTAGTCCTCAAACATTTTATTTTCTTTCCAGTCTACAACTTAACCATTGCTTTAAATTCTTTAAATTGAGTGAAAACTTTAGATTTACTCTTTAGAAAATATACCCATGTCCTACTATATAATCATCAATAAATGAAACATAATATTTGGATTTTCCAATCGAAGAAAAACTTATAGGACCAAAAACATCATAATGAATAAGATCTAATACACCGCAAAATTTATGAGAAATCGAGTAAAACTAAACATGGTTTTATTTTTCATAAATGCAATGCTCAAAAAAATCAAAATCAAGATTACAATCAAACAACCCTTCAACAATGGTTTTATTTTTCAAGATCCTTAGACCCTTTTCTCCAATGTGACCAAGTCTCTAGTGCCATAACATAGTCTTCTTTGTAGGTAACTTTGATTCAAATGAAAGAGCACCCTTAGGTACCCATAAGCCATGACCATCCATTGAAGATGAAACCCTCACATCTTTCAACAAAGTAGCCATAGTCTTGCTTTTCAAAAAAGTACTATTACACTTAACTGTACATGCATCAAGTTTATAGAATGTGCCATATCTAACACCTCTAGAAATAACCATTATCACCTCTAACCATCTTACATATTGCATCAAAAAAGACTACCTACATACCCGCATCTATTATTTTGCTCATAGATAACAAATCTTGTGTTAATCTAGGGATATAAAACACACCATTATTATTTTTTATTTTACCATCATGAAAACCAATTCTAACTTTACCACAACCAAAAATATTTAAATAAGTATCATCACCCAAGTACACCTTACCTCCATCAAATTATTCATATTTAGAAAACCAATCTCTATTAGAGGTCATATGAAAATATGCACCTAAGTCAATTAACCATGCAACATTACCTGCATGAGTGGAAAAAGTTGCAATGAATGCATCACCATATTCCTCCTCAAATTTAGAATCAAAATCAAATATCTTCTTCTTCTTCTTTTCTTCTTTGCACTCCTTACGAAAGTGTTAAGGCTTACTACGGTTCCAACAAACAAATTTTGACTTTCTAGGAGATTTGGATTTATCACACTTCTCATTCTTCTTTCTATTTTCCTTAGGTCTTCCATGAACATTTAGGTCTTCCTTAGCATTGATGGATACCTTCTTCCTCATCTCTTCAAAGAGAAAAGAACCCACGACATCTTCACTCTTCAAGATAGCATAACAATAGCCATAACAAGAGAACCCACAAATTAGGAAAAGAACAAAGCAAGATCTAAAATTTCTCCTCATCCATTTTAACACCAACTGATGCCAATTGAGCCACCAATATATTGAATGCTTCTAGGTAGTGTATAATTCATCCACCCTCTTCTATCCTCGAGGAATATAATTTCTTCCTCAATAAAATATTATTCACTAAGGATTTGGCTTGATACATCTCATCAAGTTTCTTCCTTGGTTTTTGCACAAAGGTTTCTTCATGGAAATTGATCAGAATAGAGTCTACCAGGAGCAATCTGATTAGAACCTTAGCTTTATGGTCCATAACATCATATTGTGCAACCAAAGTAGGATCTACATGCCTCATAACATTATCATCAATAGCATCCCACCTATCTCAATCTATTATCAAATCCTCCATCTTCAACTTCCACATCTCAAAATTGTTTCTAGAAAACTTCTTTGCCTCTATTCTCCCTAATGTACTTGCAATATGAAATTCTTGCAACAAGATCACAAAGTATCTTTTGCACAAGCTCCCACTCAAATCTGGGTTAGTTCAAAAAACCCAACAACCCACAATTGAAACCAAAGGTGATCAAGCTCTAATACCACTTGTAAAGAAGCTAAGGTAGAAGAACAACTTCCTATGTTAATATTGAGAGGAGGGTTATGCAGAAAAATTTCAGATTTGAATAGTTATAAAAATTCAAACCTAAATAAACATAAAAATATTCATACCACAACACAATGGTTTACATGGGAAAACCCTTTTGAGAGAAAAACCCCACTCCAAAAGCCGCCCAATATATTATTCAAAAATGAACAAGATTATAATATACTTGTAGAGCAAGCTTTTTCACAGGAGTATCACGAATTGGAGATCCAAAGGCAACTCAACACCTATAAGACTCACACACAACCTCCATCTCATGCACCTAATATATAGGAGATACATTACATGAAATTGTCAAATGATATTACAAAACCATGAGCTAAAACCACCTAAAAAGTGGTGCCCATCCTCATCTCCAATAACATATGCCTATAATGTGTCTAAACACACACGAGGTTGTGCAAGAAGTTGGGTCACAAAAATCTCAAAAAGTGAAAGTATTTTTCTAATTTTCAGAATTTGTCACACTTCGACTGAAAATTTGAAGCGCTTACACATTGAATCTTAAAAAAATCAATAATATGAAATTTAGTATTTTGATTCTAGTCTCCAAATATGTAATTTTTTCAAATATTGAAAAGATACAAATTCATTTTAGTAGGCATGTTTAAAAACCACTTTTTTACCATACCATGCAAATGTACAGACACCAAAAGTTGACCTAAATAAAAGTATTTTTTTAAATCCTTTTGGACAAAGATATGTAACAACCTAAAGATTGATGGGGATATTTTTTTATAGTTTTTTTCTTAATTATATATATATATATATATATATATATATATATATATTTTTATGAAATCCCTACAATGTGTACAGACACCACAATTTTTTTTCATTGTGTATATAATTTTTTGAAGATTGATGTCATAAATTTTTTTCAAAAAATTGTACATAAAAAGTTATTAAAAAACTAAAAAATCCAGAGATTTCAAGTTTATGGACTAGTTTTCTTAGAAATTAATTAAAAAAGCACCATTAAATTAAAATATACATATTTAGAAACTAGACACTGTGATCTATAATGGGTTTTAATTTCATGAATTAATTCTGAAAAGAAACCCATCAGCTATATTGTCAAAGTTAGATGTTTCTCTTGAAATTTCCTTAGTTTTTTAGTTGTAGGTCAAAGGCTAAGGTTTGGGTTACCAACCCTTTCTTGAGCCTAAAACCAAAGCAAAAAGTGGGTTGGGATTTCTTTTTAGAATGGGTACTTGTTTTAAAGAAGAATGGGTACCCATTTTAAAGTGGGTTCCCAATCTAAGATTCGGGATCTCATTGCTAAACAATTATGGGTACCCATTCCTTTTGATATTTTTTTTGGCCAAAACTTCCCCTCTTCATGGACCCAACTTCTTGCACTTACCCACACCACTGCATGCAACTCCCCCTTTACAACTCATTTATGTGTCCAACAAGTTTTTACATCTCCCATTTCAAGATACCCAACTTTTGGAGGCCATAAATTTTGACCCGAGTGTCTAATTGATGAACCATTTGAACAATAAAAAAGCTCATGAAGCACTCTATTAAGATACAATTGGCTACATTGATTATGACCACTTTGAGGCCTTAAATTTCTTCTAAGGCCTTCAAAATGGACTTAAAAATTTTAATATCTTCAAATCTAGGCTTGATCTTGTGACAAAAATTTATGAGCATGCTTATTTAGCCAATTCAAAGCTTTGGGGAATGTTTTGCATCAATCTATGCTCAAGTATAAACTTACTATAAATAGTAACCTCGTGTAATTGCAAGGTTGAGACAATATTTCTTAGTAGGAAAGCTTTAGTTGTGGAAGCTAGGAAGTGGAAGTTGTGCCTCAAAAATTATGCTATTGTCTCAGGCCAATTCATCAACTATGAAAAAAGTAATATTTACTTCTTTAATACTATCCCAGAGTTACAAAAAAAAAGTAGCTGCTATTTTGGGCTATGATGGTGTTATTATCCTTGCTATCTATCTTGGGATCCCTCTTATAGCCATAGATTTTAATTGGGCTCATTATGGAATATGGTGTTGGAGAGAATTAGAAAAAACTAGCAGGTTGGAAGGGCAAGATATTAAGCCATGTGGGAAAAATTCAACTCCCTGCTATTGCTCTACAAGGTATTCTTGTTTACTTCCAAAAAGAAAAAAATGGTCCTCATAAGTTGGGACATTGTCTATCTTCCTAAGGCTTGTGGGGTCTGGGAATAAAAAAGACTCATCTTACCAATAAATTATTTATGGCTAAGGTTGGATGGAATCTCCTTCTGAACAAAAAGGATTGGTGTGAAATAATGAAAGCTAAGTACTTAAACAACATTCAATTTATCAAGAGAATATCCAACTTTGAACATCCTCACAGTTATATGATTTGGAACAATATCCTCAAATCTAGGAAGTTGTTATAGGTGGGGCTAAGGTGGAAATTGGGGAATGGTTACAAGATTAGATTTTTGGAGGACCCTTGGGTTGTTGACCAAACTTTTAAACCAACTGATATTTAAAAACTTGTAGGAACTGATAATTAGTTTTTTGGGATGGAGAGTTGCTGACTATTTCATTAGAAAAATTAGGACTCAAGAGTGGAAGAAAATTGAAAAATGTTGTTGTAACAAGTAGGAGCTTATCCAAAAATATAAAACCCTTTAAAAGACTTAGAATGTAACAAGAATCCCCTTATTACAGAATGAGGATGGGTTTTATTGGGAAAAGGATAGGAGGAAGTTCACTATTAAGTCTACTTACAGTCTATTATTAACCAACAACCAATACTATAGATTTTGGAAGCTTATTTGAAATTGTCATCCCACCCCAAGATCTATTTCTTCTAGTGGATTGTTGCTCACAACAAAATTCTTACTCAGGACAATTTAAGGAGAAGACGTTTTCAAATACCTAATATGTGTATTTTATGCAAAAAGGAGGAGATATCTGAGTCTCACCTATTGCTTCACTATCCTTTCTTAGAAGAAATTTGGGGCTATGCCTTGCAGAAATTAGGATTCAACTCGACCATGAATGATAACCTAAAAGGTATTATTAAGAATTATACCTGTCCTTATGCTCACCCCCTAATTAGGGAGTTATGTAGACAAATCCCTCCCAATATTTGATGGAGTATTTGGAAAGAAAGGAACAAAAAAATATTCTAAAATGTTGAAAATAATGCTAAGGAGGTGTTTGGGTCTTGCTCTAGCCTATTAGTGGAAAATGTTTCTTTGCAATTGCAAATCTTCGACCTCCCCTTCTTTTGATTTGGATTTTAGGGTTGGAAATAGATTGGGATTACACTTGGAACCTATTGGATTTGATAACTCTAAAGTTTTAGCTTTCTATAATATGAAATGGAAACCTCCCACCTGGATTGGAAAAAAGCTTAATTTTGATGGGGCTACTAAAAGAAACTCAAGATTGGCTAGTGGTGGTGGTATTCTCAGAAACCCTATTGGATAGGTTATTGTTGGCTTCTCTAGGGGATTGGGGGATCATTCTTGTAGCATGGATGAAGCTATGGCAATGTTCTGGGGAGTCATAATTTCCCTCTCTCTAAGGATAAAAGGATTATAGATTGAAGGTGACTCCAAACTTGTCATAGATGTTGTGAAAGGAAAGGTGAAGGTGGGTTGGACTATTAGTGACATCATTAATGATATCCAATTTTTTTGTTAGGTTTTGATGACTATGTTGTATCTCATACTTACAAAGAAGGTAATAGAGTGGTTGATGCTATGGCCAATCTAGGAATAATGTTGGACTCCATTAGATGCAAGAGAAACAATTTGAGTCTCTCGAAGAATGTTAGAATACTTGTCTTGGAAGAGAAACTCAATAAAATATTACTAATTTGAAGAGCCTATAATAATATTAAAATATTTGAATATATATATATATATATATATATATATATATATATATTCTATGTTTTAACAATCAATTCAAAGCCCCTCCTTTTGGTCTGCGGGCCTTATGGGATAATGATGTAGATTTGATGAGAAGGGATTCGAGTGGTATGATATGTAAGGGTTGTTTTTTTAACCTTATGGCTGCTCATCATAGCTCATAATCAATGTGGAATGTTGGTGAATGCTTGGAGTTGGAATGATGAGGTGATTAAGGCCAATATATTTGTCATGAGCCATGTCATCATCGATAAGAATATAAAGTATGTGAATATATCTCCCATGAATAGGAACCTACCTATTTTAAATATGCTTAATTATATATATAATGGGTGCTTTAATATTGTCTCTTTGAGCACTAGAAAAATACTGATGGCACCAGGGGTTTTATTATACCATTTAAAGATGATTTAAAAAGGATGTGGTTGGAAAACAAGTTGATGGTTTTCCTTCACCTGAGGATTCTCCTTATCCCTGGTATGATTAATCAATTAATTATTTTTCAATTATATTTATCAATGATATTTAAGATTGTTTCTAGAAAACTCTCTCCCATTTTGAGAACCCCACTAGTCTTCCTTTCCTAAATCCTAGACTTAACAACATTCCCTACAATCTACAATGCAACCACCTAAAAATTTCTTGCATTATGGGAGGTGATTGTGTACGAACAGAGCCTAAATCTTATGAGGAGTTCAAAAATGACCCAATGTTTTTGCACATTTGTGCCAAATGTGATTTGGCACCGTTACTAGAGAGCCTTAATAGGCACGATGAAAATATGTCTATTTAGTTTTTTAGCACTTGGAATGAGCGAAAGGTTAAATGAGAGGCATATCTTTTGAGGTGAGAGAAGATGTTATTTACCAAGTGATGGGTCTTTCTTGCAATGGCCAAAAGCTTAAAAGACTTAGAAAAGTGTCAGCCATGGAGAATGTGAATCTATTTTTCAAGAAGGGGGAAACTTCAATTAAGTTGCATGCTAGCTATGATAGGGAAAATATTTCTCAACCTTAGGATAAGGTATGTTTTATGTTGATGAAATACATTAATTTAGAAGGGAATTTTAAGTGTTTTACGTCTACCACCTTCCCCTCCTAAACCATTTGAGGAAAAAGGTGACCATTAGCTTCTCCCTTTATTTTCCTTCTTCCTTGGAAGTGTTGATGAAGGAAGCCTCGGATATGGTGGCCAAAAATCTTGAAAATCCACCTATTCCGCTCCACCAGGGGCTTATCCTTAGAATCTACCACTTTCACTAGCCCTCTGCCCCCTAAGCCCATTTGGGCCTATCTTCTTAAGGAACCCCCACTGGAAACCTTGCCCCTGGAGAACCCCTCAAACCCTCCTGTTGAGAAGTTTGCAACATATATTTCTAGAGGGAAATAAAAAATGTCCTTCTAGAATGTCACCCCCAAGATGGAGTTCGAATCTCCAAACCTAAAACTCAAGCCCTCAAAAAACCCCAAAACTTCTAACCAAAAAAATTGTTGTTGTTAGTTTCTGTGATCTTAAAAATAACCATTCTAAATGTCTCAAAAACATAACTAACACAAAACCTAAAAACCCTATCAGTAAGAAGAAGAAAAATCCCCTAGTCAGATTCTATGCGGAAGAGGATAGTTTTGAAGATGACGAGGAAGAGGAAAACAACAAGGCCATTGAAAAGGAAGAAAGCAAAGGGAGCCAAATCTAACTAAGGAGGCTGGCAAGCCTAACCTTAGTGTCTAACAATTGCATAGATTATTGGAATGACCTATTCCCAACCCCATTGTCAATGAGATTTCTAGTGATATGACTAAGGAGGATAAAGAGGAGGACTACAATATTAAGGAGGACAAGGATGAGGATGTAGATGTGGAGACTAAAGGATCAAGTACATTCTCTTAACTTAATGTTATGCTTTTAGATTCAGAGAACTTTACCCCTATCGAGGAACCCAAAATGGACACCTACTCTAAGTGACCAAAGATTTAATTGTTGTGTTATCTTGGATGGATGACTTGGAAAGAAAAATGAGTGGACTTTCCCACTTCACTTCAAAGGTCATCCACCACTTGATGTCTACCCTTGGGCCAGTGTTACAAGATGAAATTAAAAAGCATGAAAAGAATAATGATGCTAATATAAGTTCTCATAAACAAGAAACATTTAATTTCTTCAAGGAGGATTGGGAGAAGCTTGCTATGTATCTTGGTGCTCCTTTCTTTTCTTTGTTTTTATGTTTAAAAAAAACTTTACTCTACTAATGGTTAGTTGTCGATTTGTTGTCTCTATCCCGTGGCCTTTGACCTTGTTTATTTTTTTCCGAATTTCCACCTAGTTGGGCCTTTTGTGTTTGGGTCCAACACTCTATAAATTCTTCTTATCTAATAAAAAACAATCATTCATAGGAGTATCACCAACCAAAGGTCTAGGAAAATTATGGTAACTTAACAATGTCTACAAAACTCTTACACAACCTCCATCTACCTAACATATGAGATATAATACCAAATGATGATTAGAAAACCATGAGCTAAAGTCACCCAAAAAGAGATGCTCAAATCCTTAGCTTAGAAATCCAATACACAAATCTCAAGATGAATCCATAGGTTAAGAATAACATATTATTTCCACCTATCATAATCTTATTATAATCCACTCAACAAATTGGGTGTTTCATTTTAATTTTATTATCTCCAACTTATGATGTGTCATAGAATGCATTATAATTTGGTCAACAAATGTGACTCCCCATTATATCTCTTTTATATGTCCAACACATTTCTACATTTCTTACATGTAGAAGATCCAACTTCTAGAAGCCATAACTTTTGATCTAGGAGGTTGATTGGGACCTATATTTTTTAAATTATAGAACTAAAAAAAACCTATACAACAAGCACTTTTGGAAGTGCTTACGAGTAATCCAAAATATTTATTTTGACCAAAAACTAATTTTATACACTTTTTTTTTGTAATTTTAACATTAGGGTCAAAGCCTTTCCTAACATATGAATGTAATAAATTCAATAAGAAAACCAAACTACACTAACAAAGTAGTTAAATTTCAAACTACATCTTATTTTATATTAATGGAACTTACATTATTCATTTACACTATAGTCAAATTTTGAGTCCTCTTTATAGTAGAATCAAACTTAATTTACATGGCTATAATGACATGAAATTAATTAAAAACATTAAATACATTGAAATGAACCTTTTATTGAGAAATTTTTAATGTTATCCAATTGATTCTAATTTCAATAGCAACCCTAAAATAGTGGCATCACAATAAAATGCAAGGTCATAATAACATATGATTAGATATTTTCTTCATGTTATAGGCATTATGGATGCTTATACTAAAGTCTAGTAAAGAAAGATAGGACTATTAATGCAATAGTTACAAGGAGAGAAGAGTGGTGGGACTCTTTAATAGTATTTTTTTCCTTCTTTCACAACATGGTTTATAATTATGAAGATATGATTCTTTTTTGGTGAATATTTTGTGGTAATTATATTTTAAATAATTTTTTTCAATATATAGGTTGCGATTATGTCAATAAATTAAATATTATATTAAAATTAATTTTTGTGATTGACACGATATTCAATAAAAATAAAATAATATTTGTTTATGTCAAAATGTTTGAACTCTTTATATGTATTTAGATGATTAAATATATAATGTGATAAATGAGGTGAAATATAATTAACTTAAAAAATTATAGTTGAAAAAATAAAAATAAAATTTCATGGATTTACAAACAAAGAGTGTAAAATATAGTTTTCAAATCTTATCTCCTTAAATGCAATCATAATAGTGATATTTAATAAAACATAGCATATCAATAATTGGAATAATGTGATTATGTTAGATAAAACAAATTTCATTTCTTTACTTTTATGTAGGTGTAGTTTGTGTCATCTTAAAAAGAACTTTGTGTAATAGTGACATCTATAAAAAATATAGTTTAATTTAGTGGAGGTTAAAAATAATTCAAAAAGTCTCATTATTTTTATTCTTCTATTATAAATTATACACAAAAGGAAAAGTAATCACCCCAAGTAAATGAATACAGTAAAAAAAATGAAATAGCTTGTATTCTTGATAAAATAAAATAATGTAGTACATTTGAATCTAAGTTTAATGAAGCTTAAAAATAGTTTAAAAAGTCTTACTATTATAATTATGATACTATATATTAGACACAAAAGACAAATTATTCATTGAACACAATTAAAAATTAATATAACTTGTATTCTTGATAAAATAAAAGAATATATTATATTTAAATTCAAGATGTTCATTCATTAATTTTATATATATTTCTACAATAATGATTATTGCGGCACCTTTCAATTGAAAAGTAACTTGTATGAAGAAATGGAGATAATTAATTTTGTTAGCATCTCCTATATTGATTCATGGATTTATGTTATTTCTTGTCCATATTCCAATATTTTTGTAACATATTATTTCTAGAGGTAGATAGAGTAATGGAAGAACATGCGACTAAGAAATAAAAAATAGAAATCCAAGAATCATAAATTTTTCCTTTGTCCAACCCAACTGTATGTAATTAGATCAACTTACATCACGTCAATGAGAATATTTTTATGGAGAAAAAATATTTTTTAAAAAGATTTTTAATATTTTTTTTCTTAAAGAATGTAAGATTTTTTTGAAACACAATAATTTTTACAATTGAACTTAAAAATGATAAATCTAAAAATTAAAAAAAATTATTTTTAGAAACATGATTGAAGTGAAGATATTTAGAATCACATTAACTTGAGTTAGTTGATAGGATTTTAGGAAGTTTAATATAATAAAACAAATGAATATATTTTTATTTTAGATGATGTCACAATAATTTAAAAGATGTCATCTTTTAATTGATTTTTGTTAGTTCATTAGGAGACTAGTTTTATATGTAAAGTTCTAATGTAAGGATGTTTGATCTCAAAGAGATTGTTATTTTTTGTGTGAATAGAAAGTTATTAAGAATACACTCATATATTTGTCCCTATACTATTATTTTAAAACTTTAACTAAAATTAAATATTAGTGGCCTAATAGAGATCTCACTTCCTTGTAAATGCCCACATAGTCTGAAGGTAGTGCCATGGAAAATGGAGGATGAGGGGGCGTGTTTATCAGAACCCATTTCAAGGCTCAATAGTACTTCTCAAACCTTCCCAACTAACCATTAGCAATTTAGGCTACGAGGAATAGAGCCTGCCTGGTTTAAGGGCCAATATTTTGTAATGTTTTAAATTCCCAAGGTCCAATAGTTAGCAAGAAAACATTTCAATAAGTTTTAAAGCCTCGAGGTGTCACATTTTAAGTGGTATTTTTTTAAGATATTTCAGAGGTTTCAAAGGTCAATGGAGCTTGCTACTTTGTGGTGAATATTTTTTTGTTCACTCCACTAAATGCAATGAATTTTGGGCATCCTCCCAACCACCCCTATGTACCCTTTTTCATCTAAGGCATCTATTTGAAACTATTTTTGGGTGTGTTTGTTGTTGAGGCCATTGATTTTGTGTTGCTATAATGCTAAATTTTAGGGTTCTTCTTGGAGGATATGTGTGGATGTTTTTAATCATTTGGGAGTGTTTGGTCATTATGGGTATTCAAAGAATAGTGGTGTAGAGCTTTTGAGGATTTCTAAAATTGTTAGTTTGTTTGTCATTATGGATTTTCACTTAAAACTCTTAGAAAAGTAGTCATATACCCTAACATTTATAATCATATGTCTCGCTATTAGTTGTAGACATTTTGGAAGTTTTTAAGCAATAGGGTATGACAAGTTCTTTATTGTTTGAGATTTTTTTTCACCAAATTTTCTAGTGTGATTGTAGTAGAGATTATACAAATGGTGTAGTACTTCAAGTAAATAAAGACTATTTTCTTTATTGGTCTTTTTTGTGTTGCATATGAATTTTTATGAGTTTGATGAAGGATCATTAACCAGATATAATTTTAGATGATCATACATTTGTTGAAAATTCTTGTTTGTTGTTTTAATGGATGTATATGACTATGTGACCCAATAAGGCACTACTCTTGAAGACTTAAACCTTCTAATATATTAAATTTTTTAAAACTATTCATCAATAGAAAATAGTAAGTAGATAATATATGTTATTCATGATGATGTAGCATAAAAAAGAAAAATATTAAGTAAAACCTAATGGTTATACCTTTTAGAGAGTCATGTTCAATATATTCATACTTTTCCAATGTCTATGAAGTTATAAATGAAACTACCTCAATGAATTTTGTAACACTATTCTTATCTATAGATGCATGTGCAATGTATTTATTAGCTATGAATAGGTCTATTGTAGCTAGTTAAGCTTAACCTAGTGTCAGTTACAGGGGTTAATTTTACATTTGGGTATAGTTGTTATGGATTATACTAGTTGTTCATTTTGTTTGATCTAAATGCTTACTAAGGCATACCTCTAAGAGAACCTACCCACTCTCAAAGTAGGCCATTAGTCATCCTCGATCTATTGACGAACATCTATTTCACCCTCTTGAAGACACTCCTAGTCTTGAGGGTGAAATACACATGTTCTAGGATTATGGACTTGTGATTTTGGGGCATAACTAATTCCATGCATTTCAAGAATGAAATATAAGTAAAAACATAGTTGTATATTTTATTGATTTTTAGTTATAGATTTTTCAATAGCTACATCATTAGAATTTACATATAAAAATAGAAAGCATTTAAATAGAGAATTGTTGTAGCTATAATTTATGCAACTAAACATGACATTTTTTATAAGATCATTTTTCTATACTTTTTGTTAGGGTTATAAATAAAACTAGTCATGAAAAAAGTAAAATAAAATTTTCATGTGAGTAATGAATAGATTATAGCATTTATAGAAGAACCAAAATCATTAGAAATGGTACATGTTTAGACAGAAAGAAATAATAAGTCACAAATTAAGCTTGAAAATAAAAAATAATCTTCATTAGTGTTATTAATGTAAATCCATGAAGAAAAAAATTTAGGAGAAAGGGTCTGATGAATTAAGGAAGATTATGCTAGATGGAGAGAAGTGTACTCAAGCTATCAAAATTTTGAAATGGATATTATGTTGAAAAATGGAGGTAATTATGTAGCTTAAAACTTGTAAAACTATGAGATTGTAGATCTAATTAAGTGTTCTTTGTTACAAATTCTTTGTGTATGATTATCTGTTTAGATTAATTTTACCAATTGTAGAAAGAGACAAAATATTGTAGAAGAATGAGACAAGAAGATAGAAGTGACACAACATATACGCGGAGAAACCCTTTCGGGAAAAAAATCTACCACCAGAATCAATAGTGCTTGTATTATTTAACCTTAGAACAAGATTACAATAATATTGTATCAATCCTTCTGGTACCACATTCTTGGTGACTGTTTTGATCCATATAAAGATATATTTAACCTGCAAACCAATTCTTCTTTTCCATTACAAAAAACCATCAGGTTGCCTCATATAAATCTCCAATGTTCTTTACCAGGGTTAGACATAAACCTACTTAGAACTCCCATTGCTTGGGCTATATCTGGTCTTGTACAGCACTATTGCATACATCAAACTACTGACTCAATAGCATATGGAATTTCAAACATTTCTCATGATCAAAATCAGATTTAGGACTCATGTCTAAACTTAACTTCGTGCCAACCGGTAAAGGAATATTAATTGGTTTACTATCCTGCATGTTAAACTGTTTCAAAATAGTATCAACATAGTTGCTTTGACTTAAGCAAAGCTTTCTGTTACCTCTATCTTTGTTGATCTCCATACCAAGGATATATTTTGTAGCCCCTAGATCTTTCATCTCAAATGTGCTGGAGAGTTGTGCTTTCAATTCTTTGATCCTTACCTTGCTGTTACCAATAAACAACATGTCATCAACATACAAGATAATAATTAAAAGTTGATCATCAATAAATTTTATGTAAACACAACGATCTTCCTCACTCCTATCATAACCAATTTTCAATACAAAAGCATCAAACTTCTGGTACCACATTCTTGGTGACTATTTCAATCCATATAAAGATCTCTTTAACCTGCAAACTAATTCTTCTTTTCCTTTTACAACAAAACCATCAGGTTGCCTCATAGAAATCTCCTCATCAAGATTCCCATGCAAAAAAGCAGTTTTCACATCCATTTTCTCTATCTCAAAATCATAAGCAACAACAATAGATAAAAATAATCTAATAGAAGTTACTCTAGCAATAGGAGAGAAGATTTCATTAAAGTCAGCTCCTCTCTCTCAGAGTATCCCTTGGCTACTAATCTAGCCTTGTACCTTTTGAGATTACCATTTGCTCCAATTTTCTTTGTAAAAATCCATTTACAACCAATGGTCTTTCTTCCTTTGGAAAAAATTTCAAGATCCCATGTGTCACAAGTATCCAAGTAATCCATTTCCTCATACATAGCTTGTGACCAAAGCTTGTTCTCATCTGAAGACAAAGCTTCCCTGTAAGATCTAGGTTCATCATTAGTACTCATCAAAACAAATATACAATGAAAATTAGGTGGGCTATACCTGTCAACGAGATTCTGTTGTCCTATGAATCTTCTCAAAGGGGGTTCTTCTTGTTCCTCAATATGCTCATCATGAGCATCTATCTCAGAAGAACTCTATGAACTCTCCTCATCCAATCCATCCAATTATTCTTCAACATGTGCATCTTCATGCTTCTCAGTATTTATCTCAAAATGCACTATTCGAGAAGTATCCTTCTCCTTTGGTTGTTCTTCTCTCGAATAAGTTCTAAATTCCCTAAAAATCACATCTCTAGATAAAGTATTTTTTTGGGTTAGAGGATTCCAAAGCTTGCAACTGTTTACATTTTCACCATAACCTATGAATATGCATTTTTGTGCTTTTGGATCTAACTTAGATCACTTTTTGTTAGGCACACGAACAAAATCCTCACAACCAAAGATCCTTAAATGTGCAACACTAGGATTCCTACGTAACCACATTTCATAAGGGGTTTTATCTTCAATAGATGAACTAGGAGATCTATTGATTAAATAACAAGTACTTACAGCCTCGGCCCAAAGGTAGCGATCTAGCTTAGCACTACTTAACATACTCCTAGCTCTTTCCATTAAGGTTCAGTTCATCCTTTCTGCTACTACATTTTGTTGAGGTGTATATGGAGTAATTTTTTGTCTCACAATTCCTACATGCTTACAATAATCATCAAATTCCCTAGAACAATATTCACCACCATTATCTGATCTCAACACTTTTATCTTATGATTTGATTATTTCTCAACCAAAGCCTTAAATTCTTTAAACTTATTAAACACATCAAATTTTTTATGCATAAAATAGATCCAAGTGTATCTTGAGACATCATTAATAAATGTGACATAATATCTAGATTTTCTAATAGAGTCAATATCCACAGGGCCCATTACATCTGAATGAATAATCTCTAATAATCTTTTAGCTTTATTTGTTCCATTAGGAAATGAAGATCTAGATTGTTTTCCAAACACACAATGCTCGCAAAAATCATTTTTTTCAATATTACAATCAGGAATACTGTCAACCAATTTCTTATTAAGAATGGTCCTAAGACCCTTTTCACCAATGTGGTCCAATCTATGGTGCCACAACATACATGTATTTTCAGCTTCAGTTACATTGGTTGATTTATTCAAGTTGGAGGTATTCAACTTAAACAAAGTCCCAATCTGAGATCCTTTAGCAACCACCATATTCCCTTTCACCAATTTGCAACCACCTTTGTCAAATTTCACATGCATTCTAGAATCATTGAACTTAGATACATAAAGTATATTTCTAGCAAGTCTTGGAATATGTAAAACATCATTAAGGGTCTTAACCCTACCATCATTGAAACAAAAATTTACCTCTCCTTTTCCCACAACCTTTGTTGTGCTATTATCTCCAAAGAATACATTCCCTCCATCATATGTAGTATACTTAGTGAACCACTCCTTGTTAGGAGTAATATGATAGGAGTAACCTAAATCAATAAGCCAAGAGTTATCACAAAAAGTATTAGATGAAATGACCAATGCATCATTACTGTCATCCGAGGATTTCTCTGTAGAAGCATCAAAACTCTTTTTCTTGTTCTTACAATCATTCTTTACATGTCCAGGTTTCCCACAATTCCAACAATTTACCTTACTCTTACCAAGGGTTTTAGACCATCCTTTGGACTTACCCTTTCCTTAGGCCTACCTCTTACAAACAAGGCATCTTGGGATCCTATTTTGGACTTCCTCCTCATCTCCTCTGATAGTAGAGTAGGAATTATATTGTCCATCTTAGGATCTGCACCACAACCACTAATAGCAACAATTAGATTTTCCCAAGATTCTGGTAAAGAACAAAGTAACAAAATGCATTTATCTTCATCTTATAGCTTTACATCTATAGATGCTAATTGACTTAGAATCAAATTAAAAGAATTTAAATGATGTGCAACAAAATCACCATCTTTCATCTTTCAAGAATACAACTGTCTTTTTCATATACAACTTATTAGTAAGACTTTTGGTTTGATAGATATCACCTATCCTCTTCCACAGTTTATATGCAGTAGTTTCATTTGAAACATTCAAGAGAACAACATCAACAAGAAATAATCTTATGGTCCCTCTTGCCTTCTTATAAAGCTTAGCCCAATCCTCATTTGACATCGTTGTAGGTGACTTTTTCTCATTACAAACAACTAACCACTAATCTCTCTCTTCAAGGAGATCCTCCATTTTTAGTTTCCACATCTCATAACTAGATCCATTGAATCTTTCAATATCTAAACAAGAATTAGAACTCATTGTAACACACTTCTTTTACAAATCAGCAATAAAACAATAGTAAAAGCTCCCACTATAGCCAAAAAAAACCTCAAACTTTTTAAGAGAAAGGCACCCAAAACTCTCTACCCAACTGCTAGCTCGATACCAAATGTTGAAAAATGGAGGTAATTATGTAGCTCAAAATCCAGAAACTATGAGATTGTAGATCTAATTTATGTTCTTTTGTTGCTAAATTTTGTGTACATAACTGCTTAGACCAATTTTTGGCCAATTGTGTAGGCAGAGTACTGGTGAATGAGAAAGGAGATAGAAGTGACACAACATATACGTGGAGAAACCATTTCGTGAAAACTCCACTGTAATAGTGCTTGTATTATCGAACCTTATAAGATTACAATAATAATCAGATCAACCTTTAACGTGAGCATGCTCTTTTGGCTTTCAACAATTCTTCTTCACAACTCCGTAAATAAACCCCTACTAAAACTCTCTCAACTTGTTGCAATTAATAAAATACGAGCATTGTAAACTCCAAAGAGTCAAATTACAGGTTTGAATCTCCTCTAAAAAACTATGCCCGCCCGGTAAGAGTCCTATCACAAATATGTCAAAATAAAGTCTCCCAATTTAAGCGCCCAAATCAACACTAATCGATCATGGTCAAGAAAAATACTTTCAAGCTTCCCTTGTAAAGAAAACCAAGAATGTGGGCCCACTAATCAAATTGCAAATATCTTTCACAAAAGGTGTTAACTCCAATATGCTAAATTGGGCGCCCAAGGTGGGTCCAAGTCACTTTAGTTATCGAAATATATTCCTCTCCACTAATTCATGTCATTATGCATAATGACTATCTACTTGAATCAATGTATACACTGTTATCCGCTGCGTAATTAAAGTCATTAGTCGCGTAACCTGGGTCAAACTAGCATTCAACTGAATATAACTTCATGCAACTGAAGATAACTGAACTGAATTGAACTTCACTCATGTAAATATCAATCCCTAAATTGTAGGATCTTTACATGCATTGCTGAAGTGTTATCATTCCTCCAAACAGTTAACTTAAGCAAGGTGGGTTCCACCTTCCATATGGGTGCCCCATGTGCTCCTATTTTGTAGGAGCTCTTTTTGGGTGTCCCCACATGTTCCTATCATTTAGGAATAATTATAAATGTCAATTTACATGTTCATTTCATTTGAATTTAATCTCTTTCTAATCCTAGTGTTGGGGAACAATTTCCAAGGACTTAGGAGATACATGAAATATGTTTAGGATTGCAATTAAATGACATCCTATTCCCAACATATTAGTCATAAGAGAAGAAATATTGCCCAAGTTCTCGAGAGGAAAGTAAATTCTATCAATTAAAAGAATTTGACCTCTACAAATGCATTTAAGTTTCCATAAGGAGACCAAATTACACTAACAAAGTGGTTAAATTTTAGGTTACATCTTATTTCAATTTAACATAGTTAAATTTTATTCTTTACATCAAAGTTAATTTTCAAATCCTCTTTACACTACAAAACTTAATTTACATGGATATAATGATATCTTGTTTGAATTCAATTAACAACATTGAATATCTTGAAACTAACCATTTATTATTATTTTTTTAATATTGTCCACTTGATTCTAGTTTCAATAGCAAACCCAAAATAGTGACATCACATGAAATCCATATTAAAATGTAATGTAATAATTACATGCAATTAGATATTTTCCCATGGTATAAGCATTATGGATTCTTATAGTAAAGGGAAATGATTACAATAAAGATAAATTCTTACATTAAAGATAAAATTTAAAATGTGCAAGGTAGGAGTGTTAATGCAGTATGCATAGTGAGAGAAGAGTGATGCAACTCTTTTAGTGATTAAATTTTTGTTCCTTCATTTGCAACATTATTTATGAGTATGAAGATATGATCCTTTGTTTCCATAATAGTAAGTGAATCTTTTATAGTAATTACATTTTCAATCTTTCTTGTGATTGTATCGTTAAGTCAAATATTGTTTTAAAATTGAAACTCTTGATTGACATCACATTCAATCAAATATTTTTCAAAAGAAAAGCTCATTTATATCAAAGTACTCAACATATTCATGTCAATGTAGATGATGAAATATATATTATGATAAGAGATAAAATATAATTGGTCTAAAAAAGCATTGGTTGAAATTTTTATTTTTTATTTTCAATTATGAACAAATAAACAATTAAAAAATTAGTTATCAAATCTTATCTCTTTTAATACAATCATAGCTTTGTGTAATAGTGACATTTAAAAATATAGTATATAACTATTCAAAATAATGCAATCATGTTAGATCAAATGAATCACCCTTGTTTACTTTCTTATAGGTGTAGTTTGCGTCATCTTAAAAATAGTTTTATGTAATATTGATAAATTAACAAAAACATATTATAATTTAATGGAGGTTAAAAATAACTCAAAAAGCCTTATAATTGTGATTGTCCTACTATACATTATATAGAAAATAAATATCATTTCAAGGAAAATGAACACAATAAAAATAATGCAATAGCTCGTGTTTTGATAAAATAAAATAATACTTTACATCTAAATCTATGATACCAATCCATTAATCTTAATTAGATTTCAACAACAATGAGTGTTTTGCGCCTTTTAATTGGAAAATAATTGATATAAAGAAATAGAGATAGCTAATTATATTAGTAGCTCCTACATTGAATCATGAATTTGCATTATTTCTTGTCAATTTATCACTATGTTGATAACATATTATTCCTAGAGCTAGAAAGAATGATGAAAGCACATACAACTAAGAAAGAGAAAATAGAAATCCAAGAACCATCTAAGTAAATATCCCTAATGACATTCCTAAAAGGAAACCTTGTACATGTTTCTAACATATTCAAACTCAAATTGTCTCTAATGAATGAAGTGATTTTTCCTAAAAACCCATGTGGACTTGTAGTCAATAGATATCTTATGTCAAAAACATTAACTAAGCAATAATTTTGGTACTAAATGGACAAAATACTCATATTTAATGTATCATGGTAAGGAATCATTTCGATGTTGAGAATTTCTTCGAGAAAATGTTTCATCTTTGTCTAATCCTATTTTTTTTCAATATGTTAGCACCACCAATTTTGTCAAAAACTATTTTGTTCAGTTTGTTTATGGATTTGATTGTATTGGAGCTTTTAGATGAAAAAAACTCCAACACAGTCAAATCCATAAACAAACTGACAATCAATATATGATTTGTGGAAACTTGTTATCATTAAAAAACTATTTTGACACCAACAAAGAAATGAAAAACCATATTTGAAAGCATTAACATATAAAAATTATTATCTCAAACCCCATTTGAAATTTCATTCACATTGCCTTTTAACATCCAAGAGTAAACTACAAAAGTCTTTTGCTCTATATAGGTCAATACTTGTAGACTTAGACACAATAGAAGCACCAAAAAATATTAAAGAAGTGTTTAAAAATATTTTTTTTATCCACTTACCAAATACATAGTTTTAATAAATAAATAAATATAATTTAAAAAATCTAAGATATTTGACACCCTAATTACAACATTTAACAAATTTAAAAAATTGTTTAACTAAATATAAAAATATAAAAAGTTTGAATCTTAAATGTATCCTTTTTATTTTCACCTTTTTAACAATATTGTTATTTTCTTTGAACGTTAAACTTTCAAATATCTATACCTGTACTTATTTTCTCTTACCTCTATAATTATTAAAAAAATTAAATAATTTTTTATAATTTTTAATGCTTATTATAGTGAAAAATATTTTTCACCTAATCATCCTACTATTCTTTTGTGTGACAACCAAAGTGTCATTCACATGTCATGCAACCTAGTTGAGCATTAGAGGATGAAGCACATCAACATTTACATGTATTTCATTCAAAAGATTATCCATGATGATGTTCTCTCAAAGTATTTGTCTACTATGGAGCAGGTTGCAAACATCTTTACTAAACCTTTAGCATCACCTTGATATTTTGAATTTTTGCATTTGCTTGGGGTGAAGGAAGTTTCCCTTGGGAGGTCTTGAGTCCTCCTTCCTTACATTTAGATCTCTTTCTCATAGATGATTTTTTTCACAATGTTTTCTCCTTTACTTCATTTTTGAGAGATTTTATTTTGTACATGAGTGCCTCATTAGGCCTTATTGTCAAGACTCATTTTTCAGTGACTTTATCCTTAAGTATCAATTAAGGGGGGGTATTAGTGTGAATATCTATTACTCATCTAGTTTACATTTATCTAGTTCCTAGACCTAGCAGACCTATTCACACTAGCCTAAGTTCACTTAGTGGTTTAGTTGTCTCACCTCATAGGCACATGACACATGCTCTCGCACTTGTCCCATTTTTATATAGGTGTCACACCTCTTGGATGGGTATTCAATGTTTCACTTTCACCTTCCTACTTCCTCCTTTTTCTACATATACAAGGAGAATATTGTATAATCATATATGTTTTTTATAATATTTTTTGGCTTATTTGATTGCATGAATTATCTTGAGGAAGTACTTGAATGTTGCATTCATATTTTTTGGCTCCAACAAGGAATAGAACCACTCAAGAGAATTTTCCTTGAGTTAGTGGAGAACAAGTTTTCAAGAAATTTGATCATCATAGATATAGTCTAGGAAAAACAAGTAGAATGTATCGACAATTTTTTGGGTCTCCTTTTCCATCATATAGAGGAAGATGAGTGGATTTAAATTTTGGTGGAAAAGGATGTGATATAATTCATAAGATAATGGGTAATGATGAGTTTCCATAATTACATTGTGTGGGTAAGACATCAGGTTTTTGTTGCATTTATTTAATTTGGTGTAACACATGGGGTAGAACACAATTAGATGGATGATAAGAATATGGAGTTGGCAAAGGAGGGGGCCTAATAAGAACCTTAGTGAGGAGGATAAGAGAAAGGAATAAAACATGGATAAGATGGTGGGAGATGGTAAGTGTGATGAGTGACATGAGAGGATGAAGGAATAGAGGTAAAATGAACCCTGGCGATAATAGGGGAAGTAGTGGTGGTTAGGAAGGAAATTTTACAAGAAGTTTTATGGGAAATATAATAATTGGGTGTTGCAGTAGAAAATATAGAATGAAGAGATATCAAAGAATTATGGAAAAATGGAGAGAAGTGATGGAAATATAAATGGATTCTTGGGTATTGTATTGTATGTTAAATATAATGCAAAAATAAAAGATATGGACCATGCCTCAATTTTTTGTCCAACTGGGATGGATCAAACCTCAGTTGTTTGTCCAAAAAAAAGAGAAAGACGTGCATGGTGTGTACCAATAACAAGAAGTGGTAGATGGAAAAGTCACCCTAGGTCTACAGGTCTTCCATACATCAACCATACCAAAAGTTATACTCCCTGATAATTTTGATAAGGAACCACAAAATGATCAATACACTCTGCCAATGCTACACTAAGTTCAACCTTTGTGAACAAAATGAAGCAATAAATAAAGATTGAAGATGGGAACACTAGGAAACAAGTCATTAGGGCATGTGAAGTGTGTCTCTCAAGCCTAGAATCCATCATGTTCCACTATTGGCATCAACCTTTAGAAAATAAATGTCAATGCAATAATGTCAATGTATGCCCCCACTTTAAAGGAATTGCTAAACACCATGTTGTGAGCAATTACTTTAAAGTAGTAATGATAAATTCCAATTGATTAAAGGGAAATGAGAGATTATTTGGAAATCCCTATGCCAAACATATGTTTTCAAATAAAGCTATGTCATGAAAAGGAGGTTTCCCCACATGTGCAATCCTAAGATAACACATAAGGGATCCACAGATTCAGGGTCAACATATGTCTTTGCTATAGTGATATAATAGAGCTTGGAACCATCATCGCTACCCAAATACTTTATGAAACAACGAGCACAAAGGAGGAATGATACATAGAGAGTGAAAACAAAGAAGAAGAATTTTGGGTCAACAGGGAAGAGACCTAAATGTCTCAATGCTTGGATCATCCCAAAAAGGAAAACACAAGAAAAATGAAAGGACAATGGTTATGATAGATAAAAGAATGTCACAATAGATTCACTTCCTTTGTATCCTTGCACTAGCATAGTAACAAGGGTCATCCAAAGTAAGCTCACAAACATAAAGACATAAGCTCACAAACATAAAGACATGCCAAGCAACACAATATAGGGATCACATTATACATATGCAATCACACAAAAAACATTGAAAGAATAAAGTTAGTATGACACATGCGAGCCAACCTAAAGTAAGTCATCTACATCCCAATCTTGTTCATCATATACTAAAGACAAATAACTAGGAAAAGGGGCAACAATGAGTGCCATACTAGGACAACCACCGGGTTCAACATGTGGTGATGCACTCTTTTTAGGAGGATTATCACGGTTATATTCCCATCTAGATTCATGGAAGAGGAAAATAACAAATTCAGTTCATTATGTACTTCCTCATTAATCTTAATAATCTCATCATCATCATCCAAATTAATCACAGTAGGAGGTCTAATGACAATGTCCATTGTATTCTCATATTTTTGTTGTAGCGAAGGTGGAAAATTATGCTTTGTTTGAGTTATATTTTGATCTTTGGTTAATGGTTTTTTCTTTTCTTCTAATTGTCGAGCAATAACACGAAATCTATGCCTATGCTCTTTAACATTTTGATTTCTTCTTGCACAGTTTTCAAGTTGTGATGGTGTAGGAGCAGGTTTATCAACCATTGGTTTCTTTTCTTCTCATGAGAGAGGAGTGGAAGGAACTATCGAGGGTTGGTCAACCACTTTATCTTTAGGTTTATAAACTTGTTTGATCTTAGGAGGCACAACAAGAATACTGTGATTATCTCTCAATATTTTATAGGAAATGGGTGGATGAATTATGTTATATTTGTCTTGGTTACTTGGAAGGGATTTTGGCTCACGCATAGGTTCATCAATGATAGGTTGGGAAGGAGAAATATCTATGGATTCAAGAATATTGCTAAGGGATAATTCTGCTATGCACTTTTCCTCGAACTTTTGATAGGACTTGAAAAATAAGTTCTCACGAGGCTTGATAGGTTCCATGGGTTTGGGCCAAAAGAAATCCAAAGAAAAATTCCCACAGGGAGACAAAGTATTAAAACCACTATGATGCACTATGAAAATCTCATTACCAAATGAAAATTTTAAGCATTTATGAATGACCAACAAGATGAAATCCATGGTGCATAGCCATGGGTAGCCTACCTTCACACGAAATTGATCTGATGTCGAGATGATGGAGAATGAGACATCTAATTACTTTGGTCCAACTTTTAATGGGAAAGTGATCGAACCTATCATAGGGTGAGAAATACCATTATGTGTTTTGATCCATTATTTCAATTGTTCATAAGAATTTTGGTAGAGTTCATGTACAAATATGAATTCCTCGGCACTGATCACATTCTCTACACATACAAGATCAATTAATATCCCATTTGTAGGCTTGTCATTGATTCTTTTGGCTATGTAAAGAGGACCATCGGGTGCATGTTTGAGTATATCATTATTTGAGAAAGAAATGTTCATAGACAAGTTAGTTTTTCCATTACGAGGTTTAGCATCAGTAAATCCAATCATGGGATTAAATCATCCTTATTATCACTCTTGTCACCATCAGTTATGTTTTATATGTTGTCAACATTCATCACATCATTCTTGGTATCACTAGCTTTAACAAATGAGATGTTATGATTTAGCATTGAATTGGTAAAGATTTAAAAAAATTTATTGGGTGGGGCAAAAGGTTTATTTCCTTGATCATTTACATTGCCAATCTAGATGTTATTAGAATAAATAAGGTCTTGCACCAAATGTTTAAGATGTATGTATCATTTTGTATCGTGTCAATTTTGTTGGTGATATTGGAAAAAAGAATTTGCATTATAATTTGAAGGTAAAGGCTTAGTGGGATCAAGGGGTCGAATGGTAGGCAAGGTGATTAAGTTTTTTCTCAAGAGTTGCAACCTGATTGGATGGAGAGTATCAGGTAACAAAGTGAATTTCCTATTCCTTTTGTGAGGTTGGTATTGAGTTATTGTTTTAATGATAGCTACTTGAGGTTCAACATGATGGATTGGTTGAGGTTGACTTATCTATATAAAGCTCTTGTTTGATTTCTTGAATGGTTCAAAATTGAACTGTGGTGCACAATTTCATATTTTTTAGGATGGTTTGAAGTACTTTTTTTATACGTTGATTAAGTGAGTTCTAATAATCACAAAGAGTTGTGCATAAGTGTGTAAAAGAGGAAAATTTCATCATCCTGAGCTTTTATTGAATAAATTTGTTTGTAATTTTTCAATGAACATTCTTTGAAGATCAACATTTGGAACTTTAATGTTGATTTGTGAATAAAGAATTTGATAACAAGCTATAAAATTAGCGACTTTCTCATCTTTTTGTTGCTTACATTGCATGAGATCGAGTAGAGTCATCTTAGGACCAATGTGCACTTGGAAATGGTTTAGAAAGGAATCAACAAGCTCATTGAATGAGTTGATTGAGTTATTCAGTAAGGAACAAAACCATTCCAAGGTTGTAGGCTTTCAAGGATCTAGGAAAAAGTTTAGCCAAGAGTTTAACTTCAAAAATGATGTTGCTACATAAGGTTGTGTATGTTGAAACATGGTTGTTAGGATCTCCTTTACCATCATATTTCTGAAACCTAGGAATCTCTATGCCTTGTGGCATTTGTGTTCTCAATGTCTCCAAGGATAGTGGGTTTCTTTTGACATATTGTGGGTTGGACATTTTTATTTTGGTTCAATGTTGTAATTTGTTGTTGGAGGGATGTGACATTTTGCAAAAGTTGGTTTATGACATAATCATTGGTTGTGTTTTGAGATGGAGGGGAATATGTGTTGGGAGGGAAAGTGAATTGAAAGTTTGTGAGAGGTGGAGGGTTTAGAGATATGATGTTTGAATTGACAAAGCTAAGAGGATTCCTAGTGGAAATACCCAAAGTTGGAGTGACATTGCTAGTAGGTTGCAGTGTTGTAGTGACAGTTGAATGAGTGTATGTAGGAATAGAGGTTATGGTTGAAGGGGGAGGAATTTGATTTCCTCCTTGACTTTGAGTATAAAACAAATTTTGAGCACAACTAGCCATTGTAGGAATATGATTATCAATGATGTGAGCTAGGCTATGCACAATCTCTATTCCATGGTCATTTCCAAGCTATCTTCTCATGTTATCTATGATAGGGACTGCAGTACCAACAATGTAATATGTACTCACAAAATATTGAAGTTTTTCTAAGGATTTATCCATTTGTTTAAGTTTCTCTTGAGGGACATGAGAAAAAATGGTTTCAAAATCAATAAGATTGGAGGTCATAGGACATGTGATTTCAAGAATGAATTCCAACATGGGTTTACTAGTGTCAACACTATGAGTGAAAGAGTTAGAAAACCCAAGATCCATAGTGGGTGTACTAGCACAGGATGCAATGAGTCTCAAACTACATCTCACTAGAGTATTGACAATAGGACACCAGGTTGTAATACTCATACAAGTTTCACCAAACCAAAAGTGTACCCAAAATGGACAAAAAACACTAAATAAAGATAACACACACTTAGATCTAGAAAGCACAATGCGAGTATTGAAGAAGATATTTTCAATTTTTAGATTTGAAAATGATAATATAATGATTTTAAATGCAGAAATCTAAGAATGATTACTTTTTGAATTCAAATTTTGATTTCAAATAATGCACTTTTTTCACTAAATAAACTAGAAATACAAACAATTACAAAAAACTCCAATTTCTGAAACTAAAATTGAGATCTCATGGTACAGTAAAGTAAGAAGACATAGACAAATAAATGTACAAAAATCTAGAAAAATGTATGTACAAGGACAAGTTCACCCTAAGGCTAATGAGTCCTTGGACAAGGTTTTGAAAAATTAAATTTTGAGTATTTTCTACAATATTTAAGGTCTTTGTTCCAGGTTGCAAACAAGTATTTCAGTGACAAAATTTCCAAAAATTGTTATGAAATAGAAATACAATTTTATAACAATAAATGGACAAAATGAAAACTTTTTGAATGCAAATTTTAATAATTTTTTTTTATCTAAATGACTGAAACACACTTTTATGCAATCTAGTATGCAAAATGTATGCAACATTTTTGGATTTTTATGTTTTTGAATGATGCAATTATGCAAATTGTAACCCTAAATGCAATATAAAACTAAATTATGGAAAATATAGATAATTTAATGTAAAACCTAGATCTAGGATTTTAATGATCTCTCCAAATCAAAAAAGATGATGCACAAAGTCAGGTTCACCAAAAAGAAAAGGTAAAAAATGGGTGAGGATAGGGGTGTCCTAAGAACTTTATGCAAAGTACTTAGGAACTTAATGCTCTCCCCTATTCTTCTTATTTCATTAGGAAACCAGAGAGAGATCACAAAGGAGCTAAGATTGAATTTCAACCTAAATGTGAGTCAACCTAAACCTTGGATCTCTCTTTGGACCAGGTTTTCTTGAGCCAATAAACAGATTTCAATTAACTAGAAATGATTTGATGCAACTATTTAAATAATGAAAATATATGACCTAGATAATGAAATGCAATTTCTTGAAACTACAAAAATGAATTTCATAGTTTGTAGGCAGATTTGAGAAGGGTCCGGACACATGCACTTGGCATAAAAAATCTGGATCTGAGCACTGTAGAAGGACATGTTTTCCCTAGGGCGAATGGGTCCTTGAGGGGGGTCCAAAATAAATTTTGGCAATCCTCTGGAACAAGATCTAAGCTTCTATTTTGTACATGTCCCACTATCAAAGAGTTATAAATAAAATCTTCAATTGAGTTTTTGTGTCTTAACAACAATGATGACAACTTTAACAATGTTGCAAATTTGCTCATTGAGATCTTTTAGTCCTTCTTTCACCTATAAATATTTAATGGATTCCCTTAGAGGATTGAAATTAGCATATCACTCCAAGGAATTTAGATCTTTCTTTACTTGATTGGACAGTTGAAAATGCTTAGATGCTTTAGGATCTGTGGGAACCCTTTTCCTAGTACCTGCAAAACAACATGAATAAACGAGCTAGACAAGGAATTACAAGCCAAAAGAAGGATTCCCCATGAAATCCATTTGAAAACTCAAAATAGGAAAGAAAATAAGCAAGAACACAAAGAAAATGATAAAAAATAGATCCAATCCTAATTCAAATAGCAAACACTTGATCCCATGGGGGAATTGGTGCCAATTTGATGTGAAAATTGGCCCTTTCCCAATTCCTATGATGCAAGATTCGAATGTTGAAGAGATTGTTGATCCACTTTTGATGAAAATATGAGAACTCCAAGCCAAATCTGCAAAAAGCCTAGCTAAGAATTTGAATGATGGATGGAAGTGGCTAAGTATTTGAGCATGGTAACTTTGCAATGTTTGTGGATGATGAAATGAGGATATGAGCTCTTTATTTATAGGATTTCAAGAAGGATGAAAGTCCAAATTTGAACAATGTGGGACTAACATTCATCCAATGATATGGTGCCACTTGTCAAGCTATGAATGGATGATGGATGTGCAAGATTTGGGGTTTGTGCCAATAAATGCCAATATTTGAAATTCAAATTTGTTGAAATGACTTGTGAGAGGGAAGGGAAAATGCAATAAATTCCACTTGGCTCAAGACAAAGGACATGTAAGAGATTTTAAATGCCTTGTTGGATGTACATGTTGACTTGGAATTTTTGAATTCAAATTGAGGGAATATTCCAAAAGATGCCATGTGAGGGAAAATAGGGATTTAATAAATGAATTAAATATATTTTCATGTGCAACTTGCATTATCTAGAGGATGGGACATGAGATGAGATTAAATTGATTAAGGGTTAATTAATTTAATGAGAGAGGTTAGATGATGTGACCTATTTGACTCAAATTTATGGATTTATTTAAATAAAATAAGAGAGGAATATGACAAGAAGATTAATTAAATAAGGATTTTGATTTATTTAATTAAAAGGGACGATGTTAGATTAAATCAAATAAGGTTTTAATTTATTTAATTTGATGGATAGACTTTAGAGATTTAATCTGTATATTTTCAATGTCTACATTTTGCCCCTCTTTGAAGCGATGCACTTGTTGCGTTGGTTCAAAGAATAACCTTGCCCTGATCAAAAGTTAAAATTTCTCTGATGCCTCACTATTGCCCCAACGAAAGAATTATGCTGGTATACTGCCCTCTCGAGAGATCGGGCGAAGAGGTTTGATTTGAGGGTCGATCTCTCGACAAAGAGGTTCAAGATCAGTTCAACTCAAATATATGATGTAGATAGTCATCAGCCATGGGTAGCCTCATGCCTATTTTTGATATATTACACTCACTTGATCTTGATTTATACCATGACAGTTGCCTTATTGAGGATATAAATGAGATGATTATGATGTTTATATGTAATGGATGATATGATGATGCATGGATGATATGGATGCACATGATATGATATGATGATGCTTTTATGATTATGCAAATAGGTGATAAATGTATGGTTTATGAGATGTTTAGAATAACCAATCTATATTATGCAATGATGTGGATGAATGCATGCGAGATGATCAATGTTTCTTATATGATATGATATGATATGCAGATGGCCTGTGGATGCAGGATGGATGCATTAGCGATGATTTATGATTAACTTTCATGTTACCATGTTAGCGCGAAAAGCAAGAGATAGAAGAAAATAAGAGATTCCAACAAGACATGAGATGATGATGATGATTTCTAGCCAAGGAGTTGGGATTTTCAAAGGGCCAATTTCCTTATGTTTGATAATGCACGTAGGCATGATGCATCAGGGTATAAAGAACCAAGATGGTGTTGCACCTAGTGTGATGGACTTTGACTCAAAAAACAGATAGGAGTATTCTTGTTCACACCTGACATACGTAAACCTTGTTAGGATGTACCTAACAAAGCAAGTATTCACCAAGGTTATATTACAAGAACGTCCAACAAGCACAACAGATAAAAAGATAATGATCGTTGCCCCATTCCTATCTCTCTAAATCCCTTCGTTAGGGACATCATTGAGAGGTCCTTGGAATGAGCACAATAAGATAAACCAAAAGAAAAGATCAAGTACACAAACAAGCCAATGTTCTTCATACCTCTAGCCAAAGGGATTTGTTTTGATATGATAAGAATCCAAGTGATATCCAAAATGATGCCCATTGTTGGAACGATATATCCTAGGACATGCATTGTATAGGATGATGATGGTTTGATAAGTTGATTGATAGGCTGTTGATATAAAGTTGACTAACATGTCTAAAAATGATCAAGAGTTTGATTTTGCGTTTAGCGGTTTGTTGCTTTGATTTTGATTTTGCATTTGAAGCTTGCTTTTGTTGATTGTTGTGATTGTTTCTGTTTGTTTTTCCAAAGGATGAAGGTGACGATGATTTATTATGGATGATTGATTATTTCGAGTGAAAGCAAAATGAGACAGATGGATTTTTTCAAATATTTGGATGTTTTTGATCTTTTGCAATGTTTTGAGGCTGTTTTTGGTATTTTTGGATTTTTCAAATGTTTTGATTTTTGATTTTTTGAATGTTTTTGGATTTTGTGTTTTTGAATGTTTTTGGATTTTGATGTTTTTGGAGGCTGATTAGAGATTAGCCTTGCCTACGTTTAAGCTCAGAGATGACGTAGTTCGGATTCTAATGTTTTTGATGTTTTCTAATTTTTTGAGTGTTTTTGGATTTTGATATGTTTTGATGTTTTTTGGATTTTTGGATTTTCTGATGTTTTTAGATTTTCGCATTATTTTGACGATTTGGATAATGATGTGTGTGATGATATCAGTGCTCTATTTGGGGATTTTTCTAAAAATCAAGCTAAGGTTGATTGATCATATCGATGGATTGATGATAATGATAACATTGTTGAGGATACACAACAATGCAAGGATAGTGTTAATCAACACAAGGATATCCCGAGATTATGATTTTTGGATTGGATTTGATTGATCATGATTGATGAAGCTTGATTTTATTTAGAACAAAAGTTGTTCGAATGATTTGATGTGACGCTAATGTGCAAATTAGATGCGACTGATATCGATTGTTTGGACCGATGTTTGATAAAAGATAAAGCCCGATAAGGAACATCTTCTTGTCAAAATATGCCATGGACTAGTGATTTAGATTTTGGATCACAAGTGCTTTGACCAATTTGATTTCACGTTTTCCAATGTTCAGATCGCCACATAAGTTGGAGGATATAGATCAAGATTTATTCTTGAAGCAAGATGTAAATACCTGCCCCCATTATATAGCAATGTATGGAATGCGATGGGTGGATGCTCAGATAGGTGTATGGATGGATGGATATGGATTATCTTGCGATAAGATAAGGATTTTGGATAAAGAATACTCATTTCGATAATGCTTCATGGCTCAGATAATGTTGGGTAGAATAGGATCAATGAAAATGACCCATGTCAAGATGTTTACCATAAGCAAGTGTAAAGTGTGCACCAAAATTTTTCAAGATCAAGATAACTTGGACTATGTATGCAGATGGATGAAAATGTATTAGATAAATGGTTCATGGATGAATGGATTTATTATGGATGAGATGGATGGAATGTTGGATTTATTATGGATGGGATAAGATGCTTTTACCTGAAATGGCGCATGTAGATGCTTGATTCCACACATCATGCCTGTTTGCCAGGTTTTCATCATGGTCTTTCCCAAAGCGCCGCCCATGTGGTTTTCACTAGAGGACATTTTTTTTTTTCAATCATTTTTCTGATTTTTTGGATTTTCATATTTTTTGATATTTTTGATTTTTTCGAAAGATTTTAAGCTCATGTTGAATCACAAGGTGTTGGTGATGTAGATGCCCCTTTCATAATGTTCCATCGATATCCCGCTTGAAGAAGCTGCTTTGCTAAGATACATGCACTTGAATACAACTTTTGAGATTCCTGATCTGCTTCGTCGATACCAGAGTTGACTTTGTCTTTGTGCGCACATCGCGATATAGTGCCTTCTAAATCCTTATGATGAAGGGTCGTTGCCAATACATGGTCAATGTGAGAACTGGATATCATATGTGGAGGCGTGGATGGAGTGTGTTTAGGGATAAGAGATGGATTGGTTGATAGTTTGGAACCTTTGACTCTCCAAACTTGGGAAGATGAGCAATGATGGGTGAATACGAAAGTGTGCATGGAATTAGGACCAACTGCTTGATACACTTTGTATGTCGCTTGAAAAGCCTACTTTTGCTTTTGTGGACTTCTTTGATGGATAATTTTCCCATTTTTATTTTTCCCCATAGCTTCTTTGACTGATGGAGTTTGATAGGGATAATCTTTCCTTGCATTCTTTGGTATCCATGTGTATTTGATTTGTTCGATATGCTTCTTAGCTTCTTTTTCTTTGATAACATCCTTTGTGCTTTGATTCAAATCTTTCCTTTGAAGTTGGTCCCAATTTGTGGATGGGGTGATGGGTGGATGAAGATTCATGACGTGGCTGGTTGTAGTATTGACACTAGTTTCATCATAAAGATTCTTCGTGCTCCCTATGTTGACGTTTGCTTGAGACGAAGTTGCCCCCAATATTGTGGAAGTAGTACCTTCATGCTTTGATTTCGCTTGTTCCAAGAGCTCTTGTTTATAATGCATTCTCTGATAAATGACCACCGTAGGTGACGTTTCAATTTGTTGCTTCGCTAACTCTAAATTATACTATTCTGTCTGACTTGTTTCCTTGAGCGGATAATGTTGGATATTTGCATACCTGATGTCCTCAGTTTGAATTTGGGATATATTTGATCCTGATGTTGATAACTTAGTTTGACTATAGGAATTGATAATCTGCTCTTTTTGTGTAACAGAATCCTGTTTAAGATGAAGATCATCTACGTGTCCATCGAAAGAAAGCATCTCATGGGTAGATGGAGGAGTATGTGCTACATGGATATGATCATCTTGCATAGATATGAGAGTGTCCATTAGATCATTGTAGTATCTTGAAGATACAAATTCTTGATCTTGAATGATTTTGGAGTTACTTTCGACATGCTTTGGATCAAGTACTTGACATGGACTAGTTTCAAAGGATGGATTGCTTACAAAGGGTTCTTGGATGTCGTCATTAGACATGGTAAGTGGTTCAATATCCTCAAGTGTCGAGTTGAGGATTCTTTCGGCATCTGTAACCATGAGGTCAAAGGATGTCAATATGTCTTGGAAAGGACCATTGCTAGACTTTGGTGAAGGATTTTGATCATGCTTTGGAATAAATTCTTGAGATATGTCCTCTAACTCATAAGGCGATGTAGAGACATTTTCAACATGATCGTTGGTTGATGGATCATAGATTATGTCAATGGGGTCAAATAATTCTAACACTCCTTGAAATAGATCACTAAAAAGTGGCTCTTCATGTATGGTGAGTTGATCATCGGATGGGGTGGAAACATATTCAAGGTGCTCATTGATGGAGAGATCTTGATCATTGTTTTCAACAATTGTGGTGAAGGGATTTCTGATGTTTTAAACCATAAGGTCAAATGATGTTGACATTTCTTGGATTGGATCATTGTTGGTTGGGGGATTTTGATCATGATTGAAAAATGACTCTTGATGTATGTTGATTTGATCTTTGGATGAGGTGGAAACATCTTCCATGTGTTTGTTGTTGGATAGGTCTTGACCATTGCTCTCAACAGTTGTCATTTTTTGTGTTTGTGCTTGTGTTTTTTGGGTAGTTTAAGAGGCTTGGGCAGCTTGGGTAGCTTGAGCGGCTTGGGTAGCTTGAGCGGTGTGGGTAGCTTGAGCGGCTTGTGGAGCTGCCTGATATTGTTGAAGTGCTTGTTGGTAGGCTTGATGTGCTTTTAGTGCGATGTTACAATATTGACTTATTGCACTTGGTTTTGGTGGTAGTGGTGGTGTATTTGGAATCGTGTTGGATTTAGTGACAAGTGATTGAGATACACTTGGAGCGATCATGGTAGTGAGGGGTTGAGATATGATGGGTGTGAGAGTGGTGGTTGGAATGATCGAGGTGATAGGAATGGTCGGAATGACCGAGGTGATAGATCCTTGGGAGACCATATTTTTATTTGTCAGGATTGATGTTGTCATTTGATTAGATACCATCTGTTGGTGCGATTTTGATGGTATATTCCAAGGATTTGATGTGATGGCTTGATTGGTGTTAGGTGGATTGATTTGGATGGAGTGATTGGTGCTAGGTAAAGGGGGAAGCCCTAAACCAAGGAATGATATAGGTAATGGTGGTGGAGTTTTCCTTTGGCGCAATGACTCAACTATTTTGGTAAGCGCAGTAATTTGATCTCGCCAAATTTGTTCTTGATTTCGATCTTGACTTCCTTGATATAGTTGATTTGGTTTTTGTTCAAGCAAATTTGGGATGCATACTTGTGTTTTTTGAATGGGATCATGGACAAATTGATTTTGGACAATGTTCTGATTTGGGATGATGTTTAGATTTGGCATGATAGGTTGAAATTGAACATTGTTGATGTTGGGAATCACATTGCCTTGATTTAGGTAACTTTGATTTTGCATGGTGTTACCTTGACTTGGAGTCGTTAACATCTTGTTTGGATTTTGAATAATATTCGTATGATTTGAAACCATATTTATCCCAAAGTTTTCCGGATTCATGTTTTGAAAACTTGTACTTGGTACATTCTCATTTGGCTTGTAGGGATTTGGTGGGATGACGTTGTTATTTTGAAGGCTCATGCTTTGATTGTTTGGTTGAAAAACTTGTAGGTTTGGATTTAGATCTACCATCGGGAAATGTGTTCCAATATTTGATTTGGGCATACTCACACTTGTTGTGCCATCGACATTTGTAGAAGGTAATGATCCCATGTATGGATTGTATAAGCGTGAGTGTTGATAATCAATCGGCGTTGTGAGGCTTTGATAGCTTAGTTGACTTGGATTACTCATGATGTATGGATCAAGTTTGTATTCCATGTTCTCCTTGTGTTTTGACCTTGTTGCCAAAGTGACCTCTAAGGTTCTTAGGACTAATGACGAGATGAAGGATGAAAGGTGTAAATGTTATGAGTGTTGAACGTTTAGTGACTTTGGATCAATGCTAGACTTAGGGTTTGATTTTGATTGGTTTGATTTGGATAATGAACTTGTAAACCCTAAGATGTTAGATGTTATCTTAGGATGAACTTGTTCAAAGGATTGATAATTCAATTAAATGTATGAGAAAGGATGCATTCCCACACACCTAACTAAACAAGGTGATTTTGGCTTTGATGATTTACCTAAGTCTAGAATGATGTTTTCAAAGTTCTAAAGTTGCTTGTGGTATGGGATGATAAATGTTTGAAATGGATGAAGTGTTTGATTTTGATCCTAAATGAACCTAAGAAGGACTTGTTTACAAGGCCAAGGTTTTGAAGAACATGCTTTTCCCTTCAAACCAAAAGATCAATGTTTGCTCAAAAGACCATAAGACAAAAGATACACAAGCACATGTGTTGGGTTCAATTGATTTCATCTTGATTAGTGAATTGATTTTACCTCAAACACTTTCTTGATTAGATTTTCAAACTAAATGTCCAATGTCCTAACTTCTTTTCATCCCACAAAGTGCTATGTGGAATTCAAGGAAATCAAGGCAATGGTTACCTATTGTTTATCTTTAGTAGGTAAATTGAGATGTAAGTTCAAGTGTTTAGAAACCTCTAAGGATGCGAATCCCAAGGGCAAGCAATAACACATGAATTTGGTCAATTGTATTTACCTCCTAAAGGGTTTGAAATTTTGATGATGATGTTAAGTGTTTGTTTCCAAGTGTTTTCGATCAAGCAATGCATTTGTAACCCAAGAATAAGTACAACCCTATGGATGTGAAAGACAATATTTGTTGGATTCCCACTTGGACAAGTCCAGCTACGCTTATCTCTAGCGAATGGTTAGATGCTTGACCCCACTGGCTCCCCTCCACGACACTCACTTATACGGGGCAGCCAAGCATCAACACCCATGAAACTCCCATGGCATGTTTTCCATTTCTACTAGAAGACCGTAAAAGTGTGGGGTGGCTTCAGAATGACCGTTCTTGCACCAACAAATAGATTAAAGGATTTTGGAAAATTCTAGCACAGGGGTTGTAGTAAGGAATTTCCGTTCATAGGAGTTGACCCAATGTGGCAAGAGTCCCCTTTCGGATCCATCTTGTTGGATTCAACCGTGTGATATTGGCATTTCGTCCAATATCTACATTTATATCCCGGCTAGAAATACTCTTGGCTTTAGAGTGTTACCGGTTGAGTCATTCCCTTGGGTGAGTACTTTTTCCCCAAGGCAGGCCCTCTAAGATAAACAAAAGCGAATGGAGAACAAAAATTCGTAACTCGATCAATCTTTGATGGCAACAAAGAGAGAGAATATACGCGAAAATGCCCCCACTCACACTCGCACAATAATTTGTTCAATTTTAAGCCCAAATCGAAGTGTGGAGGTGATTGCTTTGTCTTATCTCAAAGTCATGGAAAAGGCCTTTTGATTTTCAAGATCGCTATAAAGCGCGAGAGAAGCGCATACATCCTTTTCCAATGCCTTTAATCTAAGTAAGCCCTCATGAAAAACACAACTACACTCATTCTTTTTAGATCCTCAAAATAATATGTGAGTTCATTTTAGAGCACCAAAAGGACAAGTGGTAAACATTTGTTCAATTTGTTAATCCCATAAACAAAATCTAGTAAGTTGTTGATCCTATTGTTCATTTTAACCTTTGCAAGAAATGGAATTGAAAGGTACTTTTTAAGCCCAAATGAAAACTAGTATTCTAAGAATGAAGAAGATGACAAATCCTTAATGAAGTGTTAAACAAACACTTCAGTGTTAAAAAACACTTTGATAGGAAAAGATATCATCACAATGTTCCTCCTTTCTTAGTTTTCGATTTCCAACCTACAAAGAAGAAAAACAGTCAGATTTTGGAAAAACACGAAGTTAAAAACCAGAACACAGGAGATAAATAAATCATGAATCAAAAGCACGTGCTAAAATTCAAAATTTCCCTTTTTACTGTCTCCCAGCATCGCAACTCGTGAAGGCATCGCTATTTTTTCCTCCCAGCGTCACTCTTACAGCGCTGCTTACCAATCAGTGGCGCTCTGTGTCGAGACAGAGAGCACGATTGCATCGCTGTTTCGCCCAGCGTCGCAATTTCTGCCAGTGTCGAAGTTTAGAATTTTTTTGAAACTTCTGCAGATCGGCGAGTCCAGTGACGAAGTTAAAAATTTGAACTTTTTTGGCGGGATGAGTCCAACGACGCTAAAACAACGACGCTGACGATCCTGCGGTGTTAAAACAACGATGTTGATGAGCTCGCGGTGCTAAAACAATGACGCTGACGAGCTTGCATTGGAATTTCCTGTGTCAAGAAAAATGTGGAAATTTCAAAGAAAAGTTTAAAAAAATGATGTTAGGCCCTCCTTCTAGTGCCAAAATGTGCAAACCCTTTTCCTAGTACCTGCAAAACAACATGAATAAACGAGTTAGACAAGGAATTACAAGCCAAAAGAAGGATTCCCCATGAAATCCATTTGCAAACTCAAAATAGGAAAGAAAATAAGCAAGAACACAAAGAAAATGATAAAAACTAGATCCAATCCTAATTCAAATAGCAAACACTTGATCCCATGGGGGAATTGGTGCCAATTTGATGTGAAAATTGGCCCTTTCTCAATTCCTATGATGCAAAATTCGAATATTGAAGAGATTGTTGATCCACTTTTGATGAAAATATGAGAACTCCAAACCAAATCTGCAAAAAGCCTAGCTAAGAATTCGAATGATGGATGGAAGTGGCTAAGTATTTGAGCATGGTAACTTTGCAATGTTTGTGGATGATGAAATGAGGATATGAGCTCTTTATTTATAGGATTTCAAGAAGGATGAAAGTCCAAATTTGAACAATGTGGGACTAACATTCATCCAATGATATGGTGCCACTTGTCAAGCTATGAATGGATGATGGATGTGCAAGATTTGGGGTTTGTGCCAATAAATGCCACTATTTGAAATTCAAATTTGTTGAAATGACTTGTGAGAGGGAAGGGAAAATGCAATAAATTCCACTTGGTTCAAGACAAAGGACATGTAAGAGATTTTAAATGCCTTGTTGGATGTACATGTTGACTTGGAATTTTTGAATTCAAATTGAGGGAATATTCCAAAAGATGCCATGTGAGGGAAAATAGGGATTTAATAAATGAATTAAATCTATTTTCATGTGCAACTTGCATTATCTAGAGGATGGGACATGAGATGAGATTAAATTGATTAAGGGTTAATTAATTTAATGAGAGAGGTTAGATGATGTGACCTATTTGACTCAAATTTATGGACTTATTTAAATCAAATAAGAGAGGAATATCACAAGAAGATTAATTAAATAAGGATTTTGATTTATTGAATTAAAAGGGATGATGTTAGATTAAATCAAATAAGGTTTTAATTTATTTAATTTAATGGATAGACTTTAGAGATTTAATCTGTATATTTTCAATGTCTACAGGATCAATAATGCATGTTAGCCTTCACAAGATGACATGAACCCACATAAGCTTGAACATGATGCTAGGACCTTGAATGTTGGAATAATATGACTAAAAATATGCTCTTGAATGCTCTTGACAATATTTTTTTCTCATATAAAGTACACCTCTTGTTGATGTTGAATTGATAAAATAACTATGTATTTATAGACGTTTATCTAATTTTCCAAAAAATAGATTCCAAAAGCCGACATTTGCATATGAAATTCAAAACATTAAAATACCACCAAAAATGTATATTAAAAATTGGGATTTGAGACTTAAGAGGGACCCATTCGGGCAAATGGGTCCTGGCCCAAAAGTCCAAGACACATTCATTTTGGGGTGCATAAAATATTATTTTCATTAATTAAATATAGGTTCCCCTTTCAAAAAATGGGCAAAATAAGGCCTTGGAATGCATAATTTGACAAATTAGAAGCTTAATTAAGTCCAATTAATTAAGGGGCCCAAACGTAGTGTGAAATTGTAAAGGTAAACAATTTCCTACATTACATAATTTATCAAGACCCATTATGCATTCTCTTTTTAGGGTTTTTAGCTACTCCCTAAGTTCATCTTAAGGGGGGTGTTAGAGTAATCATATATTAGCTAATAATTTAATTAATTATCAATCTAATTTATTCTCATGCACTTAAGCTAAACTTAGGAGTGTTTTTTTTTAAACTAGAGAACTATTATTAGGTCATTATGTCTCATTGCATGAGATGTTGACACTTGTCATGATTTAATCCCTTTATCATTTAAGGTTGCTAGATTATATAGCACTCAACCCTCATTGTATTATCACTCTTGAATTTTGTAGCTTTTTCTTGTTGAGGATATTGCATATTATTGTTTGCAACTCTCTTGTGTAGAAGGTGTCTTTGTTCATTTTTTGATCCAATGGCTCATCTTTTTCACAATTCAAACATGAAAATGCAACAAACTATTATGATTTTTGAGAAATATAAAACTGACAAGCATAAATAGATTTTAGGAAAGCAAAGTGTAGATACAAAGGAACCTGGCATATAAATTTGAGGCACAACTATTTGATCAAGGGCATGGGGTGCCCTTGATTGGCTTCCTACTTTTCAAATTTTGGTTTGACCTTCCTATAGCAGTTTGCAAGCTCTTCTCTCCCAAGAGCACTATTAGAACTTTGTTTGTTGCTAATAAAATCAAAATTCCTTGACTTGACAACTTGTAGGACTTGAATGCATGAATGATAAATTAGTCTTCAATATTCCTCCAATTTGTTTCAGATATGAAAACCTACACACATGAAAGAGGAAGGGTTGTGCCATATAGGGGCTTGTCTAAGTCAAACCTTGTTTTGGTATTTCTACCTCTACAATGGCTACGATGATATAGAAAGAGAGCTTACCCTTGATCAGGCAAAGGCTAATGGATAAACAAGTAATGAATTGATAAATTGCTACAACTCACCACTCAAATTTGCATTCCTTGATGGACTTTGTCATGTACTCATCACCTTCAAAGATAATTTTTTACTTGATTTGAAGTCTTGCAAGTGTTAGTACTCACAAAATAAATGAACATGTAAAACATGAATAAACTTGCATAAAAACATAATGCATGACTGACATGATGCTTGACTGAAATAAATGTTGCAATAATTCTGATAATTTTACTCTTGATTGTTCTTGATTTCTTTTTTAGAATGTATAATTGCTCTCCAAAATTGTTGGGATTAAAATTGTGAAAATACTTTGTATTTATATATGCAATTTTTCTAATTTCCCAAAAATTAAATGTCAATAGCCGACAAATAAATTCAAAATTTTAAAAATAAAATACCAACATTGACATATTCAAATTGGAGCCAAAATAGGTTGGTCAAGGGCATTGGGCACCCTAGACCAGGCTTATCCTTATTGAGGCCTTAATTGTCGAGGGTAAATATTAAATGTTTATTTTCATTCCAATCATTTAATTTTCTGAAGATATTTATAAACTAGGCAATAAAAGGAACAATTAGGTCCAAGAACATAAAGGGGAGCAAAACCTCGTGTAAAATTGTCCAGGGTGTCAATTTTTGACTCTACAAAGACGATATAAAATTATTATTTTTTGTAAGAGGATGCCAATATAAAAATATTTCAAGGATAATGTGTTAATTTTATGAGTTAATGGTGGATTATTAAGTAGAGTTTTATTTCTAGGATATAAGGGCATTTGTAGGTTTAAGAGCTTTGTAAAATAGAGCTAAGTACATTAAACTCATCTAAAATTTAGGGTTTACTCTATCATTAGGATTTTATCTAGATTTGACTCTATGTTGTAATATTCATCTCATCCTTATCAAAATATTTTCCATGAGTTTTTTTTTTACCAAATAGATAATAACTGACATTCAAGGTAAAAAGAGATTTTTCTTTCAATAAAAGAAACATGCTACTACATACTGTTTTCATTTAAATACACCAAAGCATCTATAAATACTTTCCTATTGAAAAGATTAATATATAATATTTGTTTCACAATTCAATGTTTCAATTTAGTAAACTATAAACAATTACTAAAAGAGAGTTAGGTCAGAGATCCTTATTTGGATTATTTTTGTCTTCCAAGACTCGACATGTCATCCACAAGAGGGAGAGCATCACCCAGGTGCTTTACCTCCAACCATGGACTTAAGTGGTCCCTCGCACACCTTCCTAACTAGAAGTGGCCCTACCCTTCAACAAAGGGATTAGTCAAGAAACCTCTTAGTTCTGTCATATGAGCTCTGGTGGTGTGCCTTACTTAACTAATATCATTGCACAACTATGGATACCCTCCAACTATGTACAACATCTTTAAGTAGCTAAGTATTTGGGTCATAGTGAACCGACAAGTGCATGCAGAGACAAATGTACTCACTATCTAGGCCATAGTATTTGTATCATAGATACAATTGCTGCTAAGAGCTAAGTCGTTTATTCACCCACCCTACTCAACTTGGAATACCTTTCCTGACCTAGGGTATTCTGGAACTAACTGTTCCACCCCACAAACAATTACAAGGAATTTATAACACGAGATAACTTGTCTTTCTATACATAACTCAACTGAGTTGACAAAAGGTTGGACCTTTCTTGAACCCCCACATTACTTGGTGTAATTATTGGGTCTTAGCAACTGCCCCTTGTTCAAGCCCTTACTTACTAAGTTGGTAAATGACTAGGATATTTTCTGACTTGAATACCCATGTTATGTTCTCGTAACTTCTTGGGACTTGGCAACTGCCACCTATCCAGGTTTTTAATATAATCCATGAGAGTATTTGATCTCCCACTCTATGCTAACATAGCTATTATTGATGACTTATTGCCATCGACTGGTTTCACACTTGACAAACTAAAAGTACCGATAAAAAGTTCAATCATGTATAATAAAATATTTACCTTAAGCTAAAGATTCATTCTTCTTAATATAGTCTCGAATGTGTAGTATTTTGGATTTGTTATCGGGTCATTCCTCAGAAAGTGAAGATTCACTAAGTAAATAACTCATTTGGGTTGGTTATTTCTGACTCGAGCATCCGAGTTACTTTTAGTACTGCCTGGGTCTTGGCTTCAACCACTTGCTCGAGTCTTAACCCTAACCTTTGATAGTGACTACTCTTGTGATATAATCTTTGAGAAAATTGGGTCACAAAATAATATCTTCTTGACCTTCCTGGCCATAATATAGCATAAGTATTACATAGACAAAATCTACATACTAATGGTTAAATTTTCGTTAAGAATTTAACTTCCTTAAGGTTTTATTCTTCCATACACCCCATTGAAATCTTGTTAACTAAGGATAAACAAAATTGTAGACCAACTAGTCCCATCTTACAATAAATTTGCATAACTTAAGTGCTTACTCATCAGGTTTGTGATTTAACTGGTTTGGTATAATACCTCGGGCATTGAATCCCATTGTTACGTATCTGCAACATATAGGGTCTACGCTACTGCCGAGCTAATTCAAGCCCTAGCATGAATCAAAATATTTTACCTTCTCACCATCTCTTAGGATTCTTTAGTAATATGGATAACACTAGGTCATCATCAAGATGTACACAAAGTTATATAATAGTTTAAAGACATCCTTTATAGATAACCCACCTAGGTGTTTTCAATAAGGAACATATCAAGAAGGAAAAAGCGGTCTTCCTTTCTAAGAACCCTATTTATTTTACAAATTCACTCAATGAGTAGTTGATTTTGAAAACCAAGAATAACTATATTTTAATCATTTCAACCACTTCTTTAATTCCAAACTATTCAACCTTGGCTCAACCCTCACAAAGGAACCGAGGCTTCATGTTTTCTTAATATGGATTCATTTAAGAGATTTAAATGCAAAACCTTTGCCTTCAATAATAGGCTTAAAGATTGGAAAGGATAACAAAACCATTTATATAAAGAGTGTAAATAATAGGCTTAAAGATTGGAAAGGATAACAAAACCA
This sequence comes from Sequoia sempervirens, assembly GCA_007258455.2. Taxonomy (NCBI): domain Eukaryota; kingdom Viridiplantae; phylum Streptophyta; class Pinopsida; order Cupressales; family Cupressaceae; genus Sequoia; species Sequoia sempervirens. The sequence continues at coordinate 339,199,716 of VDFB02047230.1, forward strand.
TTTATATAAAGAGTGTAAAGAGTCTCATATTAATTCATGAAAGTTTTCATGATTCAATTCTAAGCATAACTATGCAAAAGAGGGATTGAGGGTATAAATACCCCTAACCGACCTTAAAGAAACTAATTCTTTACAAACAATTCAAGGACTGATCTATCTCATCTTGGAGATGTAAAGAAACTATAAAGATTAATGAATGAGATGGTTTCTAGGAAAAACTGCCTCACTATTGGTTTTAATAAACCATTATCTTCACAATGTATATATACATACAAGAGAAAGGCTATAAAGAAAAGAAAGATTACTTGCCTTTAAGCTGGCTATTTTGATATTTAGTTTGCATCGCTAGCTCTCCAATGGCCTGAAGAATACTAGCCATCTACTCAACTTGCTGTTCCTATCCATCATGGAATCCCTCCAAGATGAGTCACCTCATAGACCAAGCGACATGAAAGGATTACAGTGGTTTGAATTTGTTAAGATGCACTGCTTTCTTCTAGAGTTGATATTTTGCTATTACAGTGGCAACTACCAAAGGATCAACATAGATAGAGGTTCTCCGAATTCAGAGCAAAGGATTATGACAATGAAAGCCTTAGGTACCTTCGTTGAACAAGGCTTGACAGGTATTAGCCTACATAGAGACCAATAGTAGCTAAACATGGCTTCAAATACCTAGGTAAAAGTTTAAGGCATGAGCATTTATCCCACATTACTCCTCACGCTCCCCCAAAGTACAGGTTCCAAACACTCATAAAAAGGTTGAGATCACAGATTTTGGATGCCCTACCTCTAGCCTCTGGTTGCCACATAACTCCTTCCTTCCCTCCCTCTTGTGCCCCCCATGAGGTTGAGGTAAGACAACATTAAAACTGTTGTCAAAGTAGTTCAATAATTGCTCTCTCTTAATAGAGCTAAACGATGCCCTTTTTCCACTCTTTTTTCTATCTTCTCGTCAAGACCATACTGTTGCTCCTCAAATATACATTATACTATTATTAAAAATTTGTTCCTCTCCTCTCTGAGATGTCTCTCGATAGTAACAAAAAGAATTGGTTATATGTCTAGCACTTGCACCAATGAGGTGCAATACTTACGCTGATAGGCTGTTCCTCCACATTATCCCTAGAGAAGAAATAGAACCAAAAAAAAGGGGTTTGCATTCAGTAGAAGAAATTTTGAATCAACTTTACAAGGACAATTTGATTAGTGAAACGGAAAACCCTTAAATTAGTAGAGAGAGAATGTAAGCCTCTAAAAGTTACAAACCTACTTTCAAATATTCTTGCAAGATGTTCAAATTTTTCCTTCTCTACATTTTTATGTTCCTCGATCTTTCTACTCTTGTTCACCCATGATAAAAATTTTCATCCACCTTCTGACTTCTACTTAATTCTTTCCTCCCTCAGTCTTCAAAACATTAAAATGCTATTACTAAAATATTATGTTTTTTAAAATACTTGTAACATGCTTCTCAAAACAATAATAATTTGTATTATATCATAAACAAAAGGCAATGTCAATTAAAATGCTTGTAACATGCTTCTCTGAATAATAATAATTTTTATTATATCATAAACAAAAGGCAATGTCAAGCATTACTCCAGAATATTGCTTATTGCATGGAACTCATGAAAACCATTGTTCTAAGGAAGATAAAGTTATATACCATGTATCAAATAATAGCAATGGAGATTTAGAGTATCATGGACTGAATGAAATGGAAAGAAAGTGAAGTAGCAAAGGCTACTTTACAGCAAGATGCAATGGCAAAGAACTATTACTTACTTTCCAATCTTTTCTTCTAGCTTTGTTGTTGACAAGTTATGACCATCTGGTTCTCTTTGAATCATTTTTTCATTGTCCCTTTCCTTGTTCTTCTCTTTCTCCTTTACATTATCACCACTCCTGGTTTCTGTCTGTTTAGATTTTCCTCCATCTTTTCTCTCTTTATCCTTTGCTTTTGATCTCTCTCCTTTTCTCTTTCTTTATCTTTGTTAGATTCTCTATCTCGATCTCAGTCTCTAGTCCTCTCCTTTACTTTGTACCTGCCCCTGTCCCTATCTCTATCGCTAGTTCAGTCCCTCTCTCTATCTTTCTCCCTATCCCTATCCTTATATCTTGATTTATCCCCGTCCTTCTCTCACTCCTCCTTATCTCTATCTTTCTCCTTTTCACTTTCTTTTTCCCTTTCTCTATCCTTTCCCTTATCTCTCAACTTACCCTTGTCTTTATCTCTCACCTCCTTATCCCTATCTTTCTACTTTTCTCTTTCCTTATCTCTTGATTTATCCCCGTCCTTCTCTCACTCCTCCTTATCTCTATCTTTCTCCTTTTCACTTTCTTTTTCCCTTTCTCTATCCTTTCCCTTATCTCTCAACTTACCCTTGTCTTTATCTCTCACCTCCTTATCCCTATCTTTCTACTTTTCTCTTTCCTTATCTCTTGATTTATCCCCGTCCTTCTCTCACTCCTCCTTATCTCTATCTTTCTCCTTTTCACTTTCTTTTTCTCTTTCTCTATCCTTTCCCTTATCTCTTAGCTTATCCTTGTCTTTATCTCTCACCTCCTTATCCCTATCTTTCTACTTTTCTCTTTCCTTCTCCTGTTCTCTGTCCCTATCCCTGTCTCACAGTCTATCCCTTTCCTTCTCTCTCCCTTCCTTGTCCCTATCTTTCTCCTTTTCTCTATCCTTTTCCCTTTCTCTATCCATGTCCTTGTATCTGTGTTTATCCTTATCCTTCTCTCTCCCTTCCCTATCTCTATCTTTCTCCTTCTCCCTTTCTCGATCATTCTCTCTGTCCCTCTCCTTTCTATCCCTTGGAATTTGTAGATCTCTATCAACTTCAATATTTTTGTTTCTCTCCTTTGTTCTCTCTTGTTTTCCTGCCCTAACCGTATCCCTAATTAATTCCTAATTGAATCTTAACCCTTACCATAATTGTAACCCTAACCTAATCCTAATTGAATTCTAACCCCAATCCTAAGCCTTACCCAAACTTTATCCTAGATCCCTTACCCTAATTGAACATCAATTGAACCCTAACCACCCTAATTGACTCTTATTCCTAATTAAATCCTAACCCTCACACTAATTAATCATCTAAAACTGATCCTAACCCTTACACAAACCCTAACACTAATCTTGATTTGTAACTCCTAACTCTAACCCTAATATAAATCTAACCCTAGCTCTAATGCTAATTGAATGCAAACCCTTTAACCCTAGGATTTATATTAAAACCCTAACCCTAACCCTATTAAAATTCAACCTTAATTAAGCTTAAAACCTAACTCTAAGCCTAACATATTGAATCTTAACCCTAATTGAACCCAAACCACAATCCAAACCCTAATTGAACCCTAAGGTCCCAATGCTAAACCCAAGCTTTATTTTAGAACCCTAACCCTAACTAAACCTTGACCTAACTTTAATCATAGTTATAACCCTAATTGGCCTTTAATTGAATCCTAATTGAAGCTTAATCCTAACTGATCCCTAACCCTAACCCTATCCCTAATTCAATCCTAATCCTAATTAATCCTTAACCCTAACCCTAATTGTCATCTTAATCTATCTTTAATCACCTAAACCCTCCAAGCTTTATCTTAGAATTTTTATTAACCCTAACCTAATTTAATCCTAATCATATCCATTTCTCTTTCTCTCTCTCTCTCTCTCTATATATATATATATCCATCTCTCTCTAATATACACATATATCCTAATTTAATACATTTGTACCTTTCTCTATATATATCTCCCTCTCTCTACCTCTCTATATAACTTCCTAAATCTTTCTATCCCTCCATAGATCTCCCTCTCTTTGTCTCCCCCTCTTTATATCTCTATTTCTCTCTCCCTCTCTCTCCATATCCATCATCTCTATCTCTATCTTCCTTTCTACCTCTCCCTATCTCTATCTCCTTACCCCTCTCAATATCTCTCCCTCACTCTCACACACACTCCCTATTTCTCCCTCCCTATATTTATCTCTATATATATATCAGCTAATATTTTCAAAGTCTTGGCTTTGCAACATTGCCAAGCAGAACACTTGGCGGGGCGGGGCGGGGCGGCGGGGGGGGGGGCGGCGGGGGGGCTTTTGTGATTCAAAATGAAAATTTGAAATTGAGCTGAATTTCCTGTTGTTCTATTGGTTGCATTATTATAGCCGCTTCTCTTGCAGACTTTTGATGGGTAACAGAAAGAATCTTTAGCACAATCAATATTCAGTTAGGCATATAATTATTTTATCCCCAAAAATATTTTTTATTTAAAAGTTTACATTTTAACTTTATAAAAGATAAATGTTTATTTTACACACTTTTTATTTTTTACTTATTAATAAGTTTAATTAATAATTAATTTAAAAGATCATAAATACAACTTATTGTTCCATAAATTATCTTTCACCTCATGAAAATTAAAATTCTTATAGAGGTTCAACTCTTCTTTTCCCAGTTTTTACGGGGTACCATGTTTCTTATTTTGCTCTTTCTAATGATTTTCCCTTCAGCTATATGCGAATACCGATGGTCTACTTGCATTACTGATTCAAATTACACAGAGGGGAGTACATATTTCACAAACTTGAATCTATTAATGGATGATCTGTCTCGTAATTTTCCTCAAAATTTAGGGTTTAGCACGTCTTCCCGTGGCCAATCTCCCAATAAAGTCTATGGCCTGCTCCAGTCTATTGGTCATGTATCAGTTGCAAAATGCTCAGAGTGTTCAAGTGCAGGAAAAAGCAAGCTTCCAGAACTTTGCGAGAATGCGAATACCGATGGTCTACTTGCATTACTGATTCAAATTACACAGAGGGGAGTACATATTTCACAAACTTGAATCTATTAATGGATGATCTGTCTCGTAATTTTCCTCAAAATTCAGGGTTTAGCACATCTTCCAATCTCCGAATAAAGTCTATGGCCTACTCCAGTGTATCGGTCATGTATCAGTTGCGAAATGCTCAGAGTGTTCAAGTGCAAAAAAAAGCAAGCTTCTAGAACTTTGCGAGAATGCCATAGGTGGGGAAGTGTGGATGGATGATTGCTTCTTGCACTTTGATAAATTTGATTTCATTTCAACTCTAGATACCAACTTCCATGCGATTAAGAACGACCAGCTTGTCAAAAACAATGTGCAGGGTTTCGTGTCCACGACCTCTAGTCTTCTCTCCAATTTGTCTCGTCAAGCTCTCGGCCCTGCAAATAACAGATCCGCAATGGGATCAGCCAACTACTCAACTTCGCACAAGGTGTACGCTCTAGTTCATTGTTTGAGAGATTTATCAATGGAGGATTGTAAATCCTGTTTGTCTACAACAAGGCAAGAGCTGAAAAAGTGCTATTCTACAAATCAAGGAGTTCAGTCTATGTCAGGTAGCTGCACTGTGAGATACGAGGTGTATTCATTTTTTGACTCAGCTAACACAACTTCTTCAACATCAACGTCGAGTCCTGCACCTGTAGCCTATGGTCGTGCTAAGGCAACTTCCCAGGCAAAATCAAGTTAGCATCTCTGGCCGCTTATCTATGCTTTCTTCAAACAGTTCACGTGCCTTGTCTCTGCCATCGCACTTTAAAACGACGTGACATGTACGTTTACTTCGAGAATGTCCAGTCTTTCTGGAATAGTCCGTGGGTTCCCGCCGAGTTCCCAGAATAGTTTGTGGGGTCCCGCCGACACTGACTATAGGAAATTCCGGTGGGGTTCCCCCACATAAAATAGCCTATCGGCTAATTAATTTAAATATTAAAATTTTCATATCTTTAATATAAATTATTACTAGAAATTTTGATAAAAATAAGTTTTTATTTATAATTTTTAAATTTGATTATTGAAGACAATTATAATGTTCAAATTTTTAGAACAAAATTTTAAATATTTAATGTATAAGATTTTATGTAAATCTTTAAATTTTAAACTTTTTTAATTTTATAAAATAAATATATTTTTTTTGAATATAATGTTTATTTAATTTTTTAAAATAAGATAGAAAATAAAAATATTTAAATTTAATATAAAATATTAGAATCTTCTAAATACAAAAAACAAAATTAAAATATAATCTTTTTTTTACATAAATTTCATTTAAATTTTTATACTCTTCCCTATCGTATGTATTTAAATTTGATTATTGAAGACAATTACAATGTTCAAATATTTAGAACAAAATTTTAAATATTTAATGTATAACATTTTATGTAAATCTTTAAATTTTAAACTTTTTTAATATAAAATGAATATAATTTTTTTGAATATAATGTTTGTTTAATTTTTTAAAATAAGATAGAAAATAAAAATGTTTAAATTTAATATAAAATATTAAAATCTTGTAAATACAAAAAACAAAATTAAATTCCCTATCTTATGTATTTTACATTAAAATAAATAATTATTTTTAAATGTTTTAATTTTACAATTAAAATGAAAACTTATTTTTATCAAAATTTATAGTAATAATTTATATTAAAGATATGAAAATTTTAATATTTAAATTAATTTAATAGAAACTTTTTTAAAAATTTAATATTTTCTATACTAAATATTTTATGTATTTTACATTAAAATAAATTTTAAATTTTTTATTAATTTTTATTAATATTTTAAGTATTTTTATAATTTTAAAATTATGACTAAATATTGAAAATTAAAAATAAATAAATAAATATTTAATTAAAAACAAAATTAAAATATAATTATATAAATTGTAGAATTACTGCAGGCACAATTTATTTAATAACTTAACATTTTATTATTTAAATTAAACAATTGCTGGCACTATACCTCCTTTGTGCTGGGCGGAATCAACACAGTATGGACATCTCCAGCTATTAGGTAGATAGTTATAATGATTGTCATTAAAAGGAGGCGTCCAAAAATTATGTTGGCTCTTCAGTAATTTTTTTTTTAAAATAGCAGCCATGACAAAAATTCAATTGTATCTTGCAGAAATAGTTTACCAGAGATCAGATAGTGCGGCTGGAGATATTTATTAACCTCATTTATGGCTCTTAGTAGGTACTTTGCAAGCTAAAAAAAAATTAAATGCCGAAAGTTACGCTGGATTAAACTGACATACTGCTGAGTGATAGGGCTTTTAATAAATTGCAACCCAATCTTTAACTGTTGCACCAGTATTCAAGCTTAACGCTTAACCACAGATCTGATACTCTATACTGAACCCAGGAATAGCCTAACCTTGAGAAAAATAAAAATAAGGACGCACAGAGTTTAACGCGAGAAAATCAAGATACCATATTTGTCTGCCAACCTGACGGCCCACGGGTGTTACAGATCCGGGCGGTGGATTTTGTTGCCTGTATAGCCATTGCCCGAGTAGGCATGGTCAATCAGACGGAAATCTTCAACGGGCCGATGACAAATGCAAGGTTGCTGCTGAGTATAAATGCCGATGTACCGCTGATGGAGTCAAGACGTCTGACAATGTAAGGACGGGCAGTCGGCGGCAGATGGAGAAACCACAAACGAATTAAATCAGACCGTAGAAATAAATACGTGAGGGGTCTCCGGCGTAGGAAATCCCGGTGGGGTTCCCCCACATATAATAGCCTATCGGCTAAAAATAGCTATCTCCCTTCCTTAACGTGGAGGAAGCCACGATCCTTTGCATGGTAAAATAAGTTACCAAAGAGACACCCATTTCCTGCCACCTTCGTGGAATTATGCCATGACCAAGTAAGATTTACATGGGCATTAAAACGTTGGAACTTCTGTCCATTCAAAATATTTAACTCAACGAGCTCCTTTTAATGAGTTGAGCTCAAGCATTCCATGAGCTCTCTTTTTTTTAATTAAAGGTCGAGCAAAACTAAAATCCGACGGCTAGCGATGGTTTGAAAACTATTGAAACTTTCGCCCCCCTTCAAATCTATCAAGCTCCTCAATTTAGAGTTGAGCAAAGGGAATATAATAAACCCCGATCTGTGACAATAGTCGAGTCAAGGAATAATCCCACAGCTTTTCTTAAGTTGGCCATACGTTTGAAAGCTAATAACATCACTATTACCATGTATAGGATGCCTGCGGCCTTTTATGGCTTAAAATACATTTGAACCATTAGAAAAATGTCGCCTCAAAGATCAAATATGCTCCTCTTTGCTAGAGATGAGCAATTAATAATATGTCATGCTTCTCCTTAAAAGGAGTCGAATCAAAATGATAAGCCCACAGCTAATTTAGAGTATATATATATATTCAAGTCTTAGATATTAAAGATTAAGAATAATAACATTGTTATGCAAAATCAGCAACGGTATTCATCACGATGATACATTAATGAGATAGCCATCAAATAACACAACAAAAGATCATGACGCAACTACCCTAGGTTGACTTACCTCCAAGCATGGTAACAATATTCTAGGCACTTTAGCCTTAGGTTTATGAAATCAGTACTCGACCATAGCTAAGCTTAGATGGCATTTTTTTTTGAGGTTTCATAACTTCACCCTTCTCCCAAGTGATACTCCCCCTCTCTTTAGAATGTTCGGATTGCTCCTACAATCTCACTCAAGAAACAATAGGTAGTTAGCCTAGAAAACATTATAGCATGATCATATCATTGCATTTACAAAATAAACAGAATCATTTCATTATATTTCATCATATTCATGACTTCAAATAATTGTCATCATTCCATAGAATTGTAAAACATAACATTGCATGATCTCATCATAACATGAACATCTCTCAAAGTTTCATGGTCCCAAGATTCATCACATTAATTATTGTAAAGTGAAAAATAATTTTAGAAATTTAGGATGGGGGGTAAACCCACAAAACTGGTTTACAATTTCAGTGAGGAAGAAAAATTGCAAAAATACTACTATGATTTTTTTTTTTGCTTTTTAGGAGTTCGCACGAACTAGGGTGTTCGAATGGACCAAAAAGGGGTTCAAATGGACCCTGGTTCGAGTGAACCATATTAAATGATGAGACCCACTTTTTTTGCATTTTTTAATGACGAAGACAATGAAAAATTGACTACAAGAGGGGGTTCACTCGAACTTGGGTTCATTCAAACCCCCCTTTTCCCCGCTTCTCCCCCTTTGGCACCAAATTTCTGCAGAATTTTTCCCTTCAAAGCTCGCGTTGAGGATGGAAATGGAGGAGAATTCACAAACACAACTAGATGATGGTAGTCTTCGGAACAAGCTATCCATCAAAAACAATTTTAATATGTTTTGGTTTTATTATGTATTTATTTTTTTAGTTTGATTAAACATAGGTTTTTCACCGAAAATCAAGCTCTCTGTTATGCACATGTGGAAAAATAGTAGATTATTAAAATAAAATTCTGGAAAATATGTTCAGGATAAGTATTGATGTCCTTGATCCAATAAAAAAAAATTGAATTTCAATATATATAAAAAAAGTTATGTTGTATACGGTCTGTCTATGTCTGAATTGTAATTAGTTTGAATTCGAAACTTGATTAAGGAAAAAATATTCAATAAAACACTATGAAACCAAATGAATTGGTTAGATATCATTGTTACAAATCTAAATTCAGAAAAATTAGAATTTTATCCTTCATAGAAAAAAAGTTATGTTGTATATGGTGAGCATCACTCCTTAAAAATTGTGTTTACTGATAAAAACTAGTTTTCAAAGGAGATGGAAAAAGAAGTGCAATCTGATTCCAAAAATTTTGAATTTTTTTTTTTTAGAATCTATAGACAAAATATCACAAATCACTAGTTTGCATCATCTTCAAATTCCTCACAGCTTAGTTGCTATAGGTGCCTGAAAGTGAAGATTTAGTTAGAAAAAATCAGTTCAGTGTTCAGTTTGGCCAAAAATTGTAAACCAGTATTGTGGGATCACCCGATGTAACATTTGTCGTAGGAATATGTACTAGTCTAATAATCAAAGGTTGGGCATCTAAATCATTTTAAAACTAAAAAAATATATGCATATATTTTAATAAACTATTTGTAGTTTAATGCTCTACCATTCTGCATGGTCCAATATTATGAATTTTTGTTAAAATTATTGTGATCATACATGACTAATAAAATCACTAGAGGATGATTATATAATTTATGTTGTTGGTTTAATGGTGTTTTAAGTAACTAATTATGAGTGTGTTTGTATGGATTAGTGTCTATTTTCATCTTATGTTGCATTATTTAACTCAATTGCCTAAAAAAGGAGATTATGATTTATATGCATGTAGTAATCCTCCACAAAGCCTAACTATCAAAGCTAAATATATAATCATCTTTATGTGTGGTTTTATCTTATTCTTACCATTTTTTTTTCCTTGAAATGATCACTAGAAACAACCTCTCAAGCTTAGTAGTGCTCAAAGTGCAAAAGAGGTTCATATCTTTCTTGTTTGTTGGCCTTTTCAACCCCTAATTTGAGGATATGTTTCTTCCTTGTTTGAAAAAGTTTGGTCACCTTATCTATGCCTTGGTGAGAAATTTAGAGTTAGTGGTTACCATAGAAAAGAAAACCAACAAGTTCAAGGAGGGATGTGGCCCTATTTCTCAAGGATAGCTAAACACCTCGAAACTCCCAAAATGGACTATGATTGAAATTGTATTTTAAATGTGAAGATAAAAACAGGTTATCAATGTTTGACATATATCCATTTTGGTTTCATGTATAATCTATTCTTACATTGATGAATTATTCAATGTTCACCTTCATAATATGCATATATATGATGGATCTTTTCAATGATTTTGGATGTGAAAAGGTGGGGCTTAAAAATCTACTCCTTATGACACTTCCTTTTCACATTCTAGCAATATATTTTGACATACATGTTGCCTTGCCATGGGACTTGTCTCTTGTTATCTTGGAGGCATGATCCCTTGTGTATTTTGGTTGCTTGCGAGTTATATTTACTACTGCACAACTTGATGTGAGACCATCCCATGTATCTTGTTGTGATGAGGAAATCATCTTGACTCCATGTATATTTACATCCATGCTAAAATTGGTAAAGAGATAATTTTCTATAAGATGCAAGGTATGCTTGAAGATCATAGTACCGTAGTACAAGCTTGTGCATAAAATGTAAGATGTGATCACCATAAGCTAGTATGGATAGAAGCATAAAGTTGTGTCTCATGAATAGATCAAATATTTCGAAACACAATAAAATTTAAGTCAAAATTTCTTTTATTAATAATTTAAAAAAATTATGAAAAAAATCTAGAACAAATCATTAGACATATCTACGTTATAAGTTATAAATTACTATTATTTATTTTACCAAAGATATTATAATATCTAAATGATCATGAATTGTTTAGTTTTCTGGATTGAAACTATGTGTATTTGTGAATCAACGTTTCAGATCAAATTCCATGATCCATCATCAGGATAATGAATGCAACGAGAGAGAAGAAAAATAGAATAAGATAGCAGACTTAGAAGGTTAAATTGGTGAGGGCGATGCATGCAACATCAAGTTAATATTGTTATTAGTCTGCTTTTCTGGATTTTAGTGTGTATAATTTGTTTGTATATAATTTGATACAAATAAATTATACAGAATAAAATCCAAAAAAGAAATTGATTAATTAAAAAATAAATACAATTAAAGACATTAGATTTCAACAGTTAATATTGCTATTAGTCTGCTTTTCTGAATTTTAGTGTGTATATTTTGTTTGTATATAATTTGATACATACAAATTATACAGAGTAAAATCCAGAAGAGCAGACTAAGTAAATACAATTGTTAATCAAAAGGTTGACGAACGATGGCGTCTAAGGATCCTCAGCCTGTCAAAAGATGTAATCACAAGAATGAGGCAATGGAAGGACACTGAGCGACTGCAGCGCTCCTGAAATTGTGAAGCTCTGTTGAGGAATGGATGGTTGAGAAGCTGCGAAGCCGTCCCTCTGTTGTCTGCGTCCTTTTGAAGACAACATCTGATGAAACTCTGGAACTCCGCAGACGCACTGGCGGGTGCACAGGGCGGCTCTCCAAAACATATGGCACACATGAGTGCAGGCCAATCCGCCTGCTCTCCGCCTGCTAGAAAGGGGAAATGACCCACATAGCATTCCAACAGTGTCAATCCCAAGCTCCAGATATCCCCTGCATAACCATTATATCTTCCGCCATAGCTCTCTGGATCGAATCTCTCTGGGCTCATGTAAGCACATGTTCCCACACAGGAATTGCAGTAGGGATCTGTGGTTGGTGATACAAATCTGCTCACTCCAAAGTCTGCAATTTTAATTCTCTCGAGATTCTTGCTAGTCAAGATATTGGAGGGCTTAATGTCTCTGTGGGCAATACTCTGGCTGTGAAGGTATTTCAGTCCCTCCAGCACTTGGCGGGCAACGTTAACCAGGGTGCTCTCACTCAATCTTGTCTCGTGCTTTAACAGATCGGCAAGGGAGCCTCCATCCATGTATTCAAACACAAAATTAATGTCCTATCCCTGGTTGAAGATACCTTGACATTTGACAACATAGGGAGAATCTACTTTCCTAAGGATGTCGATCTCCCTGGTGATGTGGGAGGTAAGGGATATGACTTTGAGGGCGTAGTAAGAAGAAGATTTGCAGTGGAGGGCTTTGTAGACAGTCCCTTCGCTACCACGTCCCAGTATTCCTTTTATTTCGAAATCACGGAGATTCTGTACCTCCTGTGTGGTAGGAAGGGGCAGAGACATATACTTTAGCGGTGGCGCCCTCTTTAGCAGGGGCACAGTCAATTCCAGCTGTTTTTTTGACTTCACCAGGTATCACTTCCCCGTTAGAGGAGTCTCAGCCATAACTGCTTGAGAGTGAGCTATTTTTCTGCTTAAGGCAAAAAGTATGTGAAGATGAGGAGTTATATAAAGAAGCCTCAATTCCTAATCCCAGAAGGGAAAGTAGGAGATTTTTTACCATCAGATGTGAAGATGAGAAGCTATATAAAGAGGCCTCAATCCCTAATCCCAGAAGGGAAAGTAGGAGATTTTTACCATCAGATGAAATTATTGAAACTGAACAGTAGAAGAATCTACGCGGGACAAGGACAACCATTAAAGTTAAATTAATTTTGTACGACCATCGTGGACGCGTAGAGAACGAGTAAAAACCCTCCATTTACTTATATGGGAAGAAGACTGGCGAAGGCGTGAAACAAACAGGGCATTCGTAATCATAAAATGGAAATCTTTATTCAATTGACGCATCATTACTCCATGGAATGGAGTCTAAGCTCTGAGATTTAATCTGCATAACAACTCTAGTGAATACTCAACTATAGTTATTTATGTCGAAGGCGTATCCAATTTGAAAGAGGTCAAGCTAAAAGTTGAAATCAACGGTATATTTTTTCTGAGAGCTCTTGGACGACTATCAAATTGATCGTATTCATGCAATTGTCTTGTCCGCTCTTTTCTTTTTTTTCGCCTGTATTAATGCGTTGTTTCATCCGTTTTTTCATGGCAGCGCTTTCACATCAATAACGCCTTCACCACTTGCACGTTTATTAGGTGGACCGTCAATTGACGCTTTAATGCAGATTAGATAACATACACTTCATCACTCAGACCAAACCCCTATTTCTCTCACTTTTGCACCAGTAAGATTAAAAATAACCAACGTATTATTGAATGGAAGAATTAGAGGGAGCATTCACTTGGTTTTACGGTCACAAAAATTGCTGGGAAATTCGTGTAAACACTCGAAGATCTTTGAATGAGAAGAAAAACTGCAAACCCTTCAAAGAAAACTCTTACAGGATTGGAATTAGCTCACCGCTAATTGGTAATTTCTTCAATTAAATCATATTTTCTATGTTCTTTGTTTTAATTCTTTCAAACCCTAGGTTTATATGGTTTTCTAGAACTTTCTTTTAAATTTGCAAACCCTAGATTCATATAGTATTGTGCATCAATTTTTGAAGCTGTGTAGAAATGGCGAAAGCTACAAATGGGGGCTCAAAAGCCTCAAAATCCTCTGGCGGCAACTACGAAATAAACGTAGAAAGCTTTGCTAAAAGATCAAAATTTTTGTAAGGCCACTGGAAAGAGCATACGTAGAGCTTCTATGCAAGGCGGTAATGGTTTTCGCCCCTCCACCCTACAAAGATTTGCGTTATTTGAAGTCATTGGCATTAAATATATGGCTTTTAGGGTACGAGTTTACTTGAGACCGTAATGTTGTTCATGGGCAGCTAGATACACTTTCTATGTAGCCAGAAAAAGGCTACTTTGTGTGAAGTGTTAAAAAATAGCCTTTGCATGAAGTGTTAAAAAAACCCACCAAAAGCTCTCTAGGTATCAATGTGGTTTTACATGGGAAGGCTAGGGACGATGTTGAAAGCTCTCTCATGGAGAGCATGCGTGATGCTATAAGGACACACTGCAGGTACTTTTTCTCACCAATTTGCTCATTTTCCACAAAATTAGATTCTAGCGTGTAGTTTAATATTCACTATTTTGATTTTTTCTTTTCAAGAAAAATTAGAATCCATAGTGTATGGAGTGTCATGAGAAGTGGAAAGATTTGAAGCCAATTTAATTCCCTCAACCTCTTCACTCACACCAATTTTAATGAATAGAAAACCATAAACCCTAACTCATAATCATCTAAATCCTAAATTTTATAGTAGATTGTTTTCTCTCCATAAAATGCACATCAACAACGTCCTCTGTTGTAACTCCACCACATGTCCACCATGAACAATGCCACCATGTCTATTTCAATTCATGGAGGACGAGATAAAAATCTATGAATGCAAGGTTTTTTTTATCTTCTTATGGTTGCCTTCATTGTTTTTATTGATTGTTTTTCATTGGGTTTTCTTCTTGTAGTCATCACTGGCCTTGGCGTTTTGAACGGGTTGGATTTGTACTTCATAGCTCCTCAGGGAAAATGTGTCTTTTAACACAAAAAAATAGGGGTTTGTGAATTCGAGCAAGTCAAGTCTTTTTTTCACTTTATCAGGGCTATGAGCCATTTGACACTATTTTTCTAAATGCTAATGTACATTTTCCTTTATTTTTGTTTGTTGCTTTTTGAAATTATAGAGGCACGAGCTTTCTTAGCGATGTAGGTAAATTTGTAGTGTAACTATTATTATTTTTGTTAATAATATATGATGATTTTAAAAGGTTTTCTGTTTTCAATGTTTCAAACCAACGTTAGAATATAACCTATATAGACCCTAACAAGGAAACATAACCTGCTTTCTGTGTATTTGATTTTATAACAAGATCAACCTCGATTTTATATTAGAATGAGAACCCTCTTGATTAAATTTGGGGACTACTATTTCCATAGGCTATTAAATTCAAAGTCATTTTTGTAATAATATAAAAGATTTTTTTATAAGAACATATCATTTAAGATAGAATTTTAACCTCCTTTAGGTTAAAGCAATAACCCCTATGAACATACCATTGGGGAAATGGTGATTTTTGCATTTGGAAAAGAGTCAAAGGTAGGGCATTTGATTTTACCAAATAAATGCATTAGCTAAAAAGGAATAAATTTTTATGGGGTAACTAATCCATTGTCATGTTTTGTTTTGTTTTTTTTTTTTTTCAATTTCTTTTGAGTTCTTACCTTAAACAAATTGATTTAGGTTTTGTGAGAAGAAAATTAAAAGAACTATTTTTATTTAAGCTAATTTCTTTACTTTTTATTCCATTTTTATTTTTGGGCGCTTTTTACATTGATGTTGTAGATTTCTCATCAATGTTGGTTTTGACACATTCCACAAACTTTAAAGCTAAACTGTTTGTCTATGGTTAGATATTAAATCTTTGATGTACAATTTTGTTGATTGTAAGGTGACACAATCTGGGAGTGCGGTGTGTGAAGTATAATTTTTTGGATGATATCAAGCCTGCCTTGGAATGTGTGGGTCATGAAGCAAAATATCTGTATCTTTGTACAATTGAGCAACTTTCTAGCCTAGATGATAGAGAAATTATATGGAGATACAAATTCATTCAAGAGTGTTCTAGAACATAGATTGGTAGTTATACAAAAACAAATTTCATAAATACTATTATTTTTTATAAGAAGTCAATTTATTGCTTGTTTATTTTTCCTTATGACGTCTTCACTCTTAAGGGTGAATGTTAAAGCTCTATTCTAAAAACTGCCTCAAGATCACAAGATATAATGGTTATTTTCTATTCAAGTCACAAATGCTTTGAATTGTATTAATTGATGTTTTTGGAGTTTGCATCATAGGGTTTTCAAATTGTGTTCAAATCTCGGAAACTCATGCCCTTGGTCATATTTCCTTTACCATTTGTATTTTGGGCTTTTGTTGTTTCTTTGAGGGAGCTCTCAAAAAAGTACTACTATAGTAACTATAATCCTTTTATGAATATTGGACATATAGGTTGTTTAAGAAAGCAATATATGCTAGCAGATTGATTGAAAAAGCATGTGCAAGTGTTATTTTGTAAAATCCACTCTACTCTGTTGAGCATGTTGTAATGTCTTGAGCCTTTTTGGGTTGAAAGCAATATAACCAAGTAGGTTGGTTGATAAAGGATGTGCATATGTAGTAAAATCCTCTCTACTCAGAAAGCAATATACTCAAGTGATTTGGATGAAAAAGTATGTGTAAATAAAATCCTCTCTACTTAGAAAACAATACCCAAGTGATTTGGTCAAAAAAGTATGTGTAAATAAAATCCCCTGTACTCAAAAAGCAACATGCTCAAGTAAGTTGGTTGAAAAACCATGCGTGTGGGTGTTGAAGTAAAATATTCTCTGCTTAGAAAGCAATAACCTGGTGGGGTTGGTTGAAAAAATATTATTGTATTTTTAGGAAAATCCTCTCTGCTCTTCCTTTTGATTTTATTATGAAATGTTTTATGTAGATGTGACAAAGGTGGAATTATACAAGAATTCATTTGTAGAATGTTGCGAGAAATCCACATCTAGGCCATATAATATCTGAAGGTAAAATTTAGGTCCATGATTCGATGAAAGTGTCAAGGCAAGGTAAGATGATTGCAACTATAAGTGTTTGGACAAGAAAACCATGCCATTTTCGTGCTTCCTTCTCAACCTGCTATTCTTGGGTCTTGACTCTTTTTCTATGAGTTGATAAATATGGGGTAAAAAATACAACCATGATGTGCGGGTGGTTGTCCAGGGCCCCAGGCTATCAGATTGAGTGCCTGTAAGGTTTTGCTCTTGCATATTGCATTGTGACAACATTGAAGAAGAGGAGCCGTGAGAGTTATTTGATGATGTCTCTAGATTTGTTCCAACGACTACTTAAACTATTAGAACTACCAAATGGGACATTTGATATGCTACTTTATGCTACCCGGAACACTTTCTTGTTGCTTTTTGGTTGAAAAATTTTAGTGGTTATATTGAAAGTGCAGAATCCCAAATGTGTATGCCTTAGCAGCTTCCTATATGGTGTCCATGAAACAAAGACTACAATTAACGAGCAGAGGCTGATCTTCATCAGTTATGGAGTATATCGATTGCTATTTGTATTAGTTCTACCCACATTTACACAAATCAATTTCTTTTCAAGGGTTAGATATATTTGTATCAAAATTATTGAATAGAAATTAGATCTCTATATTGCACAATACTTTTATAGCAAATGATGGATGTTGTGGCTATTCTAAAGCTTCATATTACAAAAGGAATCGATTTGGTTGTTTGTGATATGTGAACCAATGATTCTTAGTTGTCATTGAACTTGGCCATAATTTTTGTTAGGTGTCCATGGGATTGAGTTGGTTGTATAAATAAGCTTTTTCACTAACTAAGCCTCGACCTTTTAAGCTCTTTGATTTTGTTTTAAAAAGATCATAAGTTTTTTAACCAGTCTCTTAGTGCTTATAGTTTTGGTTATGATACAAGAAGTATTTGACAAGGGTGGGATGAGTAGAAATGACCAAATTGGAAATGCTAAAGTGGATTTGGGAGATCTTGCAAGCATTGTGAAGATGCTAAAGGCTAATCCATCACCATATTTCGTATTAAAGAATGAGGGTTCTTCATGTATAAAGTGTGTGGATGGACAAATGGTACAAGAAGTGTGTTTGGGGCTTCAAAATATGGATTTTGGTTCTTCATGTATAAAGTGTGTGTATGGAAATATGGTACAAGAAGTGTGGGGCTTCAAAATGTGGAATGTGTTCAATTGGAACTGCACATCAAATGGGTTGTTTTAGGGATTCTTTGATGGGAATGCTGTTGTGAGACCTGCAATAAAAAGAGTTCCCAGTTTTTAATTTGAAATGTAACTCTTCTATATTTTTCTCTTCAATTTTGAAATATGGAACATATTCAATAAGTTTATCAGTGAAATAATATACTCTTGTAACTAACATTCAAGCATGTTATAAATTTCATTAAATATTTCCTTAAATTATCTCATTCACCTTCTTGAATTTTTTCTTATTTTAAGTAATAAAATGTATAAAAAATAACATTTATTTCTTGTAATTTAACATTCAAGCATGTTATAAAGTCCATTGAATATTTCCTTGAATTATCTTATTCACCTTCTTGAATTTTTTTCTTATTTAATTAATAAAACATAACAAATTTAACATAATTTAAGTTGTAAATGATATCCCTCTTTTACTTGTCCATGAGAATTTGTGTGGTGTAGCTGATTATGAATGATTATTTGTTCTATTCTATGTGAGCACTAGCACAATAGGCATTTAATATATCAATTATCCATTACTTTCACATACAGTGTTTGAGCTTTGGTTCTTCTTTGACAGAATGACCACAATTTGTGTGATTATATAAAGATCGCACTTTTTATATTAAAATGATCAGAAGTGCGATAAGTAGAAAAAACATTACTTCAATATTTCCAATCTTCTTAAATAGAGACCCAAAAAAGCATAAACGAATGAAATAATGCATATCAGTCCAAGTAACATTCCTATATACAGGCTATCCAAGACTAAAAATGACAATTCACTACATTTTTTTCACATTCTTCTTTCCAAAGAGAATCGGTTTCCTAATTTTTTTTTTTTATCTGAGTTCCTGAATACCTGTTTCTTTACCTTGCAAATGATTTAAACATTAACCACAAGATGATTGTCAAGGAAACTGTTACTGATGGTTAGATCAATCATAAGATGGTTGTGCTTGTTGGTTAAGTAGAATACTTGGGTGTATGCCCTCTTTTGCTCCTTGATTGCCTTTTCAAATAAAAAATTTATGCCCTTGTCAAGGAAACTGTTATTACTCAACTAGGCAAGGGTACTATGTATATAAACATAACTTTGTGCAGGGTCATACAATAATTATTGTTATTTCTCTACATTCAGTATACCACATATTATTATTTATGAAATACAAAGGAAGAAAACCAACTTTCACAATATGCTTTTTCAAAACTCAAAACATCTTTGTTTGATTCTTCATCATTAGTTTACTTTTCCCTTCACAAATCACTTATCTCAAGCACTCAAACACCAATTTTGTTTCCCAAGAATTAAAAAATCAATCCAAGGCTTAAGACATATTCATTAAAGTTATCACAACATGGTTGGACCCCTCATACAACCCAAAACAAAAATCATTCATTTTGAAGACAAATCCTTCGCATATTGACTTCAAAACTAATAAATTTCCTCTTAGGTCTGCTAAAGATTTATTTTCCTTTCAGGCTTCATCTCCAAACTGTGATATACTTTTTGGATACCCATTTGAGAGTTTTAAAACATATCAAAAGATCAGTATAGGTTGTTTTGAGAAAAAGTGCTCAAATCAAGACTTTACCATTTCAAACTAGGCATAAAATTATGTATTTTTCTAGACTGTAGCAACCTTTGGCTTCAATTCTCCACACCTAAACCTTATTCCTTCGACCTAAAACTTATTGAATATAAAATATTATGCATATAAGAGTAATTTCACAAAAAATCAGGAGATTCCAACAAGTAATCAAAGAGAAACATTAATTTCTTGCTTACTGTTACCCTAAACAAGGGTTTCAACTACTTTTAGTGAAAATCCAATATCTCACTCAAAACGAGGCCAAATTGCATGAAACAAAAACTAAATGGAAGGTGATTGAATCCTCTTAACATTTACAAACATTCAAACCTGCATATGAGTCCGTGGGTGACCCCACAATAGTGATTTACAATTTTTGGCCAAACTGGACACTGAAATAATTTTTTTAACTAAATCTTCACTTTCGGGCACCTATAGCGGCTAAACAATGAGGAATTTGAAGATGATGCAAACTAGAGTTTAGTGAAATTTTGTCTATAGATTCTAAATATATTTTTTTCAAAAATTTTGGAATCATATTGCACTTCTTTTTCCATCTCCCTCGAAAACTAGTTTTTTTCAGAAAATAACATTTTTAAAAAGTGACGCTCACCGTATAATGCATAACTTTTTTTCCATGAAGGATAAAATTCTAATTCTTTCGAATTTAGATTCATAACTCTGATATCTAGTGCTTCTACTTGGTTAGATAGTTTTTTATTCAATATTTTTTCTTTAATCAAGTTTTGAATTCAAACCAATTATAATTCAGACATAGCACGACCATATAACACGTAACTTTGAAATTCAATTTTTTTTTTCTTTTTTGAATCAAGGAATTCAATATTTGGTGCACTAATATTTTTATTTTTATTTTTTGATAATTTTCTATTTTTCCACATGTGTAGAACAAAAAATTTGATTTTCAGTGAAAAACCTACCTTCATGAGAAATAAAAAATAAATATAATAATTAAATTAAATTTATTTAAAATTATACTTTTTGGGAAGCTTATAATAAGGACTTGTTATACCTTGCATAACCACCCCATTTTAAACTTGATTAAAATGGGTCCCCCCTTTCTATTTCATTTTTTTTTGGTTTTGTGTTTTGTGCCTTATGGGTTTTCTTTCTTCCTTGGGCCTTTTTCTTTGTTGTTCTGGCAGACGCGGAACGAGGACTGAAACCGAACTTTGAAATTTGTTACAAGTTCCGGTTCTGGCTTGTTGTGCAGTTTTGCACATATGCCCCACTGAAAGTAGGGACCCTCTTTTTGCTCTGGCTTTTGGTGTCTTTTGGCCCCTTAATTTTATTGATTTCATTGCCTTTGGAGGTCCTTAGATATTCATCTTGCTTGTCTAAGTCTTTCCCCCAAGTTGTGCTTCAAAAAAACTAAGTTCTGAACAAAATCCGGGCTTTTGCCCTAGTTCGGGATTTTCCTGTTCGGCTGGATTTTCCCGAAATCCTATCCAGCTAGATTTTCCCGGAATCCTGTCTGGCTGGATTTTCCCAGAATCCTGTCCGCCTGGATTTTCTCGGATTCCTGTCTGGCTGGATTTTCTGGATTCTGGTCGGAATCCGCTGAATTTTCAGTTCTTCCCCGTCCGATTCCTCGAAGGCTGAATCCAAATTTCCTTAATGGAAATTTTTCCTAAAAATAATTATTTATTTATTTATTTTTTTCCAAAAATGGAATTTTAAAAATGTTCCCGAAAATGAAAATTTCTTGAAAAGATTTTGAAAATAAAATTTGCAAAAGTGGACAAAATTCTGAAAGTGGAAAGTTTCCTTATAAAAATGTAAGTTTTTTAGAAAAGGTCAAACTTTTATTCAAATTTATTTTGGATTGGATTTTTAACATGTGAGCTATTGATGATGATATCTATTTTTCAGGATTAAATAGATATTAAAAGTGGGACCTGCGTAAGAATCTGTGCCAAAACTGTCTATAGCTGGAGGACTTTCTGGAAGACACGTGAATCTGATCTTGCTGGAGAACGTGCGCCGACATGGATAATATTCATGCATTTAATGCAAATCTTGTCTTATTTTGAAATTCTCCTGGCTGACCTATTTTGGGGCTCGTTATTATTGTAAAATCTAATTAGGCCGCCTATTTTGGGGCCAGTTATTATTGTAAAATCTAATTGGGCCGACATGTTTGGGGTTTTCTATAAATGACATTTTTGCCTCATTTGTAAGGGGGTAGATAGATAGAATAGAGAACAGAGGAATGCATAAATAGATACAAGCGAGTTTAGCGGTAGTTAGAGTTAGGAGTTAGCTTCTTTTCAAGCAAATGTTGTAACAGAACATTGGAATTATTGCTGGAGTTTGGTGATTCAATACAATTGAAGGCATTGTGATTTTTTGGTGATCTCTTTTGTGTTGACTTATCTTGCATGGTATGATTCTATCTTTCAAATTGCTCAAGGTTATTAGATTTAGATTTAAATCCGATTCAGTAATGTTTATGATTTAATGTTTGAAGTGTTTGTAGCAATCCCTGGTCCATACTTTTTGCAGCTAGCTGATTGTTAGTTTCTTTGCAAAGTTAGCCTAGACCTTTATATTCATTGTGTTTGGTTCAATTGTGGAGATTTATTCATTTCAACTGCAATTGGGTTGTCTTGGGTGAATGTTCATGATCTGAAAATCTTTAAAACTTTAGAAGATTGCACTGTTTATGTAAGATTGTAGATTTATCTTGATCAAGCAGAGATTGGTTTCGTGGGGATTGGTCCACCTCAAGTGTTTTATCATTTGCATTGTTAATCTTAGGAGTTGGAATAGAATAGAATCTCTCTAAACCCTTATCTCTTTTGTTGTTTATTTTGAATCTGGGTTAGTTTTAGGATTGAAAGCATCACCATATTGTTGCATCTAATGAAAATTCACTTCCAGCATTGTTCATTTGTAAGGCCCCTTGTGATTACCAACATTTTCACATATTATCTGAGTTGTTTATGCATTGTCATGACCTGACACCCGAGAGACCTTGGGGTGATTTTCAGCAATTTATTGTTGAAGATTATCTTTCAAGAGAGATAGAATATCATTTTCTGTCTGAGTTGTTGCTATGCAGAAAACACCATCAACACGACAGTTGCATTTGTTTTGCCTTTTTGTCCTTGCGTTAGGTCGTGGTGTGTTTTCTTCCCTTATTTTTCTTTCTCTTGTCTCTTTCTTTGTCGTCTCTTTGTGTGTTGTCGGAGGTAGAGTCGGGATGGAAACTGAACCTGTAACTTGGAAAAGTTTAAGGGTCTGGTTTCTGTTCCACTTTTGCCCCCATTGGGGTTCGCTCGGGATTAGTTTTCATTCCGATCCCACTTGCATTTTGTTTCTGTTTGTTGTGGGGCCGAGTTCAGAAAGGATTTAGGATCTAGAGTTTTTGTAAAGTTTTGTTTCTCATTCGGTTCTGACTCCACCCCTGCCCTGCTGTGAGTCCTGGGGTTTCTTTGCTTTTTGCAGATGTGGAACCAGAATGTGGGTTGAACTTGGAGATGTTGGTCATTTCCAGGTTTAGTTTTTGTTCTGATTTCGGTTTCGGTTCTGATCACTTGGTCGATTGGTCAAGTTTTGGTTTTTGCATACTTGCTTTCTTGCGGGGCCGGAGCCGGAACGGTGCAAGGAATTTAAAGTTAATGAATAGTCTTGTGCTTTGTTCCCGTTCTGACTCTGGTCCCGGTTTTGATTTCATTTTGGTTCCCATCCTGTCGGTATTAAGGGTAAGTGTTGTTCCTAGTCTTGATTTGGTTCCACCTCCGCCAAAGTTGAGTTTTTGCTAAGTATGAGAAAGGGGAAGTTATGAAAGGTAAGACGAAGAATGATATTTTCTATGCTTTTTGAGGATCTGTAGGAGGCTCGTGTTAAATGATTTCCATGCCCCAGGGTCCTCAAATTTGTGACCTTTGGTCAATTTGAGCAAAGTCGTGGCCGGTGTTCGAGTTTTTTGTCGACCTCAGGATTTTTCTACTGGGCCGGATTTTCTTGGATCCCTTCAGTTTTCTGAAGTTTGGAGTTTTGGGTCATCCGTAGAATTCCGGTCTGGTTGGATTTTTCTGAATTTTGTGCTATGTTTTGTGGAATTTAAGAAATCAAATAAAATTGATGAATCTAATAATGAATACTTAAACATATCTTGCTTTAGCTTGATGAATTGCACAATGATTATGCATTATTTATTCATTTTAATAATCCATTGTTGATACTAGTACCTCATCGAGAGAATTCGCTTGGTTTAGAATTTTCTGAAATTCCTCCTAGGCTGATTTTCCCCGGTTAGCTCGAAATTGCGAACTTCTTAGTTTTGATGCTTAAAGGTTGATTTAATAGTTTCATCATGATTTTTAGCTAACACTTGGATGAAAATGTTTTCAACATTTGGATTCTCACGTTGGTATTTGATGGATGTAAGCTGAGTCTAGCAAGGTAGTGGCTGGAAAGGCTAAAGGACACAAAGGGATCATCTATTTCTGAAGTAGAAAAGAGATGAAGCTGGATGAAAAGAGTAGGATTCCTGAGAGCAAGATAGCCTCAGTTTGGTCTGAGGTTTCAGACACCAATGCATGAGGAGGTCTACATCATTGAGGACTGCCATCGAAGAATATGGAGGTTCAGAAAATACGGACCATGGCGCATTCCCCAAAAGAGCGTAGCTCAGGAAAATCCTTCTACGCAGAAATTTCGTGAGGATTCTAAATCCCCGAACATTATAAAGCTGCCATCTTATGCATTCTATGGGTTTCTGTGATCCGTGAGCTGATGAAAGTGGCCCGAGGGAAGCAGTGCTAAGCTTAGCAATTTGAATCAAGGAATATATTGTGGCAATGAACGCTATTATTGATGAACCAAGGAATCTTAATTCGAAACGATTGAGGAAGTGGTGGCGGATGTTTACTCTCTAGTCAATAAAAGATCCAGTAACTGAACATAGGTTGGATGGCGCAACTACCTACAGTGTAGTCATTAATGAATATCAATCCAACAAGAGAGGCTGGGACAATACGATGAGACAGATCTGAAGGATGATATTAATGCTATTGAATAGCGAACTAGGGTTTCTCCTATGCCACTTGCGAATGGGAGACCTTAGAATAGTGGTTTACACTTTCTAAGAGGAAGGAAAATTTGGATTTTTTCCATTCCTCAAATCAAATGGGTTCAGCCAAACCCATGGTTCGGCCGAACCATCGAATGTCCGAATTAAAAAATCATTTCCAAGTGGGTTTAGTCGAACTTGGGTTCGAACGAACCCCTTCAATATGACAAAAACAAAAAAAAATGTTTCATTTTCACACTTTTACTGTGTTCTTTTACCAGTCACTGTCTCCTCGGTGCGCGTGGCGAACAGAGTCTGTGACAGCGACCAAACAAAGTTTCTCTCACCGGCAAAAGTAAAATTTCGTTCCTCTCTTCAAAGTTCATCATTCCAGTTCGCATATCGACCACTATTGAGCACGAGGTATTTAAAATTCAATTTTTTTAGAGTTCAAAATGCATGTATTTGTTTAATTTCGAAACCCTAAATGCAATTTTTTTAAAATTTGTTGAATTCAAATTGCACTTGTTTGAAAGTTTTTAAAGCATTTTCAATATAGTATTTTTCTTCCCCGTTTTGCATATATTTTTGTCTTGTTAAACACCTTTCAAGAGAAAAATGAATATCAAAACTATCAACTATCTGTTAGAGGATGAGAGGTCTATAATTCAAAACTACACCCATTGAACTTGCATTTATATTTGGCATGTATTTTAACTTGTTCAATTTTTTTAAATCAATCCAAGGGTTTGAGTAAGGAAAAATGAGTTTCCTCCCAAAGTTAGTGCAAAAAAACATTATAATGGCTCTCAACATAGTCTAAAAAATGGAGATAAATAAATTCCTAAAGACTAGAAGTGTAGGGGTCAAGGTCACAAAATAATTTTAAAACTATAAATTTAGGGTCAAACTTGTAGATGAAAATGTAAATTTCATACATGTAGGAGTGAACCATGAAAGTCATAGCTTGGTTTGTTAAGGTGTCATAATATTAAATCTTATAAAAAATCAAGAATCATATCATTGATTATGTACATTACAATAAAATATCTCCATATAACAAATGAAGCTAAAAACCCTAACCTTCTTTGTGAATTCTATAGTGTGCTTGCTACATGAGTAATTTTTTTTTATGAAAACCATGTTTAGGAATGAAAATATCCAATCCTTTATGCTTCTAAACTAAAGTTTG
>VDFB02047230.1:339225786-339267618 GCA_007258455.2 Sequoia sempervirens
AAATTTATGCGTTATACGGTTGTGTTATGTCTGAATTGTAATTGATTTGACTTTGAAACTTGATTAAAGAAAAAATGTTCAATAAAAAACTATCTAACCAAGTGGAAGCACTAGATATTGGAGCTACAAATCTAAATTTGAAAGAATTGAATTTTATTCTTTCAAGGAAAAAAAGTTATGCGTTATACGGTGTGCGTCACTTTTTAAAAATGTTATTTTTTGAAAAAAACCAATTTTCGTGGGAGATGGAAAAAGAAGTGCAATCTGATTCCAAAAAAATTGAAAAAAATATTTTTAGAATCTATAGAGAAAATATGACAAGACTCTAGTTTGCATCATCTTCAAATTCCTTACGGTTTAATCGCTATAGGTGCCCGAATGTGGAGATTGTGTTTAAAAAAAAAATATCAGTGTCCAGTTTGGCCAAAAATTGTAAACCACTATTGTGGGATCACCCGAATAGCTTGCAAAGGACGTCTTGGTGACGAAGGCCAGAATGGAGCAAGGTATGGGTGACGTGGGGGAAGTAGTTAATGCAAAGTTGCATTGAAAGTCATGCTTCCTCATCATTTCGCTTTGCCTCTTCTTCACACATTTTGGTCCTTGTTATGAGGGAGATCCTGGGCCGATCTGGTCAGTGCCCTTGCATTTAATACATGTTTGAATTTGTTTCAAACTCTTCTAGGGCCAACGTGTTCTGTGACTGACTTATTTTGTAAATCCTAAACTGGGCTGACACATCTAACACGTTGGATATATATGGCATTTTGCCTCTTTTAAAAAGGATCTTTTTGGCGATCTTGATGGTTAGAAAAGTTTTTGAGACTAGAGAGTAAGATTTAGAAAAGAGTTAGACAAGTCTGAAGAAGGATTCAGAAGGTAGAGGATGGGATAACGAAAAGAAAGTTAGGGTTCTAAAGTAAGTTAGACGTTTTTGCAGTTCAATAGGAAAAGGAAGTGATGTATCTTTCTGAATTTCTTAGCATAGATGGAGATAATTTGAAGACATGGGTTTCTGTACACTGGTGATCTTTCCAGATTTGTAAATGCTACTTATCTATTTCATTGATAGTAGGAGCAGCCATATTTAAAATTACCTCATATTATGCTTTAGAATGGTATTCATTTTGGATTAATCTTTTGATTTGAAAAGCTTTCAAGGAATGAGATTTTATCTTATGTTTTGTTTGAATGATGATTTGCAATCTACTGTTAAAGTTTGCACTGTGAAGGAATGAAGCTTTGTATCAATTACAGGTTAATTTTATTCTACAGTTCTAGTTTAGGAATTCCTTGGAAGGTAATAAGTCTGATTAGTTGAATGAATCAACATTCTTTTCAGTTTAAAACCTTGATCTATCTTTTTCTATTTCTTTAAAACCACTGGTTAAAATAGGTTTAGATAGATGTTTGATCTTGCAACAATCCAGAAGCTCAAACCAGTAGGCCCCTTGAACATTACAACCATATTGACCACTTCGTGAAACATCAACGTTGTGAACCAACATCAAAGACCTTGGGAGGTGATTAGTTTAATTACTAATTGGCCTTTTCAAGAGAGGTGAGATAATTTTACTTTTATCTTACCTGCATGTTATGTGTCAACTTGGCGCATCAATAGGACTACATACTTACAAAAATAAATTTTAAATGAATTCATTTGATCCCCCAAAAGGTAAATAAAAACTGGTTTTTTATTAGCATTTTGATAGGTGTAAAGGAGACTTCGTTATAGGTATGGTTTAAAACTAGCGGGGTTCTATCCAAGGGGGTTTGATTTAAGGTAGTTTGATCAAACCCTCTTCAATTGGAATTCTTTAAATGGAACTTTTTAAGGTTTAAATCATTATATATTTTCTAAAAATATGTGATTTTAGCAAAAATCAGATCCTCCTAGAAATTGTAAACCAGCTTTGTGGGATCACCCCCATACAGATCTATACAACCACATAAATAAGAGAAATTATGAATAAATATGCAAAAAATTGTCATTTTATTATTCTAAATTCTTGTCTTTAATCACCCATGCCTTCAAAATGATTTACAAGGCCTTTATAAAGGCATTTCAACTGTATTTTAACCTTCTAACTACTTCCTAATGCTTAGAACTAATAACGACCCTTCAACTTCTTAATGCAACTTTTACATAATTGTGTAATTTTGTCAATATTTGTTGACAAATTTACATCTTTTACAATTTTTTACATTTTTCCACACAAACAAATAAACTTGAACCCTCCTAATGACCTTTAATGAACAATAAATATACAAGGTGACTCTTTTAATCTCATTACAAAGTAAAGATATCAAATTTGCACAATTTTCCCAAAATAGGAACATGGTTTTGCAAAGGTGCTCCTGCACCAAACTTCCGGCCAAATAAAGAATCCAAGTCCACTTGGATTTGGAAGTTGTCAATAGGTCTTCATATCCTTGTATGCTCTACCACCTTAAATGAATTTCATCACCTTCATCTTCACCTTGGTCTTCATCTTGTCCATGCAAATTAGGCTTCCATTCTGCTTGCCAACACTCTGATGTTTCTCAATCTTCATTTTAACACCTTTTCCTTCTCCAAACTGCTGCACTTTAATCTTCAAATGGTTTCTTATCCAAATCATTAGTGTAATAAATAAATGACATACTAAACAAACCATAGTACCTCCATCTTTTCTCAATTCTTTGCAAATATCCATAAGCAATTCATCCTTGATCATTTCTTCATCTATCTTTGTCACCAACTCAAAGTCTTCTTTCTTGGAAATTAGGTCCTTCATAGCTGCAACATCTTTGTATTCATCATCTTTCAATTCTTCACTTGCATCTTCAAACACTTCTTCTTCTTTCTCTTTCATCTTCATTTGTCTTTTTGCTTGTCTTCTCCTTCTAACAATCTTTTGTATGGGCCATGTGACTCTTTTCTCAAGCTTAAAGTGCCACATTTTCATTTCCTCAATCATCTACTCCATCTTTTTATGGATTCTTGGAACTATTCTTCAAACCTTTTCAACTCTTGCTTCAACTCAACAATCTCTTTGTCCATCTTCTCTTGTCTCTTTTTCTTCTTCCTCTCTTCCTCTGCCTGTAAACATCTTCTTATCACTTCCATCTTTTCCTCTTCAAGAAATATTCCTCTTGCTTCCACCTTTCTCAACTTTCTCTCTACCTTTTCTTGGCAACAACCAGGTTCTTCCTAACCCGCACAACCACGACACAACACCAAACACAAAACCACAACTACAACTCACTAGCCCAAATATTTCCCAGGCCCTGATACCACTTTGATGTAGTACAAAGGAAGAAAACCAACTTTCAAAATATACTTTGTCAAAACTCAGAACATCTTTGTTTGATTCTTCATCATTAGTTTACTTTTCCCTTCACAAATCACTTATCTCAAGCACTCAAACACCAATTTTGTTTCCCAAGGATTAAACAATCAATCCAAAGATTAAGAAATCTTAATTAAAGTTATCACAACATGGTTGGACCCATCATACAACCCAAAAATACAAATCATTCATTTTGAAGACAAATCCTTCGCATATTGACTTCAAAACTAATAAATTTCCTCTTAGGTCTGCTAAACTTTATTTTCATTTTAGGCTTCATCTCCAAATTGTGATATAATTTTTGGATACCCATTTAATATTTTTAAAAATATCAAAAGATCAATATAGGTTTCTTTGAGAAAAATTTCTCAAATCAAGACTTTACCGTTTCAAACTAGGCATAAAATTCTGTATTTTTCCAGACTGTAGCAGCCTTTGGCTTCAATTCTCCACACATAAACCTTATTCATTCGACCTAAAAATTATTGAATATGAAATATCATGCATCTAATAGTAATCTTACAAAAAAATAGGAGATTCCACTGGGTAATCAAGGAGAAACATTAATTTATTGCTTATTGGTTACCCTAAACAAGGGTTTCAACTGCTTTTAGTAAAAATCCAATATCTCACTCAAAACGAGGCCAAATTGCATGAAACAAAAACTAAATGGAAGGTGATTGAATCCTATAACATTTAAAAAAATTCAAACCTTCATATGAGTCTATACAGATCCATACAACCACAAAAATCAAAGAAATTTTGAAGAAATATGAAGAAAATTGTGATTTTATTCATCTAAATTCTTGCCTTCAATCACCCACACCTTCAAAATGATTTACAAGGAATTTATAAAGGAATTTCAACTATCTTTTAACCTTATAACTACTTCCTAATGCTTAGAACTAATAATGACCCTTCAACTTCTTAATGCAACTTTTACATAATTGTGTAATTTTGTCAATATTTGTTGACAATTTTACATCTTTTACATTTTTTTACATTTTTCCACACAAACAAATAAACTTGAACCATCCTAATGAACTATAAATATACAAGGTGACTCTTTTAATCTCATTACAAAGTAAAGATATCAAATTTGTACAATTTTCCCAAAATAGGAACATGGTTTTGCAAAGATGCTCTTGCACCAATTATACAGGCCCATACAATAATTCTTAGATGTGTAGTCCTATTAGTTATTACTGGGTATTTAAAAATGCATCTCCCATAGCTTACAACTATGCTTATGATTATCCTACCAATATAGCCATATCCTCTATTGCATTATCCACATAATATTAATATAACACCATCAACAACATTTTAATACATAAAATTGATATAACAGCATAAAAAACATCACAAATCATAAACTTATATACATAAGATTTTGTCTCATTATTGGTTATTGAGCTATGGATTGCTCCCTTTTTGTTATATCTAACATTTTCTTAGTTACTTCTACTCGAAGTAGAAGTGGAAGCTACATGTTGAATTCATCCACACTAGGCTATTGAGTGCCAAGGTTAGATTTATCTGCAATTTATTTGACAATTATCTAAACAAATTAGAGTTAATAGAAGTTAGCCTTGTTTATATACCCCTCAATTTTGTGGGGTTTCTAGAACTGATCCATAAACTGGGTGGGTATTTCATTAGCAATCACCAATTTCATAAACAGTTACCAACTAATAGATTACAATGTTAAGAACTTTCCAATGCACTTTGCAATCATTGTCATCTAGAATTGCTATCAATATACAAATACAAGTGCAAAAATAGAAGTCCAATGATAGAGGTCTAAAACACTTATAAATGCAAAATTGAAACAAACAAACAAGTTCAAAAATTGAAGCAACACATAATAGAGAAAATACATTTCGGCTAAGAAAATTTACAAAGAAATAATTTGCACAAATGAAGAATAAAATAGGAAGATTACACATAATATCATAATATCTGATTTTATTTTTTCTTTGAAGCATGTTATTATTTCATTGTAGAACATAGTACTATATAGGTCAAGTGCAAAAATAGAATTCCAATGATAGAGATTTGAAACACTTATAAATGCTGCAAAATTGAAACAAACAAACATGTTCAAAAATTGAAGCAACACATAATGGAGAAAATTCATTTCGGTTGAGAAAATTTGCAATGAAATAATTTGCACAAATGAAGAATAAAATAGGAAGATTATAGACAATATCATAATATTTTCTTTTATTTTGTTCTTTGAAGCATGCTATTATTTCATTTTAAAACATAGTTGTTCTCATTTTTGTGTATTAATGCCACATGTCAGATTAAACTATGATTGCCACTTCTTTAAATATTTATTGATATTTTTATATTCAAACAATAGTGAGAATATGTTCTATTATTGAACACATTATAAAAAGTACACTCACAACTATTGAAACATGCTCAACTACTGGGTCCTCTCCCCTAGACGTTTGGGTATGGCATAGATATGGATTCCTATAAAAATGAATCCAGATATAGTATCTTGGCTTATGGAATACGATTATGGGGATACGAGTATTTGGGAAAGAGAAGGGAAATATTTGGTAACTCTATTGATAAGATTGAAAATGGAGGTTGTTGGTGAGTAACTAATAATGACGAAACCTTTTCTGCATGCTTGGGAATGTTTCTTTTACAGAGATCATTAATTCCTAGCAAGAGACATTTTCGACATTTCCCAAGTAGCTACAAAATACAATTAGTGGAACAAAACAAGTTATCTTGTTATTTTTTCTTGGAAGTTTAGAATAAAAATGCCAATGATATAGCCCCACTTACCACCGCGGTAATACCGATGTAGCTTTTATGAATCAATTGTTTATTCTTTGATTTTCTCTTCACCATTGTGTGTCCTTTCTATTTTTTTTCATACAAATTAAAAAGTAATTAAATATAATACAAAAATAATATATACTATGTATAGTACAAATTAAATTATATATAATATAATTATACTCGTTACTACAATATTATATAGTAAACAATCTTTTCCTATACAAAAATGGGGACTTTGGAATAGAGGAATTTTTTCAATAATTGCAATTGTCTTAGTGTTTGACAAGATGTCTCAAAGAGATGTGGTATCATGGACTGCAGAGGATTGCAAGATATGCACAAAATGGATTTGTTGAAAAGACTTTAGAAATTTCCAAGCAAATGCAATTGTCAGGTTTAAATCCAAATCCAAATTTCTTCCTCTTTATCTCTCCCTCTCTCCCTATTGCAAGCATAACATTAGCCTATTGATAATGGAGCCTAATTATCTCCCTAGTTCAAAGGTTATATTTTAGTTGTGTTTCAATCCCTCTAACTGAATGCATAATTTCTAAATGATCTATCATTAGATCTCATGTATTACACAAATGTATACAAAAAATGGACCCATTTTTTCCATAATTAACCTTCCAGACCTCTTTAGCATATCCATTGCACACCAAGGTGCAATTTTTAGTTTTAATTGAATGTCATTAATAAAATAAAAGTGGTATTAGTTTTAATTGAACATCATTAACAAAATAAGTGTTATGTGGTGGCACGTAGATAGGTCAATAATAAGTTGAGATCAATAGACACTTGCAAGCTTAATCTATTCTAATGTTTGTAGCATTGTGAAAATTATAGTTGTTAGATTTGACCTCGACCCCAAGTTTGATTCATACTACGTGCAATTGAGACTAATTGTTCAAAGTAAAATATTCATAAGTATATAAAATAATTTAATTCTTAAATAATTTGAAAGTCAATAAGATATATCTAAAATAAATGAAAAAGCTTAACAATCATATCTTTTAAAATAATATATATTTATTATTTATCTATATTTTATTTCAAGAGATATTTTTATTTAATTTTAACTCCGATCTTAATTCTAACCATAATAACAATAATTGTAACACTAATTGTTATTTTAATTCTAAACCTAACTCTAAACCCATCTCTAATTTAAGCCATAAAACAACTTTTCAAGTGTGATAAGGGGATATTTGTTTACATTTTTGTAATCATAAAAATAACCTTTATTCTAACTCTCATTCAAAATCTAATCCTAACTCAAACCCTTATTCTAATTCTACCCTAACCTTGATCCTAACCTTAATTATGTTGGTGTAATTAATAATTAATTACACTTTGTATAAGTTTACTTAGGCAATATTTAATTCCTAAGTTTTAGGTTTTATCTTTATCTTATCGAGCTATCTTGTTGCTCAAGATAAGATTAGGTTTAGGCATCTTTGCTTTTATAAAGCAAATTATCTCTTGTAATTAATTGGTCTTTTCGAATATATCAAATTGCATGTTTTTATGCAAAGCTTCTGCTTTTTCGTTTTTCTCTTCTGTGGAAGGTCTATTTTGGTTTGCAATCACATCTTGGTTTTCTAACATGGTATCAGAGCCTCGATTCGCAGCCCCTTCTTAGCCTTTTTGCAGGATTTCGTTGTAGAGCTCGTTCGGAGTCCCTCAAGGGTTTCTTTCCTTGAGCATCATTCTGGAGTGTCTCGGATCAGATCAGGGTTTTTCGTTGGATTCAGAGCACTGGAAAAAGTCAGAAATGACTTTTATTTTATTCATATTCGTCACCGTTTGCCATATCTGCGAGGGTTGTAAGATCAGTGATTTTTTTGATAGATCTGGGGGTCGCCTAATTTTCAAAGCACTTTGGGCCCAAACGGACCTTGCTGTTGGATTCGCAGCGCCCAAAAACCCCCATTTCCATATAAAATTTGTCCGATTTAGACACTGTCATCTGGTGAAGCAAATTTTTTTTGCCGAAGGGCCGTACGGCCCCCAGGCACAGTTTACGAGGCTCGATTTTTGAGAAAAATTCAAAAAAAAATAAAAAAAATGAAATTTGTTTCAAAACTGTGTGTTGCCCGCACAAATCAAATGCGCCACCGGCGGGCCATCGGGTGGCCACCAGGTAGCCACCGCCGCCGGTGGCTCGCCTTTCTAGCCCCCGACGGGCCCCTTATGCAGAGGCCGCGGTCACATGGGGGATCGGGCGCTATGCGCCCAACCCCCGCCCGGCTGCCCAACACCCTATATCAAACCGACAGGTCGTATGAGCGACCAGGGGCTCCGGCCCAGCCCCCAGCCCCCAGCCCCCTGCTTCTGCATGGGACCAGGGGCTTATTTTTTTAGCCCCCTGGGCGCCCTGCAGCCCTTATTGGGCATTTTGGAGCAATGTTCATGAAATTGGGCATATTTTTTGTGTACGATCTCTGTTTTTCACAAACGAGATACCGTTGGAAAGCTGATTCCGACGCTGATCCAGTAGTGCTAGTTTTTTTTTATCAGATTCTGCTCCAGATTTAATTTGTAGGCCTTTGAACTTAGATCTTATTTTTTTCACTCCGAAGGGCATATCTTTTGACTCGGTGCTCCGTTTTTCGTCATTCTTGCGGCATTGGAAAGCTGATTCAGTCCTCTACACAGATCTGAGGTCTATTTTAATTTTATGTTTATGAATTTTTAGTATGATCTCATTTTACAATCATTGGGTTATTGTAATAAACGAACTGATATAAAGTTCCATTAAGGGGGGTTCTTGCATTCATCTTGATTTGTTGGCAACTCGCATGAGTTATTTGGTCTCCTTGTTCTTTTGGCCACATTATTGCTATAACTTGACACAGGTCGGATTCATTGGTTCACACTTCAGTTGGGAGATTACGTTTCTTGATCCTCATTGGTTCAGATTCTTCTTAGTTTGAGGGCCATGTTTTTGTGGTTATTGTTCCAGAGTCTATTTTTGGTACTCCTTCCCATGGAAGAGTTTCAGTCACAGTTTGGCATCGACATCGAGATACATGGTTTCCAGATTATGTCATCCTTTCATCTACTGTTGTTCACAGATTCCAGAGTTGATCCAGTATGTGAGTTTCCAGTGTTCCTTGGCATCGGGTCTGTTGTTGCATTTGTGATTCCGATTGGTATTTTGCAAACATAAGTATCTTTCCTTGCTTGCTGGATTTGGGGTTCCAGTGTTGCTTCATCAGAGTTCTTCCAGTGATTCTTTGCAGCAGTTCATCTCACTGAGGGGGGTTTCTCTCTCTTTGCATTTGTACATGAGTACCTGATCAGGCCTTATTGCTGGGACTCATATTTGCATAATAATCTGCTTCTCCCTAAGTTGCACTTATGGGGGGGTGTTGGTGTAATTAATAATTAATTACACTTTGCATAAGTTTACTTAGGCAATATTTAATTCCTAAGTTTTAGGTTTTAGGAATTATTTGGAAATGATTTTAAATAATTGACTTAAGTAGACTAAATGACCTAATATGATGAATACAAATTTCCTAAAAGTAAATAGACTGAAATAGTAATTTGTAGGTGGATCCGGAAGTTACAGAA
The DNA here is from genome assembly GCA_007258455.2 of Sequoia sempervirens. Classification (NCBI taxonomy): domain Eukaryota; kingdom Viridiplantae; phylum Streptophyta; class Pinopsida; order Cupressales; family Cupressaceae; genus Sequoia; species Sequoia sempervirens. Next base: position 339,235,503 of record VDFB02047230.1, read on the forward strand.
TAATGTGTACCTGTCACCAAAATTTGAATTTGAGTTTTGTAACAAGATTGGGTCACCCTTGGGCGAATGGGGTCTTTGATAGGGGGTCCTAAAATTGTTTTTACAGTCTTCTGATATTGGATCTAAGATTTTGTTTTCCACTAGTCCCACTATTGCAATACTGTCAATAAATTTTGTAAATGAGTTTCCATGTCTTGACAAGGTTGATGACAACAAATGCAATAATGGAGAATTTTTCGTTCAAGATATCTTCAATCCACTTAAAATCTATAACCTACACATTCACAAAGAGGGAAAATGTTGTGTCATATAGGGATTTGCTTTAGTCAAACATCATTTAAGTGTTCCCACTTCCACAATGACAATGTTAATGATAAAACCTTAATGGAAAGGAAGGAAATGATGAATGAACAAAATGCTACAACTCACCACCCTTCAATGTCTTCCTTGAAGTCCTAAAGTCATGCACATCTCTTCGAGGATTTGGATCTTGTTTGATAGATTTGCTTAAATGCTTAAATGTTTGGATGCTTGGAGACCTATAACAATGTTAGCCTTCACAAGACAATAACATGAACACACATAAACTTTGACATAATGTTAAATCTTGAATTTTTGTAGTAATGAATGATAATGTTGCTCTTGAATTGCTCTTGACAATAATTTTGGCTCTTGAATGCTAGAAAGTGTGAGCTAGATTTCAAATGATAAAATAACTAGGTATTTATAGGTGTTTATCTATTTTATCAAAAATTATATTCCAAAATCCGATTCTTCATATTTGAATTTTGGATATTAAAATATTTTGAAAAACATATTTGAATTTGGGTTCCAGCTAAGAAGGGGGAACCATTTGCAATGGGTCCTAGCCCAAATTTCTAGGATAGCCAAAATCAGGGACAATTTAATGATTAGATGCATTTATTTAATACTTGTCATCATTAGGAAATAATAAAATTAGGCTTTGGAATGCATAATTTGGAAAATTAGAAGCTTAACTAAGTCTAATAAATTAAGGGGCCAAAATATAGTGTGAAATTGTAAAGGTATACAATTTCCTACGCTACATTTAGCCCCCACTTTAGTGAGAGTATGAATTTATGCTCAAACTTGCACTAAAGTAGAGAAATATATGTCAAGAGGGGTTCAATTGTACAAATGTTGAAAATATAGGATGAATTAGGATCAAGGAGGTGTCCAAGCCCCCAAGATCTAAAATCCCATGGCAAACCAACATAGGCACAAAGGAACACACATGATATGCAACAAGAAAAGATACACAAACATACAATGATGAACAAAATCATGATAAGGGGTTGTCCCCAGAATACAATGCCATGAACAACATAAAAAGGTACATTGAGGGATTCACAGATTTGGGGTTAGTACACGTCTTTTCTATAGTAATATAATAGATCTCAGAACTAACATCATTCCCAAAATACACATGGAACAATGAACACAAAGGAGGAATGACACATAGAGAGATAAGTCAGAATATTTTGGGTCAACATGGAAGAGACCTAAATGTCTCAATGCCTCGCATCATCCCCAAAAGGAAAACACAAGAAAAAAATAAAACATAAAGTTTAAGACATCTAGAAGAGTTGAGACACAAATAGAAGAATCTCACGACAAGTTTGTTTTGGTTTTATCCTTGCACCAATAGAGAAACAAGGTTCATCCAAAGAAAACTCACAAACATAAAGATGCGCCAAGCAACAAAACAAAAGAGATTACATTGTGTACAAGAAAACACAAAAGAACACATGACCAAACATAAAAGAGTATGTCACATGTGAGCCAACCTAAAGCAAGTTGTCTGCATCTCAATCTTGCTCATCATAAATGATAGGTGCATAACTAGCCAAAGGGACTACAAAAAGTGTCATACAAGGAGCATCATTAGGTTCAATATGTGGTGGGTCACTTTCATCAGGAGGATCATCATGGTTTCCCCCATCTAAATTCATAGAAATGGAGAATAATAAATTCATCTCATTATGCAATTCTTCATCAATCTTAGCAATCTCATCATCATCATCCAAATTGATCACAATAGGAGGTTTTATGATTATTACATGTGAATTATCTTGTTTCGCCTCTTTTTTTAGTTAAATATGTCTTGTTTTGGTGAAATTTGGACTTATTCTTGAGTTGTTTCCATGGGTGTGGGTTTATTATTTTTTTCCAATTGACGGACAATAGCACGATGTATACACCTATTCTCTTTAGCACTTTGGTTTCTTTTTGCATGGTTTTCAAGTTGTGATGGGGTAAGAGCAGGTTTATCAACCATTGGTCTCTTTTCTTCCCTTTGGGGAGGAACTGAAGGAACAACTGGGGGTTGGGAAACCATTGTCTCTTTTGGTTTATAGACCTGACTTATCTTTAGAAGCATAAAAGGGATCATTTTATTATCTCTTGGTATTTTGTAGGAGATGGGTGGAAGAAATGTATTGTACCTATTTTGGGTATCTAGAAGGGCTTTTGGATCAATTATAGGTTCATCAATGGTAGGCTGGAGAGAAGGAACAACCATGGACCTATCAAAATCAAGAATATTGATAAGATATAACTCTGCTATGCACTTTGCTTTGAACTTTGATATGACTTGAAAAAAAATCTTCACAAGGCTTTACAAGTTTCATAGGTCCAATCCAAAATAAATCCAATGAAAAATTTCCACGAGAAGAAAAAGGATTGAATCCACTATGGTACACTGTAAATATCTCATTTTCAAAGGGAAACTTTATGCACTTATGAATAACTAACAAGATAACATTCATGGAGAATAGAAATGGATAGCCTAGCTTCACATGGAATTGGTACGATGTTGGGATGATATAGAATAACGCATCTAATTGTTTTGCTCCAACTTTTAATGGAATCTAGTGATTGAACCTATCGTAGGGCAAGAAAAACCATTATGTTTTTTTATTTGTGCTTTCGAGTGTTCATAAGAATCTTGATAAAGTTCATGCTCAAACAAGAATTCATTGGTGATCACATTCTCTATGTACACAAGATCAATAAGTATCTAATTCATGGGCTTATCATTAATGTGTTCGACAATATAAAGAGGACCATTGGGTGTATGTATAGAAGCATCAATATGTGTGAAAGCAATGTTAGGTAGCAAATTGTTTTGGCCCTTACAAGGTTGTACGTCTATGAGACCAACCATATCATGTAGGTCATCCTCATTATTATAATCAATTATGTCCTCAATCTTATCAATATTCATCACATCATTCTTGACTTCACTAGCTTTCACAAACTTAGTGGAATGATTTGGCATTGGGTTGGTGAATATTTGTAAATTTTGGTTGGGTGGAGCAACTAACTTATTACCTTTGTCATTAACACCTCCCAAGTAGATATGATTAGAATCAACAAGGTCCTAAACTTGATGTTTAAGATGTATGGATCGTTTGGTGTCATGTCCACTTTGTCAGTGATATTGGCAAAAGGAATTTGGGTTATGATTTGGAGATAAGGGTTTTCTTGTGTCCATAGGTTTGATGGGAGGTAAATGAATTAAATTCTTACAAAAAATTCACAACATGCCTAAATAAAGGAAATCAGGTAATGGAGTAAATTTCCTATCCCTAGGTCAAAATTGGTAAGGGATAAAAGTTATGGCAGCAACTTGAGGTTCAACATAGTTTGCTTGATATGGATTTATCTTTAAAAATATCTTGTTTGGTTTCTTAAATTGTTGATAATTTTTTTGATGTGTAGGCTTGGAATTATTAGTATGTTTAGATGAAGATGCCTCATACTTATTAAATGAATTATGATAATCACGAAGCGTCTGCACAAACTTGTAAAGGATGGAAACTTCTACAATAGGACTTTTTCTCTTATTTTTTCCTATAAGTTGTCAATGAACATCCTTTGTATTTCTACATTAGGAAGACTGAGATTAACTTGTGATAGTACCAACAGATAGCAGCTAATGAAATCCATGACTTTTTCACCTTGTGTTTGTTTGCATCACATTAAATTAGTTATATTTATCTTGGGACCAATTTTCACTTGGAAATGGTTGAGGAAAGCATCAACAAGCTCATTAAATGAGTGAATTGAGATATTCGGTAATGAAAAAAACCACTCCAAGGCCATGTCCAATGACTGAGGAAAAATCTTAGCCAAGAGCTTATCTTCGAAAATGAAGTCACTACATAAGGTTGCGTATGCTGATATATGGTTGCTAGGATCTGCTTTACCATTGTATTTCTCAAAGCAAAGTATCTCTATGTTTTATGGTATTTGTGCTTTCAATATCTCGAATGACAATGGGTTTCTCTTGACATATTGTGATGGTTTTCCATTTTGAGTTTGGTTAAATGTTGATATTTTTTGTTGAAGGGATGTCACATTTTGCAAGAGTTGGTTTATGACATAATAATTGATTTTGGTATTTTGGGAACGGGGTGAATATGGTGGAAGTGTGTATGTGTTAGGTGGAGATCTATATTGCAAGTTATTGAGGGGTTATGGGTTTGGAGATATGATGTTTGAGTTCACAAAACTATAAGGATTCCTAGTGGAAATACCCAAGGTTGGAGCTATTTTGTTGCTTGGTTGCATCATTGTGGTAACAGTTGCATTTGTAAATGTAGAAATAGAGGCTATAGTTGTAGGGAGATAAAATTGAATTCCTCCTTGGCTTTGAGTATACCCCAAATCTTGAGCACAACTAGCCATTGTAGGTACATGATTGTCTATGATGTGGGCTATACTATGCACTGCCTCTAATCCTCGATCATTATCAAGCATTTTTCTAAAATTATCTATGGTAAGGACTGTTGTACTAATGATATATTATGTGCTCACAAAGTCATGAAGTTTTTCTAAGGTTTTGTATAATTGTTTTAGTTTCTCTTGAGGGACATGAGCCACCATGGTTTCAACATCAATGATAGTGGTTGATGGTAAGGTCATGGGAATTGTGGCATCATGGATGTAGTCCAACATGGGTTGAGTAAATTGACAAAACTTGGTGTGAAAGGGTTAGAGAAACTGTGATCCATAGCGAATGTACTAGCAATGTGAGATGCCATGAGTCTCAAATTACATCTCATTAAAGTATTGAAAATAGGATACCAAGTTGTGAAACTCATGCTAGTTTAACAACACTAAAAGTGCACCCAAGATGAACACCAAACTACTAAATAAATACAAAAAACACCTAGAAACAAGAAGCAACAAGTTAGAACAAATAGTATGTTAGAAGAATGAGAAGTTTGTCATTGATGTAGTTCTTGGCAACATGAGCATGAGGGACAAGCACAAGGTATATTATTATGTTTTATAGTGTTGTCATTGATGTAAACATTGTATCTTTGATGTGGAGATCATGGTGCAAATCATTTTGGTTGGTTCTAACTTGCTTTGGGATGTTTTTGGAAGGGAATTTTGCAAGATGGTTTGATCTAGTGAAGATGGAATCTGTGATGGAAATTGACTAAGTGTCTATTTTGATAATTTTGTGTAACAAAGCATCTATTTTTTGTGTCCACACTGGTTTGATAATGAGCATTTCACTTTGTGCTTCTAACATTATTTTTTTGGTTGATAGAGTCATCCAATTCAATAATTTCATCTTGTTTTGGCTCTTGGTTTGAAAGTTACAAATAACAAAAGTTCGGCCTGACAAATTACAATCATTCCATGTACAATGCATGTGAATATGAGGGTATGCACTTCTCTGCATATAAGATTTTGACTTTGTGGATTTAAGGAGATGTTGATAGATGTCAATAGAGTGTGAATTCCAGTTGGCATGATGTTTTGAGGTACACATGTTTGAATATGGGTATATAGTTGGAGATTTTTTGTATTAGGTCTTTTGTGGTGCTAACCTAATAGGTGTAAAGGTCTGTGAAGATTAATTAAGTATTGTGGAGTTATGTGGGAGCTATTATAGGTCCATGCTGACCTATTTAAAATTGCTTTAAGGATTGAATCTTGGCGTGAGGTGTGTGTGGAAGTATTTGAGCTGACAAGTTATATTTTGTCTATTTTGTATGATACATCTAATTAGGCCATCCTAATTGATGTTATGCTTGAAGTAGATATATAAGCTAGATCCTTCTCAATGTTTTGAGGTATGTAAGACATGCATGTGATGCGAATTGGGTGAATATTATCAGAGCATTGTGAATCTAATTTGTGAATATTATGCAGAGTGTTACAATGATATGAATGTAGAGGAAAGCAGAGTGTTAGATCAAAAACACATGAAGTGTGTAAATTTAGTTTATTGAGCTTCATTGGAACTATATATCATGCATATGATAGATGCAATTGTAACAATTCAATCTAGGCTATGAGCCACAAAATTTCTTCCATCTCTCTTTCTCTCAGTAGGCAGTGAGTCCACTTAGACAATGAGTACTCCACCTACAGTGAGAACTTCTATAAATATACTATAACTAGTTATAATATATTGCAAGCTAATCCTCACCATGGTTTTTCCGTAAAAATCCTAGTGTTCATGTGTTATGTGATGTTGAATTTTTTATGCTTTCTTTCATTATTGTAATTGAAAATTCTATGCGGATTAGATGTTTAAATATTTGAATGGTTTAAAGGAATACTGATTCACCCCCCTCTCAGTATTCTAGATGTTCAACTATTGGTATCAAATCTTGGTTCCTTGGAACTAGCTTAACTGCTTGGGGAAGATCTTGGAGGTTGAACACATGGTTGTTAGAGGACTACCTACTCCTATGGAAGAGATTCCTATTGCTAGATTCATAGAAGAAGATTGCATGCTTGAAAAAGATGGAGAAATTAAAGTTTCTCTTGAAGATTTGGAAATAACTAAAGGAGAAAATAGAGATCTGAAAGAAAATGTCAAAGAAGTAGATGAATGCATCAGGAAACTGAGAGAGAAAATCAATAAGTTCAGAGAAAGGAATAAGAAAGTCAATGAAAAATTGAAGCAAGCAAATGAAAATATCACCAGTCTGAAGGTGGAAGCTGAAGAAAATAAAAGATTTGAATAATTCTTGAATGCAATTGTGAAAAATAAAATATGAGGAATGTACAAGGCTTGAACAAGTTGTGAATTTGAGATAAAATCTGGAGAAAGCAAGGAGTCATGAAGACAAATTCAAGATGATTGCTACAAAGCTTGATGAAATGATTGTAAATTATTTGAAAGGAGCTAAAGATAAAGATGGATTAGGGTTTGAGACAAGAGAAATTTCAAAAATATATCAAACTAAAAATTAGCTTGAAAAGAAGAAGAATAAGGGCAAGTAGATCCAAAATCAAAGGAATGAAACTAGAAGACCACTAGTCAAACAATCAAATGCACAAAGGTACCCATATTTTAATGGTTTTTATTATTATTGCAATAGATTTGGACATAAGGCAATGGAGTGTAGAGGAAAAGTGAATCAAAATGTTCCATATTTTTTTGGTCAATGTTTTACATGCAAGAGATTTGGTCATAGAGCTAGTGAATGCAGAAGTCAAATGATGAATGGCTATAACAAGGGTAGAATGGTTCAATCTTTCAATGGCTATTGTTCTACATGCTATGGATTTGGGCATAAATCTAATCAATGCAAATCTAGACTAAATGGAAAGAATACCGGTTAGAAGAATACATCATATGTTGCAATTGCAATAGGCCTGGACATATTTCCAAGTTTTACAAAAGAAAAAATATGAAGAAGGATAATTCGGTAAAGAAGAATGAACCAATACAAAATATTGATCTGACAAAAAAAAGGAGATGGATAATATTTAGAGAAAGAAGGAAGAGGCTAAGGTTAAGGATGAATCTGTACCTTCATCTGGTACATATGTTTCCTCTGAAAAATAAGATAAGAGCCTTGGCTCAGGGGGTGCTTTAATGAGAATCTCTCATCCCCTACCAAAGAAGAGGTGTTGATGCTTCAACATGAAGATATGTGATATATATTGACATGCTTGATCTAAATTGGTGAAGATTGCAGAAGAAAATATGATAATGAAAAAGTTTGCAGAGCATTAGAAGTTGATTGTGCATACTAATAGAGGTTTGATAACTTTATTGTTTGAAGCATTCAATGCAAAATTAGGTCAGATTCAAGGGTTATAAGTGATTTTACTTAGCCAAATTCATTCATAACGAGCATTAAGAAGAAGCAAGGCAACAAAGAAAGGATTTGGAGTGGTCAAGGCAATTTATAATTTGGTGCATTGAAACCCTAATTCAGCAAGTGAAAGAAAAGGTATTTACAATCTCCATTTTTCCTTAGTTTTTTAGAGAAATTTGTTTGAAAGTAGTTTGAATTCATTTTGCAATGGCAACATTCAAGGTAATTGAGGTTATTGAGAAGCCACAACCTAAATTCAAGAAATACCCTACTAAACCCATAGAAGATGACCCATTAGGTGATTTTTCCCATGTTCCATATGGAGTTTTTCCAATAGAAGATATAAGGATCTATATTCATGGAAAGATAGATGAATTTGATTACTCTAAGCTAGGATATTTATGGGAAAATAAACTTATTAGAGATGAATTTTCCCTAAAAACAGAATACCAAAACCTAGTCACGAAGAAACTTAATGTATGGCAATGGTTTTTGAATTTTTTTTTTTATGATAAGTGGGTGAGAATGACATTAAGAAAAATTCATGATAATTTTTTTTGTATTGACATGCCTGGGATGATTACAAAAGACATGATTAGAGAGGTCATAGGTTTATGCTCCACTAGACTTGTTCTAGTGCTAAAATCGGTTAATAATGAAGTTGTAATGGAACTCATAGGTGCAACTTATGACAAGAGGGCTCTAATAGTAAATAACATCAGAAATCTAGCTATGAAGTATGCAACTATGTTGATTGGTTACAAAATCTACTTCACAAATAGAGAAAACTCTATATTTTCCACCATAATCAATGTTGCATATGAAATGGTGGAAAAAGGGATTGATTATGATCTTTGTGAACTTTTAAGACAACAATTGATGAAGAACTTCAAACAAACAAATGAGAAGAAGTATTTGTTCAAGTATGGAACCTTGGTTGTATGTCTATTTTTATATTTCCTAAAGGAACTCCCTGGAACTAAAAGTGTGGTATGGTTACAAGGTAGACTAGTTGATCATCAAATTAGAGACTTTATGAGTGGTCTTGGTGATTTGAAGGAACAAGAAGAGGCTATTTTCCCTTTCTTTTTAGTTTTTCAAAAGAGGAAATTAATTGAAAGTCCTCCAGTAAAGGAGAAACTCTCTCTGATGGTACATACTACGAGGCCTGAAAAGGAAAAGATTGCTACAATAACACCACCTGCGGGGCCTACAAAGAAGAGAACAAAGAAAAAGTCACAAAGAGAAAATAATATAAGTGTGAATGTAGAAGAAGAAAAAGAAGAAGAGGAAGAATGACCTCAGTTGATCCAAAAGAGAAAAGAGGAAGCTTCATAGAGTGGAGCCAGTTCAAGGAAACAAAAGGTAGATATTGTAGATACAAATGAAGAAGAAGAGATAGAGAAAGAAAAGAGGGAAAATTTTATCCACATGCGAGGAAAGAAGGGAGAAGCAACCAAGAAAGGGTCTCTAGAAAAGAAGAGAAAATAAAAAACAAAGTAGAAGGAGACTTTAGATGAAATGGAGAAGCAAAAGAAAACACCTCCAATAAGAGCTCGTAGTCCCATGAAGGTAGATGCACTTGTTAATGGAATGATACAACATGATATGCTTGCAAAAGCTACAACTTTCTATGATGAAGCAGATGAGGTGGATAAGGCCACCATTGTTGAGGCTATCATTAAGTACATTATTGTTTTAGAAGTTGATATGAAAAATATTGAGAATAAAATTCCTATAGAGCTATGGAATGTCTTGGTAAAGAGAAGACAAGAAGCAATTGAAGAAGGAAAGATAAAATAATATGCTTTAGAGAAGATTGGTGCTCCTCTGCATGAGGAAAACAAAGCCACATTGGCTGAGTTATACAACACAAAATTTAGAGTGAAGCAAAGGGTAACTACCCTTATGGGTAGAGATAAAAGTGAGTTTGAAAGGATCCAAAAGGAGAAAGTTGATAAAATATCAAACATTACATAGAAATATGGAATGATTTCATAAGATATTGCTCCGAAAGTCACTATAGGAGAAGAAGCACAAGATATTGATGCTTAACATGAGCATGCAATAGATGAAGGGTATACACATGAAAATGTTCTCCAGATGTGGAAGAATTGGAAAAAGAAGATGAAGCAGAGAAGAATGATGAGGAAGATGTAGAAAAGGAGGATACCTCTCCTCCTTTGGTACTTGAAGAGAATTTTATTCCACCAGATAACACAAATAAGTCTACAAAGGAAGAGAATGCAAATGAGGATGGTGATCATGAAGAGAATGTTGAAGAAGAGAAGGAAGAAGAACAAGAAAATAATGAGAAGGAAGATGAAGGTACAAATGAGGATGCATCTGGAGATGTACAAACAGAAGAAGAGAATCAAATAAACTCCAATAAGAATGGGGAAAAGGAGTTAAAGGAGAAAGCTGCAAGAACATAAAGACTTTTGGTGAATCCTTCAGCTCCTCTAAAGATTCCTTTAAGAATCTACTAAGTATGCAACTCAAGTTCTAGCTTGTTGTATCAACACAATTGCTACAACTACCCATGCAATAGATAAATGTAGATCTTGACAAGATGTTCCCCCTCCACAAGCTTCAATTGGGAGATGTATTCCATGCAACAGCCGAGAAGGAGGTCACATAAACACATCAAAAGAGTGGAGATCTAATGGAAGAAGTAGTGAAGGTATTGCAAGAGGCCATACCCGGTGCAAGCATTGATACTTCACTTTCTGGTATGGAAAATTTGAAGTTATTAATTTATTCTTTTAAAGAGTACATTATTGGCCTTAGAGAACAAGTTGAAACTAAAGTTGAAAAGAAAATAAATGATAAAAAGATGTTGGAAATTACTGAGAAGTGTGCTCTTGCACACAAAAAATTTCAAGAAAAAATGAAGGATGTGCAAGTTTGTGTGAATGAGGCAAAGGCTTTTTTTCAATATTGCATGAAGTGGCCTAGAGCCACATAGAGAATCAAGAAGGAAATGGACTCCATTGTGTCCCGGATCAACAATGCCTCCAATGCCTATGATCCAACACTTGAGCTGGTTGGAGATACAAGGAATGTTATAGAGGATTTTCATAAGACATTATTTCAGCTACATACCCAAAAGAAGCATATCATTTTGCAATTTGGAGAGATAAGGGGCTTGGTGAATTCCAAATTCATATTCATTTCAAGTGCCTTTTTGAGTGCTAATAAAGCTACATGGATGAATCTGGTACCTAGCACTCTGGAAGAAGGAGAAAAGATATTAATGGAGTTAGAAACACAATGCAAATTGCTTGGGGTAGACAAGAAGACATGGGAAGAAGGTAAACAGGTGTGGCAGAACCATGTGCAAAAGCTACAAGAGTCAACCTCTTCCGGTCAACAACATTTCTTATTATTTATGCATTTCTAGTTTTTAGTTTTAGATTCTTTATACATATGTAGAGTATGTAGAGTAGTTTCCAGTATAATTTTTTGGTTTTTCTCTAGTACACATGACTTAGGGGGAGTCAAAATTTCAATCTTTCATTTTGTACATGTGCATATATTTCTTAGGGGAAGATCTGATACATATGTTAGAAAAGTTGTTGTATGCGCCCTTTGCCCTTGATATCAAAGGGGGAGAATGTTTTGGAGATATTTTGGAAATGTTTTGACATGTTGTCATTAATGAAAAAGAGGGTGATTTTTGGAAGAATGAGAATTTTTTCATTGATGCAATTGTTGGCAACATGAGCATGGGGGATAAGCACAAGGTATACTATTTTGCTTTGCAATGTTGTCATTGATGTCAAAATTGTATCTTTCATGTGGAGATCATGGTGCATATTATTTTGGTTGGTTCTAACATGCTTTGGGATTTTTGTGGAAGGAAATTTTGTAAGATGGTTTGATATGGTGAAGATAATTGTGATGGAAATTTGACTAAGTGTCAATTTTGGTAATTCTGTGTAATAGAGCATCTAGTTTTTGGCTCTACACTGGTCCTCTAATGAACATTTCACTATGCACTTCTAACATTATTTTTTTGGTTGATAGAATCATCCAATTCTAGAATTTCATCTTGTTTTGGCTCTTGGATTGAAAGTTATGAATAATAGAAGTTCGACTTGGCAAATTACAGTCATTTCCTATACAATGCATGTGAATAGGAGAGTTTGCACTTCTCCATAGATATGATTTTGACTTTTTGGATTTAAAGAGATGTTGACAGATGTCAATAGAGTGTGAAGTCTAGTTGGTATGATGTTTTGAGGTACGCGTGTCCAAATATGGGTATACAGTCTGAGAATTTTTGTATTAGGTCCTCTGTGGTGCCGATCTAATAGATGTATAGGTATGTGAAGATTAATTAAGTATTGTAAAGTTATGTGGGGGCTATTATTGGTCCATGCCAACCTATTTCAAATTTCTTTAAGGATTGAATCTTGGCGTGAGGCTTGTATGGAAGGATTTGAGCTGATAAGTTATATTTTGTCTATTTTGTATGATACATTTAATTAGGCTGACCTAATTGATGTTATGCTTGAAGCAGATATATAAGCTAGACACTTTTTGATGTTTTGAGGTATGTAAAACATGTATGTGATGCAAATTGAGTGAATATTATCATAGCATTACAAATTTAAGTTGTGAATGTTGAGCGGAGTGTTAGAGTGATGTGAATGTAGAGGAAAGTAGAGTGTTAGATCATAAACACATGAAATGTGTAAAGTCATTTTATTGAGCTTCATTGGAACTGTATATCATGCATATGATAGATGCAATTATAACAGTTCAATCTAGGCTGTGAGACACAAAATTTCTTCTATCTCTCTTTCTCTCAGTGGGTAGTGAGTCCACTTATAGTGAACACTTCTATAATTATACTATAATTGGTTATAATATATTATGAGCTAATCCTCACCATGGTTTTTCCCATTTTGGGTTTTCCATGTAAAAATCCTAGTGTTCATGTGTTATATGATGTTGTTGGATGTTTTATGCTTTCTTTCATTACTGTAATTGAATATGTCGTGGATCAAATGTTTAAATATTTGAATGGTTTAAAAGAATACTGATTCAAATCCCCCTCTCAGTATTCCAGGTGCTCAACATAGTAAACATAGCGACAATGGTCTCAGAGAAATTTTGTTTAGCCAAGACAAGTAGGACAATGGCACCCCTAGGCGAATGGGTCTTTGATAGGGGGTCTTGAAATTATTTTTGTAGTCCTTTGGTACTGGATTTGAGCTTATGTTTTCCATTGGTCCCACTATTAGAATGCCATTAGTAAATTTAGTAAATGAGTTTTCATGTCTTAACAAGGTTGATGGCAAAAAATGCAATAATGGAGAATTTTTCCTTAAAGATCTCTACAATCCTCTTCAAACATGTAACCTACACATTCACAAAGAGGGAAAATGTTGTTCCATATAGGGGTTTTCCTCAATCAAACCATGTGTAATTTTTTTTGTCAATGATAAAACCTTGATGGAAAGGAAGCAAATGATGCACACTCACCACCCTTCAATGGCTTCCATGAAGGACTAAATTCATGCACGTCTCTTCAAGATTTGGATATTTCTTGATAGATTTTTTTGAATGCTTGAATACATGGATGCTTGGAGACCTATAACAATGTTATCCTTCACAAGACAATAACATGAATGCACCTAAACTTTGACATGATGTTGGATCTTGAATTTTTGTAATAATGATTGATAATGTTGCTCTTGAAAATAATGTTGTCTCTTGAATGCTAGAAGGTGTGTGTTAGATTTCAAATGATAAAATAACTAGGTATTTATAGGTGTTTATCTAATTTCCTAAAAAATTAGATTATAAAAGCTGGAACACTTCATATTTGAATTTTGGATATTAAAATACCACCAAAAATATATTTGAATTTGGGTCTCGACTAAGAAGGGGGACCCATTCGCCCATGGGAAAATGGGTCTTGGCCCAAATTTCAAGGATAATCAAAGTCAGGGATAATTTAACGATTAGATGCATTTTTTTAATACTTGTCCTTCGAAAAATGGAAAAAAATAGGCTTTGAAATGCATAATTTGAAAAATTAGAAGCTTAATTAAGTCCAATAAATTAAAGGGCCAAAACATAGTGTGAAATTGTAAAGGTATACAATTTTATATGCTACAAAATTATAATTTAAAATATTTAACTTAGAAATTTATTTTAGAATTATAATAATTGCAGTTTGAATTGAAATTTAATTAATAACTATAAAATTAGGGTTATAATTAATTATTTTAGTTATAATAACCCCAATGAATATTTATACCCCTAATTTTATAATCATTTTCAAACATTTACAGTTATTTCAAATAATTATTTTAAATTTTAAAATATTAAATAATATGTTAGAATTACATTTTATGTAAGCCCTAAAATTAAATAATTATATAGTAAAGTCATTTATATAATGTAAATTATAATTTTATTTATAGTTAATTTTTTTTACTTAAATTAATTAAATACATTTTGATTTTTTTTCCTTGGCATGTATCATGATGGGGACAACTCCCTATCTATTAAAACCTTGGAAAATTACATACACCATACCTTGCAAGAAGGCAACAATCCTTTTAATCAAAGTTGCAGAGAATATATCGCCATATTGGTTGATGAAGTAGCTAAAGGTCTAGAGATTTTTCCTCACCAGATCCTCCTTGAAGAGAGTAAAAGAATGGGTAGTATTTTTTTTCTTGACAACAAAAGCATCAAATATCTCAATGATCAATCCATTTGAAGTCCTTTTATTGATTGTGGATACACATGCGATCATTGTATCCTTATTTTCTTGTGTGACCATATTGTTTGTGACTACCTTCCACCATGTCTTTGCACCCATCACCTACACCACATTCATTAGTACCATCTCATATATCTTGCCATCATGGATATAACCATTTATATATTTCCCCATTCCCACAATCTATGAAATAGCCTTTACAATCACTTCATCCTCTACTTTGAAGAGTCGTCAGACTTGTTCCTCTCTTATTTTTACAACATAATGATAGCCAACACCAAATATCATATTTAGTGCCATTTTTATTTTTCCAATCTCTCATCTTGAATTTATATGGAAACCATACAAACCATTGGAAAAAAATTCTAACATTGAATTCCTAATGTAGATTCATCATACTCAAACTCTATCTGTCTTCATTTTAATAACCATAGTGGATCCATGAGTCATAGTTCCTTAATTATTTCCCGAGCACTCTCACATTTTTCTACCATAATATTCCTCAAAATTGCACACACCATTTTTCCAAGTTATCATCTCTTAGTATGCATCCTATACCTGCACTACCCAGGTTGCCTTTTGTTGCCCCCTCAGAATTTAGTTTCAATCTCCCACTTGGGGGGGCAATCCATTTAGCCTCCTTTCTTTTACCTTTTGCTTCCTATTCCCATATTTTTTAGATGTGGAACTTTAAGGCCTAACCATTATTTGTAGATCGCATTTTCCTAGCATGTGAATGCTTGATCTAACTTCCTTTAAGTTTTTTTGTCCAATACTTCGCATATCTTGACTTCAATTTTTGAAATAACTTTCTCTAATGTACATTATGCCTCATTGAATATGCACCTATTCCATTCCTTCAAAATCTTCCACACCACCATTGAGGGGGCCATAAATCCAAATGGCACCCCACAAATTGTACCCACACCTCATTGGCCATCCTTGGAGAAATTCCCTGACATCCTCATTCCTAGGTCCCAACCAATTATTTTTTTATTGAATCCAATTCTAGCATTCATCCACAAACTAAAAATTTGGAAGGAGGTGATTGATTGTCTTAAGTGCCTTAGTTTTTCACAACATGCATTTGGTGGGGCCTACAATTCCAAGGCATTATAGTATTTTTCCAATGAGGATCCACTTGTGAAACACGGTCTAGAGGAATGCACCAACTTTGGGAAGAACTTGGTTTCCTCAACATAGCTTTGTTCTCCAACTCATCATGGTTTTTTGCGCCTACATTAGTTGATATCAAAAGTGTGTTGTATATCAACCAAATTTCTCCCCGCACTAGATGATTGTGTCCTTCTCTAGAAATGGGATAATTCTCCTCTTCTTTAGTTATTATGATAATATGTTCTTCATTCCTTCATCCACTGGCACATCCCAAAATTCTATCCATTCATAGATCCTAGAAAAAAAATTGTCCACCACTAAAATAATCTACTACTTTTGTGCCTATACTCCTCTCCATCACATTTTGTATCAGTTAGAGTCCATTATATCACTCATCAAGGGGAACCCTTTGTTGAAAAATGAGGTGTTTTCTTAGCTCAATACTCTGTAAAACTTTAATATTGCTGATCTAAATAAGCTTTTCCTTTGTTACATATATTCTTTGTGGGTGATTATTTTGATTAATCCATTTTACTGTTGAAGAATGTAGACAGAAGTTAATAGAAGAACTAGACAAGATATTAGAAAGATTACACAAGATGTACTGTGGAGAAACCCTTTCGGGAAAAAACTCCACCAAGAATTATTCTATAATTATTCAATCTTTGAATTACAATAGCTCTAATTCTTGCTTGAGAATGCTTCTTATGTCTTCACTAATCTTCTTCACAACCTGTAATAAAAACTCTAACAACTCTATTCAACTTGCTTGAGATAAATAGGCTTTAATCACCTTTGTAAAACCAACATGAGTTACAATTACAATGCTCAAGCCCTATCCCTAAAAGGTACACCATATCTCATGAAAATAAGGTTATCACGTGAAGAACAGTGCTAAAACATGTGCTTCATCCATTTGGGCATCCCAAACTGAAGCTACAACTCATCCTTCACTTCGGTGACAATTCCAAAGCTCTTCCTCAAAGTTGGAGCCCATAAGTAATCCTACTTAACTAAGCCTTCAGACATATCTCAACATGAAAAAGAGGTAAATCCAAGAAAGCATCTTGGGCGCCCAAGTTGGCTCCAAGTGATTTCTTGTTAACTGAAACATTTACTCAACACCATTCATGCAAGAATGGTCATCCCTTGTTAACTGGAGGTAGTACCTGTTATTTGTCATATAACTCAAGTTATTAGCCATGCATTCCAAGTTAACTAAAGCTAACTACATTCAACTCAACATAACCAACATGCATGCAACTGAAGATAACTAAACCATAACTGAAATGAACTGAACTGAACTGAACTCATCTGAACTGAACTGAACAAAACTTCATGCATGCAAACATAAAACCCTAACTCCTAGGATCTTTACATTCATTTAGAAGTGTTATCTCTTACTCTGAATAGTTAACTGAACTCAAGATAAGTGTCACCTTCCATGTGTGCACCCACATGTTCCTATTATTTAGGAATAACTACAAATGTCAATTTCATGATTTATTTCATCAAATATTAATCTCATCCTAATCTTAGTTTTGTTGAACACATTCCAAGAACTTAGGAGATACATGAAATAATTAATGTTTAGGATTTGCAATTAAATTGCATCCTATTTCCAACATTCTCCCACTTGACATTATACATTGCAATTATTCTAAACAAGGAATAATAAAACAAGTACAAGACTCAAGGCCAATGGCCTTCTTGCACCAACTAATCAAATCATGCCAACTTCAAATGCAACGTGTATAATCATGAAGTTTCCAAGAAAATGATTAAAACCAAGAGTACTTATCTATATGGTTTCATAAGATAATCTGTAACATTAATTAAAGTGTTGACTTTCTCAATTAATACCTTCACATTATCAACCAAACCAATACCTTTCCCAAGTCTCTATATATCCAAACCACCTCTTTGGAGGCATGCTAAACCACCAAGTGTGTTGAATTCATATTCAAACAAGGTGTAGGATCCTTGGTATTTTCTATTGAATTTTTTTTTCTCACAAGTAACCATTCCAACAAATATCTCTTACCATAAGAGAACTCCAACCTCACCTATTTCTCCAAGTATCCATGAGGACCTATAACCAACCAATCCATGCCAAACTCCAAATGCAACACAACACTTTCATGAAGTAATCAAGCAAATGATTAATGTACCCAATACTTAATAGAACTACACAAGATCAATGTCAAAACTCCAACCTTGAACATAAACATGAAATCCATGATCTAACCATCTCCTCTTAGGAGATCACATGCATCATAACATACTTATACATCCTAGTGTCAAGAGAACCATGTAATATGCCAAACTCTAAATGCATATCAAGAGTAAAACATGACATCAATAACAAATATACTCTAAACCAAGAAACCATATCTCTAATCACATGGAGATAACCTTACCAATGATGCATCCAAGTCATTGCCAACCACTCCCACTGAACCATGGTACTGAGTTACTCATGGCATCGTGACTACCATCCTCTCCATGAAGATTACTCTGAAACATGAAGCAAAGAGTTATCACAAACAATATTAGCTGAAATAACCAATGCATCATTACTATCATCCAAGGACTCCTCTATAGAAGAATTAGAACTAAGTTCTTTCTTGTTCTTAAAATCCTTCTTCACATGTCCCGGTTTCCCACAGTTCCAACACTTTACTTTACTCCATCCTTCTGACTTGCACTTTCCTTCCTTGTTTCCTTTAGGCTCCTTTTTATTAGGCCTACCTTTTACAAACAAGGCATCTTGGATTTCCTCCTTAGAATTCCTCCTCATCTCCTCTGATAGGAGAGTAGGAATAATGTTGTCTATCTTTGGATCTGCACCATTACCACTAATTGCAACAATTAGATTTTCCCAAGAATACAGTAAAGAACAAAGTAATAAAATGCACTTATCCTCATCCTCTAGCTTTACATCTACATATGCTAACTAAATGAGAATTAAATTGAAAGAATTTAAATGTTGTGCAATAGATTCACCATCTTTCATTTTCAATGAATACAACTGCCTTTTCACATACAACTTATTGGTGAGACTCTTAGTTTGATAAATATCCCCTATTCTCTTCCATAATTTATATGCAGTGGTTTCATCAGAAAAATTTAAGAGAAAAACATCAACAAGACATAACCTAATTGTTCCTCTTGCCTTCTTATCTAACTTAGCCCAATCCTCATCTGAAATAGTTTTAGGTGTCTTTGTCTCATTATTAACCACTAACCACTAATCTCTTTCTTCAAGAAGATCTTCCATTTTTAATTTCCACATTTCATAGTTAGAACCATTGAACCTTTCAATATCTAACCTTGAATTCATTGTAACAAAACTTAATTCCAAAATCAGCAAATAACAAAAATAATAAAAGCTCCCACTAAGCCAAAAACCTCCAATTTTTTAAGAGAAAGGCATTCCAATACTCTACCCAATATCATCTCTGATACCAAATGTTGCAAAATGAGGTGTTTTCTTAGCTTAATACTCTATAAAACTTTAATATTGCTAATCTAAATAAGCTTTTGCTTTGTTACATATATTCTTTGTGGGTGATTATCTTGATTAATCCATTTTACTGTTGTAGAATGTAGACAAAAGTTGATAGAAGAACTAGACATGATATTAGAAAGATTACACAATATGTATTGTGGAGAAACCCTTTCGGGAAAAAACTCCACCAAGAATTATTCTATTATTCAATCTCTAAATTACAATAGCTCCAATTCTTGCTTGAGAATGCTTCTTCTGTCTTCACCAATCTTCTTCACAACCTGAAATAAAAACTCTAACAACTCTATTAAACTTGCTAGAGATATATAGGCTTTAATCAGCTTTGTAAACTCAACATGAGTTACAATTACAATGGTCAAGCCCTATCCCTAAAAGGTATGCCATATCTCATGCAAATAGGGTTATACCGTGAAGAACAATGCTAAAACATGTGCTTCATCCATTTGGGCATCCCAAATTGAAGCTACAACTCATCCTTCACTTCGGTGATAATTCCAAAGCTCTTCCTCAAAGTTGGCGCCCATAAGTAATCCTAATTAGCTAAGCCTTTAGAAATATCTCAACATGCAAAAGAGGTAAATCCAAGAAAGCATCTTGGGTGCCCAAGTTGGCTCCAAGTGATTTCTTGTTAACTGAAACATTTACTCAACACAATTCATGCAAGAATGGTCATCCCCTATTAACTAGAAGTAGTTCCTGTTATCTGTCATACAACTCAAGTTATTAGCCATGCATTCCAAGTTAACTAAAGCTAACTACATGCAACTCAAAATAACCAACATGCATGCAATTTAAGATAATTGAACCATAACTAAACTAAACTAAATTAAACTGAACTGAATTGAACTGAACTAAACTGATTCTAAACCGAACTGAACTAAACTCATCTGAACTTCATGCATGCAAACATAAAACCCTAACTCCTAGGATCTTTACATGCATTCAAAAGTGTTATCTCTTACTCTGAATAGTTAACTGAACTCAAGGTGAGTGTCACCTTACCATGTGTGCACCCACATGTTCCTATTATTTAGGAATAACTACAAATGTCAATTTCATCATTTATTTCATCAAATATTAATCTCATCCTAATCTTAGTGTTGTTGAATACATTCCAAGAACTTAGGAGATACATGAAATAATTAATGTTTAGGATTTGCAATTAAATGGCATCCTATTTCCAACACCCTTCCCATGAATCTCTAAAAAAATAGTTGTTTTACCATCCTTGATCTTCCATGTTAAATGCTTAGTTATTGTTGGCATGCACTCCCACATAAAATTCCATACTGTTGATCTGCCCATAGTGTTTGCTATTGTTAATATTTGGCTAGGGTCATCGGATGCCAAATACTTACTCCTCATGATTTTGCACCACAGATTGGTTAGCTTTGACTACATTTTCCAAACTAATTTTGCCCCTATTGCCTTGTTATGATTGTCAATGTCTTTTATTCTTGCTTCGTCTACTTTTCTTGACTTGTATAATTTCTCTAGATTGGAACCTCCCCATAGGAAACACTTCATAGTTCCTTCCATTGCATTCTTAGCCTTCTTTTTCATTTGTAGACATGAAATAACATAGATGGGTATAGTTTCCAATACTAATTTTATCATTAGGATCCTCCTTGCCAAAGAGAGTAATCTTCCTTTCCATGTTACATTGCTTTATTTGAGCACTTCTCTATGACATCACCCCATAGTTTTGTTCTATTTGCCCCCTCAAAAATAGGTGCCCCCAAATACTTTGATGGAAGTGTCTCTATTATGAGCCCTAATTCTTGGGCAATTCTTCTCTTAATACCTTTCTTGTATTGAAAAGGGCATGTGCACCAAGATGGGGCACATGGCTAAATGCCCAAAAATGAGAAAAAAAATGTCTTCGTGTTTTGAAAAAATTCAAATAATGTGCTTGTGTTATGGCTCAAAAAATATGTGCATGTATTTTTATAAAAGAAAAACACACACATTTTATGGAGACAAAATATGTACACATTTTTGGAGAGAAACCACGTGTACGTTTACTATTATAATATAATATATGGGTATGTGCAGGATCATGGTATGCCAAAAAGTGGCAATGGAGAAAAAATTACTTGTTTCATTGACTCAAAAACGCAAAAATGCCAAGTTGACTTTATGTGGCTTGGGTGTCAGTACACACTACCGAAGCAAAGCCCAAACCTAGATTTCCATATCGGATATCCTATCCAAATTAGATATCCGATTTGTGACACACATATATATTTCATTTTGGCCTGATTAAAACTCATTTCACATTTGTTTAACCGCAGGCGCATAGTGAAAACTTCATTCCGCAAATCAGATATCCGATTTCACGCAAATCCATCTTCAAAAGGTTAGATTCTTGGTTTTTCTTTGCTCTAATCAAATTTTCAATTAGATTTGTGTAATTTTAGTTATTTTTTTATAGATTTTTTTCAAAATAGGGTTTTTGATAGATTTTCTATGAAAAAATTGAGTTTAGTATGGATTTTGATGAAAATTGAATGTTTGTAATGGATTTTGATTTAAAAATAGTATTTTTTATGTATTTGGATTAAAAATTAGAGAATTTTATAGATTTTTGTTAAAAACTAGGGTATTTTTATAATATTTTCATTTATATTGTCTAATTTTAATTAGATTAATTTGTTTTTAACTTTAATCAAGCATTATGGCTACTGACAATGAAAATGCACAAATTCCAAACGCTCCACCACCTCCACATCCATCAATTGAAGAATTAATTTGTGAAAAATTGCAACAATTAAGGGGCATTTCTGAAGTTTATACGAGAGTCCCTTGATTATCTGAGATGTCAAACACAATGAAAGAAATAATTAAAAACATAGAAACCCTCTCCTCGCAACATAATGCCTTTCATTCGTGGCGAGAAGACATGAGAGAATATTATGCATGCGGATTGTCCTATGATGATGTGAAAGATCTCGGAATAACCAAAGCCCAAATAGCCTCTTTATTTGTTAACCCCCGCACTGGTTTGCCGGTTAATGTTAATAAACTAAAACTTTCTATAAAATGGTGCACTCATAGAGACATTGTAGAAAACTTTTGGGATGTTGGTGTATGGTTTTTTTGAAACCACCGAACAACAATTGTGATATACCATTTTACTTTATAAAAAAATTATATGCTGAGTTTGTGTTAGGGCATCATGTCAATTACTTTGACATTAAACCCTTCCAGGGCGTTGGTGGAGGTATGCCCCAGGATAGACAGGGGCAATTAGAGTAATACCCCACCCATATGTTCCCCCTCCTCCCCTTCCTCCACCACCTTCAGTATACCATCCAAATATTATGCAGGATGCGACCACACAGACTATCCACGCTATTCACTCTTTGAGTGGTCTTTTGGTTTCGCATGCTTCTGTAGTAGCTCAGCCACATTTTGGTGATGTTGGTGATGGCTCGAGTGCTGCTGTGTCATCCTCATCAGGTCCACATATTTGTGTACCACATACTTGCTCCATGTGCCACCAGATATGCTTGGGTCCTCTTGTATAGCCTGTCGAGCATCCCTTGGACACTTCTGATTATGACTTCCATGATGTGGACATTATAGATCATACCAGGGGAGTGGAGCACACCGTACAGAGTCCTCTCCTGCTAGAGAGGGGGACATTGGAATAGTGACACAGGTAAAATTTAAGTTGTAAATTCATAACTTGCATTTTTTTTAAATGAATATTAATAAGAGATAGTATAATGTACTAATATTTATTTACATGGTCTATTTAACTTGATGTCCGAGGAGGAGCGACAAAGTGAATAGCACCCTAAGGGCCATTTCATTTGGCCTTGACACGCACACAGTATATATTTTTGCACTCACTCATTTACATTTATTTATTATATACTTTCTTGTCATTTGAATTGTCATTAATGAAATTATATAATAACTTATATGTTTATCTTATTTTCCTCTTGTAGGAAATACCTAGTGCAAGCGAGGTGCAGCCTTGTCCAAATTATGGAAGTGCAATGTTGGATAAGGGGAAGGTAATTGAACTCAAATGTGATTGAATTAAGAATTTTAAGATCTTATATTGATTATACATACATTGACATAGATTGGTAGTTTCATATGTACTTGTCATTTTTATGTGTAGGGAATTATGAGCTATACATCCTTGTTGACAAGTGCCACAATGCCTAAAGTAGTACGTATTGGAATACTTGAAGGAGTAGGTGTTGAAGCACCTCAAGGAAGAGGTGTCGAAACACCTAAAGGAGATAAAGAAAAAGATCAATCTAAAGAAGTATGTGTTCATTTTATTTTGTGTTTGGTATTTATATGTTCCTATTACTGACAATTGTATGCTAACTTGGATCACTTTTATTTTTTTGTTCACCTATATAGATGGAAATTACAAAAGATGGTTTGGTCGGTTCTTTGAGAGGGGCATATTCTAGGACTCCTGACCCTTTGAAGAGATGGATATTTTAGGTAATCAAGATTACAATTTTAGAGTTCAATTATAATTTAATGTATATTGATTTTGATGTTAATTATTCAATTTTAAATTATATAGTATAACTAATCTCAATTGTGGTTTGACTTTTCTTGTGCAGCTACCTTCAGAGGCAATGAGTGCTTCAAAGAGGCTCCATTTTGATGATCCACCAATAGTTTAGGGACGAGATAGACATTTTGGCATGTAAATATTGAATAGATAATGAGATGGCATATGCCACATATTGTAAAATTTTTGTTTGAGTTGGCGATGCCATTTTTGTATATGGACATACACTTGATTATTGATAATTTGATATATAGAAGCGATAACCGTGTAAAATTTATCGCTCTCATGCATAATTAAACTCTTTGAAAACTAATCAAGTGAGCAATGGTTAAATATATCTTGATGGCCACAGCATAAAAAGAATGGTTATATTATGTAGTTTATTCAAATTGTTGATTATATTACATTGCACATCTTTCAAACTCAAAGCATTACTTCACATTGCATAACTAATAACCAGATGCTGATAGATGACAAAATTTCAATTACAATATAGTTTTTACAAAGTCAATCTAAGTAGTTAGTTAAGTGTAAATTACTTCACATTACATAACTAATAATTAAAAATTTATTCATATTATTGATTACATTGCATTGCACATCTTTCAAACTCAAAGCATTACTTCACATTACATAAGTAACAACTAGATGCTGATAGATGAAAAGATTTCAATTATAGGCCTGCTACCCCCTCATTCCACACACTATGCAACCATTTACGTGTAGTGTAGGGGCCAAACAATGGAGAAAACATGTAAAAATAATATATATATATATATATATGCAGCCTAGAAGCATGAATTAGTACCAATATTAATGCATCACCATTGATTACCTTGAAGTAGAGATTTGAATCAGCATCATTCTTCAAGAAGCCCAAACTAGACAAGTACCGATCAATCCTTTCGTACCATGCACGAAGAGCCTGCTTAAGACCATACAAGGCCTTCTTCAGCTTACACACATGTGAATCCTTCCCATGAACCTCAAAACCATCAAGTTGCTCAACGTAAACTTCTTCCTCAATCACGCCATTGAGAAAAATTGTCTTCATGTCCATTTGATGAATCTTCCATCCTCTTGATGCAGCATGGGCAATGATAGTTCTGACAGAAGTGTAACGAGCAACAAGAGCAAATGTTTCTTCATAATCAACTCCCTCTTTCTGAGAAAACCACTATCGATCAGCCAGGTGTTGGTGTCATTGGGTACATTGCTTGACAATGCTAAGCAAAACAAATATTCATTCTTCTGTGGAGAAACATCATCTACATCTGCAACAGAGGCTTGATGCTTAGGTCTATCTAAACAATGTTTGGAAAAGTGACCAAACTTATCACATCTAAAGCATTGAATCTTGGACAAGTCTTGCTTCTTCTTGGAAGGGGGAGCACCATCATTTCCTTTTTCTCGATTCCTCTTGAAGAATCCCTTCTTTCCACTTCTTCCTTTCTTCTTCATTAGTAGAATTTTGGCCAACACCTCTAACCATTAATCTTGATGCATAATGAATGCAATCGACCCTCAAATGATTGAACTTCGGGAGTTTGGACCTTGCACTAATTCCTTGAATATAGGACTCCCAAGACAATGGCAAACCGTTGAGGGTAAGCATTGTCAAATCCTTATCTTTAACCTGTTGATGCGTGTTTTATGACACACTCATACATCAGAATAAAAATGCCCAGAGACACCCTATCATCTCTTGAAAAACCACCCTATATGCTAAGATTGTGAGAAGATCATATGGCGATTCCAAGGTTTCTTATGTTAGGTCTTGACGTGTGGTAAGCTCAATGGGCGTTGTGATTTGCTAGTAATCACAAGGGGACTTACGCTGGATTTTTTCAATTCACAATGAAGGTCTGGACAATGAAGCTCTTTTATTTGGGTTGCAAATCAAACAAATTGAAAAAGGAGACAAGGGGTTAGAAGTTCTAATCTACTTCCTAAGAATTCAAGAGACGGTATTGACTTGGTGAAACGAAACCAAACTTTGTTTCACCACGCATGAATCACACCAACTACACAAAGCCATTGCAATCTTCAAGGAAATGTGCTTATGGTTTTCATATCATGAATAACTACCTTCCAATCGAACAATATTTATCCAGACATAAGTTAAGAATCCACAGAGTAAGCTCAGGCTAACTTTACGCATTGAACGAAAATCATCCATTCAAAGAAAGTATGAGCAAAAGTTCCACCATAAATCAATGCTTATCAAATCTTGCATTCATCTAACAAACTTTCAAAGCAAATTTTATTCCAAGTGTAATCTAATTCTAATCTATCTCCAATCTATGGTGGGAGAAGTTATGCAACCATGCACACTATTTGACAATAAAAGTGGTTCAAATCAAATCATGCATAAGAGCTTTTATTATCAGAAATAGTCTATCACAACAATTCTATACACTGTCTCCACCCTTTACAAATGAGGGGTGAGCTCAATTTCACTTTAAGGCTGGCAGACTTCCTCTTTTCTCTTGCCATTTCAGACTTAACATGTTGAGCGGACTTCACTCATTCACTTTCCATGTTCATATTCTTCTAAGTGCGGACACTCATTATCCTCTTGAAGCGGATTTGGCAAGATTCCATCTTTTATGCCATGCCACTCTTTGGTAAGTGCGGACGTTGTCAAGTTTCATGGCTAAGACATGTGGCAGACTTCAATCATGTTTGACACATCCCTTTCTTAACATGGGCGGGCTTTGCTGAGTGTTTGTGCCAGGAAACAAGGGTGAAATTTCCTTTATGTATTGCTAGCGGACTTTGCTTTATACCAAGCCATTGATTATTTCCTTGGAGCGGAATTGGCTATATTGTATGCCACTTTTGTATGGCTGGGCGGGCTTAGTCTTAGCAAGTGCCATGTTTTACTCTTGAAGCGGACTCTACTGTCCTCCTTGCTAGCGAACTTCCTTCTCTCTTTTCCAAGCTCTATCATGTGTTGGAACGGCTGGAAGAGATCGACGAAGCTGCTAACATCAACAAAATTGTGGTAGCTTGATATACAGAGTCTATTGATGCCAGGGTTCAATTTGTATGATATTGAGAGTGGTAGCTTAATATAGGTCCACAATACCTTTTTGTAATATCATAGAACAGGGCTCATAGACTAACCTCCAGTCAAAATGTCTCTCAAATGCACAAAAAAGAATGAAATTACTTCAAACCAAGTTTGTGAAGAAGTTAACTCTGTTGCCCACTAGTTTCCCTTAAGAGTCCAAAGTGCTAAAAGGCAACAATTTTTGAAAGGCTATTTCTTGGAGACCGTGAGGTATACAGATTCTTTGTTGAAGGCTATGGGATCGTGTTGGGACCATCTACAAAAACCTCTCTTGGTTTTTTCTATCTCAGAGGCATTTTCGTGTGGTGATGACTTTTCAGTGGAGGGAAAAGTTGCCAGATGCAAGTAGTGTAAAGTTGCAAAGTGGTGCAACTTTCATTCCACAACTCGTACGACCAAATGGACTGTTCCAACACATCCGTATGGGTATGTTTACGCTAGGGATGGTCCTCTTTTACACCCAAATATGCGAACCACTCTGAGCGACATTTTCCTTAAGAGTCCAAAGTGCACAAAAGGCAACAATATTTGGAAGGGGTTATTTCTGAGACCTGGGGCATATAAACTCACGAGGCTACGCGGATCATGTTACCATCTACAAAACCTCTTAGTTTTTGCTATCTTTGGAGGTATTTGGTGATGACTTTTCAAAGGAGGGTGTTGCTGCATGGAGCAAAGCAAAAGTTGCAAAGTGGTGCAACTTTTGTTCTGCAACTCATACGACCAAAAAGACTGTTCCAAAATGTCCAGATGGGTATGTTTACGTTAGGGATGGTCCTATTTTGTACCCAAATACACTAAATCATTCCGAGCTACATTGGACCGATGATTTTTCTTAAGAGTCCAAAGTGCTAAAAGACAACAATATTTGAAGGGCTATTTCTGAGACTCGTGGGACATACAAACTCTCCGTTAGAGGCTACGTGGATCATGTTAGATTCATCTACAAAACCTCTCTCAATTTTTCTATCCTTTATGTTTTCCCGTAAGATGACTTTTCAGTGGAGGGAAAAGTTGCCAGATGCAAGCAGTGTAAAGTTGCAAAGTGGTGCAACTTTCATTCCGCAACTCGTACGACCAAACAGACTATTCCAACACATCCATATGGGTACGTTTATGCTAGGGATGGTCCTCTTTTGCACCCAAATACGTTGAATCACTCCGAGCTACATTGGGCCGACGATTTCCCTTAAGAGTCCAAAGTGCTAAAAGACAACAATACTTGAAGGGCTATTTCTCGGAGACTGTAGGGCATACAGACTCTCCGTCGGAGGCCACGAGATCTTGTTGGGACCATCTACAAAAACCTCTCTCAGTTTTTGCTATCTCGGAGACATTTTCTTGTGGTGATGACTTTTCAGTGGAGGGAAAAGTTTCCAGATGCAAGCAGTGTAAAGTTGCAAAGTGGTGCAACTTTCATTCCGCAACTCGTACAACCAAACGGACTATTCCAACACATTTGTATGGGTACGTTTACGCTAGGGATGGTCCTCTTTTGCACCCAAATACGCCAAATCACTTTGAGCTACATTGGACCGGTGATTTCCCTTAAGAGTCCAAAGTGCTAAAAGGCAAAAATATTTGAAGGGCTATTTCTTGGAGACCGTGGGGCATACAGACTCTCCGTCAGAGGCTACAAGATCGTGTTGGGACCATCTACAAAAACCTCTCTCAGTTTTTGCTATCTCGGAGGAATTTTCCTGTGGTGATGACTTTTTAGTGGAGGGAAAAGTTGCCAAATGCAAGCAGTGTAAAGTTGCAAAGTGGTGCAACTTTCATTCTGCAACTTGTATGACCAAACAGACTGTTCCAACACGTCTGTATGGGTACGCTTATGCCAGGGATGATCCTATTTTGCACCCAAATACTCTGAATCACTCTGAGCTACATTGGACCGATGATTTCCCTTACGAGTTGAAAGTGCTAAAAGGTAGCAAGATTGTGTTGTAATTGTAATTGTAATTGTAATTGTAAGTGCTAAAAGGTTGGATCAAGCTTGTGCAGGTTATAACAACGCCATCTTTAATTGTAATTGTGTTGTTTAAAGCCACCTGGCTCATGCATTAGAAAACTCTTACTCAATCAACTTGAACATTATGCACACCCAAATACCTTGTTTCCACTTTGCTAGATCAAATACTCAATTACATTAGAAATGACCTTCACATGAATTTTAACTTTTATAAAAGGGCAAGCCACCAGAATTTATTATATATAAATAGGGAGATATTACAAACCCTAGTTCAAACGAGCATACCGGTAGGAAAGAGCCAAGAAGAAAACCTCTAGTTGTAGCTCAATTAATTATAATATGTTACTATAGAATTGTCTCAATACACAGTTATGGCCTTCTTACATTGTTTCACATTTCAAATTGAATTTTACAAAATTTTCCTATCGAGTATTCAGCACATTCTTCCGATAAGAGTAGTAATATGTTCACGTTTAGACCGGACAAGAACCCGCATAAAACCATCAAGCTTGAAGCAAAGTAAACTACATAATAGAAAAGATGCTTAGAATAAAAAGATACACCACCCATATTACTGTAATCTTTCGCATACCTCTCTGAAAGGATCAAAGCTGGCTATTGTTGCAGCAGGTCCATGATCAATCGTGCCAAAAATATCACAAAATTTGTCAAATGAGAAATCTATATTGTCACAATAGAAAATATGGTTAGAATAACAAATCCATATTAATCTAAATAACCTGAATGATGATGAATTGGTAACGCAAACTATAAAAAATGCTTAGAATAACCAATCTATACTACTGTAATCTTTCGCATACCTCTCTAAAAGGATCAAAGCTGGCTATTGTAGCAGTAGGCCCATGATCAATCGTGTCAAAAATATCACAATTTTTCAAATGAGAAATCTATATTGTCACAATAGAAAAGATGGTTAGACTAACAAATCTATATTAATCTAAACAACCTAAATGATGATGAATTGGTAATGCAAACTATAAAAAATGCTTAGAATAACCAATCTATACATCGTAATCTTTCAGATACCTCTCCAAAAGGATCAAAGCCGCTATTGTAGCAGTTGCGTCCATGATCAATCGTGCTGTAAAATATCACAAAATTTGTCAAATGAGAAATCTATATTGTCACAATAGAAAAGATGGTTAGACTAAAAAATCTATATTAAATTATAATGAACTTAACCATAATGAACCTAAGCATTGTACCTTCCATTCTTGAAAATGTTATTCAAGTGTGCATGAAGGGTCATCTCTTTTCTTAAGAGTATCCAATATTGCTTCATGGTCAACATTACTAAGTGTCCATAGTTGTTTTGTCTTTGGTTTGTGATCCGGTGGATATTTTTAGTGAAAATTGAAGTTTCTCATTTCTCTCCAGAATCTGCACCATCAGAAAGAGCTCAATGTTTTGAATCCAACGCAACTTGAACGAAGCGAAAAGGAGTCCGTTTGTGCAAGTTATGGCCAGTCAAACCTTGGGTCAAACTAGGATCAGGGGGCATCCAGGAAGCGAAAAAAATGATGTCGTCAAAATTTGTCAAAATTGGCGTCATCGCGAAGAGCTCATCGAGATGATTCTGACTGCGTTCGTTTCGTCAAAAACCGATATCGTATGCTCAACTTATCAGCGGTCAAAGTTTGTAGTTGACTTTGAGGTGGACCGTACGGATGCTGACGTCAGCATTCCGTATTGTACGAACTATGAAGTGGCTGAACCAGAATTTGACATGTGGCTTCTACGTTAGCATTGTACGGACCAATCGGATCGCGACACGTGTCCATTCGTACACAGTCAGCGGCACACGTCATTAGTCAGCGTACAGTCATCGTCCATGTCATCATCTGAGTCAGCAGCATAGTTGGCAGGACACGTCATCATCTGAGTCAGCAGCATAGTTGGCAGGACACGTCATCATCTAGGTGGCGGTACAGTCAGCGATAGGTGGCAGTGAAGTCATCATACACGTCGGCATCCGAGTCAGTTTCCACGTCATCGTGATGGGCGAATCAGGCTGCACCACGTGGCAGCTCTTAGGCGTGCCACGTGGCCTCACTTTCATCCTCCGTTGGCACGGGGCAGATTTGTTTGTTTGAACAAAAGTTGTTGGCCGAGAATCTCGAACCCGTAACCTCCGCCTGGCGAGCCAACTCTTCCACCGTTGAGCCAAACAACCGGCCGCTAAATATGGATGGAGTGAGTTTTGTTTTGTTATGATTTTGTTGGAAACAGTTAAAAAAGAAGTGATGGCTGGGAGTGGAACCCGGAACCGCAGGTTCCCCAAAAACATTGCTAACCAACGAGCCAGCGAATGGATTTGGTATACAAATGGCATCGGGTTTATTTAACCTAGTATCAAAACCGAATGCTTTGATTTTTAAAAATGAACTCCCCTATAAATAAAGAATATACAACAAATAAATCCTAATTAACAAACTCCTACAATAAGTTAAGCCCGGGAATGAATGATTTAAAGGGATAATATAATCCTAAATGTAAATAATGGGAGATTTGAGGATTTTCCTATGTAAAATAGGGGTTTTAATAGAGATTTCTATGTAAATTGGGGGATTTAGTTGTTTTTAGGGGGATTTGGAAAATATTGTAAAATCAATTGGTTAGTAACCAATTTGAGCAAATTTTATGTATTTAAAGGGGAGAGAGTGAGTGAGTTGGATACTCATAATTTTTCAAGGAAAGCTGGTGCTAGGTGATACAGAGAGGAGTTCTAGGAGATTCTTGGAGCCATTTTCGTACATCGGAGTATGGTTATGCTGCCGAAGTGTTAGAAGAATTGGCTGTGGTGCTTTTGTAATTGATTTTTGGAGTTAATCGGATAGGTCTCTCTATTGGAGTGGACCCGGAGACGTAGTCACATTTGTGACGAACTCCATAATCAAACACTGTTTGTACTTCTCTTCTTCTCTCGCTTTCTCTCAGTTTGTTAATTCCTTCATTTTGCTATTTCCTTAAGTTAATTTTGATTTAATTAACTTTGAATAATCA
>VDFB02047230.1:339274911-339293993 GCA_007258455.2 Sequoia sempervirens
GAGGGGGAGAGAGATAATAGTTAAATATCTTATATATTAGTAATATATATATACTAACTAAAATATAGAAATAATATTTAAACATATTATACAAAATAATATAATATATTATATATTATATAGTTTTGTAAGAGATTATATATTAAATTATAAATAATATTGTATATTCTAAACTAGATATATTAACATAAACTATAAACTATAAACTATTTAAAAATCATATATAAACCAAATCATATATTCTAAACTAAATATATTAAAATAAACTATAAACTACAAACGAGATATATTGCATATGTTAAATCATATGTTATAAAGTCTTGAGATTTTTTAAAATGCTATGTAAACAAATCGGATATTAGATATAGATTGGATATCTGATTCAAATCAGATATCCGATTTAAATCCAATATCCGATATGTCTGACACAAAATTCATTACCTAGGGAATAGGTTCGGGTTTGCTTTGGTATTTGGTTAGGAGATGCCAATCCTAAAAAGTCAACACAAAAAGCGTGTTTAACAACTTACCTTATTTTTTCGAACTTCGCCCATGTGGCTGACGACTTTATTTTTAGCCAAAATTGAAAAATGAAAAAGGTTTGTAAAGGAGATTCTCAGATTTTTGCCAATATAAATTATGCTTTATTTTGAATTTAATAGATTATTATTATTCATTTTCTATTAGATTTATGGCTAAAGTCCTAATTGATAGGCTGATTGTAAAACATTTATAACTTTCAAACGGTATCATATTTTTTGAATCCAAAACATGTGTCACATTCTATGCTTTGCATACTATAGGATTTAAAAAAATAAAATAAAATTTCATGAAGTTTTGACCAAGTTAAGGTGGTCAGACATACAAGTTTTTATATTTTAAAAAAGTTGTAATAAAAAATTCATAATTAATTATTTACTTGGAAAAAAATTACAAAAAAATATGCGTCACATCCAAACATGAGTGATCTACTTATATTTAAAATCTCATAAAAAAATATTATCATTTTATTATGGTTAGGGTGGTCAGACAGACACCTACTTCTTATTTTTTCATGAAATTTAAGTAATACTGCATTGAAATTTCAAATTTTCACCAAATAGATTTTGTTTAAAAATAAATAAACCTAGTAGTTTAGAAACTACATTTAATTTCTCACAGATTCTATTCTTACATGTTTTTGAAATAATATAGATAACTTATTCAAATTTTTACGTCAAGTTGCCTAACTCTAATTTTTCTAAATTTTCATTGCCACTTAAGGGCCTGTTTGCCCCATCATGATCCTGCACATACCCATATAATATATTATAATACAATATATAATATAATATAATGTAACATAATATTATATTATATTTTATGATATATTACAATATAATATAATATAATATAACATTAATAGAATATATATATAAGACTACAAGAATCAGGTATTCCTGTAATCAAGTATTCCCGTATAAACTGTAGTGCACCTGGTAAACTTTTTTCACGTGACCGATGATGTTTGTGTGACATGCCCTCTGGTACCTCAAGGACGGGGGAGACTAGACCTTGTGACTTCTTGCTTGAAAAAATATGCTTTAGCTAATGAGCTAGGCTTCCAACCCTATATTATATTATATTATATATTATTATTATTATTATTGGTAAATAAGTGCTACAGAACAAGTTACATTGAGCATGCATGATATGCGAAATAAATTCAGTGATTGGAAGATTTCAATGAGCAAATTCCTTAGCTAGCTCCGCAACCCAGATCGAAAGATTAGGCCCCAACAGATTAGCATAGTGGCTCAAGAAGAAGAAAAAGGTCTCCATATTACCCCTTCCAATGGCTTCTCTATACAAATTAAGTGCCTCAACAGTGATCTTCTTGCTTTTTGCAGCATTGGCATCAAAGATCCCAACCATTATGCCCCCTTTTGGAACGATCTCAATATCTTTGATGGCCTGGAGGGCCCGAGGGACATCCTCGTCTTTGAGGAGATTGGCCACCGCAACCTTTGCTAACTCTCGAAAGCCTAATCCCTGTATCAGGTTGGTTAAAAACTTGTCAAACACTTCAGCATCGCAAACGACATCCGTAGACCAACACGCAGTGCCCATGATCTTGCTGATAGCAATTATCATCTCCTCCGAGATCTTCAAAAAGAGCCTTTTAAGTTGGGCTCGCATTTCTTCTGGAGGGAATCTATCTGTAGAGTTTCCTAAGATGTGAGAACTTGCCTCCGCCATCTCAGACTGAAGAAGAAGAAAAATTGCTGTTTTGCCATAAGGCAGAGGCAATCGAGTAGATTTGTTGACCTCCATGACCAGGATATGATTAGTAATATCAGAGGTAGAATCCCACATCAGATATAGAGGAGATAACCTCGTGATCCCATGTCCTTAGGACAGACTTCACACAGAGTACCAAAGGGGAAGGTGGAATAAAAATAATAGATCATCTTTCATCCATGGAGATAACTTGATTCAAATCAGGCCACGAGTCGCACGAAAAGCTAAATATGACAGCGACTAGTCGTTGCACCCTAAAGTTGGCTAAAAATTCCACCACTGAATTTGCCTCGCGATTCCGCAAAAGACATCTCTTCAATGATGGATGGTGACATCAAATCACCAATCACCTTGACGTGCTCTTGGAATGTATCCATCTTATTATTTTCTATCCCTTATATAGAAGAAAAACTTTCTTTGCCACCCCATGGAGATGGTGTTGGCATCAAAGATTCTAGCCACAAAACCCGCACCTGGCACAATTGGTATGTTTAGAATCTATGCCTTGACAACATCCATGTTGGTCGAAGAGACCAAATGATGTGCAAAGTGTGCACCATAGCTGAGTGCCCAAAACCTGGACTACCATCGAGAAGGATTAATACACAGGCTCGTCATGTAGGTAGGTATTCGCCCATGACTTCGCCCCCACCACTTTGATTACTGCCTTTCGAGCCACCTCCTCTCTGAGTTTGAAAATCCTACCCACCCGTTGATCTTTCCCTTCTTCCAGGTAGCCACACTCGACGTAAAAGACCTTCACCATCACTACCCCACTATAATGTGCCACCAACCACTAGCCACACTCGATGGTGAAGACCTTCACCATGGAGATGATTAAATAACATAACCAACCACCGATGCCACAGGCTTTCCATGTTGATCTTGTGATCAATCTTCTTAGTACCTTATAGTCAAGTAGCGATGGTGATTAACATGGTGTTGGGCACCGAGGATTTCCATTGCCATTTCCTTGTAATGACTATCAAATCCTATATGACACTAATGATTGCCACCATAATTTCCTTATAATGACTGTCAAATCCTATATGACACTAGTGATTGCCACCACCATTTCCTTGTAATGACTACGGATTATCTAACACCTCACATACTTTCCACCCCAACGTTTACAACCTTATTCATTTCTTGATAA
Source organism: Sequoia sempervirens (assembly GCA_007258455.2). Classification (NCBI taxonomy): domain Eukaryota; kingdom Viridiplantae; phylum Streptophyta; class Pinopsida; order Cupressales; family Cupressaceae; genus Sequoia; species Sequoia sempervirens. The sequence goes on from VDFB02047230.1 coordinate 339,278,348, forward strand.
ATATGTACCTCCATGCTCTCCTCATGCACTAGTCCAATTTGCATGCTCTCCTCACGCACGTGGCCAATTCCCAGTTTGGCGATGACCTCATGCTTTTAACTTTACAAAACATGTATGTGCTTTTAAATTTACAAAACATATATATGCTTTTGACTTAACAAAGCATGCATGTTTTTTATTTAGTTTTGGGTTTGAACGATGCATTTACCTTTACAAAACATGTACGTGATTTTAACTTAACAAAATGCATACCTATTTTTCTTAGTTTTGGCTTTAAACGGTGGATCTACCTTTACAAAACACGTACATGCTTTTAACTTAACAAAACATGTAGATGTTTTTCTTAGTTTTGGGCTTATCGTGGATTTAACTTACCAAAACCCTATGCACTCAACGCTAACACCTATACACTTAAATCTAAACTCTATACCCATAACCCTAAACCCTAGATACCCTATATCGTCAACCCTAGACCCTATCCTCAACCCTAAACCCTACACTTATCCCTAGGTCGTAAATCCTATACACTCTACCCTAGACCTTATAAATTCAACCCTCAAGGTTCCTATACCCTTAAACCTAAACCTTATCACTCAATCTTATACTCTCAACCCTAAACCCTATGGAGAGAGGAGAGATCTACATAGGGAGGGAGGGAGAGGTAGATAAGGAGGGATGAGGGGAGAGGTAGGAAGGGGAGATAGATAGAAAGATGAGATCGAGAGAGGTATATAGTGCAAAGAGAGAAGTTAGATAAAGAGAGGTAGATCTAGGGAACTAAATCTTATATCCTATACCCTGTACCCTAAACCTTATCCCTCAACCCTAGGAACTAAAGCCAATAGGTTAAACCCTTGACAATATACTCAACCCTATACCCTATATCGTAAACCTTACACTCAACCCTAGGAACTAAAGCCAATAGGTTAAACCTTTAACCATATACTCAACCCTAAACCCTATATCCTCAACCCTAATCATTATACCCTATACCCTCAACCCTAAACCCTATCCCTCAACCCTAGGCCCTAAATCCTATAGGCTAAATCCTCAACCCTATACCATATACCCTCTTGACTCTAAACCTTATCCCTCAACCTTGGGCCCTAAGGCTTATATAATAAACCCTCAACCATATACACTCAACCTAAACCCTATATCATATATCATCAACCCTAAACCATATCCCTCAACCCTAGGCTCTAAAGCCTATAGGATAAACCCTCGATTCCCCATACACTCAATCATAAATATATACCCTCAACCCGATACCTTATATCATATACCCTCAACCCTAAACCCTACACTTAGTCTAGGTCATAAAGCCTACACACTCTACCCTCAACCTTATTCCTTCAAACCTCAAGGTGTTTAAATACCTTGTATATTTTGGTCATTAGGTTCTTGTCCTTATGTTCATGTGTTGCCAAGTTGGTTCTCGTCCTTCTTTAGAAAATTTGGTGTTTTTGTGTGTTAGTTGACACCTTGTTTTACCCCAAATTTGTTCCCATCACAAAGATTTTAATGTGGGTTCACTTATATAATCTTCTATTGAGATATGATCTATCATTGATTTTTACCCCTCTATATATTATTGAATTCTTTATAACTTGTTTTATTTTGGAAGAGGGCTCAAACATATTCCCTCACTTATTTATTAAAAGTGTGTTATATTTTTCATAAAAAATAAACAGAAATAATACATAAACATCAATTAAAGTATATAAGATATTTTATTAAATAAAAAATATCAATTCTTATTTAATTTGTACAAGCATAAATGGAAAATATATATCTTTATGAAGAATATTAAATAAACATTCATAAAAGAATAAAATGGGATACACAAATCTTTATGAAAATTATACGGAAGTTAAGTAAATGAAATGTGCTTAAATCATAAGGATGCTGAACATAAAGTGCTTTATTTATTGTGGTGTTAGAATCATTATTATTGTGGTGTTAGAATCCATTAATGGGATCAAACAATCTCAATAAGTTATGTCCATGTGGTAGGCCTCCAAACCAATAATTAACTTCATCCCCTGGTGGGCTTCTAGGTGTGCTAAAAATTGTACAACTTTCTCCCACCTTGAAATCATAGGCCCTCCATGCAAAGACTCAATCCCTTTTGTCAATTCCATTTCTCCAAATCCAAGATGCTTCTAGTTCATTGCAAGCAACCAGTATATTGAAGACCTCAAGTACTCATTTGTCAATCTTTCCAAACCTTCCTATAATTTCTTCACAATCTCACCAAATGGTTCTTCCTGCAGCTATTTGCTGATGACCTTGGCATAGGCCGAAACTGATGCATTACCTACAAATTCCCATGGAAGAGGAGAAAACCTTGATCTGATCACCACCCATCCATAAACAAAGATTGATTACTAAAAGCTAGAGTTTATAATCATTTCCTACTAGTGCAAGAAATTTACCAAACATAAAAAAATCTTTAGAACAAATAGAAGACCTTATCTCTACAGTTTATTGATTAATGATGGAAACATTGTCTTCTTTCATGTTTCCATTTGAGATAGTCCTTGTTTTCCACAAGTGCGCTAGTGCTGAAATGTATATACTACTGAAAACTGCTCTCTTTCAAGTCGAAGATCAGAAATAGTAGATGGCTGCATGCTTACAAGCTATCGTCTTAGATCTCACACTTTCACTTACCATTTATATATAGGGAACGAGCTACATTTCAGCAAGCACAAGAACGTTCATAAACAAGAAGCAAGCCGCATTTCAAAAAGTACAAGAAATAATTTGTATTTATTGAATTAGGTGGACATAGCAAGAGCGTGTTGAGATATATGAATCCAACTGCATTTCAGCACGTACAAGAAATAACTTGTGTTTATTGAATTGCATAAACAATCTGGGGAGTTAAAGAGTCTTCAAATAAATGAAGTCTAACAAAACAACGTCGAAGTTAGTGTGGCGATGTGGGGGTTAAAGTCTAAAAATAAATGTGGTGGTAAGTAGTGTAATAATAATATTTATTTTTTAGTTGGTAGATGAGTTATATCATATTAATTTAGGGGCAGGTTGGATAATATTTTGAGATAATAGATTCTTGCAAGATATATGTATTACAGTAGTGTGTGTTGAAAATCAAGATAAAACTTTACAGTGAAAATATGTAGATAATTTATGCATCCAAATAAACAGATAGTAATAAATCATAGATAAAAATAGATTGTAGTGTAAATGAAAACTATAACTCAAGAATTATGTGGAGAAACCATTGTGGGAAAAAAATTCATGCCCAAAGAGATCCAAGATTTGTATTAATGCTTTAAATGAGTTACATCAATATAACTTCTCTCTTGAATCATTGCAACACTTCATGGTTTCAACAATTTGTAAATTAACTTGTTCTTCCTTCAACTCAAGCACTAAATATATAGGCAAGAGAGAAAGCATAATTCATGAATGGTTTCTAAAACCATTTAAGCATTAATCACAAAAATAAAAAACTTCCTCTTTCAACTTGTGATTTTATCCACCTTTTAGTAATGTGCTCATGCAAACTAAAAAAAAATCCTTATCTTCTCCAAGCTCACATTTAACTTCCCATTTTTCATGCTCTTTCTAATTTGATAACTAAAAACCACTTTACTAGTTTTCATAATTGTATTTAGAAACTTTCATGACAACTAAAAGATTATTACAAATTGCCAATTAACAATTAAATACAAAGCAAGGTTGAGACATTTATTCAACACTCTCCCACTTTTCAAACACCTTGCAAAAAATCATAAAGGGAAACTAAACGAATCAAGTTTTAAAAGAAGTAGGGCCCATGGCCTCTCTACACCAATTAATTTTTTTTGTGCTAACTAGTTTAGTAAGAGAATATGCGATATTCTCTAAAGTATTTACTTTTTGTAACATGACTTTAACACCTTCAACCATTTCCCGAACAAAGTGATATTGAACACCCATGTGCTTATTTGGGCATGATACATTGGGTTTTAGCCAAATAGATGGCACTCTGTCTGTCTCATCTAATTCTTGTTTACATTGAAATTCAATACTTGAACACAATTTCTTTAACCACACTGTCTCCTTACAAGCATGTGTTGCAACCATGTACTTTGCTTTGTAGTGGGCAATACAAGTGTAAGTTGTATTTTGTGTTGGAAGGTTGGTGCCTTCATCCCCTTGGTTGGTGCTAGTTCAACGCCACCCTTTGGATTCACGGCATGGCTTAATCGTCTTCCATGGATCTTCTATAAATCTGGTATTTGTATCGAGCATTAACAGGTTTATATTTTGGTGCAACAACAAAGCCATTACAACAAATGGTATTAGATCGAGGTCATAGGTTTGAATCCCATAGTTGTGCTAGGGGGGATTGTTGGAAGGTTGGTGCCTTCGTCCCCTTGGTTGGTGCCAGTTTAGTGCCACCCTCTGGGTTTGTGACATGGCTTAACTGTTTCCCATAAATCTTGTATAAATTTAGCGTTTGTATCAGACATTAATAAGTCTATATTTTTGTGCAAAAACAAATCCATTGCAACATTTTTCTCATCCAACTAACTGCTCCTCCAAATAAAGTAAAGACATAGCCACTTGTGGACTTTTTGCAATCTAGATCACCAACAAAATTTGAATCAACAAAGCCATAGAAATAAATCACCCTACTCATATAATAAGGTCCATGATAACAAATACAATGGTTAGAAATCCCATGTAAATATTTGGAAACTCTTTTCACATAAGTCTAGTGCTCTTTACCAGGATTTTCCATAATTCTACTAAGAACTCCCACTACTTGGGAAATATCAGGTTTTGTTCAATCATAGGATACATAAGGATTCCTACATCACTAGCATATGAAACTTTATACATCTCTTCAATTTCATCATATTTTTTAGGAAATTATTCTAAAGATAACTTAGTGCCAACTGGAAAGGGAATACTAATTGGTTTACAATCATGCATTCCAAAATGTTGTAAAATAGTGTTAACATACTTCTTTTAATTTAATTGTAATTTTTAGTTAATTTGATACCTGTACTTATTTATATACCCAAGATATATTTTGTATCCCCTAAATCTTTCATATCAAATATACTAAATAATTTACTCTTAAGTTTCATATCATTCCTTTATCATTTCCAATAAATAACATATCATCAACATATAGGAAAATGATTAGTAATCAATCATCAATTAATTTAAAATAAACACAATGATCTTCTTCACTTCTAATAAACTCATGATTCAATCCAAAGGCATCAAATTTCTAATACCACATTCTTGATGACTACTTCAAACCATGCAAATATCTCTTTAACTTGCAAACCAAGTGTTCTTGTCCCTTCACAATAAATTTATCAAACATAAATCTCCTTATCAAGATCTCATGTAAGAAAGTTGTTTTAACATGGACATTTTCTCTATTTCTAAATCAAAAGCAACAGTAATAGATAAAAGGAATCTAATGGAGGTTAGTTTAGCCACAACAACAAAATACTCACCAAAATCCACTCCCTCAACTTGAGAGTAACATTTTTCCACTAACTAGGCTTTGTATTGTTTCAACTTAAACCGTATTCTTTAAATTTCTTTTTAAATATCCTTTTACATCCAACGAATTTCCTCCCATTAGGAAACTCAACTAGATCCCATGTGTCACATTTTTTCAAAGTATTTATTTCACCTTTCATTACCTCTAACCAAGAATCATGCTCATTTGAAGATAAGGCCTCTTTCACAAATCTAGGTTCATTGTTAGTACAAGATAAAGAAATTTAACACAACAAAAATCAACTGGACTATATATATACCAATCAATCGGTTTTTGTTGTCTAGTGGACCTTCTTAGAAGTGTAACAAGGTGCTCTAGTTGTTCCTCTTCATAATTCTCTTCTAATCATTCTTTACCTTCATATTCATCATATTATTTTACATGTATCTTCTTGTGATTGTTCTACATGTGTATCTTTCGTGGTTCAACCTTAATATCAAAATTCACCATTTTGTTAAGCTTACATGAGGTTGTTCATCATTGTTAAATTCCTTACATTGCCTAAAAATTACACCCTTAGAAAATAACATTTTCATTGCTACAGGATCCTAAAGCTTATAACCCTTAATGTTCTTGCCATAACCTAGAAAAACACATTTTTAGTGTAGAGGAGGATATTTGCTACCCTCAAGATGATGTCTCAAGGATCAAATAGTCATCAACTACCACAAAAATAAAAGTTAGGTGACATGATAAGATTATGAAAGAATATTTATTTATGTTTTATATAGAATTAAAATGTGAGAATTTTAGAACCTAAAAGAGCAAGTCACAAAGGTTTTTTGGAAAAACTAATGGGATCTCAACCAAGGATGACAACATAGTGCACAGACATCCCCGTGAAACGCTGGCATCTCATACGGACCAAAATCCAAGAATGTCTCAAAAATGATTAGGTGACTATTATAGTTTTGATTACTAAGAACTTTTAAGATACAAAAAAATAACAAAAAATATAATAGAAATAAATTAATGAAAACTAGAAGGAATGTAGATGAAATGAGAGAAGAAGAGGGAAACACTCACAACCGACCAAACAATGAAGCCTCTAGAAAATAAATGTCTCCAACACCTACACATATAATACTGAGAGAAAATGTTGGGTTTGTTTAGAGGTTTCCCTCAATCAAACCTCCATTTTGGTGTTTCCACCTCCATAGACAACCAAATAGATAGATAGATCAAAAGATAGATAGACAAGGGATGTGATAAATCCCAAGATGCTTAAAGATATAAGACAAGTAGATATTACCAACAAGGTTGAGGAGTCCAAAGAGAGGGAGAGAAAGAGAGAGTTGTGAGAGCTTGAGACTATTGTAGAGAGTTGTAGAGAGATGTGGAAGCTTGAGAGAAAGATACTTTTCGAGAGAGACAATTTTAGAGAGAAACAAAGAGAGCCCATATGAAGTGAAAAGATGGATTTATAAGTGAGAAGAGGAGGGAAAAAGAGACTTTCGAGCCATTACAAGTCACCTCGATCCACTTCCGCTAACTGGGGTAGGTAGCAAGTAGTAAAATTTTCAAAAATAGCCTTTGAACATTAAAATGTCATGCAACACTAGCATGACACACAAATGTCCACACTGAGTGCTAATGTCCAAAAAATTCATGATAAAAGATGGTGGAAAATGAGGAAAACACAAGGTCGACACATAATTGACGTACAAAGGTAGTTGTTGAAAAGGATTCTTGAGCATCCTAAGGGGAAAAAGACTTATGCAAGGGATAAGATAATCTTACATAAATACTAAGGGGTTGGACACTAAAATGGATACAAAAGTGTAGGTGAAATTGCAACGGTATGCAATTTTTGACTCTACAATTATCTCTAAAATCAAGCTTAAAATGTTTTTATTTAGGAACATGAACATATGCCTCACTATCAAACACTCTAAAATGAGAAGTTGATGGTCATTTACCTGTCCACACCTTGTAGGGATTTTTATCAACAAGTGCAAAAATAGGTGACCAATTAACTAGATAACAAGCAATGTGAATTGTTTTAACTCAAAAGAATTGTTCAAGCTTTACAGTAGTCAACATGATTCTAGCTCTATCCATTAAATTCATATTCATCCTCTCTGCTAATCTATTTTGTTGTGGGATATATGGATTTTTTTTCTACCTAACTATTCTTGCATGCTTATAATAGTCATCGAAAACCTTAGAGTAAAATTCAACACCATTATCCATTCTTAAGACCTTTATTTTTCTATATATATGTTTCTCAACAAGTGTTTTAAAATCTTTAAATATAGAAAAAAGAGAAAAGTATTCATTCAAAAGTAAACCCATGAATATCTAGAATGATCATCAATAAAGGAAACATAGTAGTGAGAATTTCCAATAGATGGTACATTCATAGGACCAAAGACGTCACTATTAATTACATCCAAAACTTGTTTAGACCCAATATTTCTAGATTTAAATGATATCTATGTTTCTATGCATACACATAGTGTTCACAAAAATCAAAATCAACAAAGTAACCTGACAAACCATCGACCATATTTTTATTTATGAGGGTTTCGAGACCCTTTCACCAATATGGCCCATCCTATGGTTCAACAACTTACATGATACAAATTTATTAGTTACACTAGAATAGAGTTATAGAAACTAGAAGCATCAAGTCTAAATAGGGTACCACATCTATTACCCTTAGCTAAAACCAAATTCTAGGTCTGCTTAACTTGCAACCACTCTTTTCAAAAGTAACATGCACCCTTGAACTATTCATTTTAGATACAAAAAATAAATTTCTAGCTAAACTAAGGATGTGCAATACATCTTTAAGGGTTTTAACCCTTCCATCATTGAAAATCAATTTTACTTCCATCGGCCTATAATTTTTCATGTGCTATTATCCTTGAGGATAACTTCTCCACCATCATAAGTTGAATATGCTAAAAATCATTCCTTATGAGGAGTCATGTGGTAGGATGCACCTAAATATATTAACCAAGAGTCATCATAATTCATATTAGTAAAAAAATAATAAAAGCATCAGTAGCTTCATCATCAGAGGATTTATTTGTGGAGGAATAATCATTATTTTTCTTTTTATTCTTACACTCCTTTTTGAGATGCCCTCATTCACCATAGATCCAACATTGAGCAATCTACTCTTAGCATGTGTTTTTGACCTTCCCTTGGACTTAGAATGATCCTTAGACTTGTTATTTTTTCCTTTCTTCTTGTCCTTACCTTTCTCCTTAAATCTACCTCATATATCCAATGCATCTTTAGACCCCTCTGAAGTCGTTCTCCTCATTTCTTCTAAAAGTAGAGTGGCAACAAGGGCATCCAACTTCAGATCATCTAAAAAGGAACCGTTGATTGCAACAATAAGATTATCCCAAGATTTGGGTATTGAACATAATAATAAAATGCATTTATCCTCCTCAGCTATCTTTACATTAATTGATTATAACTAATGATTAAAATCACGAAGTTAAGTTCACTTGAGGTGGAAGTTTTAGACTTAAAAAAACCCGAAATCAAGCAAAATGAAATGGGATCATGTTATTTAACAAAAAAGATCTTGTTTTGCTTTGGGGCCTTGAGCCAAAAACGAGATCCCATTTTTTAACAGGCCATTTTAAAACGGAATCTCATTTTAAAAAAATGGGATCCCATTCCCACTTCATTAAAAAAAAAGTTATGATTTTCTAAAACGGGATCCCATTTCATAAAAGCATAAAAAAATATTTTTTTATGAAACGGGATCCCATTTTTAGAATTTAAATTTTTGGTCAGGTTTTTGCCTTACTTTTTGGTTAGGGAAAAGACTTGGGGACCCGAACCTAAGCTTTGGACCTGGTTTGACCTGCAACTTGAAGATCTTGTCAATGTCACAAGAAAATAGTGACTTTGGGCATGTATGTCTAAAGACCTTTTTGCAGGATTTTTTGAAGAAATTAAAACCCATTATAGATGAGATAGTGTAGATTCCAAATATGTTTTTTTTAACAATTTCATTATTTTTTATTTTTCAATTAATTTTTGATGAAACTGGTTCATAATTTTGAAATATCAAGGTTTTCTAGTATTTTAATAACTTTTTATTAAAATAATTTTTTGAAGAACAAATTGTGTGAAAGCGTACTTCAGACAATTCTTTTCAATTTGACAAAAAAAATTAAAAAAATGATAAGTTTGGGTTATCTTATGTGTGATGTACACAATGATTTTTCAAAACAACAAATATGACCAATACAAAATTAACAAAAAATAAATATTCAAAAAAAATACAAAAAAAAATTGGGAGCGTTCTTTAGTGTGTTACAAATCTTTTCCCAAAATGATTCAGAAAAATACGATTGTTTAGTTCAAAATATAGATGGCATACACGTGCATGGTATGGTAAAAAAAAGTGACTTCTAAACAATATTTTTTAGAAACGCCTATTGAAAATCAATTTGTATCATCTGGGTATTAAAATAAATCACATATTTGGAAGCTAGACTCTGAGTACTACATTTTATGATTAGTGATTTTTTTTAAGATTCCATCTCTAAGTGCTTCAAATTTTAAGGTCAAATGTGACAAATTCTAAAAATCATGGAAAAAACTTTCACTTTTTGGCCAAAAAGTGGACCCATCTTCTTGCTAGCACCCTAACTCAAGATTAGATTAAATGAATTCAAGTGTTCTACAATCGAGTATCCATTATTCATTTTAATAGAATATAACTTTATTTTTAGGAATAACTTGTTAATGAGACTCTTAGTTTAGTATATCTCATTCTATTCCATAATTTATATGTGGTAGTCTCATTAGACACATTTAATAAAATAGAATTAAAAAAACACAAACAAATAGTGTTGTGAGCCTTTTTATTTTATTTAATCTAGTCTTCAATTGACATACTATCTAGTTTCTTCTCTTTATTAACAACAATCCATTGATCTCTTTCTTCTAAGAGATCCTATGTCTTTAAATTCCAAAGCTCGTACCCAATACCATTGAACTTTTCAATATCCAATTGAGATGAGCTAGCCATGATCTCTTATCACATTTAATTTTAATTGCAATAAAACACAACACACTCCCAATGCATAAAAAAAAAATCAAACAATCCAAGAAAGGTGCCCCCTTCTCTACTCAAGCCAACTTGGCTCTAATATCACATGTTGAAATTCAAGATAAACTTTATAGTGAAAATATGCAGATAATTTTATGCATCCAAATAAATGGATAGCAATAAATCATAGATGAAAATAGATTACAATATAAATGCAAGTTATAACTCAAGAATTATGTGGAGAAACCCTTGTGAGAAAAAATCCACACCCAAAGAGATCCAAGAATTGTATTAATCCTTCAAAAAATTTACATCAATACAACTTCTTTCTTTGAATCACTGCAACACTTCAAGGCTTCAACAACCTATAAATTAACCTTTTTTTCCCTTCAACTCAAGCACTAATTATATAAGCATGAGAGAAACCCCAAATCATTAATGGTTTCTAAAACCATTTAGACATAAATCACAAAAATGAAGAAACTTCCTCTTCCAAGTTGTGATTTTATCTACCTTTTAGTAATATGCTCATGCAAACTAAAAAATATTTCGTCTTCTTGAATCTCACATTTAACTTACCCTTTTCATGATCTTTCTAATTTGACAACTAAAAAACACTTTACAAGTTGTCATAGTTAATTTTAAAAATTTCATGACTTAACTAAAAGATAACTACAAGTTGTCAATTAATAATTAAATACAAAGCAAGGTTGAGACATTTACTCAATAGTGGGGAGTACCATCATTTGTAACATTATAATAAAGATATTTATTGTTTAATCGTAGTGTCATTGACATACACAATGTCTATTTTTTCAACTATTAACTCTTTATTTTGTTGGCATCTATAGAGAATATGACAAGATGAACACTCTAAGTCTTTCCTTGTTGTACTATTATTTGTAAAATTTTCCAGTGGCTAAACTTTCTTGAGTAAGAGTTTAGTTGTAATGCCCCATCACGTAACCCTAGAGGATGACACAAACACAACGAAAGTGTAACAATTTTTTTTTTTAAAAGTGTAATTAATAACAAATAAAGTGAACTACACTTAACACATACATCCTCTAAGGTACGCAACAACGCTTACATTCGAATCCCATAATATACAAAAGTAAACTAATCCATAGCATATAAAGAATACTCATGAAATAAATAACATACATCCAAAGCATTAAAATCATCTCATTAGATATAAAGTACATTAAAGAATCATCCATAGATTACATTCATTCCATAAAGCAGTTACAAGACTCACTTCCAAAATGAGGAAGATCATACAATAATGTTACAACAACAATGATACAACAATCCTCCTCGAATGCGCCATTTGTGTTCATGAGCTTGATGAACGGAGTCTTTCGCACTTATCTTGATAGATTTGTACTAGTATTCCTTGATGATATATTGATCTATTCCAGGACAGTAGAGGAGCATGAGGAGCATCTGAGGCAGGGTTTACAGTGTTTAAGAGATAATTAGTTATACACTAACCTATCCAAATGTGAGTTCTTTAAGACTGAGGTTAAGTACCTTGGGCATGTGATATCAGGAAAGGGTATTGCAGTAGATCCTGCAAAGATCCAAGCGATCATTGATTGACCTGCACCCACTAATGTGGCAGAGATACACAATTCCATGGGATTAGCAGGTTATTACAAACAATTTGTTCAAGGTTTCTCAAGGATAGGACATCCTATCACTTCTCTTTAGAGAAAAGGGAACATATTCACTTGGTCAAAGTAGTGTGAGGCAACATTTCAACTCTTAAGGAGAGGTTGACCAGTGCACCGATTCTTGCAATACCTAATACTACTGGAGAATTTTTTGTCTATACATATGCATCTTTGGAGGGATTAGGAGCAGTTTTGATGCAGGATGGTCATGTTATTGCGTATGAGTCACACAAACTCAAGGACCATGAGTCAAATTACCCCACGCATGATCTTGAGTTAGCAGTGGTAGTACACGCTTTAACGAGATGGAGGCATTTCCTATTGGGGCACAAATTTGAGTTGCATAGTGACCATCAGAGCTTACAGTACATCTTCACACAGCCTAATCTAAATGCCAGGAATAGGCGATGGATGGAGTTCCTTTGTGAGTATGACTTTGAGGTGAAGTTCATCCAGGGGAAGGAGAACGTAGTTGTCGACGCTCTCAACAGACGGAGACATGAGTTGTCAAAGTTGACTCTTGGTGTGGATTTGAGGAGTCAAATTTTTTCTTCACTTCCTATAGACAATTGGTATCAAGAGGTGAGATCAGAGATAGAGACAAGGACTCTTGAGGGTAGATTCTTAGGTTATTCTCTAGAGTCAGATGGTTTGTTGAGACACATGGGATGCATTTATGTTCCATCTTCTAGATATCTTTGTACCTTGGTTATGACAGAGGCACATCGGGCACCCTATTCATCTCATCCAAGAGTGAAGAAGATGCATGCCAATTTGCGACAGCTATACTTCTAGGCAGGTATGAAGCAAGATATCGCTAACTTTGTGTCGAGGTGTTTGGAGTGTCAGCGAGTGAAGCCTGGACACCAACATGTGACAGGACTTTTGCAACCACATTTCGTGCCAAAATGGAAATGGGATATAATCTCGTTGGATTTCATTGTTGGGTTACCCAATTCTTCGCGACGACACGATGCCATTATGGTGGACAGGTTGACGAAGGTAGCACACTTCTCATCTATTTGTTCATCCTATAATGCTTCGTATGTTGCTAGAGTGTTCATGGGAGATATAGTTAGGTTGCATGGTATTCCTCATCGAATCATTTCTGATAGGGATCTTGTGTTTACCTCAGTGCTTTAGACGTCATTGCAACATGCCATGGGGATGTAGTTGAACTTTAGTTTAGCATATCACCCTAAGATAGATGGAAAAACCAAGAGGGTCAACCAGATCCTCAAGGATATGTTATGTAGGTATGTGATGGAACAACAGACACGATGGGAGGACTATCTCCATTTAGTGGAGTTTGCTTATAATAACAGTTATCAAAGTTTGATTGGTATGCCTCCTTTCTAGGCATTGTATGGATGATCGTGTCAGACTCCTTTGAGTTGAGATCGGTTAGAGGATAGAGTTCTATTGGGTCCTAAGATGCTTCAGGATATGGAGCAGCAGGTGATTCGTATCAGGGAACATTTGGTTGTTGCACATGATAGGCAGAAAAAGTATGCAGATGCGCATCGGGTGGATCACTAGTTTGCAGTAGGTGACCAAGTATTTTTGCGAGTGCGTTCACGGAAGAGTCCAATTTGATATGGAAAGGGCTCTAAACTCACACCTCACTTTTTCGGGCCATTCGAGATTCTTGAGAAGATTGGGCCAGTAGCATATCTTCTTGCTTTGTCACCCAGTCTCTCGCACATACACGGTGTATTTCATGTTTCAGTACGCAAGCCTTATCACCCTAATATATCTCACATCCTTGATTGGAATGCCTTACAGGTAGAGGACGGGCAATTAGCTTTGGAGCTCGTGGTCGTCACGCAGCACAGGAGACTCACCCTTAGGGGTCAAGATATTGAGAAGGTTAAGGTCCAATGGGATCCTAGAGATTATATTCGGCTACCTGGGAGGATGCGACTAGGATGAGGGAGCTCTATCCCTATTTTTCCACAGGCTTCCAGGAGTAAGCATGATCCTAGTGGGGGAGGATGTAGCACCCCTCCAATTTTTTTATATCTTTATACAATGCTTTTACTTTGATAGACCATGATACTATGTTGTTTTTATTTGATCATTGACATTGGAGCAATGATGGTTTTATATTGTGATGTGATGGTACACTTTATGGATGATTATTGTTTATGACATGCTTTCTGGTTAGCATAGTTGTTTATTTGAGTTGATATTGATATATGCTCATATGTAGTTAATTGATGTTTTAGTTTCGTCAATTTTGATGTGACACTGTATTGGTGAAGGGAACATGATTGCATCACTCGCTTGTGAGTGCCCTGCGATTCCACGATTTTCTCTTCACAGTGTGTTTGATTCATGATTTATATATATGTACAACATATGTTTTGATTGTAGGATTGTAGGTACAGGACATTGACTCCACCTAGAATCACAGGTTTGAGCATGTCCATTGCCCAACAGTATAGTTGATTGGGAGATAGTAATGGGGTTTCCTTGTCAAGCCACAACCCTAGTCACAGTGTGTTATCAATCCTTATTTTGGTATGCTGAGTTGTCATGTTGTCCACGTTTTCCTTCTTGTTTATTTATTTTGCAAGGTATGTTATGTGGAAAATTAATGTTAATTAATGCTTATAATGGTTTTTAGTGATTATTTAATTAATTTTGATTAATGTTGTTAGAAGCTTTATATTTGATTTAATTAATTAAATTAAATTTATTTTGTAAAGTGATTTAATCTTTGAGATTAAATTTATTTTATAAAGTGATTAAATTAATTAGATTAAATTTAATTAGAAATTAATATATGAATTATGAATTATTAAATGCATAAATATCTTGTAATTATCTTAGAGGAAATATCTGTGATTTGGTTGAAAAAATATTTTATTTGTGACATGTGTTAAAAAAATTAAACACTGTTGTTGGGATTTAATTCTCAAAGAGAATATTTGCATTAACTGAAAGAGGAAAGAGGCTACTTCACAGCAATGAGAAAAGATATTTTGGGAGGTTGTTGAAAATGGTTGTTGAAAATTGGGGAAGAAGTTCTCAGGAAATTTTGGCTCTGGTTTTGTTTTCATCTTTCTGGAAAAGTGGATAATTTGGAAGAAGCTTTGGTAAATTGGAATATGAAGGTGAAACTCTACTTCAAACATCATTTCCTCAAGCATCCAGAAACAGGTTCTTTAAATTATTTTTATGCAAATTGGAGAGATTTCTTGTACAAGAAGAATATGTTATCTGTGTAGAAGCTTTAATATATTATATGTGAATTATGTCATTCTTTGAATCGGGAAAATAATCTCCTTGAATCACTTTCTATGTTCTAAAATGGTTTTGAACTAAGGTTTATTTTACTAGCTAAATCGATCCCTGAAATCTCGTTATTCATCCTCCTGTATATGTTTATTGTAGCCT
>VDFB02047230.1:339294093-339474242 GCA_007258455.2 Sequoia sempervirens
GGCCGGCATTCTCAACCCCAGCCAAGAACAAACAAAATAAAAACAAATAAAACAAATGATAAATGAAAAAGCTAACCTGTGGTAGAAAAAGCCCGAAAATTCAGAAAACTTCAAAACCCTGCTCTCAAAGTCCAGTCCACTTCAATCTCAGACTCTAAGCTCTTACGGCAGCTCTTACCCCAGGCGCACAACATAAAAAATGACCAAAATATCATTCTAAAACAATGCCATGTCAGGGAAACGGCGGGGGGACTTGGAGACGGCGGGGGGACGGCGGAGGGACGTTTCCCAGGCGTCTCCCCGTCTCGGAAACGTCCCCGTCCCGGAAACTCCATGTTTTTTGGGGGGGACGCGTCCCCGTGGAACTATGACCGAGACAAATTTAATTAGCTCCCTATTTAAATAAAACATTCCCTTGCAACTCCAGCTTGCATTTCATGCATCTACCCCAATCAAGGTGCATCTAATAAGTTGCTAGAAGTGTTTGTCACCATAATTATTAGTAAGCATGTAATAGTATGCAAAAAATTGCATAATTGATAAATGACACCAATGAAAGGCTTAATTCCAGAAAGGCAGTCTTTTAAGTACTATATTTGCCACAAGAAGTTGTCCCGATTATGGTTTTTGGAGATATCCTTTAATCTATAAATAGTTCAGAATTATTATGCTGATAGGTGTTCCCTTATGTGGGAAAGTGTTTGCTGCAGGCACAGCTACAGTTAGAATCTATGGCTTGAAAGCTCTAAAACACATTGATTGACCATAAACACAATCCTGCCCTTACACGTATTTGAATTTGATATGGTTTTCACTAAGGCTTCATAAATGGATGAGACAAATTTTTGTCTGTAGTGCCCACGCCACCAAGCTCTCCCTTTAACAAATTTCTAGGATTCCTAGTGGTAGGTCAACCTCACATGGCAGATGCAACATCCACAGAAACGGCTACAAGCTGCTTTCCAATTCCAACTTAATTTCTGTCACCTCCTATTTCATTTAGCTTCCAAATGCCACATAAACAATTGAAGAGGGTTGTGCTTCAAGCCAGTTTAAGCACACAGGCTCAGCATAATGGCTTTCTGATTCCCACATACAAAGATTGATTTTGCAGAAGCTTGGCCAGCCCATCATATGCTCAATATGCGCATAGTTTTAACTGCCAAACTGCTTGATCCCAATGAACTGGCCAACATCCAATTTCTTCTGTAACAACATAATCACCTTCAACCAGCTAATAAGACGATATTTTATCCTTCCCTACTAATTTTGCCTGTTTAAGCTTCTCTAAATCTTTTTTTCCGCTTCTCTTTGACAATGTTCATATATTTCCGGGCTTCCTCAGGATCAATGCTCCCTGTCTGCAGATTTTGGCCCCATTTTTCCAGTCTCCGATCCAAAAAAGTAATCAAGCCTTCATCACTGGCCTCTTCTTTTTCTCTCATCTTGAACACCAAGCTGGAAGTCTTGTTTGTATACCGTGCACAGGGCTTTGAAGGGTAATTGGTAGTAGTTTCTGTGTGCTTTGAATATTTTTTTGAGATTGAAGTAGGCATTAAAGGATTTGCGAGTCTTATTTTTGGTTTGAGTTTCCATCTGTGGTGGCATAAATGTGAGAATGCATTTGTATTTTTTCTTGTGGTGAATGCATATGAGCTGGGACAAGTTTGTAACGTGGCCATGGTTATGTACAGCAGTAGGGCTGTGGCTACTCCCTTTGATATTCTATCTGCCTATGAAAAATCTTGCTGTGGAAAAAAGGAGTTAAAGGCTGCCCGTGAAGGCCCTGCTACTAGGGGAAAATTTCAAATTGCCTACAAATCGGTGCATTATCACTGTCAGTTATTTTCAAACTGTTCAAAACAATCTGGACTGTTACAGGTCTCAAAGTTTTTCCCCTGCTATAGTGTCAGCCAAATAACCTGCACCTTATCAATTTCCAAATCGGTTTTCAGTTTCCTTAGGACTCCGTCAAACAACCCTTAAATGCCAATTTCAGAAAAGTCATCGACTTAAGAAAATACAATAAAAAATTGCCCTTAGAAGCATTATTAGGGAATTCATGTTTCATTTGACAAATGTGTTTTATGCAGGATCTAAAATGATGGTCGTATGGCTGTATATAGGTATTATTTGCCATAAAATTCAGTTCAAATTTTAGGAAGGCTGTATCATATGAAAGGGGAAATCTTGGATGGACCATAAAAAGTTCTCTCTATATAAAATTCAAGACCATAAAAAATTCTATAGAATTATATATTATCTTTGATATATCTTTTTAAAATAAGATAATGTCTTAGTATTAGAAAGGCAGGTTTGAATGGATAACCGTTAAAAAAAAATTGCTTGATGGTTAGGGTCGGTTGTGAAATTTAGGCCCTGCAGTGACGTTGGGTTATAAGTTCTATCTAGTTGATAGTTGATGTAACATGGATGTTGAGAATTTATTAGGTAAACTTTGTTCAGTAACCTTTGAACAAATGATTGCTAATTTAATTTCAACCTTCTTTTTAGAATGAGCTCCATAAGTTGAGACCATAACAAGCGACCCTCTTCAAGAAGATTTGGTGTCAATGCTTAACTAGATGCAGCTGCGAACATCACTCAATCTCTCGTGCAATAGATTGAACTGTTATATCTTTTAACTTGTTGATATATTATGTGATTTGCCGAGAGTGACGATGCCTAGTGCAGGTGTAGAATAGAAGAAAATTGTAGATGTCTTACAAAGGTAGAAGTGTATAAGCCGTAGCTCAATAATTGAATTTTTTTTTGATCATGAAATTAGGGGAAGAGCATCAATTACTAGCATAGTTCCAATAGCTGTTTACTCCATGCTTACCTGACCCCCAATAACCGTTTGCATTTTAGTCATTACATTGTTTTAATTATGCCAATAAATATTTGCATCTTACACCAATAACTGTTCGCTATTGAATGTGTAGTTGACCAAAAAAATTAAACAACTATTAGTACATGTCTATTTCCAATGAAAACACATTGAAACACCTTGAATTTTTTTAAGTTTTTATTGGTTGTCCAATGAACGGGTAGTGGCGAAGTAGTTGTTATGTAGTGGATGACACATTGAAAACACCTATTTTTTACCACTTCTCGCTTAACAGGTTCTACAACACACGTTTTAACTACCTGTTGTGACCTTTTCACACATTGCCCCATTGCAAATGGGGACCTCCTCCTTTTTGCTTTTTGGGGTTTTGCCTTGGCGTTGCAACTGCTAATCACCATTTTTCTTTTACAATGAGGAGTTAGAGTTTTTCAGGTGGTCATTTGAGTCAAATAGAGAATTTAGGCTCAGAACGGTGTTTGGACATCGTCAAAGTGCTCATAAGGTTTGGAGGATGAAGAACGCCATTGCTTTGAGCAAATTTTGACACTTCCTATTTTTGTGGGATTCCGCTTTTTTGCTTTTTGCTTTTTTGATTTTTGACACTTTGGAACCAATCCGGGAAGCAGTGTTTTTTGGCCCTGCTTTTTTGCTTTTTGCTTTTTTCAGCTTTTTTGAAAGTTGACCTAGGATTGGGTCTCTCAAGTCATGGTAACAATGCTTCTATCTTCAGAGTCAAAAATTTGTGCCTCCAAGTACAAAAAGCAAGGAAAAATCTCTAGGCGAGGTTTTGTTCCAGATGCTCCAGATGAACGTGAGGTGTTAAGCGAGAAATTCATCTAAGTGCCAAGCATGGCAAGCCAACATATGAAAATGGCATGGGATTGATGAAGTTCGCCCAAGGAAGAGCAATGTCCAAGGAAGCTTCAAAGTCCGCCCAAGGGTGAGACATGGCAAACCAAGTCTAAAGTCCACCCAAGAGGAGATGGCAAGATTTTGGCAAAGTCCGCCCAACAACGTCCAAGACAAAGGTGAAGTCTGCCTTGTCCAAGAGAGGATGAAGTCCGCCCTAGATCAATATGGGAATGGCATAAGGAAGAAATGTCTAAGCAATGACAAAGTCTGCCTAGAGGAAAATGCACTTGTCTAGCCACCCATGAAGTCCGCCCAAAGGAAGATCTCCAAGACAAAGGTGAAGTCTACCCAACACTTGGGAAAATTTGGCATGACAATCACCAACTCCGCCTTAGCAAATGAGCAAAGTGGCACATCAACTATGAAGTCCGCCAAGGAAAACTCATAAAATTGGCTAAGTGTTGATACCTTGGGGAGAAAAAACTCAGAAAATTGGCTAAGTGTTGATACCTTGGAGAATATAATTTCAAAATTTGGTTAAGTGTCAAGGAAATTCCCTAAGCAATGAGCAACTCCGCCCAACATGGCCAACCAATCATGAAATTTGCCGAGGCTAAATTGAAGATGTCCAAGACACAGCCAAGTCCGCCAAGGAGAAATGAAGGAAGATGTCTTGCCAAGTCCAAAGTCCGCCCAAGAATGGCCTGCTGATCATGAAGTCTGCCCAACTAGCAAGGAAAGTGGCTTGCTAATGATGAAATCCTCCAAGGTCAAAAATAGCAGTGCCCAAGATACAATGAACTCCGCCATGAAATGGCATGGAAAATGTGAAGTCCACCATGCTATAAATTCAAAACGTCCAAACAATAATGAGCTCCACCTTGACACTTGGGAAAATGTCCAAGATCATTCAAAGTCCGCCCATGATAAAAGCAAATTGTCCAACCAGTAGCCAAGTTTGCCTAAGGAAGAAAAAAAATTGGCTTGCCAATGTGCTACGCCCTTAATATTATTGTACATCGGGTTATGAATAGTCGGCTTGTGGCTATCTTAACTCTCTATTAAGTCATATTATCATTAGTATATTGTTATTTAGTTGTTTAGGTCGGCCTAAGTCTTATATAGGTGTGTGTAAGTCGGCCTAGGTGATATCCTTGGCATAAATAGGTATATATAGGAGGTTGTGAGTCTTATTTCATCATCAAGTTGTGAAGTGTGTTCTCATTAGAGATATTTGGAGGTTTGCCCCCTCGAAGTGGCTTGTTATTCTCAGTTATTATCAAGTATTTTCAGAATATTTCATATCATATTCTTCCATTGTGCAAGTTATTTCATAACAAGTGGTATCAGAGCATGATCTTGGCACCATAGAGGGAAGGTTTTTCTCAATTTTGGAGGCGATTTTGGGAAGAGCATATCTTTCAGAATTTGTCGAATTTTTTTCTAATTTTTAAAGGGTTTTTGAAGAACATATTTAAGAAGCTACAGTCCAGATTTTAGAAGAATTGGAGCAGAATTAAGCGAATTATTGCAGAATTAGGGTTTCTACACTATTTTTTTGGAATCTACATATCTCGCACATCTTGTTGAATTGGAGTCTAATTTTTATTGGGTTTTTGAAGATATACTAAAGGAGATTACAGTAAAAATTTGAGAGAATTTAAGTTTCATTTGTGTGATTTATTTCAACATTAGTGGTTTCCATCATGACGGGGCCTGCAACAAGGGGTAAAAAGAATGCTGTCACTCCGGGGAAGACTCCTGATAAGGATGGTGAAACAATCGAGGATATTACTCATAATGAAGAAATAAATAAGGTCAAGGAAGAAATTTCCTCAATTAACAATAAGGTCAAGGAAGAAATTTCCTCAATTAAGATGGATATGTGTGACCTACGAGGAGATATGTCGGACATGCGAAACATGTTAAGCACCTACATAGCAGAATCAAGAAAGGAGTTCTCAAGCGACCAAGGTGAGAATTCTAGGTCAGCCACTACTAACACAAGCTTTAGTACTCCTATTGGATCTAGGAATTTATTTCCCAAGGTGGATATGCGCAAGTTTGATGGTAAGGATCCTCTAACATGCATAAACCAAATGGAGAATTTTTTTGAAGTACACCAAATCCCAAATGGACAAAAGGTCACGATGGCTTCCTTATATTTAGAACCAGATCAATTCATTTGGTATCATTGGCTTTGCACTCATCGAGGTAAAAGTGCCCACCGTCTCATGGTCAATTTTTACAGAGGAACTCCAAGCACAATATAGCAATAAAGGCCACGCATAACTTCTTCACCAAAATTTAGCTAAACTTCAACAAATGGTGGTCGGGCTATTGATTATATTCAGCAATTCCAAAATCTATCCTATGGGTGGATTCAATTACGGAGGAAAAATTTAATGATTTATTCTTGGGTGGTCTCAAGGATCACATTCAACATGAGGTATGCATGTTTAGACCTAGTTCCATAAATGAGTCTTTTATCTTAGCACGCAGGGTAGAGGAGAAATATTTGATTCCTAAGAAGCAAGGGGCTAATATGACAAGAGAGAAAGGACATTCAACACAACCTACTAAGTTGACTCCACAAAAAATTGAGGAGAAAAGAGCAAAAGGCTTGTGTTTCTCCAATTAGACAGCAAATAATGAGGACATAAATGTAGTGAAAAAGAAATTGTTTTATATTGAAGGGTCCCAATGAGGAAGAAGAGGAGGAACCCATACTAGAAGATGAAAGGGAGTCAAATGAGGAATCACATGATTCTCAACCAATCATTTCTTGTCATGCACTCTCGCTCTGCCCACAAACTCTCAAGGTGGTGGGGTTCCTAAAGAAGCGTAAGGTAACAAAGTGTTGATCGACTCGTAGTACCTATAATTTCATCAACAAAAAGTTAGCTACTCATCTAAATTGTTTCATATATCCAACTCCAAAGTTTCAAGTTTTGATTGCAGATGGTGGTATAGTTAGTTGTTTAGGGAAGTGTCATAGCATTAAATTATCCATGGGAGATTATCAACTTGATACCCCAATGTATGTGATATCCATGGGTGCAGCAGATATTGTTTTGGGAGTACAATGGCTTACTACATTAGGAACAATTGAGATGAACTTCCAAGAACCATTCATGAGATTTCAATTAGGAAGGGTAGTAGAGCTAAGGGGGTTGAAGGAAAAATCCCCACATATGGTAAGATCTCATCAAATGCAAAATTTTCTTAAGAAAGGAGTGGATGGATTTGTGGCCCAATTATGTTCATTAGAAGTCTCTCAATCTAATGCTCCTACTCATCCAAATTTGCAAGCTATAATTGATCGTCACTCAATTTTTCTTGGAGATATGCCTAAAGGACTTCCTCCTAAGAGGGATCATGATCATGCCATACACTAGTCCTGTGGAGCCAGCCACCTAACATCGCCTTACTGTATCCATACATACAAAAGAGTGAGATAGAAAAAAATGTTGAAGAGATGCTAGAGGCAGGAATCATTAGGCATAGCCAAAGTGCTTACTCCTCGCCGGCGGTGATGGTACGTAAGAAGGATGATACTTGGCACATGTGTCCAGATTATAGAGTGCTCAACATGTACACCATTAAAGATAAGTTTCCAATTCCAGTCATTGATGATTTGTTAGATGAATTAAATGGAGCTATGTTTTTTACCAAGTTAGATCTTAGATCGATCTGGTTATCACCAAATTCATATTAAGGAGGAAGATATTTGTAAGACAACATTTCAGACTCATGAAGGTCATTATGAATTTTTGGTGATGCCATTTGGTCTTACCAATGCACCATCTACATTCCAAAGTTTGATGAATTCCATTTTTAAGAAGTTCTTGAGAAAGTTTGTATTAGTATTCTTTGATGATATATTGATTTACAGCAAGACTTGGGAAGAACATTTGCAACATGTGGACCAAGCATTACAAATACGTGAAGATCATAAACTCTATGCTAAGCCATCCAAGTGTGCTTTTGGTCTTACAGAGGTGGAGTATTTGGGACACATAGTTTCACATGAAGGAGCAAAGGTGGACCCTAACAAAATTAAGGCTATCATGGAATGGCCTATTCCAAAAACCATTAAGAAACTAAGAGGATTCGGATTGACAGGGTACTATAGAAGATTTGTGAAGAATTATGGTAGTATAGTAGCACCTCTCACCACTCTATTGAAGAAGGATTCCTTTCATTGGAATGAGTCTGCCAATACAACATTTGAGAGATTGAAGGAGGCTATGTGTTCAACTCCGGTACTTTCCACTCCTGACTTCACCAAGGAATTCATTGTGGAATGTGATGCTTCTGGAAATGGGATAGGAGCAGTGCTTATGCAAGAAGGTCAACCAATTGCTTTTGAGAGTCGTCAATTAAAAGGTAAGAATCTACTAAAACCTATTTATGAGAAGGAAATGCTAGCAATACTCCATGCAGTGAAACAATGGTGGCCTTATCTATTGGGTAGACATTTCAAGGTTAAGATAGATCATGATAGCCTAAAATATTTTTTGGAACAACGACTATCTTCTGAAAAAAAAAAAAAATGGGTCACTAAGATGTTAGGATATGACTTTGAGATTGTATATAAGAAAGGGAAAGAAAATATTGTAGCAGATGCACTTTCAAGGAAGGATGAGAAAGATGAAGCCTTATTGTGTGCCCTTTCAATATTAAAAGCAAATTGGGTGGAGGAAGCCAAAGTAGAGTGGCAAAATGATGTTGCACTAGTAATCTCATCGAAAGCAATTAAAAAGTGATCCTAGTAGTTCAGATAAGTTTTGTTGGAAGGAGATACTCTTTGGTATAAAGAGCTTTGTATCTCCGCAAGAATTCCAACCTTAAAATCAAGATTCTCACAGAGTTGCATGAGTCTCCAATGGGTGGTCATTCAGGATTTTTGAAGACATATCATCGAGTCAAGCAAGATTTCTTTTGGGAAGGGCTAAAGGGTGATGTTCAAAAATTTGTGGCTGAATGTTTGGTGTGTCAAAGGAGACAATTAAGGCACCAGTCTCTTGCAACCCTTATCTATTCCTAGCCATTGGGGAAGAGATATCCATGGACTTCATCATTGAGCTTCCCTAAATCTAAAGGTCATAATGTCATCATGGTGGTGGTTGATAGGCTCACTAAATATGCACATTTCATTGCATTAGCACATCCTTTTACAAAGCAAGTGCAGTGGCTAGAGCTTTTTTGGAGAATATCCAAAAGCTACATGGTACACCTAAAGTTATTGTTAGTGATCGTGATCCTATCTTCACTAGTCACTTTGGAAAGATTTATTCTCATGTTTGGGTACTCAATTGGCTCTTAGCTCTTCATACCACCCTCAATCAGATGGGCAAACAGAGGTTGTTAATAAGGTTTGGAAGGATATCTACGTTGTTTCACTTCAGAGAAAAATCCCAAGTAGATTGGCTACCACTTGCGGAATGGTGGTATAACACTTTTCATAGCTCATCAAAAATGTCTCCATTTTTGGCACTTTATGGATATCATCCTCCTTCCATCACATCATCAATTAAGGTGTCCCCAAGAGTTCAGGCAAGAGAAGACCACTTGTTTCATCAACAACAAGTACTTTCAAGACTCAAGGAGAATTTAGCCATGGCACAAAATCGAATGAAACAACAGGCAGACCAACATCGTAGTGAAAGAAGTTTTGAAGTTGGGGATTGGGTCTTCTTGCGACTGCAGCCTTATAAGCAAATCTCACTAAAGCAGCAAAGAAAGAATAATAAGTTGTCACCAAAGTATTATGGTCCATACCAAATCATGCAGAAGATCGGTAGTGTTGCCTACAAGCTTGACTTGCCACCTACAACAAAGATACATCCAGTTTTTCATGTTTCCTGCTTGAAGAAGGTAATTGGGCATAATATTCCCACTCAAACAACACTTCCTGAGCTGGATGAAGAAGGGAGAATCATTTTGGAACCAGAGTGCATTCGTCAAACACGCACAAAGAAGCTGAGGAATAGAACTATCACTGAGTATCTCATCCAATGGAAGAATTTACCAGTTGAAGATGCCACATGGGAAGATGGGGAGTTCATTCAAAAGTTTCCAAACTTGATTAGCATTGAGGACAATGCTTCTTTGAAGAAGGGGGGCATGCTACGCCCTTAATATTATTGTACATCGGGTTATGAATAGTCGGCTTGTGGCTATCTTAACTCTCTATTAAGTCATATTATCATTAGTATATTGTTATTTAGTTGTTTAGGTCGGCCTAAGTCTTATATAGGTGTGTCTAAGTCGGCCTAGGTGATATCCTTGGCATAAATAGGTATATATAGGAGGTTGTGAGTCTTATTTCATCATCAAGTTGTGAAGTGTGTTCTCATTAGAGATATTTGGAGGTTTGCCCCCTCGAAGTGGCTTGTTATTCTCAGTTATTATCAAGTATTTTCAGAATATTTCATATCATATTCTTCCATTGTGCAAGTTATTTCATAACACAATGAGGAAGTCCGCTCAAGCATAATAGAAAAATTGCATGACATGTGTCAAAGTCCGCCAAGAAACAAACATGGTAAAATTTGCCAAGAGGAAACAAAAAAAATGGCTAAGTGTGGAATTTTCCTACAAGAAAAGAATCAAAATTTGACTAAGTGTTGGAAAGAAAACATGAAGAATGAAGAGGAATAAAGATGAAAAGTAAAGAGGAAATGAATAAAATCCTTGTCCAAGGATGGAGTCTGCCCTATTTAGCACAAGCCAAATTCAGAATTGAAGGCAAAGTTCATTCAAGCATAGAGATCGCCAAAATCTTGGCTAAGTGTTGAATGGTCCACATGAAGGTGTTACAAAATGAAATTGAATAGCCAAAATTTGGCTAAGTATGGGAAATACTTCACAGAGAAAGTTCCAATTTCCTCTATTGTGGCGAAAGCATAGGGGAGTTCTCCAAATTCAAGGCACTTGAAGGAATTTCAAAGCAATCAGGAAAGAAAAGTTTAATAACTTTAAGTCTAGATATCTGCTCCAAGGGGAGACTTCTAGACCTCAAAGATTCAAATGCAAGTGCAAAGGACAATGTCGTCGCAAGGAAAGATATTCTAAGGCAAGCACATGGAAGAAAAACAAAGTTACCAAGGAGGACATCCAACACACTGAGGTGGCGCCTCGTCATCTTCCAACCAATCAAATTGTTCCAAGTCAACATGTCCAGGTTCAATGAACTTGACTTATCCATGGAATTGGTTTATATTTAGCAGAAGGACAAGTGTCCCCAAATGTAATTTTCTCATTGGTCGAGAGGTAGTTAGTTGTGACAAACCCTAATTAGGGTTTTATTTTTTAATCTCGACCGTTGATTCAAGATCAATCTTGGCCATTGAATTTTAATCGAAGAGCCTATAAATTGAGCTCGCCCCACATTTGTAAAACATGGGAGCATGTTGCAAGAACATGTTGAGATAAGTAGATTGTTGCTTACGATTGCCAAAGTAATAAGTAATGCATTGTTCGAATTGATGGTGATTACTTCTCTTATTTTGGAGTTGGCATGGTTCTTATCCCTCATCATAGTTTAGATTTTATTTCATGTATGTTAGATGAATGAAAGATTTGATAGTATGGATTGGTGAAACTCTTGCTCATACTTTCTTTGAATAAATGATTTTTCTTCAATGCGTAAAGTTAGCCTGAGCTTACTTTGTGGATGCTTAACTTTTGTTTGGATAAATATTGTTTGATTTGATGGTAGTTATTCATGACGTGAAAATCATAAGCACACCCCTTGAAGATTGCACCCACTTTGTGTAGTTGTCCTAGCATGGCGAAGCAAAGCGTGGTTATTGGTTTCACCGAGTCTATATCGTCTCTTGAATTCTTAGGAGTAGATTGTAAAGAGCCAAACTAGATCTGACTCAAAACCCCCATTTCTGTAACATTCCCCGCGAATGTTTGCCCAAATTTCTCCAAGTTTTTAGCAGATAAATTGCATGCAAACAGATTTCTATTTTATCCAATAACTTTTAGCAAATTTCAATGAAAATCATATAATACTAGTTTAGAAATAAGATCTGAAATTGAATATGATTATTGCCTTCGAAATCATTAGTAAAATAACAACAAAAATTTCCAATCTTAGCCACAAAACTTACAGTCGGATTGGATAACCAGAAGTTTGAATCTGAAGCACAAAGTGAGACATCTGAATGAAATCTCCAACATACAATGGGTTTCCGTCCACTGCGTCCAAGCTCAAGGGTTTTTGTCCTCAAACCTACTGAAAGCTAAAGCTTCCCAGAATTCTCCAAGAGAAAATAATAACCAAGCATAAACCAAGCATGTCAAAAAATGAGCCCTGTAGATCCTTTTATATCTTTCCTGGGAGAGCTCACACACTTTTCCGGCCAATGTGGGATAAAGATATATTTCCCACTTTACTTTTATTTTAGTGACTTTAAGATATAATGTTTTATTTGAGTCACTTTTTAAAATTAAAGTGACTTTATTATTATAAAGTTACATTATAACTTTATAATAACATTTAAATTTTTAAATAATTCCTTAGTCACTTTAAAAATAAATAACTCCTCGAATAATTGTTCGTTTAATGAGCCGTCTGAAGCAAGAGTTAACTCTGTCAGTTCCCCATGTGACCAGGTGCCAGTCTAAAATTAGTAACCCTACACAGTAACTTACTATAAATAGTGAGTACTTCAAACTGAGCTAAATAATCATCTGAAAAGCCTGGAACCGGAAACCGAAACTGAACTGACGGGAAGCACTATCACCAACCAACTACCACTAGGACCCTCTTACTAGACATATTAGCCTATGAGGGCCAAGAATAGGCTAAATCCACCGAAATCAACAACGGGCTAAAAAGGGGACATTACATAGATTAGAACTTTTAAACCCTTATCTCCTTTTCTGTTTGCTTGAAGTCCATGATCGAAAACCCAAACAATAGAGCTTCATTGTCTAGACCTTCATTGTGAATTGAACGAGCCTAGTGTAAGTCCCTTTGTGTATTACTAGCATATCACAACGCCCATTGAGCTTATCCACACGTCAAGACCTGACAAAAGAAACCTTGGAATCACCATATGATCTTCTCGCAATCTTAGCATATGCGGTGGTTTTTCAAGAGAGGATCTTTGGACATTTTATTTTGTGTTCGGTGGGTAATAAAACGCACACCAACACTACCCACAAGCCAAATTTTTTGATTGAAGCAAATAAGTCGCATACAAAGAGGACCAAAAAAACCATCGACTTTCGATGTATTGTGTAGGATCTATGGGTGTGCGAACTTAGCTATGGCGACTACTAGTACGCCTCCCCTAGTACATACAAAAAAAATCTTCTAAACAAATAGATACAAGTTTATAAATCTTGCTCACCTCGTCTCTTCTTACCTATCGGCTATCCATGCAAGACACTTGTAAAAATGCGTCATATGATAATACAAAAAAAGAAAAAAACTCTAATTGGGGCTTTTCATCGTACAAAAGATTTTGCATGGAGTCCTCATCTTTATCTTTATTCTTCTAAATTAATTAAATAAATTAATACTTATTAATCAATCATTATCCCTTTCTACTTTAATTATTTAATTATTCTTTAATCTGTCAACATTATCCACTCTCCAATTATAAATAAAATTAGTTGTTTTATTTATTTAAAATTCACTTGTACATTCCTTTAATAATTAATTCATTTAATTAATTATTTAATCTCATGCATTTCCTACTCATCCTGACAGAGACTTTCTCTTAGTGCACCGACTAATCAATTTTAGTCCACTCCTTAATCAATTTAGTCCACTCACATTCAATTTGAATTAACAAATTAATCAAATTTTTAACTAATTCATACTATTAGTTAACTAATTCATGCAAATAGTTGACTAAAATCATGCAACCAGTTGCAATCAATTTTTCTCATTGATTTCCCACCATCGATCTTTTTCAGTTCTTCGTTTCATCTTGGTTGTCTATCCAAATCAACCTTTTCTATAAAATCAACCTTCATGCTCATTTGAAGACTATGAGTAGAACTACAAATCTTCGATATTCTGCTATCAATATCTATCTTGAACTTATTGCAATTTGTGCACACATAATTTTTGAAAGCAACTAAGGCTTAGCAAGCAAAATGGAGAATAATGGAGATGATTCAATGTTGACATAGGAGGGAAGGTATTGCTTTTATATTATTGATTTCTTATGTTTGATTGTGTTTCATTGATAGATTAGACTTAGATTGCTTGAATTTTATAGTTAGTGGTTACTGTTATTGTTTTTTATTTTTAGACTACAGGAATCGGGTAGCCCCCTATAAAGTGCAGTGCACCTGGTAAACTTTTTCCATGTGACTAGTGACACTAACACGACACACCCTCTGGTACCATGGGGATGGAGGGAGGCTAGACCTTGTGACCTCTTTCCTGCAATATGACGCTTTAGCCAATTGAACCAAACCCCTCGCCTCGATGGTTGTTGTTATTGATTCATGATGTTAATCTTGATTCTTGGTCATACAAATGGTGGACCCAACATGAATACTAATCATTTTTGTTAACCTTCTTGTTTGCAAGTTTATGGTATTCTCTATCTTGCAGGCTATAGGTACTTTTTAAGAGACTTTACAAATCACACTTTTAGGAGCTCTTTAAGGAGAAACAAACATCATGGTTGTGTTCGAAAAAGTTGAGGGATGAATTTTTACATATTATACCCCCTATTTTGGTGCAAGATAACATTTTATGCTTAAAAAACATGATTTTTGTATGTCTACAGGATCCCGTGATGCTTTTGCATGTTACAATGTGACATTTCTGCAATATAGCAACACTTTTGAAATATAGCAACTCTTTTGAATATTCTGCAACGCTTTTGTTGTGTGACACTTTTGCAAGTTTTCAACGACTTTGAATATTCTACGATGCTTTTGTTTACAGCCTTTTGCATGTTATACTGTGATGCTTTTGCATGAAAGCGACATATTTGATTGGTAAGCGATACATTTGTTCTTTTAGATTTTTATATATTTTTTGGATTTTCCGGTTTGATTAACCCTAAAGTGCACCTATTTCCTTGAGATTTCTAACATTTGTAGCTTGTGGCGATTGTTTGGAAAATAAATTACTTTAAGAATACCAATCTTGTTTGTTGTAGCTCGATTGACGAAGGCATTGCTTTTGAATTATTGATTAGTTTGATGTAGGTTCGCTTGCCAAAGACTGAATTTGAAACTTGTCTTTATTTTCTAGATTAAACAATATTTCATTTGGGCTTAAAAAGAACATATGTTTTCCATGTTTGGTAGACTAGTGACAATTATGCTCTTCCCTTGTGCCTTGTGTGACCTTGGAAATTAGAAACGTCATTAGTTTACAATCTGTTGTTTACCTAAGGTGTGTTTGTTTCACGCATGCTCTCCCCTCACGACTCTTAAGAATGATCTTAGGGATCAGAAACAACACCATAACCATTTATTTCAAGTAGAGAGACTTGCCTGGGTGCTTCATCATCCTAGGTTCTAATCTCAAGCACATTTCCTAGCGGTTTATATGAAGGGGGGAGAGCGAAAGCTATACATTAAGGAAATATAGTGTCGTTCGAGCCAAGCTGTATAACCCTTAGTTCGTCGAGGTACGTATAAGTGAGGAGAGCGGAGGAGACCCCTCAATCTTAGGCATTATCAGACGAGCTTTTTTTCACAACAAACCCTCACTAAAAAACCTTGTTAAGTAGAAGTGTAGGAGCCATTCAACCATAGCTTGTTTGTAGTGCAATGTATAGTATCATGTGTGAATCTACTCACTCCCTTAAGTAGAGATATAAATCTTTGGGTTGGTTAATAGCCTCCTAGGGAGAGAAAGAAGGTGAGTATGTTTCTGTATTGGGCTTGTGCCACTGGACGTCTAGCTATCCAATTTCACAAGAAATATGTTTCTATCCAATCTTACAGAGTGTTAGTAGTTAAGTGCGGTGAGCCTACATTAAGTCTGTATACCCTATCTAATTAATTAAGTTGTGCTTGTCTTCACATTGTCTTTAGTCCGTACTCTACCAGTGAAGCCATTGGCCTTTGGGCCTTAAGCCTTATTATCCAAGAGTCGAGTCAAACAACCAATCTATCTTCTAAGTGTATTATGTCCAAAACTAAAAAAATCCAACACGAAAAAAATCACTTAGAACACCTAATTTTAGGAAAAAAACCAGCGTAACACATTTGAGCCTTTTTGTAATGCAATCGTTAAAAAAAGAAAAATAGAGTCACATATATGTTAACTCTTGAACCGTATCTCTATTCTATCACGTATCTACAAGCTAGAATCATGCATTTGTTAACCCTTGTGTTGCATCTATGTTCTGCACTACATATGTAACCTTTGGTAACATAACTGTTCAAGAAAACCTAGAGAAAACCAAAGTGATGCATTTGACCAGATCTGTAACACATTTGTTGAATTCTATAACACAATTGTTTAGAAAAACTAGAGTCATGCATTTGTTGGCTTCTATGTCACATTTGTGCATTTCCTTGACACATTTGTTTAGACTAAAAATTTAAGGTTATTCTTGAGGATCCAGCCTACAAACCTGATTAACATAGTGATTTGACATAGAGACCAAAAACCTATTAGATTTTCTTCCTAGATTAGTCTTGCACTTTTAGCATTTTCCCACTTTGCTTTGTTTTATTGCACCTTTTAGATTATCGCTTGCTTGTCATCCAACATCATAGCTATCCATCTTTGCATCCTCAAACCAAATAACCAATAAGATTTTGACCAGACCATAGTTATCCTTTAGGTTTCTTGACCTAACAATATTTCATCATCCTCTCAACCAGTTGGGCTGAAAAATCATAAGTCTAGTTTAGGTTCGACTTTTATCAACCATCATCTCAATCTTTAGCTTTTGAGGTCTAGAATTTTTTTCCTTCAATCACCTTGGTCTATCATAATCTGTCAAGTATCCTTCAAAATCAGAAAAATCCCAAAAACATAGCATAAGTCCATTATCATTTGCAAGCATCTTTTAAAAGTCAAAAACCCCAAAAATATAGCGTAAGTTCATACTCATGTTGCATCCCTTAAAATTAGAAAAATCCAAAAAATATAGCGTAAGTTCAAACTTATTTTGCATCCTTCAAAATCCCAAAACCCAAAAACATTTAAAAATCATCAAATCCAAAAACATTTGAAAAACCCCAAAATCCAAAACCATTTGAAAATCATAAACATTTGAAAAATTATAAAATCAAAAAACATTTAAAAAATCATAAAATCACCAAAAAAACCAAAAAAGTCTTTGATTTCTTATCTTTACATTGCACTAGGGTTTAGAATCCAACCATTATCCACCAACTTATCCATCCAAACCATCCCATTGTCAATTCCAATCGAAACTCACAACCTTGTCTTCATATTACCTTGATAGTCTCCTTAGTCAAACTGAAGACCTCATAAGCACGTTCCATCAATACCAACATACCATAATCCCTAGTCATCCATCCATCTCTCATCCATACCAACAACCTCGAACATTCCAACCTCTTACCAACAACCTATAAGCTCTAGTCATCCATCCATCCATTCTCAATACCAACAACCAATTAACATAATCTATGCCATTAATCCCCAATCAACATCCATTAGTCATCCTTATCCTAACCTTGACGAGGGAAACCAATCCTCCATCGAAAGCATTTAACACCAAACCATATCACAACTCCCTATCTCCCATGATATCCTAAATTGTCATCCCCATCCCAAACCAAGAAAGTCTTATAGCCTCCACACCCTATTCTAATCCACCATCCACTAAACCATTGCAATCTACTCCATCTCAATCCACAAGTCCATTCTATAAAAATGTGTTTAGAAATGATCTTCGAGGACTACTAGTAGAGAGTCTTATGAAACTGATATGAAAACAGAGGCGATCCCATTACATTGCTAATCCTACACCATCCAACCATCTTCCACCATCATGCCCTCTATCGCCTACCAATCTTGAAAAAGATCCTCCTATTGAAACTCCATTATTACCATGCCAAAATCTTGAGTCCGTCGAAGAAAATCCTATCATTGTCCAAAATCACGGTCCATTGCCTAAATCTTTGGATCTATGTGAAGAGCAAAGTCCAAAGCATGATGAAATAAACTCCAAGATATATCAAGATAAAGTTTCCTAAGAAATCCCAATAGATGGTCATGATATACAAGCTAATTTGAGCCTTGGTCAAAATCCTATTTATAGTATCCATGATAATCCAATCTTCAATCATGATCCTATCCTTGAGTCTATCCAAAAAGCCCCTCTAGATGATCATGATATCCAAGTTAATCCAATCTTTGATTGTGATTCCATCTCCAATCATGACATCCAAGATGAGCCTATCTTTGATCCTACCATTGATGAATAAATCCAAGATGATCGCCTCATCAACCCAATCCAAAGTATAAAAGTAATTATATTCATCATCCCAAGTTTGACAAATAAAAGTCGCTATAACCAAACTTCCAAATAATCCGTCCACATCTACCATTATCCATCATAATCCAAAATCTCGTCTAAAGTCCAAAAATCCTACATCACAAATCCATTGCATCTTGGTAGCAACTCTTTATCATAGGGGCTCTCATGGCACTCTATCACGATGTGAGTATTTCAATAAGGCCAACCCTAGTATCAGAAAGGATCACAATGACAAGCATTAGTTGTATTCAAGCACCATGATCTCGGCAAGGCAACTCCTCCATAGAGGTCACTGTTGGCATATCATGACACCAACATCTACATCAACACCATCAAAGGATTCAAAACAATCAGTGATTATCTAAAAAATCAAGTCCATCTAGAAAATACAAAAAAAAAAACATCACCTTGATGAAAACTTGGCAAATAGGTGTCTTGTGTGACATAAAAAACAAAAGTAAAAAGAATTAAAAATTGAAAAAAATAGTAAAGAAAAATAATTCATCGAATAGTGAAAACCATTCTTATGGTGCTTTGGATAAGTACCATGATGAAAACTTGGAATACAGGCGTCATGAGTAAAATTAATTATCTGTGGACCATTACACTTGGGGGCAAGTTGTCTCATCTTCCATACATTTCTCATGACATTTCCATCTATCCAATCCATATCGTCTCCATCCATCTTCCCCACCTACCTTGATCTTCATAAGGACTGGGGCACAAACATAAATCATGCTTTCGAAAACTCTTGACATGTCAATCTATTGTCCATGCACCATAAAATATAATGTCGTTACTTATATAGCATTATTAAACCTATATATCTTGGAGAAAATAAGTTATTCCTATACAAAATAGTCCTTGAAGATCATATACTAAATCCTTCGTCTAATAATCCTCATGTCTCTTATTCCTTACCTAAGCAATCCATTATCCTTTCATACCTATCACAAGACTAGGTTTTCTATTGTTAGTGGTTCTGAACTTCCAATGCACTTATCCAACATCCCTCCATAATCCCATTCAATCCTGAAAAGAAGTCATTCCAAATGCAACATCCCAATCGATACAAAATTGCTATGCAATCTAGCACATCATGCAAAACATACCTTGGTTTTGTTCCCAACTTTGATGCAAACCTTGATCCTTTAGTCACATTATTGTTATTGGGATATTATGATGTAGCTAATCTCTAAAGATATGCTTTTAACCATAAAGCAAAAAAGACAAATTAACATTGGTTCATAGCTATGATACCAATGCGATAAGATTTGAAACAAGTGTTACCAATACTTCAAAATAAAAATTAAAATACTAGCAACAAATTGAATGATCACTTAGATCAGGCTACCCTGATTTTAGAAGAGAATAAAAGTAATGTAAATAAGCATCCAATTCACAAAGGAAGAACACCCATACATTTATCTAAGTTTAAAGACTTATGCATAAACATTAACATTACATCCAAACCTCAATTGCTCAGAGACAATGAATAACCTCTGAACCAGTGAGTCAAACTTATCCTTTATTTTTCCTTACATCACAGTGTAATAAGAACCCAAAGTTTGGAACCTTCTAGAGTCCTTTGTTTACATATTTATAGATTCCTTTTTTCAAGTCTTTTCAATTATTGTAACTACCATCTTTCAAGTGGGAGTTTCATAAATTATTACCCAAATTATTTCTTAGTGGATCTTTACTACAAGTATTTATGTCTCTTTTTAGAAAGTCATGATTATATTGCACATATCAACTTGATTTTGATGGGTTAATGTGTTATCGCTCCATTTGTGAAAGACTCATTGCTTTGTCGTACATCTGAACAACTTGCAACTCTCAATTCATGCATTCAATTATACATTCGCTTGATTCTCATGCGTGGGAAAATTTAATTGAAAGATTTTGCATCAAAGCCGAAGCTCATTTGATTTGAATTCCATCAATTCCATCACATCATTTGCTATGTTAATTTAATTCATGGTATTTGGCGACGTCCTTGCACAGTAGTTGTTGGTTAGTAAATCTCCCAAGGTTTATTTCACAGATATGACAACCATTTCTTTCCTTTATAAATTAAGAGGAGTTTCCTTCAATTCTTCACATCTCAGTTTTATTCTCAAAATGTCGAGCACTTCAAGCGATGCATCTTCGAAAGGCAATTTTCTCATCATTGAAGGTGTTGAGTGCAACTTTGTAAGATGATTGGTGGTCGACCAACTGAGGTAGGTTTTCTTCATCTGAAACGATGTTGAAGGTAGGAGGGAATTCCTTGGGGCAAGTCCACATCCATAACTCTGCACTCTTGGAGTGTTTTATGTATAACAACATTTAGACTTATAGCAAATTGGAATGGGGTGCCAGAGTTGTTGAAAGACTGGTGAGGCCGATGTACATAGCTAGTGTGGAATACGCCTTGGGATGCCTAAGTGAGTATCCACGAGAAGGCTTGGTAAGGGATGCCATCTACATTGCCACTACTCTTCAAAATGAAGAAGTCAAACAAGTTGTTACTCTCCCGCGTGCTAGACTGGAGATGAATGTAATGGAGACTTTTGTTTATTATGTTGAGTTTAATGAGAAATTGTTCTTCTCCACACAAATAGAGAGAATTCAGGAAGTTGTGGAAAGCATCCGCATCCTGATATTCACTCTCTACGCGTAGAAGCTTGTACTCGCATCTCCACTTTATATATATATATATATCAATTTTTATGTTTAATGGTTGTGTTATGTGATGAATTTTGATGATCTTCCGACTTTTCTTCATGTTCTTTCTGCAGTAGATCATTTCCATTTTCTATACCATTATAAGTAGAAATCTTGAAATGCAATATGGTAGTTTTAAGAGCAATATGTGTAACCCATATCGGGTCCCAATGAGGTTTTGAGGACCTTATC
The DNA here is from genome assembly GCA_007258455.2 of Sequoia sempervirens. NCBI lineage: Eukaryota > Viridiplantae > Streptophyta > Pinopsida > Cupressales > Cupressaceae > Sequoia > Sequoia sempervirens. The sequence goes on from VDFB02047230.1 coordinate 339,315,163, forward strand.
GAAATTCAACGCAATTCTAGGAACCATTTTATTTTCCACTTGAGCACAATCTTAAGAAATTCAAAAACCTAGGTGATCTCTAAAAAGGGGACCCCAAAACCAATAAAAATGCTGCCACTTAAAAGAAATCCTTTGGTGTTGGAATTAGAATAGGTTATCGAAACCCTGTCAGGGACCGACAATGGTTTTGAAACCTTTTAAACGCTTCAAAACTATGTTAGTTTCGCTTGCCACTTAACTCCTTTCGGTTGGTGTTTTCCAAGGTTGTGAAAGCCATTTCAGATTTTGATGCCATTTTCAGAACTTTACATAGGGACAATACAATGACAAACTTTAGGCTAAGCTTTGAAACATCGGACAAATATAGGGTTATGACAACTAGGGCGGGGCTTGACATAGGTTCAAAAACCTTAGGAAGAAAAAACTTAGGAACAAAACGAAAATTTATTTAGGATGAACACGGTTTTGAGGGGATGACAAAGATCATGGCAACACATGGCCAATACTTTCAACATCTGCAACCCCTCGCAATCAAAATTTTATCACAAGTAACTTTAATAAATTTTCATATTTTAGTTTTTAAAGTTTCATTTATGGTTTTTTTATAATTTTTTTTTATAATGTATAACTTTAATTGTTTACTTTGTCTTCGTAGGTTGCTAGTTCATCTGCATATGAGAGAATTTGGAGCACATATTTTTTCGTCCACTAAGCAAAGCACAATAAATTGCTCTAAAAAAGCGGAGAACTTAGTATATGTGTATTCCAACTTGCGTCTCATTTCACACAAACAATATGACTACAAGGAAGGGGAGACAAAGTTGTGGGATATAGAGCTAGAACATACTGACTTGGATGCTTCCACTTCATACCATATTGCATATGAGGAGTCTAATAGCTAACATGAGCACAATATTAGTGCTACTACTATTGATAGTGGCATCAAAACTACTTGTAACTCATCTAATCTTCCTACATTTAATGCCAATGTTGACCATAATATTGATGATTTAGAGAATCCATTTTGTTGAGAATGTGTGCTCAAACTCATCGTAAAACCCTAGCTTAGTTGTCTTCAACTCAGACTTCCCAAGCTTCTGCATTCGACAACATGTCTTCATTGGGTTGATAGTTGAGTTTCAACGGGACGAAGTTGCTAGTCCTCATAATGTCTCGATAGCTCTTCACGAGTTGGCGTTATGTGCATTGTTGGGCTGACAAGTCAATATTGGAGAGACCTTGAATCTTGTCTCTCTAACATCTCGATGCAGGGTGTTGCATTGGCAGTAAGGAGAAGTATCATCAGTGAGACATGTATATGTTGAAGGGAGTCCCTAAACAGTCCCCTCGATACACCGATGAGACTGCATCGAGGTGACTTTTTATTATCACCGAGACCTTGACTACTGTCCCCTCGAAATCCCGATGGGAGGCTAGGGACTCTTACTGGTAGGAGTGGAGAACATTGTCAGGACATAGAATGTAGTCCCCTTAATGTGCCGATGGAGTGGAACCATAGTGCACTGTTAAGGTGGGACAGATCTGTGTGGAAGATGACAACAGTTGTACAGTAGTGACATGGATGCCGCATAGGCGATGGGGACCACTCGGTTAAATGCTATAAGCTTTGTCAGCAAGATCTCTTTGTATCAGAGAGAGGTGTTATGTCGTCCTATTGAAGTCCTGATAGTATGAGGTAACAATACTAAGCAATATGCATATCGGGGTGATGGTAAGAGTTCAGAGGGACATGGTTTTGGGTCTCCTCAATACTCCAATATGACTTCGACGGCGGAAGAAAGTATTGATGGTTAAGCTATTGTGACTGTTCGTCATTTATGGAAGTTGGAGCATTGATTCTCCTAATATGCTTGTGAAGTTGATATGTGATGCCATAGGGCATTGGTTCATAGTGAGAGAAGAGACCGAGTTTGAGAGGGGTTATGCTGTCAAACTATCTCCATATGGAACATGATGTAAATGTCCGTGTAGAGGCTTAGAGCCTGCATTGTATTGTAATTGTTTACATTGTTGTTGAATAATACAATGAATCTACATTTTTGGAGTGTGGGGTTTTTTGCCCGAAAGGGTTTTCCCCACGTAAATCTTTGTGTTCATGTCTTATGTTCTATCTTTCATGTTTAATGATTTTGTTTATTGAATTTGTTTAATGCTTGTTGTTGGAGCTGGTTGATCTGGAAAGATCTTAAATTGTATAAAATTTCCTCTAAGGGTTAATGGTGGAAATAAACTATGTCTGATTCTGCTCTATGGCATAGTAGTGCGTGTTTTTTGAGGCAATCTGAAGAAATGAATGTTACCAAAGACACTTACTGATCTCGAATGCTCCTTCTGAGATGAACCAAATTTCCTTATAATTGGTATCAGAGCCATCTTTTGGGATTTGGTTATTCATGGTGTTTTTTGGTTATGGGTATTCCTTCTATGAAGATTTCTTAGTTTGACAAGCATGAGGAAATTTGAAGGAATTGGCTGAAGATTGATCCTTTGGTGAGTGGAAGTTGTTTGCTTTTCATTTTAGTTTCTGGAGACAACACACAACTTGAAGGATGGTGAAGATAGAGAAAATGGAGCTGGTCATATTGAAATGACGTGATTTGAAGCTTGTAGTTGACAGTGGAATAATCCTAATGCATGTGATGGGATTTTTTTCTTTGTGGTTGTATTGCAGCAAAGCTTTCATGTTGGGTGTTTGTGTGAGAGGCTCCTTGATGATATGGAGAAGCTTGGGTTGTTATTCAACCATGGAGTAACGTGCTTATGCTGGGTGCTTTTTCCTGATATTGAAAGGCATTATTTTCTGTTACCTGATTGCATGTAGGCTATGGAGTTGATCATTGGATGATATGGAATCTTTTGCAATAGCTTGTCTCCCTCAGATGCATGTGCATGTTGGTGGTTGTGTAGTTCGCCTAAAACGGGCTTGGAGTTCCTGAACTACCTTTTGTCCTTTTATGGATGCTTTGTACTTGCATCACTTGGATTCATGTTCCTTGGATATGAGGGTTTTATAGATTTTTGTAAAAAAAAAATCTATGGTGATGCTCATTCATATAATACATTAATTTTGGTTTAGTTGTTATGGTGTTTTGGTTTTAGACTTTTGGTCTTCCAGATGTGAATTGGGTGTGGATGCACATGGGTGTTTTCAAACACAGTGGTTTTGCAGGTTTTACATGGTCAAGATAAACTTGTGGTTTTGTGGAGTTGGGAGTAAGCTATTTTCTAGACCCTGGCCTTTGGGGTGCTAGTGGATGAGATAGTTGTAGTTTCACATGCATGCTTTGTGCATGGTGTGAGGAAGTGAGATGCTTTCTCTGCATGGGAGTGTTGGTATGTGATTAATCACTCAACATTCTTGTGGTGATGCGTGGTGGATTCCTTGACTATAGTGCTCAGGTTGTGGATCTATTTGGCGAATCGGATTTGTGTATGATCTGGTGCTTGAGTCATGTTGTCTACATGGATATTCTCTTTGAGATCTTAGTTTTGTAGTTTCCAGTGCAATAGTGCGTTTGCATGCTATATTGATTGGATCTACGAGTTATGCAGTTTTGTAGGTGTGTACAACCTATTGATTGCAGTGGGATAACTTGGAAGTGAACTGTTTATATCCACGAGGCTAATTCAGTGTTGATGCAAACTTGTTAGCTGGCCTTGTCTGTGGTCACTTGTGCATTAGTGTAGTTGCTTTGAGATGAGAGGATGGATAATGTTGAATACCTTGATAGTCAGTTGTGGGGACCTCTAGCATGTGTATCACGATGTCATGAATAGCTTGGATACACATCTTGGTGTAAGATTTTGACAGTGATGGTATTTTTGCTTGGTTTGGAGATCTTGGTGCCACTTGGTATTGTTGTCAAATGGACATGATAATGTGTGGACTTGGAGGATTTTTCAGATTAGCAGATGTTTGGTCATGATGCTCGGAGAGCTCATTTGACATAGTTTAGTGGGAGCTTTAGTAATGACTGTGGATTCATCACTTAGTGGTGGATAATCTTTTTTAGCTTTGCAGATGTTACTAGGAGGAGCTCTTAGATCTTGTTGTTGCAGAAGGGTTCTTTCACATCTGCATGGACGCTATTTGGAGATGAGTCATCTTCATGATATTGAAGATGTGGAGCATCTCGGTTCCATGGAGGACTATTGTGGTCTTTGGGTTGAGCTATTGGTGACTCTTGACAGGTGATGTTGGTTTAAAGTTTGCTTGTTTTATGTCATGATATACTCTTGGTTGCACATTAGAGTTTTGACATGATGCAATGCTTTTGAGACTATGGTATGTTCACTTGGAGCATGGGATCTCCTAAGGGGGATGGTAAGATCATGATGTCATGATAAGTTCCTGATTTAGTTGATTGGAGCCTTGACAGTGGTCTGGTGATTCTCCGTGTTTTGGGTGCATTGGTCATATGTTTGAGAACTTCATGATAGTGTAGTGATGCATTTGGAGTTTAGCATGAAATGATTGTTTGTAGGTGCTCATGGATGCATGGAGAATAAGGTGAGGCTATATTTCTCTTGAGATGAGAGAAGTGTTGTTGAGATGGTTGCTCTTGATGAGATTTCAACAGAAAGTCCGAGAAGCCTGCACCTTGGTTGGATGAGAGTTCAACAAAGACCTATGAGGAGATTTCCCTTGGAGGAGTCATGATGGCTTGCATATTTTGGAGGAGCATTCTCATTCCCATTCTTGGTCTACTCAATGGCTTATCTCTTGAGAGGTAATGCCCATTGTTTCTCTCAGGTGCTTTATGCTTTCTTTCATAGACTTGGATCTTGAGCTGCTAATAGATGGTTTTGGAGGATTCAGTGTGATAAATGGATAGCATGGTTATCTCCTTGGGATTGCATTTTCATTTATGATGTTCATAGGGGATGGTAGTGGGTTGATTTCCTGAGATGGGAAATGGAGTAGTTTGATATTATTTTAAAAGCTTATATCCGTGTAGATACATGTTGTATATGCTATGTTTGGTCTCTTGAGGTTGAATGGGGTTTGGATGTTGTTATGGATTTTATATTGGGGTTGTGAAGGAGATCTTACTTGACACAATTGGAATTTAGATGTGTATATAAAAGGGCATGCTACATGTTTATGATTTGCAGATTTTCTTCTTTAGTTTGGTTCTTCCTCTTGTATGTTCAGATTCATATGATGTTAGATGTGAGATTTCTATGTGGAGCTATGGTGATCACTAGTTTGTGATGTATTGTCACTTGGGTGATGACATGGAGGCTTGTGTATCTCTTTCTTTTGTCAGATATGAAGAACATGGGAGAGCTATGGAAGATTGTTGAGAGAGATGCTTCTTGCAAAAATTGGTTGTAGGATTTGCAGATCATTGTGGATGGTCCTTGGTACTACATGGTTATACTTTCTATGTGTTTTGATTGGTAGATTTGTTATGCCTTGGATATTCTTAGAGTCAACATTACCCATGCAGTGGGAGTTCCTGGATGTGTTTGGTCTTCTTCGACTGGTTGACACATGGAGCTTGTATTTGGAGTTGATGGGTTGGCTATGTTGGTGGCATGAGTTTTCTGATGTCGATACCTTTGAGGTATGGGTGATTGAATGGATTAGCACTTGCTGTGTGTGCTATTTTTAGTCGTGTGGGTTAATCAATTAGATGGGAGCGGTCAGTTCCTAACTGTTGTTCTAATCGATGCTCTATCTTGTTTTCTAGAGGAAAACTTCACGATTGTGTTTGGGTTGCGAGCTTTGAAGTTGATGTTGTTGAATTTTTTTGTATAGCTTGTGAGCACAGTGGAGTGGTGGTAGTGTTTTGCAACCATTGTTATCATTTGGATTTGTTTCTTGCGTTCTTTAGATTGGTGCATATATACCATGTCTCATTCCTTTCCTTTGGAGGATGGTTGGAACTGTTGCCTAAGATGGTGGACATCTTGGATGTTGTTGTAGGTGTCTAGGGTGATACAATGACTTCAAGTGTTGGAAGGGGTTTAGTGAGTTCTTCGTCATGTGGGAGAATGTTGAGAATGTGTGTCTCAAACTCACTATAAAACCCTAGTTCAATTGTCTTCAACTCGGACTTCCCAAGCTTCTATATTCGATGACTTGTCTTCATCAGGTTGATAGTTGAGTTTCGACTTGACAAAGTTGCTAGTCCTCACAATGTCTTGATAGCTCTTCACGAGTTGGTGTTATGTGCATTGTCAGAAAGATAAGTCAATATCAGAGAGACCTTGAATCTTGTCTCTCCGACATCCCAATGGAGGGTGTTGCATTGGCGGTAAGGAGAAGTATCACTGACGAGACATGTATATGTTGAAGGGAGTCCCTAAGCAATTCCCTCGATAATATGATGAGACTGCATCGAGGTGACTTGTTATCGTCGGGACCTTGAATACTGTCCCCTCGACATCTCGATGAGAGGCTGGGGACTCTTGTCGGTAGGAGTGGAGAACATCGTCGAGACATAGAATGTAGTCCCCCCGATGTGTCGATGGAGTGGAACCATAGTGTGCTGTTAAGGTGGGACTGATCTGCGTGGAAGATGACATTAGTTGTATGGTAGTGACATGGATGTCGTGTAGGTGATGGGGACCACTCGGTTAAATGCTATAAGATTTGTCGACGAGATCTCTTTGTATCAGTGGGAGGTCTTATGTCATCCTCTCGAAGTCTTGATAGTATGAGGTAACAATAGTAAGCAATAAGCATATCAGGGTGACAGTAAGAGTTCAAAGGGACATGGTTTTGGGTCTCCTCGACACTCCAATATGACTTCGACGACATAGAAAGTATTGATAGTAAGTTGTTGTGACTATTCATCAGTTATGGAGGTTGGAGTGTTGGTTCTCTCGATACGCTTGTGAAGTTGATATGTGTTTTTGTACGACATTGGTTCACAATGAGAGAAGAGAGCGAGTTTGAGAGGGGTTATGCTGTCAAACTATCTCCAGATGGAACAAGATGTAAATCTCTATGTAGAGGCTTAGAGCCTGAATTGTATTGTAACGGTTTACGTTGTTGAATAATACAATGAATCTATGTTTTTGGAGTGTGGGGTGTTTTTCCTGAAAGGGTTTTCGCCGCGTAAATATTTGTGTTCGTGTCTTGTGTTCAATCTTTCATGTTTAATGATTCTATTTATTGAATTTGTTTAATGCTTGTTATTGGAACTGGTTGATCTAGAAAGATTTTAAATTGCATAAACTTTCTTCTAAGGGTTAATGGTGGAAATAAACTATGCTTGATTCCACTTTGTGGCATAGTAGTATGTGTTTTTTGAGGCAATTTGAAGAAAATGAATGTTACCGAAGACACTTATTGATCTCGGATGCTCCTTCTGAGATGAACCAAATTTCCTTACACATTTGATGATTAAAAGCGTTGAACTTGATATTTTTATTTTAACATTGAACTTGAAGTTTGAATGATGGATATTTATCATGCATGTTTTAAATGACATTCAAGTTTATGGTGGTTTTTTTGTTTATATGATGTTTTTGATAAGATAAGCAACATTTACAAGGTGCTTTACCCTTTACACAATGAGCCAAAAGGGAGAAAAAGGATCAAGTCCAGAGAAATAACATTAACCACCAAAACAAAACACAGTAACAATAAACAAACAACCGAAAAAGCCACGACCCAATAGATAGGACACAATATCAGCAGACTAACTAGCACTCTCCCAATTTTGAGAGAGGAGGTTAATAACATCCTCCCCAACCCAGTTGGGGCCCTCCTCTGCAGTCTTCTTATCCATTTCATCCTTAAGTATAGTAGAAAGGGTGTTAGTCGTACGGTGGATCAACTTGATAGTGAATCGAGCCAAACTAGTGAACTTCTTCTCAAGCTTCTCCACCTGCTCCAACAACATGCAATGATCCTCCCCTTTGTCCACGGTATTCACGATATCTTCTTTCTCCATAGCTTGAGGGTCAGAGGACTGGGAAGTCAAATCCTCCTTTAGCATCTTGTTTAGGTTGAAAAAGTGGCTAGGCCCTTCAACAAATTCCTCCTCTTCCTCTGTGTCTTCCTCTTTCCTATTGCCCTTGCTAGGAGACTGCTCCTCATCACTGGAAATTTCATTAATCGACACTTTCTTGCTATTTTCACCAGCCTTCTAGATCTCCTAATGCTGGTATTCTCAATCCCCATCTCCACTATAGCAACAACCAAAGTATCCCCCTTGGAGTCTCTTCCCACCACATCCTTCCCGTCACTGTTAGTGGTCGGAAGCTCCACCAGACCTTTCCCCTCTTCTTTCACTTTTTTCTTAGCTGCATGTTTGTTGTCGATCTTGTAGGGAGCATATTTAAGCTCACAGAGCCCAACTGCAACAGTCGACTGGGAAAGCACCGCACCACCCTTTTTCTTTTTGGCAGAAGGTTTAGGCTTAGGGGTTTCAATATTCACCGAAGGGGTTTTCCTTTTGGGGCCCTTAGACTCAACCGAAGAGGGATTCACATTGGTTTGGATAGGGGGTTCAACTTCCTCAATACAGACAACAAAGAAGGGTTTGGGTGGGCAGAGTGCGAGACGGAAATGATAAAGCCTCAAGATGAGGCCTTGGTGGAGTGGCAAGGGAGGAGTTTCCTTAGGGTTTTGGGTAGCAGAGTCCAATAATTTCTCAATGGAACTTTCTAAACCAGTGAGTAAGAAAAACGGGAAGCTCAACAACATTTTATGGCGGAGGAGATTTAAAAGAGGCAGGTGATAATAATAGAAAGTTTTATATCTACCCTCCAAAGTGACATACTTCATGAGAGTGAGACAAACCTGGTCCCACGGTTGCGGGAGTGCTTCTCTTTCAAATCCAGACTAGGAGCGAACATGTTTTTTGTTTCCTTTAAAGAAGGCATTAAGGCTGTCATTTTCTCGAGCCTTGGTGTGCTTAGGGTACTTCTTCTGGGTACAAGAGAGCCTCGTCTCCTGAACAATCACCTCCTCATTGACCTTGAAGGAGATACCACCCATGGTAACCCTTCTTTCTTTCCAAGAGCTCGTGAATTGCGCCAACATCCTCAAATCATGACCAACCAAGCATTCCATTAAAGGCACCAACCCTCCTTCGACACAAATGTTCCAAACCAAAGGGTCCTTGTGGTATTCCCCACAATTATCCGACTTTGTCCTCACCCTGTCAGCACCCATCTCACCGCACTTCACACTGCAAAACCAGGAAACCTGTGAGAGAAAAATATTAGAATTTTTGTTAATGTGAGAGGTCGCTAAAACATCACTTTTTTTAAGCCAACTAAGAAGGCTCCAGATAATCAAGATGATATGCATAACACACGCTTCATGAGTTATTTCCAAAAAGGAAATCTCCATGAGCCCATTAATGAAAATATTTAAACGCCTACGACTAGGTTTGCGAAAAATGATGACATTGGAAGGTTTTCCTTCCATGTTGCCATTGCACAAGTAGCGATGATGGATGGTTGTAGGGCCAAATTTAGACTTTCCTAAAAAACTGCCATTTATCATTAGAAACTTTTTAGCAGAGTTGATAGGACAAAACATGACCTCCACGACATAATTATTAGTCACATCAAATTTGAATTTGGAAGTTCGTAAAGATATGCTAAGGATAAGATAAGACCACAAATAAAAATTGCGTAAGGCTTGACCCAACTTGGTCATTACCCCGTTGTACTTCCCATCACTCTACATAATTAGCTCCGTAACCTCTTTCTCCACCCCATTATTCAAAATTTTCCACGAATTTAACACCTCAACATTCATCTTCATCCACATCACCCAAAAAGCAAATATGTGGACCACCCATAAAGCCATGACGATCGTAATATTAGATAACATCATGATTAACAAAGGTTCCCTGCTCCTTAAGAATTATACCTTGTTTCCTGGCGGTAGGTTCCCAATACTCCTCCAACACTTAGAATCTCTCCAATAGGAGCCAAGATTAGCCAAAGCGTCAACAACTTGATTACCCTCCCTAAAAATGTGAGTAAAAATCTTCATATCCAGCTTCAACACCAAATGATTTATGTCTAACAGGATATCCCTAGTACTCCATCCTAATAATCTGCCTAATTTGACAGAGTCAACCATCGACTTGGAATCCCCTTCTATGTGCAGTTTCTTTATCCCCATAGTAACAACTAACTGGACGCCCTTTAGCAGCGCCCTTGCTTCTGCAGTCATGGAGGTTTGAATCCCTATACCCACCGAGTAACCAGCCACAAAGTTACCCCTGCAATCCCTGATAATGCCCCCTATGCTTACCCTTCTTGGGTTTCCCTTGGCCACACCATCAAAATTGAGTTTATGCCATCCACAATCTGGGGGTTTCCAAATAGTGTCCCGTCTAGTCTGGGCCCAAGAATTGCCAAAGGAGTTGACCTCAAGATTCCGGTTCCAAGCTTTAGCCATTTTAATCTCCCATTTACTAGGAGCTTTATATGGGGTTTTCCCATTGTAAATCAAAATATTTTCAGAAATTAGCCTTAGCCCTATACCAAAAACCTCCTTAGGACTCATCTCAATATTCTTGAAGATCCAGTTGTTCCTCTCTTTCCAAAAGCACCAACAGATGATGGGGGGTACCTGATTCCAAATATCTCTAGGTATGGGGTGATGGAAGGGGCCAGAGCAACTCAAGATAAAGGATTTGATGTCCCTACACAGTCCAGGGATTACCCAATTTCTCCAATGCCAACTCCCAAACACCAACAACAAACAGGTAGTGCAAAAGTAAGTGATTCATAGATTCTTCATTGCATTTGCACATCAAACAACTATTAAGGATATGAAATCCCCTTTTCCTCAGGTTATCTCGAGTAAGGATCCTATTATGACAGGCCTTCCACTAGAAAAAGTTGATTTTTGGAATCACGTGCCTATTCCATACCTGTTTCTATGGCCCGTGGTCAACACCCTGAACTGAGAACAGATTGTAAGTTGTTTTGGCTGAAATATTGCCCTTCCTGTCATTATTCCAATAGAATTCACCCTCCATGTTGGATAAAAGTAATTTGGTAAGGGAGAGTAAGTCCTGCAGGGACTTAGTCAGAACTAACAACTTGGGGGACAAAGGACAACAAAGACGCAAATCTTTCCACCGCCTAGCCCCCGACTGACCAAGAAGTGTACATATCAAAGATGAGTTGTGTCGGTCTCATAATATTCCTGAAGTTAGAGTGCGAAAGGGGGGAGTCTAACAACCAACGGTCTTCCCATAATTTAATGTTATTACCATTCCTAAGCTTCCATTTCATCCCAAAAATGAGCAACCCTTGCATTCTACAAATGTTCTTCCATTCCAGAGATCCAAAGGGGTGATCATCAGAGAGGCACTTAATCATGGGTCTATTATGAAGATACTTAGCATTCATTATCTTGCACCAATCCTTTTTATTCCTCAATTGGTCCCAACCCACCTTAGCAAGTAAGGTTTTGTTGGTGCAAAGGACATTCCTGATTCCAAGCCCACCACAAGATTTAGGCTTACAAACTTTGTCCCAGCTAACCAGAGAAATTTTTTTCTTTTCCTTAGTCCTGGACCATAGTTTGAAGTTTTCAAAATTCTCAGCAATATATCTAGGGGTCTTAAAGATAAAGAGGAAGTAGACAAGGATCCCTTGAAGGGCAACAAATAGGAGTTGCAATTTTCCAACATGACCGAGAATGGAGCCTTTCCACCTTGCCAATTTTCTTTGGATCCTTTCAAGAACTGTGTTCCAAAAGGTAGGAGTAACTTCCTTGATAGTAAGGGGTAACCATAGATACATCGAAGGGAGAGAGCCACTCACACAACCTAGGACAATAGTCATCCAATCTTGTAGAGTAGGAGTGTTGAAGAAGTAAATCATGCTTTTATTATAATTTATACATTGGCTAGAGCAAGCAGCATAATTGTTAAGACAACTTTTCCATTTTTTGGCTTCAATCACAGAGGCCTTCTTGAAGCGTATCATATCATCAACGAATTGTTGGAATACAACAGGTTCCAGAGAAGAGGCAGGTTTGACCCCCTTTTTAGAGCCCTCCGAAAACAGTTTAAAAATGTTTCTACTCAACACATCCGTGACCATGATAAACAAAAAGGGTGAGAGAGGATCACCCTGTATGATACCTTTCCTGGCTTTGAAGGAACCAAAGGGGCCCCCATTAACCAAAACTGAGTATCTCATCATGGTAATGCATTCTATTAAGAGGTTAACCACTCCTTGGTCAAAACCAAACTTGGCCAAGACTTTGGGAATAAAGTCCCATAACACCTTATCATATGCTTTTGAAATATCCAATTTGAGGGCCATACTGACATTATTACATCTGTCCATGGAGTGGAGAATTTCATGGGTAGTTATGGTAGCATCCAATATATGACAACTTGGAACAAAACCTTTTTGGGTAGGGCTAATAATTTTTTCAAGGAGGGGTTTAAGGCAGTTCACCAAGACTTTAGAGAAGATCTTGTAAATGGTATTGCAAAGGCTAGTGGGTCTGAAATTAGTCATTAACTAGGGTTCAACAACCTTGGGAACTAGGGAAATAAAATTGTGGCTCAACTATTTGAGAATCTTACCAGATTTGAAGAAATCCTTGGTAGCCAAGACAAGGTCCACACCCACTATATCCCAAAATATCTGGAAGAAAGCAGGGGGGAAACCATTCGGGCTAAGCACCTTATAGGCACCCATATTGAAAATAACCAGATGGACTCCTCAAGAGTAAAAGCACAAATGATGCTATTATTATCATCTTGGGTTATGGTGCCAAGGAGAGGGTCCAACAATAGGTTATCCAAAGATGGATTGGGAGCCTCAACAAGAGCTAAATAAGCCCTTTGAAATGAGCTCGACACCAAGAGCCCAATCTGGTAGGCGTATTGACCAAGACCCCCTACTCACTTTGAAGCTTAGTTATTTGGTTCCTTTTCTTGTGTTTTAGGGCAAAAACATGAAAAAAATGAGGTATTATTGTCCGCCTCTTGCAACCATTGAACTCTAGATTTCTGTTTCCAAAATATTTCTTCCTTTTTTAAAATTTGTTCCCATTCCATACGACTCTCTCTTTCTCAGTTACAAGTCAGCAGACTTACATCCCCTTCTTCCATTCTTTTTCGGATGACCTTCAACTTATCCCCTAAGGCACTTTTTTTATGAAAGACATGCCCAAAAACTCTCTTATTCCAACCCTTAACCATACTTTTGACATGCTTAAGTTTTTTTAAAATCCTAAACATGGGGGAGCCATGAATAGGAATGTTCCACCAATCAACAAATTTATTCCTAAAATCAGAATGGGAGTTCCACATAATCTCGAATCGGAAAGGAAAAGGTCCAACATCAGACAGTTCGTTCATGACCAACAATAGAGGGTTATGGTCAGAGATAGTTTTGGGAAGAGCAAGAAAATTAGCACTGAGTAGGGTCATCCAATTGTGGGAACAAAGAAATTTATCTAGTCTGACCTGAATCAAACCATCCCCAAGGTGACTATTGGTCCACGTAAATATTGACCCAACAAGTCAATGTCAACCAAGTCGGTGTTACTCAAAAAAATTTCTAGAACAACCATGCTATCAGAGTAGTCCACCAAACCTCCACACTTCTTCGAAGGATACAAAGGAGAGTTGAAGTCCCCAACCACCAACCAACGTGACCCCTTGTTATTGTTTATCTAGTCTATAAGATCCTGCCACAGGGCATTCCTAGCATTTCAAAGGTTAGGGGAATAGACATTGATGAGCGACCAAGAGCCACCCGGGTGAGAAAACTTGACTCCCACACTACTCTGGTATTGGAAAATTTAGAATTAGTGATCTTGTTAGGATTCTACAACACAACAAGCCCATCAGACACACCCTCAACATCACTGTATGTGAAGAGGGCACCCGACCATATATACTTAGCAATATTATCAAAGTTAGTTTTCTTCATTTTGGTTCCCTGTAAAAGAAAAACATCAATCTTATGTTCTAATACATAATTTTTCAGCGCAAGCTGTTTGTGAGAGCTATTTAGCCCTCACACATTCCAGGACATGACCTTCATTTTTGACCCTTCTTTGAGGACACTTCCAATTTCCTTTGTTTACTTATGGCTATCTCTTTTGTTGTCTCCCTATTCCTAGTCTATCACTGATTGGGTCTTCTAGGTTTAGAGTCAACACCCACATCCGCTTTCCTCTATTTCCCCTTCTTCTTTGGGGTTAACCATAACTCCTCCATTGTTTTTTCTTATGTCAAACCCACATAATCCATCTTAATAGTTTCATCTTTAACTTTTGAATCCTCCTCTTCCATGATTTCACCTTCTTCACCACTAGTCAATAATTCCTCAGTTGTTATGTTAATCCCTTCTTCCTTCAAGGAGTCACCATTTTCATCAAATTCCCACAACACCTAGCTAGGGGAAGGAGTACCAAATCCCTAAACCCCAAAATTAGGGATAACGAAGCCATCGACCAGAGTAGGAGCAACAAGGACCAGAACTATCTGTGCGTATGGTAGACTCTGTATTGGGGGTACCCACGGTCCCCCCTTGTCCTCTCCTAACTTGATTCTTTCCCAGACACATGCGGGATCGTGTCCCTTGGGGGCCACTCTTGGCTTGTCCATCTCTGGTGCTCTCGTGATTCTAGATTAGCCTGAATCACTCGTGATTTTAGGTTTTTCTGGTGAGAATGTGCCAGTGGTTGCTGTCCCATCAGAAGTTAAAGGATGGAAGAATGAACTGACTAATGGTAGTCAGATTGCTAAGAGTCCCTCTCCTCGCCCTGATGAAGAGATAACGGCTTCGGGCATTGGCTTTGCTATCCCTGATACTGTTACTGATAGGTTTGTCTCCTCAATGGAGAATGCGGTGGTGGGTCATTTCCTCTCCTTTCGCCCCATGGTGGATATGGTTAGAAGATGGGCTATGGCTAAATGGCGCCTCAAAGGAAGTGTGGATATTTGTGCTATGGCAGGTGGGATTTTTCTCTTCAGGTTCACGACTTCGGAAAACTTAATCTTGGTCCTCTCTTCTAGCCCTTGGGTCTATGGAAAGCATAGTATGGCATTGTGCCGATGGAAGCCGAGGTTTGATCGCAATGGATCTCAACAAATTAGTGCCAGTGTGGGTCCGTCTGCCTGGTCTGCCTCTAGAATACTGGGATGAAACCATTTTCAGAAGTATTGGGGACTCCTTGGGCCAGTTCATCACTTCAGACTCCATTACCAAGTCCAAATCCAGGTTAGTATTTGCCCATTTTTGTGTTAATATCAAAGTGCATAAATCTTTTCCTACCTCTATGAAGCTCTATTCTAAGTTTGGTTCATGGAACCAACAAGTTTGTTATGAGAATGTTGTAGTTTATTGCCAAAAATGTGCTAAACCCGGTCACCTAATATCATACTGCAAATCTTCTCTAAAACATATTCCTAAGCCTAGTGAGTTTGCTGCTGATGACCACTACCCTTTCGAAGATGACATTCTGAAGATTGTTGACTCCCCGACCAAGTCTGACTCTCCCAAGTTGGTTGACTACCAAGTCGGTTGATTCCCCCATTGTTGGGAGAATGTTTATATGATGTTATGTGATATTCTAATAGATGTTTTTTGTATGAACGAACCCAAAATGAAATCAAACCCCCAAAATTTTTTAGCCAAACCCATGAATCGAACCCCCGAACTTGGACCCGAACCAATACTAGAACCGACAATTTAAATTAAATATTTATTGAATTAATAAATATTATTTCAACTATATTTAATATAAAATATTATCAACAAGAAATAATTTTAGTATGATACTTTGTCCTGGCATTTGATTATAGATATTTCTTGAGTGCTATTGAGCGGAGGAAGAGCCACAAATGCAGGTTATGTCCCTGAATTTTAATGAAAGCCACACCTCAAGAGCTCCCTTTCTCAAAGACTTGGGTTTCTTTTAATGTCAATATATTATATGCAGGTTTTATGCCTCTATAAACAGTTGGAACCAAATAGGGTAGCGTAGTTAAATCACTACCTCCACAATATTTATATTGTGACTTGTTACCCCATATTCTATGTCAAGAATTTGATTCCACATTACGCACAAAGAGATCAAACATCGTGCCATTATAGAGAAATTGGAAGATCAGACATGAAATTTTATTCTCTATGATCAATCTTAGAAAAATCACCTCAGTAACACATTGATTGATCTGCTTCTTTTCCTTTCATGAACTTTCCTTACACCTAAATTTCCATTTGACCCTCCATTAATGCCTTGTAAATTCTAAATTATCCGCCTCCTTTTTCCAATTGAGTACTCTTCATTGTATCCCCTATCACGCCTCTACATAGCCTTGGCTATGCCTTATTTATGCTTTAATAGTTTGCATGCACATTTACCAGGGAAATTGCAATCACACCATTTGAAAAAAATCCTATATCCTTTGTGCTTTAATGGAGGTTCACTCCCCGTTTCAAAGACTCTAGTAATGGAATTTGGATCTATGCTTGTTTACTACATTTGCATTAAAAGTTTGTAGCAATCAATTCCATGAAACCATATTTATTTTAGAATCAATGTCAAACCTTTGAGGCATTCTATGAAACAAATCATATGCCTTCACATTTGGCATGCATGAAAACTTGGGCGTTTGCTACTTGCATTTTATTTTAAGCTTCAAAAATATGCTCAACAAATCCATCTTGTGCATCTACTACAACCATGAAATGCCATTATGAATCACTACTCATCGCAAAATCACAACATTATGTAGAGAGGAGCAACTGGAAGATGCATTGTGTTGGAGTACGAAAGAAACTGAGAGGGGGGGGGGTTGAATTAGTGTCTTAACAACCACATTTAATTTTTTGATATTTCAAGATCATTTAAACTCTTTGAAAACAATAGAAGTTCTGTTTCAAAAGTATAATCAAATGCCATATACTACAACCATGAAATGCCATTATGAATCACTACTCATCGCAAAATCACAACAATATGTAGAGAGGAGCAACTGGAAGATGCACTATGTTGGAGTACGAAAGACACTGAGAGGGGGATGTGAATCAGTGTCTTAACAACCACATTTAATTTTCTGATATTTCAAGATCATTTAAACTCTTTGAAAACAATATAAGTTCTTTTTCAAAAGTATAATCAAATGCAGTAACTGATTTGCAGATTCTTAACAACATATAAATACAAGTGATATAATATAAAATAAAAGAAAACAAGATAAAAAGGGAATCCACAAAAATTCATGACACAATATTTTCATGAGTGGAAAACCCTCATAGGGATGAAAAACCACTCGGTAAAATGCCTCACTGGCAAAGCCTCACTGGCTACAGAATGCCTCACTGGTAAGGCCTTATTGGCCACAAAACCTCACTGGTTACAAGATGCCTCACCAACAAAGGTCAATCTTTGTCTCACTGACATGACCTTATAACACAATTTCAATCATGAAAAAAAAATACATTACAAAGGGTTGCCCTATTTCACTACATAACATTTCCACTTCCTAAACTAACACATTCTATATCCTAAAGATTCATTGGCTTGGAATCTTTAAAATAAAAAATATATCAGTTTATACAATCCATTGTTTTGCACATTGCTTGCAAAAATTCTTTACATAATTATGTTTATACATTCATGATAATAACTCTGTGAAAGCACCAAAAACAAACAGTGATAAATCACTGTTTAAATAAATATTCAATGGTGTTCATGATACTGCCATCTGTCATATATTACAATCATCAAAGAAACCTTTGAAACTGATCTCATAACTGCCTGCCCATGTCAAGTCACTGTGGTGTCTTTCAACATCTTTTAAACTGCCTCTTAATCTGCCTTTTTCTCATAAATGGATGACACAACAAAAACAAACAACCCCATATAGTCAACACATCATACAAACTAACTCACAACGGAAACTTGAGTTCCATGTCGACACACCAAACACAAAACATGGCCTGTATAAAGACTTCTAATCAATCTGCTAAATGGTTTAGATCCTGTGCCCTAGCTGTGGGCAACTTGCAAACCAAAACAATAAACCCTTTTGAATTACATTATGCAAATTGCAAACACATTTGTAACATCCCGTGTCCTTGGGAATAAAATAAGATAACACACTATATACCCATGGCATGCCCTAGCAATAGGGCCTTTGAAGACTCAATACAATAAACCCGTGAGATAAAGAATAGACATACCCTTGCTGCAAATAGACCAAGGTCAACAGTACAATAAAAAGATATTGAACATAAATGATACCCTAAGTTGACATAATAAACCTTTGTGCATAAGATAGCAAATCACAAATATAACAGAGAAAACCCAAGCACTCTGAAAACAACGTGACCATGACCAATACCATTTCTAGATTAACCAAATACCACAAAGAGTAAGGATTCAAGTTACCAACATGAGCAACATTGAAAACTTTATCTGCTTTTGAAACCTTGAAACCATTTTCTGAATTGTCAGCTA
Source organism: Sequoia sempervirens (assembly GCA_007258455.2). NCBI lineage: Eukaryota > Viridiplantae > Streptophyta > Pinopsida > Cupressales > Cupressaceae > Sequoia > Sequoia sempervirens. The sequence goes on from VDFB02047230.1 coordinate 339,333,620, forward strand.
CCAAACCACCAATTCTACCAAGCTTCTCCAAACTTCTTCCAAGCTCTAAGTCGACTGTGAACAAATGATGCCTTGTTTTTGCAAAAACGATGACATTTAGGGCACAATTGATTGTGTAGGTGTTTAATGCCAAATAATGTGTGTCGATATTTTCCATAACTATAATAAGCCTCATAATACCCAAATGAATATGCCGGTCCACCTAATTAAACACCATAATGCTTTGTTGGTCTGATTATCATTTAAATGTCCACCTTGTAAATAATAAAATAATCGTTAAATGATATATATCATGACTTGTATAATAAGCGCCACAATTATGCCTTGTATCTAAGTAATGATACAAATCAATGTGTTGAATAAAACCAATGCTAATGTGCCAAGACCAATATAAATCATTAATTAATAAATTGATCAATGATAAATATATATAATCCAAGAATTTAAGAAGTGAAAACATCAACTGTATGTATACCAAATATGTTGTCCCCATATGCTGAATATGTATGCCAATGCTAACCATAGCTTTCACTTTCATTCAACACAAAATGGCTAAGTATATGCCAAGATAACCCTTGACATCAATGCCAAAATCAATGTCAAAGGGGTCAACAAACTCCCCCTTTGGCATTGATGTCAAACCTGCCACATAATGCAACCTGTATGATAACCAATGCACTGTCATGTCATCATCATATGATTACCAAATGAACTCAACAATAATCCAATATACAGTGTGGAGAAAAAAATGATTTACAATGTAAATCTGAACTTGTACCACTATAATGAAAAAGAAAATTTGAACCTGTATCTTTGTATCTCAACTTTTCTCCCCCTTTTGACAACAATGCCAAAGGTCAAAGGGGACCAAAAAATACTTGCCCAAGAACTTCAAACTGCTGTCACAATGACACAAAACATTGTTAGATCTGAATATTGAAATTTGAAAAAAAAAGCATTGCATAATGAATATAGGATTGCCACATAATGAAAACTGAAGATAGACAACACCATTGAAAATTTGCATGTACTAGAGCCCAGGGATGTGTAATATGCATTGTAACTCCCCCTAAAACTGTGCTGATAAAGATTAGCTACTTTCCCTTAGAACAACAATGATGAAGGAATAAAAAACAATGTTGTATTCAACCAGCTCAAACCAAGTCATAAATGAGATGAATAACGCATCCTTGTCAAGACCATTGTACTCTTGACCTCATACCTCTGCAGGCTGAGAAGATGAATAGGAGAATCATGAGCATTAGAATCATTTGCATCTGACTTTGTAAACACTATCATTAAATCTCTTAAATGATAAAGTCACATCATCATGCATTCATTGGTAAGAAAAATATAAAGAAGTACAATTCATTGTCCACAAAGCTACTATCATGCATCAATGATATTTTTTTTCATTCACTACCATGTATTATATATGATATAAACTTCTCTTCATTTCTCACAAAGATTTAACTGTAGAAGATTATATCTTACTGTCTTAGTGCAACAATGATTGACATCATGCTCTACTTAAACTTGTCATTGTCTCTAGCATGCTGCACTGCACTAGGAACAAGGATGATGGTCACTAGATAAGAACCAAAGCATTGACAACATCTTCAAGATAAAATTATCATCAAACCTTCATTGGGACTGAGAATCACACATTGGCATACTACTTGAGGCACTGTCATCATGAACTTCCCCCTAACTAAAACTCACCTGTAAACTGCCAGTTTGTAACAAAAAGCTTAATACATACTAGATCTGCACATTGAAATATGAATCAAGCTCTTTGATAACCATGATCTATGTAATCATTCTCCTTTCAAAAGACACTGCTCTTCTCTATATCAAGGCTTTCAAAAATACATCACTATCTGTTAGAGAAAACAAACTGCAAATACCACAGTCAGACTGCAATTGCATTACAATTGAAACACTTTGTAAAAACAAAACACTATTATTATAACATCATCATCTAAAATATGACATAACATGAAACAATAACATGAAGGTATGAACTAGTCTAATGAAGAGCTCTGTAAACTTGACATTCTCTTTGATGCAAAACAACTTAACCTAATCAATATGAGGAAACTCATGTTCCAAGAATGATCCAATGATCCTTTGAACCTTCATAATGTAAGTTTTGCTATCAATCCTCTCACATTAACTAATATCACTGTCCTGATACAACTTCTTGAAGAAGATCAAAACAAGAATTGTTAAGATATACTCAAACCTTGATATACTTCATTCAACATCGCACCTATTTCTTTGTCAAGAGACTACTCCATCCTATATGTCAAAATTGAAGATCATTGCCTTTCATTGCTACTGCATTTATCAAAAAAAAAAATTACTGTCCTACAAGACATCAATATGTTAAGCAACACTGTCCTTAAAGAGCACTGTCAAAAGAGTAGAGTGAAAGGAAAACACAAATTGAAACACTATTTAGATTGAAACACATTAATTCCACTGCATCCATTATCTCTGTTAGGTATTCATCTTCATGCAAACACAAACTGTTATAGAGCAAAATTCCAATGTCACTAAGATACCAATGTACTTATCCATTGTGCAAAATAATTTAATAGACGACCACCAATTTTGTGCTATCTGTTTCTTTGAGGTACAATAGTCATTAACACATTGTTCCAAGAACAAACAACCTCAAGGAAACACCATCTGACATCTCACTATCTGAACAAAACATAGAGTAGAAGAAGCACATTATAATATTGTCAATGTGTCAAGAATGTCATTATATCAATCTCTTGCAATTGAGCAACTTGAGCAGATTATAAGACTTTGGAAATACTACTAAAGGCTGAAAGTTTTATCATGATATGACCAATCAACTGAAATAAGGGAAATAAACTCATTCACTATCTCAAGAAGAAACACCAAACTAGAACATAAGATTACTTCATTGTGTATGAAAGATCATAAACATAAACCATCAACACTGTTTTTAACACTATGATTGCTGTGCAACATCTATTAAAACAAATGATCCTAAATGAAGCATGTTCACAACTGAATTATAGGTACCAAACCAACTAGACTCCCTATCTAACCATGCAACCTGCCAAACCTCCTAGGATTTCTTGGGGGTAAGAGATAGAACATTTGATAACTCCCCCTGACTTCATGTTACTTCTCAAGCAACTGGTGATGTGTCTTGGGCAACATGCACAAGTTTAGGATCCTTCTTGTCCTGAATTTTTTTCTCTTTCATATTTTCATAGGCTCCTTCTTTTTCCTGTTTGACATATTTGCCTTCTTAATATGGTCAGGTGGCTTCACAAGATTTCTTCTACAATCATGTGCTGTGTGTCCAAGATTTTTACACCTATAGCATATGATATTGCTATCTAGACCAAAGGGATGATAATTTTTTGATATTCCAAGAGTACTTCCATAATTATATCTTCCATGCATCCAACAATTTCTTGCTATATGACCAACTTTATTATAGTTATAACAAACATTGTTACAGTTCTAGTTTAACAAACTATCATAACTCTTTTCCTTATTCCATCCAAGACTATTTCTTGAGCGAGTTCTACAATCTCTAGCTCTATGACCATAAACATGAAAAGAATAGCAATAACCATGAAACTAAGAGTAGTTGTACCTTATTGAATGGTATTTCTTGACAAGTGGAGATCTTGAGAATCTACTTGTCCTTCTATCTTCATCAACACATTTATTTTTTGTCTTCTTTTATGGGACAACATGATAACCCAAATCTATCTTCTTCCTCAGTGCATTTATGATTTTAGAAGCTTGTCCTTCTTCATATCCTAGGCCATATTTGTTAGATATTGCTTTTTGACTTATAACCATTTTCTCAAATGACTCAGTATTTTGTTCACTTTGAATACATCTATTCAAATCATGATTGAGATTTTCTAACTGTTGTTTCAAAGTATCCTTTACAATTTCTAGTTTTAGGCATTCATTAGTTTTGATTTCAAGATTAGATTTTGTAAAATCAGTTACCCTTTTGGCTTCTTCAACTTTAGTTTTTAGACAAATAATTAGTTTATCAGATTCATCAACGTGACTCTTTAAGTCCATAATCAGATTTCTTGCCTCTTCAAGTTACAAAGAAACTTTTGCAAATTCTGAACAGACCTTGTCTTTGGAATCTTTTTCTTGTTGAAGTTGGTCTTCTATTTTTTGAGTTGCTTGATCACATCTAGAGCACATAAGAATTCTCCTTCTATATCAACCTCACACTCTTGTTCATCATACTTTTATTCATAGTCATCTTCACCCACAAAGAGGTCTCCTTCGTCATCAATCTCAACAACAAAATCACCTTCTCTTTCATCAAGTTCTTGTTCGCTTACACACACAATGAAGTATTCCTTTTTATCAAGACTCTCAATTGTAGGACCATTCTCTTTAGCACACTACATGTCAATTTTCAAGGATGACATATGCAATAAATCATTACTTGACTGGACTGGGGCTTGTACAAATTTTTGATCAGTACTCTTCCTTCCTCTATTTCTTGTACATTTTCCCATGGTACTCCACTATCAGGAACTACCCAAGCTTGTTAGACTTCTATAGGGAACCTATGCTCTGATACATTTTTTGGAGTATGAAAGACACTGAGAGGGGGGGTGAATCAGTGTATTAACAACCACATTTAATTTTATGATATTTCAAGATCATTTAAACTCTTTGAAAACAATATAAATTCTGTTTCAAAAGTATAATCAAATGCAGTAACTGATTTGCAGATTCTTAACAACATATAAATGTGAGTGCTATAATATAAAATAAAAGACAACAAGATAAAAAAGGCATCCACAAAATTCATGACACAATATTTTCATGAGTGGAAAACCCTATAGGGATGAAAAACCAATCGGTAAAGTGCGTCACTGGCTTACCAAAATGCCTCACTGGCTACATAATGCCTCACTGACAAGGCCTCACCAGCCAAAAAACCTCATTGGTTACAAGATGCCTCACTGGAAAAGGTCAATCTTTGTCTTAGTTACATGACCTTACAACACAATTTTCAATCATGAAGGAAAAATACATTACAGAGGGTTGCTATGTTTCACTGCATAACATATCCACTTCCTAAACTAACACATTCTATATCCTAAAGATTCATTGGCTTGGAATCTTTAAAATATAAAATATATCAATTTATAAAATCCATTGTTTTGCACATTGCTTGCAAAACTTCTTTACAAAATTTTGTTTATACATTCATCATAATAACTCTATGAAAGCACCAAACACAAAACAATGATAAATGGTGCAAGAGCACCTATTTGATCACATGCCTCCATGAGGCCATATTGAGTCACTTGTTCCATTTTGAAGTCTTGATGTTGTAATAAGGCCCAAGAGGCCACATTGGTGGTGTTATAGGTCCTAGGATGTTTTTCATTTCTCATATATTGTAAAAGTTGGAAGTTGTCAAATCATGTCATATTGCAAAAAATGCAATGTATGGTAGTTGAAGAGGAAAAATTAAGTAGATAACAAGTCAAGAGGTTAGGGGAAGGTTAGAATCAATTATAGGTGTTTGTTATGAGTTAGTTTTGGTCTTCAGTGTATAAATAAGCCTCACACAAGTCCAGGAAAGAGAGATTTTTGCATTGTAATGAAGAAAACATGAATAAAACTTAGAATTTTTGTGTTTTTATTGGTAAAACAAAATTCTTGGCTCATGTACAGCCATGTACGGCCTGATTTTGAGGGGGCAATTATTATTTTTTGATGAAGCTATGTATCTATTGCATTTTCCTTTTTATTTCATTCGATTCCATGCAAAATTGAGTAAGATATGGCTTCTTTTGTGGAAACGGGTCAAAAACCATCCTAGGGTAACCAATGACTATTCAAAATTGTATTCCTTTCGTTCTTCCTGATGAAAATGGCTAAAAACTAGTGAAAAGATTCATCATTGTCTGTACTTTAATACCCTAAGTCTACAGGTCATGAAGTTCTAGTTTGATATTGATTTCATGATGCTTAAGGATGAGAATTCTGTCAAAAGTTTGTAAAATGACAGTGTCAAGAGGAGTTTTAGTATTTGGTTGGTGCAATGGTCAATATAAATGGGAATTATTGTTTGAGAAGGTTATTAAAGAGTTTTGTGAATCCTTTCTAAATTAGGATTGATAAAACATAAGTTTTGAATGAATTTCTATTCACTGCCCTATTATCACAAAGTGTTGACAATCAGGATTTTGGGTCAAAAATGAAGGTCCAAGACAGGGATTTGTAGAAATGTTATGAAATATGCATGGGAGAGGGTTTATTTAGTTATTTCAGACATATTTGAACATGATAAAAGTCTTGATAAGACAGATGAGAGGTTGGGTTACTTATTTTCAATAAACCCTTAAGAAAGTTGGCTTAAATCTTAATTTTTGAAATTTTCTCTCTTAAATGGTTGCCATTATTGATATAGTTGTTGATTTTGGTCTATTGTAACATGTTGAGCATACTTGGATGGAGTTTGTTGGTTTTTGTGAAGGATATCTTGAAGTTGGTAATTGGTATGGCCTAATTTGGACCTAGTCATTGCAGGACAGTCCAATCTGAATGTACACATATTTGGAATGTTTGAGTTGGTAAGTGATCAAGTTGAGTTTGGTAAGGGATGTTAATCTTGTTAGATGCCTCTGAAAGTTCATGTGAAGGCCTAAAGCCCTAGGTGACTGTTGGAGCCCCTTGAAGTTCATTTCCATTGAAGAGAGTTTGTGTTGGGAATAGAGTTTGAGTCCATTGTTTTGGTGATGTCAAATGTGTTTTGAGGAATCTACAAGGAGTTGTCTGCCTTAAATATCAGATTGCTTGTGTGGAATCAAGTGTTGGTTGTGAAGTGAATGGTGAGTTGAGTTGTGATTCTCCTAGCTCTGCATCAAATTGGAATTAGAGCCCAATAAGGTCTGGGTGGAGGAAGTGTTTGTGTTTGTGTTTGTGTTTGTAGTTGTGTTGTGCAGGTTGAGGAAGAAACCTGATTTCCTAGGTGTGGCAAAGTGAAGTGGAAGCAAGGAGAGACTTTCTTGTGAAGATGGATTTTTTGAGAAGATGTTGGTAGGTTGAGGATTCACAAAGAAAGATGAAAAGAGAGGAAAAGGAAATGAGAAAGAAGGAAAGAAAGAAGAAAAGACAAATACAGTTTGAGAAAATAATGGAAGAGCTAAGCAAAAAAGTGGAAAGATTAGCCAAGGAAATGGAACTTCTTGAGAAAGCACAAAGGAATTGGCATATACCAATGCCAAAGAAGTTAAGATGGCCTCTAAAGAAGATTATGAAGAAGCAAAGAAAATAGAAGAGGGCAACAAATTCAGTCAAAGATGAAGAAGAAGATTTATGGGCACAATATGTAGCCATTGAAGAAGAATGGGATAGTGTAGACACATAAAATATATTGATTGATCTCGTGCACTTGATCCCGATTAACTAACATCGTTTCGTCCTAAATCACCTCTTCAACTTATCATCACTCTTCATCCCTTAATTAAATAATCATTTATCTAATTAAGTCATTCTCTCTTGTTAATTAAATTAATCAATTTGGTTTAATTAACCCTAGTCCCCCTTTAATTAAATAAATCAATTTTATTTAATTAATCTCTAAAGTCTACCTATTAAATTAAATAAATTAAACATTTATCTAATTTAATCTAACATCACCTCCCTTTGGTTAAATAAATCAAAATATTTATTTAACTAAGTCTAAATCATTTCCATCTCCTTTTGATTTATTTTCATCCATGAATCTAAATCAAATGGGTCAAATCACTTAATCCTCTCTTAAATTAATCAAATCCTGATTAATTTTATCCTAATGCAAGTCCCATCCTCTAGCTTTTGCCACTTGCACATGAAAATAGATTTAATTCATTTATTAAATCTCTATTTTCTCTCCATGGCATAATGGAGGAATATTCTCTCAATTTTGAATTCAAATCCAAGTGGACTTTGTCCTTCCAAGAAGACATTTATTTCATCTTTGCATTGAGCCAAGTGGCATTTAAGACATTCCTTTTCTCTCTTACATGTCATTTCACTAATTTCAAATATCACCTAATTGCATTTATGGGCACATTCATCAAAATGTGCACATCCCTTATCCATCCATCTCTTGACAAGTGGCACCTTGCCATTGGTTGAATGTTAGTCCCACATTGCTCCATTTTGGGCATTTCTCCAATTTGTCAATCTATAAATAAGAGGCTTCATTCCTCATTTTATCATCCACAATCCAAGTAGAATTATTATAGTCATTTTTAGATCATCCACAATTTGAGCAAAATTATTATACTCAAATCCATAGCAATTCTCATCCATCTTTATCCAATCTTAGCTAGGTTATGCAGATTTTCATTTTGGAGCACACTTCAATCATCAACAAAGTGGATCATATCTTCATCAAATCACCAAGGCTTGCTTTAGGAGTTGGGAAAGGGCCAATTTCCACATCAAATTGGCACCAGCTCCCCCAAGAGATTAAGAGTTTTCTTTATATTTGAATATGATTTAATAACTTTGGTTTATGCTTGTTTATGTTCTTCATTTTATTCCTCTTCCTTTGCAATTCAAATGGATTTCTTGGGGAATCATGATACTAACTTGCATTTGATCTAATATGGTGTTTGTCTCTTGTGTTTATGAAGGCTTGGAATCTTGGTTCACATTTTGGCGTTAGAAGGAGGTTTTCCAAAAGTCCTAATAATGTTTTTTTACCAAATTCCGTGCTTTTTTTGGTTGTTTTTGCACCTACAGGGAACTCCACCAATGACAGACCAACGTTGTAGTTTAGAACCACTGGGACTCCAACATCGCTATATCACACTGCTACAAATTCCAAACTTTGACGCTGTCTATTTCCTGCCCAAAATTCAAAATCTCAAATGGCGCCGCTGAGTCATTTTCTCTTGTTGGAATCATTCCAAACTTCAAACTCCACTGCTGGTTGAAATAGCAACGCTGTCGTGCTCTTTGTCCTTGCTGCAGAACGACGTTGACTGGTAAGCGTCGCCATATCGCGTCGCTGAAGTTTTCAAACTCCGACGCCTTCATAGGTTTCACCGCTGGAGGGAAGTAAAAAGTGAAAATTTGTTTTATGATACATGATTTTTTAAATTTTGATCATTTGGATTGCTTTCTAATCTTTTGACCTCTATTTTTGTATATCTAATTAGTTCTCTTGTAGGTTGACTTGGTCAAAGGTGAAGAAGAAAAGTGGCATAATGACATCATTCCTTCTTAATACCAAGTGTTTTTAAACACTTTAGTGTTGTTTAACACTCTTAAAGAGTCCATAAAGCTCTCTGGATTTTTTTTTTCCTTTTAATGCTCTGTAGGATACTAGATTTCATTTGGGTCTAAAAAGAAGATTTCAAATTCTTGTTACAAAGGGGTTAAAATGAATTTTAAGACAAACTCACTAGATTTCGTTTGAGGCTAACAATTGAACAAGTCAAATTCCACATTTGATTTGGTGCTATAAAAAAATTCACTTTTGCTTTGTGGACTTAAAAAGAACATGTGCTACTTTGTTTTGTGATTGCTTACTCAAACTAACACCATTGAAAAGATGTATGTGCTTCGCTCGTGCCTCACGACGATCTTGAGAATCAAAAGGAATTTTGGTGGTCTTATGTTGGGATAAAGTGATTGCCTCCACACTTCATTTTGGAACTAAAATTGAACAAAACATTGTCGAATGTGAGCCAAACCTATCACGTGTATTATCTCTTTATTTTTCAACGAAGATCGATCGAGTTACGGATATGTTTGCTTGCTATTTTTTTTATCTTAGAGGGTCTGCCTTGGGGAAAAAGTACTCACCCAAGGGAACAACTCAACTGGTAACACTCTAAAGCCAAGAGTATTTCCAGCCGGGATATAAAAGTGGGTACTGGAACAAAGGCTAGTATCACGCGGTTGGATCTAATGAGAAGGGCAACAATGGTCTCTCGCTTCGATGGGTTAACTCCTACGAACGAAAAGTCCAAATTAAAACCCTTGTTGTAGAAAGGCCAAAATCCCTATCTATTTGTTGGTGCAAGAACGGTCATTCTGAAGCCACCCCACACTTTTACGGTCTTTAGTAGAAATGGAAAGCATGCCATGGGAGTTTCATGAGTGTTGATGCTTGGCTGCCCCGTATAAGTGAGTGTCGTGGAGGGGAGCTAGTGGGGTCAAGCATCTAACCATTCACTAAAGATAAACATAGCTGGATTTGTCCAAGTGGGGACTCAACAAATACAGTCTTTCATAGCCATAGGGTTGTACTTGTTCTTGGTTACAAAACACTTTGCTTGTTCGAAAACATTTGGAAATGAACATTGAACATCATCATCAAAACTTCAAACCCTTTAGGAGGCAAATATAATTGACCAAATCCATGTGTTATTGCTTGCCCTTGGGAGTTATCCTTAGAGGTTTCTAAACACTTGGAGTTATATCTCAATTTACCTACTAAGGTTAATAATAGGCAACCCTTGGCTTGATTTCATCAAAGTTCCACATAACATACTTTATGGGATTTGAAGAAATTGGGACATTGGACATCTAGTTTGAAAAGGCTAATCAAGAAGTGTTTGTGGTAAAATAAAGTCATTAAGCAAAAATTAACAATTGAATCCCACACGTGTCCCCAATGATTTAACACAAAATCAAAATCCAAAAACCAAGAATAAAAGCTCTTAGTTCAAAAGAACATCAAAAACGTCTCTCAAGGCTATAAAAATTCAGAAGAAGATTGCTTTTTAACTTTTACAGGAAAGCTTCAAAAAAAAATCCTGGATTGTACTCATTCTATTATTGTCAAAATCCAAATCTTTTTCAGGAATTTGAACACCTTGTCTAGAGTAAAGCATGTTCTTCAAAACTGAGGTATTGTAAACAAGAGTCCTTTAAGGTTCACCTAGGATCAAAATCAAAACTTTCACCCATCTTTCAAAACATCAATCCAAAATCATCTCACCATCAACTCTTGAAAAATCTTGAAACTATCCTTCATGCTAGGATTTTTTGGCACATCAAAATCATTGAAACAAAGTCCTTAGGGAAAATAAAAAATCCTTGAATCAAAACATCAAAACATCTTTGGTTAGACATATGAAGATGCATCCTTCTTTATGTGCTTAGTAAAATCATCCAATCATTTTGTTTAGTTAGGTATATGTAGATGCATCCTTCTTCATATACTTAGTTAAATTATCATCTCGTTTGATTAGGTGTAGGTAGATGAATCCTTCTCCCTACACTTAGTCAAATTATCATCTTGTGAGAAAATCCATCCCATAGATAACATCCAACATCTTGGGATCCACTTGTTCATTATCCAAAATCAAAACAAAAATGAAAATAAAATCAAGGTCAATCCAAAATCAAAATCAAAATCCAAGTCCAAGAATCCAAAAGTCCCAAAAGTCTAGCATCCCCCTCAAGATCTATCAAAAAGTGCAAATCATCCATATCACCCATCTTTCACAAACATTTTGAATCTTTGATCCTTAAAACATCCTAAAATTTCTCTTTTGTACTTAAGATTAGATCAATCCAAAGAATTAGAGATTCATCTCCCATATTCTTGAAAATTGATCCTTATTTTATGGTTCAAACTAGATCTCAACACAAGAAGAACATGGAAGCCAACAAAGAAACATCCACTTCAAGTGAGCTAAGTCAAAAAAATTCTGAAATGAATCTCGTTGGATCAAGCAATCCTCTAACTAACTTTCCTTCATTATCACAAAATCCACAAGAGGAAGGCCAAGTGGAGGATCTTACCAATAACCCCTTTGGGATGTCACATGAGGAAATCACCGAAATGGTTCAAAATCTAGAGAATCATAAGATTATCAACACCATGATGAGACTCAATCCTTCACTATACATGCTTGAATTAGTAAAACAAGGGGCTAAACTCCCTTCTAATTTTGATGTGAACACTATTGTGGAACCATCTTTTGGGATCATACCCCCAATCTCATCCACCATCCCCATTTCATCTACACCTCCATTCCAAAACATCACCCAAGACATCCCACAAATTACATCATCCATTGCTCCAACTCAACCCATTGTTAACAAGGGAAGTGCATTTCTCAATGCATTGCAAACACACCCCCTCGTAAACAATCAGGATTTGGACGCAAACACCATCTTGGGACAATCCATCCCCCAAAATCCATTACATACATATGTCCCTCTCACCTTTCATGATCCAAATGACCCATCATCATCTTTTTTGTGCAACACCCCAAACCCCTCTCCCCATTACCTCACAAGGAGAGGGTGATTTATTTGGACCAGGGGGCATCTTTGATGCTACACCTTAGGGGAGTATGCCACTCACATTTCCACCACTCCCCCCCTTTCCATCACCTCTCGGTTTAGGGCTTGAAATATCAACCAACAAAATCAAATCAACCCGTTGATTGCTAATCAAAATATCTTGTCATCGACATCGCAACAACAAATGACAACTATCCCAATGACGCAAACCACCACCACCACATCATCAACCATCCCTCAAAACATGGTCTTGCAAGGACCAAGCATATCGATCGCACCATCCACCACTCAAAACCCACTCATCAATACGACGGTTCCTCTCATCACCACAACAAGCACCATTCCAAATCCACCTCCACCACCACCACCACCAAAATCAAATACATCAAATCAATATACCATTGCACTACAAGCTGCTCAACAAACCGCCTATCAAAAGGAACTTCAATAAATCCAAATTGACAAGTTGCACAATGCACCACTCAAGAAACACAAGCCACTCAAGCAATGCAAGCCACTCAAGTAACGCAAGCCGTTCAAGCAATGCAAGCCACTCAGGCCACACAACAAGCACAACAAGCACAATAGGTTGCACAAGCCCAAGCCTTATTACAACGGTAACAACAACAACAAGCTGCACAAGCTCAAGCTCAAGCCCAATATCAAGCCCAACAAGCACAAGCACAAGCTCAACAAGCACAAGCTCAAGCCCAATACCAAGTTCAACAAGTGCAGGCACAAGCACAATATCTCACACAACAACAAGCAACCCAACACCAAGCATATCAACAAGCGCTAAAGCAATATCAAGAACAACAAGAAGCAACCCAACTAGAAGCCCAACAACAAGCTCAACAAAAAGCGCTACTAGCACAACAATATGACCAACAATGAGTGTTGTTGGTACAACAGGAATGATAAGCATATTTGGCGCAACAGAATGTGTAGGAACCATCCATCAACATACCAACCAATCTTCCCATCCCACCGACAATTGAACCACCGCAAAACACTTTCATCCCACCCCCTGATCCACAAAACGATGTGGCAACGCAAATAAAGTTACTCTCACAACAAGTACTTGATCTCCAATTAGGGAAAACCATAAAAACACCCAACAATTTGTGTCCTTGTCCATTTGATAGGAGCCTCATAATAAAACCATTCCCAAAGGGATTTGAGATCCCCAAATTCAATAAATACCATGGGATGGGAAACCTTGAAGATCACATCAGGGAATTCTAGGTTCATTGCATGGAAGTAGCATATGACGATACCTATCTAATGCGGCTATTTCCTAGAAGCTTGGCTGGCCACGCCATGGAGTGGTTTTCTCACCTTCCTCCAAGCATAAAAAAGTTTCAAGAGATAGTCGATGCATTCATCAAAAACTACACATTCAACATCGGTATGGATATTAGTCTCGAAGAACTATCAGCTCTAAAACAAGGTAAGAATGAATCATTTGCCTCTTTCTTACAACGATGGCGAACCAAGGCCAATTGGAGTGAATGGGTTATGCCAGAGGAGCAACAAGTGTGCACCATCACATCCAATCTTGAAGGAACCTTGGCTTTTCATCTTAAAGTGCAAGGAATTACCACATATGGCCAGTTGATCTCCAAAGCGCTCAACATCAAACGAGCCCTTATGAAACAACTTGGAGGATCATCTGCATATTTCGAGAAATAAAACAACCACCCATCCATAAGTTACAATGAAAAACCTCGCACATGGCCAATGAACAAAAATATTACCAACGATGGTGTCGTCAACGCCAAAGTTGTCATCAATGCTCCAAGTTAAAACACCCAAACCAACCAACAACCACAAAATAATGATCGAAACAACACTCAAACCAATGCAGTAGCACAACATCAACCAACCAACCAACAATCAAGCAATCAACAACGTCAACAATCAAAGGAGACCACCCTAGTGGAACAAAAACTCTCCCAAGCGGAAGTACACTGCCCTTGGGGAACCGCTTGAGGTCATCATGAAGAAACTAATAAACGAAAACCTCATCAAAGCTCCCACCTATGAGAATTATCAAGAACCAGACGTGAAACCACCTTGGTACAATGAAAATTAGCTTTGTGTCTTTCACAAAATCAAAGGGAACAACACCAATAGTTGCATGAGGTTGAAAAACCTAATCCATGACCTCATTGATAAAAAAATCATAAATGTGGAGCAGCCAGTAGGAAATCAGAACCTCAAAATATACATGAATCCAATGCCTAACCATAACAAAGGGAATAATACCAACGACAAAGGAAAAAGCACCTTCAAGAGCATAAATAATGTGTACGACCATGTTGTCGCATCCATGGATGAGTATTGTGCCACTCTCACCATCAAAAGAGCCCATGCTAATTGTGGAGTCACCACAAGAGGTGAGAAAATTACTATTGCAGGGTCATCCTGGACAAACAAAGCATCCACGTCCAATTCAAGATCTGTTCCCAATGGATACAATGTCCTTGATCAACTTAAAAGAACCCCAACACAAATATTCATCATGGAGTTGTTAAAGATATTATCAACCCATAAAAAGATCCTTGAAGAAGCATTAGCCTCATCCATCGTCTTCGTGGATCTTGATCCAGAACAATTCCAAGCTATGGTTGGAAACATCATTACACCCAACCTCCTCACATTTTCTGATCAAGACTTCCACGCTCAACCATCTCATAATCGTGCACTCCATCTAGAGGCCCTAGTGCATAAAAATAAAGTTAAGCGAGTCCTGGTGGATGGGGGTGCAGGCTTGAACATTTGTTCCCTCAAGCTCATTAAGAACCTGAAAATATCAAAGGATTCCATCGACAATGGAAAATGTATTAAATCAGAGCATATGATGATCAAGAGAGAGTGTCCTAAGGCACAATTCAACTCCCTATTCAAGTAGGGCCAACTATCATGGAAACTACCTGTTAGGTCTTGGACCTCAAATTGCCTTATAACATTCTCCTGGGATGCCCTTGAATCCATGCAATGCAAGCAGTAGCATCAACCTTTCATCAATGTGTCAAATTCACATATGAAGGCCAAGAGGTCACCATCCATGGGGATCCCAAACCATTCTTACTGTAAGAACCTAGAGGCAAAATACTACAAGATTCCTCAAGTGCCTAAGAATGATGAAGGTCCATCAACACCATACATTGATCCAGCCACTCTCGCTTCCACTTCTGCGACAGACACCCGCCACTCCTGCTATCCCCACCATCTCTGATATCAAAGTCATCATCCAGAACCATGGTTGCAGAAACTACACAATTCCCAAAAATGCTTTTGTGTTAGGAGAGTTACCACAATCTCCTAGATCACGAGGATGACCACAACCAAATGAAGCCTCCACATCCCAAACATCCACTGCAGGATATACCAACTTCAGAAGTTGGGGAGATCTCAACCAAGAAGTAATAGAGGAGGACCCATCCCACCTACTATATCAAGAAAATAGACCAGTAGCCGATCTACCAATGGATGACAGCAATAAAGGTTTGCAAATGATGCTCGCCATGGGCTATGACAGAAACTAAAGAATTGGACAAAATGACAATGGGCTTCTAATACCCCTCATTTTGGAGACGCAAATGAGAATTCCTGGCCTTGGATGTACCCCTCTGAGTATAACCATACGTGGCCGAAATCCCCTAGTTAGGAAAGTCAAAACTCCTTAGTAAACGACAGCCGAACTTCACTTACCCATATCTACAAGTCGAGTCATAGACAACTTCACATTTGACATAACTGATGTTTGCAATAGTAGTGATGACGAAGACCCCATAACCAACCTAGCTAGTATTTTAGAGGAAATCACCCTTCTCATGATTAGTACCTTATCCTATGAGTCTGAAAACCAGTCCCATGAAATCCGTCTAGTCTACCCCCAACTCATCGATTATGACCAACGAGGACCGCCAATTCTTGACACATTCAAAAATGATGAGGCGCTCTCAAAATTCATGGGACTACGAGATAATACTCCATGTGGGGATTACAAAGCAAGATTCATCATCGAGCTAGATACACATGCATACTATGGGGAAACGATTGAATCCCTCAGTTGCAAAAGCAAAAAAACTAAGAATAATCTCTAGGTCCTTGAGTGAAAACCACATTGTGGCACTCTTTGACCCTAAAATAGTAAAAAGAAAGGACACATCCAAGGGTGAAAACCTCTTTAAGGTGCCCGAGGATGGGGGATTCAATCTTCCTCTCAGAGCTCTTCATCCATAAGCATCAGTAGTCCTAGCTGAAAAATGTAATCCAGTCAACCTAGGAACGAAGCAGACACCGCACATCACATTTTATGCAGAGTCATTACTATCAGAGGAACAAGAGCTCCTAGTAGCCTTCTTGAGAGAGCGAAAAATCAACTTTGAATGGACTTATGATGACATGCATGGACTCAATCCAGAGATTGTGGTCCATCATCTAGTAGTGTATCCTGAAGCAAAGCCTGTCATACATAAGCTGAGAAAGATGCATCCCCAAATTGCCTTACTAGTCAAAATGGAATTGAAGAAACTACTTGATGCAGGGTTCATATGACCAATTGACTATCCTGAGTGAGTATCAAATTTGGTTCCTTTTTCAAAACTAGATGGGGGCATCCGAATTTGCACGGACTTCAAAGACCTAAACAAAGCATGTCTGAAGGATGACTTCCCATTGCCTAACATTGACATGATTGTGGACATGACAATAGGACATGAAATGCTTTCTTTGATGGATGGTTTCTCTGGATACAACCAAATAATGATCGCTAAAGAAGACCAACATAAAACAACCTTCATTTGTCCATGGGGGACCTACTGCTGGAATATGATGCCATTAAGCCTAAAGAATGCTGGAGCCACCTACCAATGAGCCATGACACTAATCTTCCATGACATGATCGACAAAACTGTCAAAGATTATGTTGATGGCATACTAGCAAAATCCAGAAAGAGAAAAGATCACATAGCAACCTTGAGTGCTATCTTCGACAGGCTAGAGAAGTACAAGGTCCACTTAAATCCAAAGAAGTGCATCTTTGGCATACAATTAGGAAAGCTACTAGGCTACATAGTGTCAATGAGGGGTGTTGAAATAAATCCTACAAAAGTGAAGGCAATCCTAGAGATAGAGGCACCCAAAACCTTGAAACAGTTGAGAGGTCTCCAAGGCATGCTTCAGTCCATTCAAAGATTTATAGCACACTTGGCAGATAAGCAAATCCCCTATTCTCACCTACTTCACAAGGGATTAGCGTACAAGTGGGATGACAAGTGTGAAGAATCCTTCAATAAGATCAAATAATATCTGCTCACACCTCCAGTCCTCATGCCATTGATCCCAAGAAAGCCATTAATCCTCTATGTGTCAGCGACAACAGGAGCCCTTGGGGCTCTCCTAGCCCAACATGATGAAAATGGGACAGAAAGGGCCATCTACTATATCAACAAAACAATGGTCGGAACTGAGTTAAACTACTCATTCATTGAAAAAGAATGCCTAGCAGTAGTGTTTTCTTCACAAAAAATTAGACATTACATGTCAACACACAAAATAAAACTCATCGCTAAAATTGACCCCCTAAAGTACCTACTATCAAAAGCAATGCTCACATGAAGGATGGCCAAGTGGGTCATGATTTTATTAGAGTATGACATCGAGTATGTGGAGCGAAAAGCAATCAAAGGCCAAGTCATCGCAGATCAACTTGCATAAGCACCCATGTATTAAGAGAATCCACTCATATAAGAGTTTCTAGATGAATCCATCTTCAATCTCAGCATAGCCAACCACTGGAAACTCTACTTTGATGGTTCCTACACACAACATGGATTAGGAGTTGGTGTTTTCTTCATCACCCCACAGGGGGGCTATGTACCAAGATCCTACAAATTGGAATTCCCTTGCATTAATAACATTGCAGAGTATGAAGCTTTAACCATAAGTCTCAGAATAGCAGTGTAGTGGCACATCATGGCCCTCAAAGTATACAGAGACTCCCAACTGATAATAAATCTAGTGAATGGTGAATACCAGACAAAGGATGATAAACTGACTCCATACAAAAAGTTGGTAGAGAGCCTCAAAGAATCATTTATTGATATCATATTTGAGCAGATTCCCAGAACAAACAACAGAGCAGCAAATGCCATGGCAACAATTGGATCCCTACCAGACATCCCTCGCAGCGTCCTAAAACATGAATTCTTGGTAGAGCAACTTCTCATGCCCGCATTCGAGGTACTAGAGTCAAAATTTGTATGTGAAATCATTGGTCTCGGTGATCCCTGGTACCATGATATTTATACCTACTTACGAATAGGGGTCCTACCTGCTAACCTACCCTCAAGCCTAAAAAGAACCTTTGTCAAGAAAGCATCCTAGTTTGTCATCCTAGGAAACACCCTTTACCGTAGGAGCATAGAAGGAACCTTATTACACTATTTAAATGATGAGGAGGCATTAACTGCCTTAACTGAGGTGCATAATGGTATTTGTGGTTCACACTCGAGCATAATGACTTTGGCCAATAAATTGTTGAGGATGGGGTATTATTGGTCCACTATGGAAAGACAGGCACATGACTACGCCAAAAGTTGTTTACAATGTCAACAACATGGAGACCTTATCCATGCTCCAGCTCAAGAACTTCATCCCATCATCACACCATGACCCTTTTCACAGTGGGGGCTCAATCTCGTTGGGAAAATTGCTCCAACCTCATCTAATGGCCACAAGTTCATCATAACCACCACTGAGTACTTTACCAAGTGGGTGGAAGCCATCCCCATGACATATATCACTGGAAAACAGATATCAAAGTTCATCTTGAACTACTTAATATGACAATACGGTGTTCCCCAAGCTATTATCTCAGATAATGGGACACCTTTCAAGAATCAGGATGTTCGTGACTTATGTGAAAAATTCCAAATCCAACATCGCTTTTCCACTCCATATTATCCCCAAGGAAATGGCCAAGCATAAGCCACCAACAAAACCATTTTGAAAATCCTTAAAAAGACGGTCAATGACGCAGGTCATGACTCGCATCTGCAACTAAATCCTTCCCTCTGGGCCTATCGAACTAGCATCCACACACCAATAGGTGCCACCCCCTTCTCCCTGGTCTACGAATCAAAGACAGTACTACCCATCGAGACCGAGCTTTTGTCATTAAGAATATCACTGCAAAACCTCATCACAGATGAAGAATACTGAGTATCAAGATTGAATGAGCTAGAGCTACTGGATGAGCGGTGTATAGATGCTTTAAATCATTTGCAAGTCTATCATAACAAACTCAAGAGGAGCTATAACAAAAAGATCAGGAGTGGGACTTTCCAAGTCAGAGAACTTGTCTTAAAGGAGAATAAGAAGAACGTCCCAAATCCAAATAGCAAAGAAAAATTTGAACCTAATTAGTTGGGACCATTCATCATCACAACAAGCTACAAGTTAGGGGCATACCAGTTATCAACACCCGAAGGGGAACCTCTACAGGAGCCCATGAACAACTCCCATCTTAAAAAGTTTTATGCCCAATCTTTCAAGGTATAGAACCAAAAATCCAAAAAAAAAAAGAAAAAGCCCTGAAAAAATGGTTACCCTGATAAAAACCTGGCAAAAAGATGTCTTGGTGACAACAAAAAATCAAAAAAGCAAAAAAAACAGGAAAATGATTGAAAATAGTAAAGAGAAAAATCATCCTTTAGTGAAAACCACTTCGGTGGCACTTTGGGCAAGTACCTTGGTGAAAACCTAACAAACAGGCGCCTTGCGTAAATAAGCATTTTCCATCCACCATGATCTTCATGACTTGTTCTACATCATTCATTGCATTCCATATCTCCATCATCCATCATCCATTCGACATCTGCATCATAGCTTGGACCTGTGTTCATGTCATGATCCCACCTAGTACTACTCGGCCCATGCTCAAGGTCAGTTTGTCCTGCCTTTATCAGAGTAGTCTATTGCATCACGCTGGGGGCATGTTCTTGTTGGATCAGATTCATGTATATTCTTGGGGTCCCAAAATCAAAAAATCCAAAAACATCACAAAATTAGAAAATCCAAAAACATTAGAAAATCAAAAAATCCAAAAACATCAGAAAATCAAAAAATCCAAAAACATTAGAAAATCAAAAAATTCAAAAACATAAAAAAATAAAAAAATCCAAAAAAATCAGAAAATCAAAAAATCCAAAAACATCAGAAAATCAGAAAACCCAAAACATCCAAAACATATCAAAATCCAAAATAGGTCAAAAAGTCAGTCAAAAAGTTAAAAAATAGAGTCGTCTTGTCGAACTACAGGTCTCTGATCCTTGAACGTAGGAAAGGTTGATCTATGATCATCCCCCAAGACACTTAGGTTAGTCCTTTAGGAGTCCGTCATAATAAACTGACAGTCCATTTGTTCACATCTCATCAATAATTGAGTCTGTGTCAGTCAAAATATGTGGTCTCTGCGTGTATAACGTAGGCAAGGCTAATCTATTGATAAGCCCCCGAGGCCCCTATGATAGGTCTTTAGGTTAGTCTCTTGGTGAAAATCTTACAAAACCTCAAAACATTGTAAAATCAAAAATCAAAACATCTGAAAAATCTCAAAAATACCAAAAGTAGCCTCAAAACATTCCAACACATAAAAAAAATCCAAATATTTGAAAATTCATCCGTCTCATCTCACTTTCACTCGAAATAAACATCACTCATAATAAACTATCGTCATCCTCAACCTTTGGTGAAACAATTGGAAACAAGTCTGGCAGTCTAAAAATGAAAATATAAACGTCAAAATCTCAAGTCTAGATCAAGTACGTAAACAAGTTGGTCAACTCTTTTCGTCAAGAGCCTATCATCCAATCAGTCCCATATCAAATCATCTGATATCGTTATGTCCTAGGATGCATCCTTCCTATAATGGACACCAACATCAGGCATCATCGTAGTTTAGTCTTGGCTAGTGGTCTTGAAGAACATTAGCTTGTTTGTTTGCTTTATCTTGATCTGTTGAGTTATCTTATTGCGCTTATTCCAAGGACCTCTCGATGATATCCCAAACAAAAGGATTTAGAGAGATAGGAATAGGGCAATGATCATTATCTTTTATCAGTTGTTCTTGTTGGATGTCTTTGTAATATAACCTTGATGAATACTTGCTTTATTAGGTGTGTATGGAAGGTGTTTTAGATATCTTGTTGACCACATAGGAAGGCTTTCCTTCGTATGTTTTGGTCCAAGATGTTTGAAGTAGTTGAGGTACATCCTAGTAAGGTTTCTGTATGTCAGGTGTGAGCAAGGATACTCCTATCTGATTGTCGAGTCAAAGTCCATCACACTAGGTACAACGTCATCCTGGTTCTTCATACCTTGATGCATCGTACCTACATGTGTTATCAAACATAAGGTAATTGGCCTTTTAAGAAAATCCCAACTCCTCGGTAAGCAAATCATCATCATCATTAAAGTTGGCTTGTTGGATTCTCTTGTCATTGTCTTATTTCTTCTTACTTCCCTTCACGCTAACATGGTACTATGATAGTTAATCATAAATCATCACCATTGCATCTATCTTGCATCCACAAACCACATGCATACCATATCATATAGAAAGTATTAATCATACCACATGCATTCATCCCCATCATTGCATAATATAGATTGGTTATTCTAGGCATCTCATAAACCATACATTTATCATCCACTACATAATCATAAACGCATCATCATATCATATCATCTGCATCCACATCATCCATGCATCATCATATCATCCATTGCATATAAACATCATAATCATCTTATATATATCATCAATAATGTAACTGTCATGGTACAAAATCAGGATCAAGTGTGTGTAATATATCAAAGTAGACATGAGGTTACCCATGGCCGATGACTGTCTACATCATCAAATCTGTCTACATCAAACATACGAGCTAAACTAATCTTGAACCTCTTTGTTGCGAGATCGACCCTCAAATTGAACATTTCCGCTCTATCTCTTGAGGGGGCAGTGTACCAGCGTAATTCTTTCCGCTGGGGCAATAGTGGAGCATTTGAAAAATCAATTTTTTTAAAAAATTTGACTGCGGCAAGATTATTCTTTGAACCAATGCAACAAGTATGTTGCTTCAAAGAGGGGCAAATGTAGACACAAAATATATTGATTGATCTCGTGCACTTGATCCCAATTAACTAACATCGTTTCGTCCTAAATCACCACTTCAACTTATCATCACTCTTCATCCCTTAATTAAATAATCATTTATATAATTAAGTCATTCTCTCTTATTAATTAAATTAATCAATTTAGTTTAATTAACCCTAGTCCCCCTTTAATTAAATAAATCAATTTTATTTAATTAATCTCTAAAGTCTACCTATTAAATTAAATAAATTAAACATTTATCTAATTTAATCTAACATCACCTCCCTTTGGTTAAATAAATCAAAATATTTATTTAACTAAGTTTAAATCATTTTCATCTCCTTTTGATTTATTTTAATCCATGAATCTAAATCAAATGGGTCAAATCACTTAATCCTCTCTTAAATTAATCAAATTCTGATTAATTTTATCCTAATGCAAGTCCCATCCTCTAGCTTTTGCCACTTGCACATGAAAATAGATTTAATTCATTTATTAAATCTCTAATTTCTCTCAACATGGTATAATGGAGGAATATTCTCTCAAATTTGAATTCAAATCCAAGTGGACTTTGTCCTTCCAAGAAGACATTTATTTCATCTTTGCATTGAGCCAAGTGGCATTTAAGACATTCCTTTTCCCTCTTACATGTCATTTCACTAATTTCAAATATCACCTAATTGCATTTATGGGCACATTCATCAAAATGTGCACATCCCTTATCCATCCATCTCTTGACAAGTGGCACCTTGCCATTGGTTGAATGCTAGTCCCACATTGCTCCATTTTGGGCATTTCTCCAATTTGTCAATCTATAAATAAGAGGCTTCATTCCTCACTTGATCATCCACAATCCAAGTAGAATTATAATAGTCATTTTTAGATCATCCACAATTTGAGCAAAGTTATTATACTCAAATCCATAGCAATTCTCATCCATCTTTATCCAATCTTAGCTAGGTTATGCGGATTTTTATCTTGGAGCACACTTCAATCATCAACAAAGTGGATCATATCTTCATCAAATCACCAAGGCTTGCTTTAGGAGTTGGGAAAGGGCCAATTTCCACATCAAATTGGCACCAACTCCCCCAAGATATTAAGAGTTTTATTTGTATTTAAATAGGATTTAATATCTTTGGTTTATGCTTGTTTATGTTCTTCATTTCATTCCTCTTCCTTTGCAATTCAAATGGATTTCTTGGGGAATCATGATACTAACTTGCATTTGATCTAATATGGTGTTTGTCTCTTGTGTTTATGCAGGTTTGGAATCTTGGTTCATAGATAGTAAGGTTGGTAATGGACAGGTCAGACAAGAGGAAGAGGAACTCATCAAGGTAGAAGAAGAGGAAAGCCATATTGATGACAAGGTTGCTGTGGAGAATTAAGTTTTTGATGATGATGAGATTGCTGATAAGGAATGGCAAGAGTTTCCAAGACAGTTGGAAGAAGATTTCATGTATGATACTAATCAAATTGTTTTTGTCCATGAAATTTCTATTTTATTTGTTCTAGTGTAGGTATCTAAAAAGGCAGATTGGAAGAGGCAATCATTTCCATTTGACAGGCCCAAATACTTAAGAAAAAGAATGGGTAGACTGAGAGTGAAGATGAAGCCAAGTTTTGGTGAATGTTCAAGAGATGATGCATGTTTTCAGTACTTAGTGCATTAGAAGGGTACACTTGATGAAAGAAGCATTTGGAGACCAAAGATGGAGGGAATCAAACATGATTTTGTTGCAGGTCCTCACTCAAGGGACTTGAGTTTATTTTTCATGGGGAGTTTGGTGCAGGAGCACCTATTTGATCACATGCCTCCATGAGGCCATATTGAGTCATTTGTTCCATTTTGATGTATTGATGTTGTAATAAGGCCCAAGAGGCCACATTGGTGGTGTTAAAGGTCCTAGGATGTTGTTTATTTCTCATATATTGTAAAATTTGAAAGTTGTCAAATCATGTCAAGAGGTTAGGGGAAGGTTAGAATCAGTTGTAGGTGTTTGTTATGAGTTAGTTTTGGTCTTCAATGTATAAATAAGCCTCACACAAGTCGAGGCAGGAGAGAGTTTTGCGTTGTAATGAAGAAAACATGAATAAATCTCAAAATTTCATATCAAAGTCATCATCCAGGACCATGGTTGCGGAAACTACACAATTCAAATTTCATGGTATTTTAATGATTCAAATTTCATATGTAAATGTCGGCTTTTGAAATCTAATTTTTGAGAAATCAGAGAAACACCTATAAATACATAGTTATTTTATCAATTCAAACATAACACACATGATTCAGGTTTCCTAAGAGAAAATATTATTGTCAAGAGCATTGAAGAGCAACTTTTTGGTCATATTGATGCAACATTCAAGATCCTAGCATCATGTTCAAGTTTATGCGTGTTCATGTCATCTTGTGAAGGCTAATATGCATTTTTGATCCTAAAGAATCCAAGCATTTTTCAAATGTCCAGTGAAACAAAGCAAGATCTAATTTCCTTGGAGTGATATGCTTATTTCAATCTTCTAAAGGAAACCATTAAAGGTTTGGCGAGTTGTAACAAGAAAGTGTGCATTCATTATTCCTTCCATTTATCAATTGTCATTATCTATCAAGGTTTAATTACCAAATATGGGGTTTGACTAAGACAAACCCCCTTTCACAAACAAACATTTTTTCCTCTTTGTATGTGCAAATTTACAGGTGAAAGGATTCAAAAAGACCTTAAAGAGCAATTTTGAAACATTGTCAAAGTTTTCACCATTGATTTCAAGCCACAAAAACTCAAATTCAGAATTTATTTTTGACTTTTTGATAGTGAGACTTGAGGAAAACAAAAGCTCAGATCTTGCACCAGAGGACCCTAGAAGTTAACCAAGACACCCCTACAAGGACTCATTTTTCCTAGGGAAAATATTTCCTTCTACAAAGGTGGAAACCAATTTTTCTGAGCATTTTTATTGTCCTTTGCACTTCCTAAATCCATTGCTAAATTGTTGTTTCAATCTATGAATTTTTGGAAATCTATATTTTATGTATTAGAGCATATAAGATCATTAGTTTAATCATTCTAAAATATTTCCAATTCATTCCAATCTCCCTTAGGATATAGATCCAGGTCTGGTTGGATCACCTTTAAGGTTGATAGTCAAACAATTCACTTTGTTGATCTATATCCCAATAAAATTTATAAAAATGTGGAAATGGCCCTAGATTATGGACACTAATTTTAGAGTCACACATTTTTATGTTTCAGGCCTAAAACAAATTCCTAGGATGTGGTACGAGAAATTTGATACATATGTGTTGAGTTTGGAATTTGAGCATTCTAAATCAGATTATTGTGTTTATTATAAAATTGATGGTGACTATTTTTTGTTTATCGCATTCTATGTTGATGATAAGTTATTTATTGGTAAAGGGAAAGGTATGATTTCAGAGCTGAAATATTAAATTGTTGCTAAATTTTAAATGAAAGACTTTGGTGCAACTAGACACATTCTTATGATGGAAATTAAATAAGATAGAGTTAATAGAAAGCTATGGATTGGCCAAAGTAAAAATTTCAATTCAATTTTACAGAGATTTGATATGTAGTAGAGGTCTGATATACATGATTGTAGACCATTGTGTGTTTTTTTTCTAGCTGGAACAAAATTATTTATTTCAGATTGTCCAATATCTCCATTAGAGATGGAAGACATGAGTAGAGGGCCTTACCATAGTGCAGTTGGAATTTTGATGTATGCTATGATTTGTACTAGTTAGGCCAGACATTGCCCAAGAAGTGAGAGTTCTTTCTAGATATATGTCTAATCCTAGTAGATTTCATTAGGATGCAGTTAAAAGAGCCTTTAGATATTTGTGCAGTACCTCAGAGTATTCTTTGTGTTATCATATTAATATGACTAAAGATGAAATTTCCCTTGATATTCATGGTTATGTGGATTTAGACTAGGCAGGTGATGTTGATAGCAGACAATCCACTAATGCTTATGTGTTTACTTTATTTGATGGTGAAATTAGTTGGATGAGTAAGTGATAGGCTATGGTTTCTTTGTCCACTATTGAAGCTGAGTATATGGCAACTACTCATGCTTGTAAATAAGGCATTTGGCTTAAGAGATTGTGTTCAAATATTGGAATAAAACAAGATGCAGTGACAAATTATTGTGATAGTCAGAGTGCAATATGTCTAGCTAAGAACCTGTCATTTCATGCTAGGACCAAGCACATTGATGTACAATATCATTTTGTTAGAGATATGGTCAAAGATGACAGGGTGAAGCTAGTTAAGGTAGAGACTTTGATGAATGTTTTCGATTATTTAAGGAATCCTATGAGCACATAGAAGTTCAAATGGTGTTCAGATTCTATGGGCCTGTCAGCCCCTAGAAATTAAGAGGTGATGTTTATACCCTTCTGTTGCTCTTGCAATATGTTCAACGAGTGAGATATTTGTTGGGAAAATGTGTCTCAACCTTGCAATTACATAAGGTTTACTGTTGATAGGTAAGCACAAGCTAAATTTATATATATTGTATTATTGTAAATTTGGACCATTCATCATTAGGCCTCAAATATGACAATTGATATTTTTTTGGCTTGACTTTTCCTAGAAGGCAACCCTATTGTATGAGGGAATTGTATCAATAATATGCTTTATGATGTATTCTAAGAGTTTGATACCAGTCACGTTGCCTCTAAATCTCTGGTTGGTGATACTCCTGTGAGAAGCTTGCTCTGCAAGTATAGTGTAATCTTCATGATTTCTAAATAATATATTTGGTGACATTTGGAGTGTGGGGTTTTCCTCCCTGAAAGAGTTTTCCCCATGTAAATCACTATTTTGTGGTATGCATGATATTCATGTTTATTTATGTTTAAGTTTCTATAACTGTTGAAAATATTAGTAAAATTTTGCATTATCCTCCTCTCAAGATTAGTGTAGGAAGTTGTTTTGCTAGCTTAGCTTCCTTACAATACCAACAATCAAAAACCATTTTTACCACCCATACCACCATAGTATAATAATCAATCATCTAATTTGTCTAGCCACCAAAGACAACACTGATTTCATATTAGGTTTTGTGGTTACTATTTGAGTATTACATTCATGCATTTAAATATGTTCTAGTTTGGGTTCTGTTCTTAGATTGGGGTGTTGATGTCATTATATTTATAGTTAATGTTTGTAAATTGTGCTATGAGGGAATGTTCAACACTAAGGATTATGGTTACTATCTGAATGCTACATTATGAAAGGGTCTAGTTGGATCTTGAGCTTCAATAGGGCTTTTTATATCAATAAATTTCAAGTGTTAGTTTGTTAGTCATGTTCCATAGTGGGGATTCTAGGGATGGTGGATAGTGTTTGAATTGTACATTGGTGCACAAAATATTTGTGTAGATTGGATTTTGAATTGATATTGGGGTTTATGCATCATTAGCTTCCCATACAATCTGCTTAAGATATATTATGTGGAGAGGATTGGATGTTTGAATTTCACATGATGCGCAAATAGTGTCTTCTAGGGTTTTGAATTAAAATGTTATTTTTGCATCATTACTTAATAATGTAAGTTAATATGACTAGTTTCAATGTCAATGATGATTTTTATTAAATATTATTTGAGTCTTATATTGATGCAAAAATAATTCAAGGTTTTTTTATAGCTAAAATTGATGTTTTTGTATTACTAAATTTATAGTATAAGTTTGCAAGTTATATTGAGGTGATTTTTAGTATAAGGGCTTATAGTTATCATTTAAACCTTACATTATTATTTTGAGTTTTGAGATGAAATTGGGGTTTTTTGCATCATCATATTTCTAGTGCAAGTTTATAATTTAAATTTAAAACTTAATGATATTTTTGGTAAAGGTCCTTATGGTGGATTTTTGAATCTTTTATTGATGAGAAAATAAGGTTTGGTTTTTAGCACAACTTGGGATTTTTATTTTTATTTTCTATTCTCTAGTATAAGGTTTTAAGTTATATTATGTTGAAGGGATATTCAACACTAGGGCTGGTGTCCCATGTCTAAATTTACATTGATATAAGCATAGTGTATTGATTATGGTTTGAACTTAAATTGGGATTTATGTATCATTTTACTTGTAATTAATATTTGTAAGTTGTAGTATGTCAAGGGGATTGTTAGTGTGAAAATTGGTAGGTGTTACTTGATTTTTTTATTGTTACATTCACAACAATAATTTTTGGTTTGGATTTTATGTTTAAATTGGGAGTTCTTTCTTAATCATTATATTCATAGTTTAAATTTGTAAATTGAGGACATATTTAATGCTAGGATTAATGAGTGTTGTTTGAATTGTATAATGGTACAAAAATTGTATCCAAAGGGTGATTTTAATAATGTATTCAGTTTTTGAATAATATGTTAAGGTTAGAAGGTATATTTCTATCAGTTAAATGCAGATCTAATCAATAAAACAAAGAAATAGAAAACCCAAAAAATTATAGCAGCAAAAACATAACACAAAGATTTAACGTGGTTCACCCAAATCTGGGCTACATCCACCTACAAGAGGGTCCAAAATATATTAATCTCCCAAAAAATAACCTTTACAATGACATGCAAAGACATGCAACAACATGCAACAATATTTTTATCATATTTTTCCCTTGCTGGTTTTACACAGCCATGGCTACAGGTACCCGCAGCTTCTGCATTTTTCCAGCCACTACTATGCAATTTTCTACTAACATTTTTCATGACCTACACACCACAAAAATCATCATCAAGTGTTCTAATATGCTCCCACACATGTCCCATTAATTACCAATGAAGTGTGGTCATTGGTTGCGCCTCATGCACCCAATAAAACACTTTATTTGGGCGGTTACATTTACTTTTTCCAGCTGTCCAAACTTTATATTCAAAAATATTGTAACTAATCACTTCCAACATTTAATATTTATTTCTAACCACCTTTTAGATACAAGTGCAACACAAATATTTAATAAGTGTAACAAATTATTTAATAAATAAAATAATATGAAGAATTTATCTGAGTCTGATTGGTCTCCATAACACAACAATCTCCCACTTGGAGACTGATCTGACTCCACTCCATACCATCTCCCACTTAGAGACTGCTCATAACACCACTTCCCCTACAATTCCAACTGGAAATCAACACCTTGGACCTTGTTGTTCTGTTTTGTTTAAATTTAACTTTGAAGGCCAACTAAAGCTGAAGAGGAGCTTAGATTCTCCCTTGTCACCACCTTCGTAAACATATCCGTTGGATTATCATCTGTATGAATATTTTCCAACCTTACTTGCCCATCTTCCAACACTGACCGAATGAAGTGATATCTCAGCTATATGCGTTTGGTTTTAGAGTGTAAGGCATAATTTTTTGCAAGATGTATAGTACTTTGATTGTCTGTAAACAAGTAACTTTCAGCCTGTTGTTTTCTCAACTCTTCCATGACATCATCTCCTTTGTCGCCTCTGTTACAGTTGCATACTCTGTCTCTGTGGTGGATAAAGCAACCACCTTTTGTA
Source organism: Sequoia sempervirens (assembly GCA_007258455.2). NCBI lineage: Eukaryota > Viridiplantae > Streptophyta > Pinopsida > Cupressales > Cupressaceae > Sequoia > Sequoia sempervirens. The sequence continues at coordinate 339,363,636 of VDFB02047230.1, forward strand.
ACCGAGAAATCCAACTCACTGTTGTCCGACCAATTGTAAATACATAACTCATGGTGCTCCGCCTGGTATCAATGTCCCCTACCAAATTTGAGTCAACATAGCCTTTTAAATCAGTATTAGAGCCCCTAAAACATGAACATTGATTGGATGTACCTCTCAAATACCTGAGAATCCATTTTACCGCATTCCAATGCTCAACTCCTTGATTACTCATATACCTACTAACAACTCCTATGACATGTGTAATATCCGGTCTCGTGCATACCATGGTGCACATTAAATTACCTATAGCTGAAGCATATGGTACCTTGGACATTTTTTCTTCCTCCTCTTGTGTCTTTGGACACATATCCTTAGCCAATTTGACATGACTAGGCAAAAGTGTGCTGACAGCTTTTGCATTCTCCATATGAAATCTCTGCAACACCTTTTCAACATAATCAGTTTGAGATAAAAATATTTTTTTGTTTTTCCTATCTCTTGTAATCTTCATACCAAGGATTTGTTTTGCTACCCCCAAATTCTTCATAGCAAATGAATTTTTTAACTGCTATTTTAACTCCTTTATGTGATCCATGTTAGACCCCACTACAAGCATATCATCAAAAAATAAACATAAAATAATGTAGCTATCATCATCTAACCTCTTAAAATAAACACAATGGTTTGAATTACACTGGTTGTAGCCTTGCTCAGCCATAAAACTATTAAATTTAATATACCATTGCCGAGGTGCTTGCTTCAAGCCATATAAATTTTCTTCAATCTGCACACCAATTTCTCCTTACCTTTGACCTCAAATCCTTGTGGTTGTTCCATATATATTTCCTCTTCCAAATCACCATAGAGAAAGGTTATTTTCACATCAAGCTATTCTAAATGCAAATCTTCAACAACCACAATACTTAAAAAATAGTACAAATAGAAGTCATTTTAACAACTGGAGAAAATATTTTATCAAAATCAATGCCTTTTTTATGTGCAAATCCTTTTATAACTAACCTGCTTTAAATCTTTTCTTACCTCTATCTTCCTCTTTCAGCCTATAAATCCATTTTTTTGGTAAAGCCTTTTTACCTGCAGACAACTTGCATAAGTCCCAAGTTTTATTTTTCAGCAAGGAGTCCATTTCTTCTTCCATTCCATGCTCCCACTAAACCTTGGCATCCACCTGCATAGCTTCATCATAACATTCCGGTTCACCAACATTAGTTAATAAAATATAATACATAGAGGGATAAAATATTTTCGGAGGTCTACTTATCCTTGAAGATTGTCTAACATTCACTAGAGTTTGTGGTATTTTCTATTGTTGTTGTTGTGGAGCATGAGAAACCATTGAAACATTGATGTTTGGAGTATCATCCAACACTACATAATCATTTTCTTTCTTCTCATGCTGCTGCAACTAATCTTTGTACTGTAACACTTTCTCATTGAATATAATATCCCCACTTCTCACAATTTTTTTATTTTTAAAATCCCAAAGCCTATAACCAAATTCATCAATGCCATATCCAACAAATATACATTTCTTTGATTTAGCATCAAGCTTGGTTCTATTTTCTGAATCTACACGTGCAAATGCTTCACAATCAAAGGTTTTGAGAAAATAATAACTCACCTTCTTACCTGTCCATGCTTCCTCTGGAATACCACAACCCAAAGGATTAGAGGGACCTCTATTAATTAAATAAACATCAGTATTTATAGCTTCTTCCCACATGTTTAAAGGAAATCCAACATGCAATCTCATAGTCCGTGCACGCTCCATTATTGTTCTATTCACACGCTCAACAACTCTATTTTCCTGTGGAGTCTTTGGAACCGTTTTCTACCTATGAATACCATTAGAGGAACAATAATATTCAAACTCTTTGCTATAGTACTCACCACCATTATCAGATCTGAGACATTTTAACTTTTTACCTATTTCATTCTCAACCAAGCTTCTCCATTTTTAAAATTTCAAATACATTAGATTTTTGCCTAAGGAAATCAATCCATACCTTCCTTGTTGCATCATCAATAAAAGTGACATAATACTAAGAGCCACCAAGAGAAAATACTTGAATTGGTCCCCATACATCTGTATCCGCAAGCTCCAATTTCTCATCTTTCTTTTGCTTCCCATCCTTGAGAAAACTAACTCTCTTTTGTTTGCCATACACACAACTTTCACAAAAATCCATATTAACAAATTTTAGACTAGGTAGTAAAATATTCTTTGAATGAAGTAATTTCATACCTTTTGCACTCATATGCCCAAGTCTATTATGCCACAATGATGATTCAGAACCCACAAAAAATGTCTGATTTTCTACCTGCTGAACTGCAACAACTATTCTTGAACATTGATTTTTCTTTGCAACAACTAAAGTAGAAGGAATAGTATGACCTGTACAAAGATATAAGGTGCCTACTTTCACACCTTTTTCTACCACTAAGACACCCTTTGTGACCTTCCAATTTTTATTACTAAATGTAACAACACAACCTTCATCATCTAGTTGCCCTATTGAAATTGAATTTGTTCTTAACCTTGGAACATGCCTTATCTCATGTAGTAGCTAATGATTCCCATTCTACAATGTGATCTTAATTCTTCCCTTTCTAACAATCTGACAAGGTTCATTATCTCCCAAATAAACCAGCCCAAAATCTCCTTGGAAATAATCAAGAAAGTAATTTCTATGGGGCGTATCATGAAATGAAGCCCTTGAATCTAACACCCAAGAATCATCAGTATTATCAAGGGAAAGAATCAAAGCATCCTCATCAGATTTATTACTTACCACATTTGCTTCTTTATTGCCTTTCTTTTTATCTCTTTTATTTTTTTGAGACCAACAATCTTTCTTTAAATGACCCGACTTACGGAAGTACCAACAATCCTTCTTATCTCTGGATTGGGACCTCTTGTCCTTTGATTTTCCTCGTGACTTCCCATGACCTACAAATTTTTTTCATCTCCTTAGTTCTACCCCTACTTTCTACATTCAAAACACTGGCCGATGTGGATGTACCGCCTGAGCTTTTCCTACAAATTTCTTCACTCAAAATCACACAAACAATATCATCAAATTTCAACGTATTTGAACCAGAAACAAAATTACTAACCACCATTACCAAGCTATTCCATCTTTTAGGCAAAGAACACAAAATCAAAAGAGCCCTAACTTCTTCATCAAAGGTTATATTTATAGAAGTTAATTGACTAGGAACCGTATTAAACTCATTTAAATGATCAACAAATGACCCACCTTCTACCATTTTCATATTAAATAAACACTTCATAAGAAAAACCTTATTTGAAGTGGAAGGATTTTCATATAGTTTTTCCAAGGTCTTCATCAAATCTTTCGTTGTCTTTACTGTTGAAATATTAAACACCACCGATTGTGCCATGCATAAGCGAATACTGTTAAGTGCCTTTCTATCTAGAATATCACAATCCTCATCAGACATAGCTGAGGGTTTCTTGCTTTTCCCTTCCAATGACCTCCATAAATCGTTCTCATAGAGATAGTCTTCCATTTTCATCTTCCATAACTGATAGTTATTCCCATTAAATTTGTCTATCTTCACATTAAATTTGTCTATCTTCAACTTGCCCTCTTCTGCCATAACTCCCACTCAACCGTGAGACCTTTCTGCAAAGGATAACTGAACACAACCCACTCTAATACCACTTGTTAGGGTTAGAAAGTATGTTTCTATCAATTAAATTAAGATCCAATCAATAAAATATAGAAATAGAAAACCTAGAAAATTATAGCAATAAGAAGATAACACAAAGATTTAATGTGGTTCACCCAAATTCGGGCTACATCCACCTACAAGAGGGTCCAAAATATATTAATATCCCAACAAATAACCTTTACAATGACATGCAAAGTCATGCAAAGCCATGCAACAACATGCAACAACATTTTTATCACATTTTTCACTTGTTGGTTTTACATAGCCATGGCTACGGGTACCCGCAACTTCTCCTACGTTTTTCCAGCCACTGCTATGCGATTTTCTGCTAATGTTTTTCATGACTTGCACACCTCAAAACCCATCACCGAGTGTTCTAATATGCTCCCACACATGTCCCATTAATTACCAATGAAGTGTAGCCATTGGTTATGCCTCGTGCACCCAATAAAACACTTTCTTTAGGTGGTTACATTTACTTTTTCCAGCTGTCCAAACTTTATATTTAAAAATATTGTAACTAATCACTTTCAGCTGTAACTAATCACTTCCAACAATTAATATTTGTTTCTAACCACCTTTTAGATACAAGTGCTACGACATACGAAAAATTCACCTCCAACAATTCACCGACGAAAAATTTACCGCCAACAATTCACCACAGGAAAATTCACTGCCATGACAATTCACCATGCGAAAAATTAATTGCATGAATTTTCAGTGGTTAATTTTTCGTGGTGGTGAATTGCTAGTGGCCGTGAATTTTCCCGCGGTGAATTGTTGACGATGAATTTTCCATCAGTGAATTGATGGCGGTGAATTTTCCTAGAGCCAAGTGTAGCATAAATATTTGATAAGTGCAACAAATTATTTAATAAATAAAATAATATGAAGAATTTATCCGAGTTTGATTGATCTCCATAACTCAACATAATAGAATATCCTTATGATGGGATTTTTTTCCTATATTAATGCTCTTCTTATTGTTATAATGTTAGTGATTTTGAGCTTAAATTGGGTTTTTAGTATCACAATTTTTTTATTTTAGTTTATAATTTTAATTTTTTTTGGTTTACAATGTTGGTTTACAATGCACATTCATGTAGTAACATTATATAAGAGGAAATGAACGTGCTATTGAGATGTCAAATGTGTAGTTATAAAACAAATAGAATCCCAAATTAATTTGTTCCAAACCCTAGTAGTGAATAGCATAAGAGATCAACAAGATCCAATTGAAAATAATAATGAGCACTTGAAGAAATCACCAAATGGAGTATGATTCATTCAATGAACACTATTATTAGCTCTTGTTATAGTCTTTCCTCTCCTCTCCCCACTAATTCTCCTCTTAGAAAATTTCAAAGAAAGGATGCACAAGTTCATATGCCTATGTTCTCTGATCAAGGAATAAGTTTATGGTGTTGGCTCTATATGAAATTATCTTTGGAAATGAATAGAGGTAATTTTGAGGCTCGTATTGGAAAGGGAATTCTTCTCCAAATACAAGGTTTGACTCAACAATAATTCTAGAGCTTATAGAAGGTCTTGGATTGGATCCTCAAAAAGCTATGTACCAACTTTAATCATCTTCCATGTTCATACAAAATTGTTTCCCTTTTTCATAAAATCTAATTGTGATTTTTTTTTTAATTCTACGTTCTATTTTTTTTAATTTAACACATTTTCCTTTTCATAAAAGACTTCATATCTCTTCATATATATTATTGCATTGAATTATGCTCATTTTATTAAATAAATATTATACATTGTGTGGGTACCATATTTTGTTTATTTTTCACTCTTATTTTATAAATTGATCATTTCACTCTTGCAAGCCTTCTCCACAAGTCAGGTCAGATAGAAATCCACTTAGATTATGAAGTAAATTTTGTACATTTAGTAGGTCTCTCTATATTTTGTTCGTATTATATTATTCTATTTTTATTTTAGAATTATTTTAAAATAATATTATTGAAGGTTTTATTAAACCAACCATATGGTAACTTTTTATTTTTCTCTTTTAATTAATCTTAAATTTTAATAATTAGTTGACAAGCTTTTTGTATGTGCTTTAAAGTCTTAACATTTAGTTTTGGTAAATAGTGGGATATCCTAAATTTATTGTCATAAGTTATCTAATTCTTGATATAGGATGCTAGTGAGATATTAAATATTTATTAGCTATGTTTAAATTAATATAATATTTTATGTTAGAAATAAGACAACAATAGACATACAGTCAAATGCTCATCACCTATAAGTTTGTCATAATTTTGTTCATATCAATTTCATTCTCCTACCATTTTGATTGAAATATATCTTCTCTAATTAATTTTCTCCTGTCTATTGTAATGTAAAAATCCAAAGTGGAGAGTGGATATTCATAAAATTGTTGTCATGTTATAAGGCATATCAACGAGGGCGTGCTTATATGGTGGTATGTGTGTTGTATATAATTTGATTTGAATTGACATAAAATAAAAACATTAATTGATATCTCTGATTAATTAGAAGAATAGGTCATATTTATTTCCAAATTTGATAATAAAAATACACATCGTGGAATTCAACCCCAAATTTCACATAGATACAAATCAAACACATTCATTCTAAAACTATTTTTTTCTATTTTTTTCAAAGATTTTATTTGAAATCCTTTCTAGATTTATAGTATAAAGACCACCAATATGTGTCATTTACATTATTATTTATAAATTATATATATATACACAATTTATAAATTTAGTTCAATTTTTAGAGGTCTACTAGCCATTCATACCATGTGCACATAAGCCTAAAATGTATAATTGCATGTCTTTCCATCCTTCTCTAAATTTTCCAAGTTACTTCTAAATTATTTCTTGTATATAACATCGAATCTATAGATTTAATTTTTATTTACAATTTTTTATAAATTTTTAAAATAAATTACTTTATATTATCTTTTAGTTTTTGTATTTATATGATTGAAAAAATCTCTTTTGACATAAAGCATTGGTAATGAAATGATGTGTAATGATTTAAATCAATTTTTTTTAAAATATGTGGATTATTTTTAGCATTTGAGCATGTCAACTTGATTTCTTCATCCACTTACACATAAATGATTCTATTATAACTCATAATTCACTTTTTGAATTGAATAAATGAAACTTGTGGAGAAATATCAATCTAAATTATTTTTCTATTCCTTCAAAAGTATAAGTTATTTTTTTTATGAATGTAAGATAGTAGGATTTGAGACTATAAACTCTTAAAACTAATGTAACACCCTGCCACATAACCCTAGAGGACGACGCAAACACAATGGAAGCGTAATTTTTTTTGTTGTTGAAAAAGTATAATTAATAACAAGTAAAGTGAACTACACTTAACACATACATCCTCTAAGGTATGTGAAAATGCTTACATTCGAATCCCATAATAAACAAAAGTAAACTAATCCATAGCATATAAAGAATACTCATGAAATAAATAACATACATCCAAAGCATTAAACTCATCTCATTAGATACAAAGTACATTAAAGAATCATCCATAGATTGCATTCATTCCATAAAGCAGTTACAAAACTCATTTCCAAAATGAGGAAGATCATACAATAATGTTACAATAACAATGATACAAGAATCCTCCTCGAATACCAACGAGTAGTACATATACAAAGTATCCAACTGATACAAAATAACATAAGAAATAGTATATATCAACTAGTACACGTGATCTCTCCAATCTGGAAGATCCTGCCATCATGAACATGAAATGGGAACCCAACGATGTAAGGTGCATGTTCCACCCAACCAAGTGGTACCCGAAGGCCCACCCCCCGTGCTAGGAGATAATAAAAGGGCTTCCTAAACAAAACCAACAACCTCTAGGCACAGGCAACACACAATACTATACCATACAAGAACAATACATACATAAAGGTTACATTGCTTCTAGAGTAAAATAATCAAGTATATCAACTGCACAATACATACTATTGTCATAGGAGGAGTGTCATCACAAAGCTACATGGTTTACCTTGGTAGATCTTCTTAGGCCCTGGCCCCCATCTTGGGTTACCCTGGTAGCCTTTCATGGCCCCCGACCCCACATGCCCCCGACCCCACATGCAAACTGATGCAGAATCAAATATCTTTCAAAGCGACAAGATAATGATCTTGCCATTCCAGGCCTTCCCATCTCATCCCAAGTCTAAGCAAGTCCTTGAGCCCATGAGCGAGGCATAATTAACAAGTTATATGATTTAAGCTACCCTTTCCCCTAATACAATTATTTAATTTTTACTGAATTAACTAACTCTCACATGAGTTACCCTGGCACCACTTTGTGCGTCGACCCCCATTGAGAGCCACTCCCCTACTGAAAACACAAGGATCTAATCCAAAACCCAAGGGTAAACAAAGTGCACACAACGAATATTAAATCCCAATCCAAAATATAAGAGGCAACACATCCCCATTCATGGTAACTGGGTGTTTAACTGAATTACAACCAAGTGCACTACCCAAAGAATACAAAGGGTTGAACCATAAAACACAACAACCCCCTTATAAAATAACATCATTTGGAAGACTTACATACATAACTAACCAATTTCCCCAACTTACGAGAACAAAAGAAATCATAATTTAATAGGCAATTCAGATAGGAAATAAAACTACCATTAGGATTTCCTAAATCCAATTTCCATTTCAAGAAAATACAATAACACATTGCCCAAATAAAATAGCTTATTACAATTTCACTTACATAGAATAAAGAAATTAAATCTATTTGTTTTAAATCAATTTCCCAATTTCAACTATATAGAAATCAAATTTCCTCTTTTCAAACATTTCATTTTAAAATAACTAACTTTTACTTTTGCATGCACCTAATATATTCATTATATATATATATATATATATATATATATATATTAATTTACAAATTTCAAACAATACTAAACACATATCATCATGATCAGGGGTGGCGCCATAGGCAAGGAGTAGAGCGACTGAATTTGGATAAATTTTTAGTTATATGATGCTAGACTTCAAGAAATCAATGAATTTCCTAAACAAACTTATACTCTTAGATAGATGCACATGTATAGAGGGATTCACACCATGTGAGTTTGTAGCCCACAAGCATGCAAAAGTTTCAAAGAAGTTGAAAATAAATCTCAGGATAAATTAGATGAGGAAGATCAGGCGTCTCCAAGGCAGAGACATAGAATGCAGAACCTTAGGCTACAATAAACATATACAGGAGGATGAATAACGAGATTTCAGGGATCGATTTAGCTAGTAAAATAAACCTTAGTTCAAAACCATTTTAGAACATAGAAAGTGATTCAAGGAGATTATTTTCCCGATTCAAAGAATGACATAATTCACATATAATATATTAAAGCTTCTACACAGATAACATATTCTTCTTGTACAAGAAATCTCTCCAATTTGCATAAAAATAATTTAAAGAACCTGTTTCTGGATGCTTGAGGAAATGATGTTTGAAGTAGAGTTTCACCTTCATATTCCAATTTACCAAAGCTTCTTCCAAATTATCCACTTTTCCAGAAAGATGAAAACAAAACCAGAGCCAAAATTTCCTGAGAACTTCTTCCCCAATTTTCAACAACCATTTTCAACAACCTCCCAAAATATCTTTTCTCATTGCTGTGAAGTAGCCTCTTTCCTCTTTCAGTTAATGCAAATATTCTCTTTGAGAATTAAATCCCAACAACAGTGTTTAATTTTTTTAACACATGTCACAAATAAAATATTTTTTCAACCAAATCACAGATATTTCCTCTAAGATAATTACAAGATATTTATGCATTTAATAATTCATAATTCATATATTAATTTCTAATTAAATTTAATCTAATTAATTTAATCACTTTATAAAATAAATTTAATCTCAAAGATTAAATCACTTTACAAAATAAATTTAATTTAATTAATTAAATCAAATATAAAGCTTCTAACAACATTAATCAAAATTAATTAAATAATCACTAAAAACCATTATAAGCATTAATTAACATTAATTTTCCACATAACATACCTTGCAAAATAAATAAACAAGAAGGAAAACGTGGACAACATGACAACTCAGCATACCAAAATAAGGATTGATAACACACTGTGACTAGGGTTGTGGCTTGACAAGGAAACCCCATTACTATCTCCCAATCAACTATACTGTTGGGCAATGGACATGCTCAAACCTGTGATTCTAGGTGGAGTCAATGTCCTGTACCTACAATCCTACAATCAAAACATATGTTGTACATATATATAAATCATGAATCAAACACACTGTGAAGAGAAAATCGTGGAATCGCAGGGCACTCACAAGCGAGTGATGCAATCATGTTCCCTTCACCAATACAGTGTCACATCAAAATTGACGAAACTAAAACATCAATTAACTACATATGAGCATATATCAATATCAACTCAAATAAACAACTATGCTAACCAGAAAGCATGTCATAAACAATAATCATCCATAAAGTGTACCATCACATCACAATATAAAACCATCATTGCTCCAATGTCAATGATCAAATAAAAACAACATAGTATCATGGTCTATCAAAGTAAAAGCATTGTATAAAGATATAAAAAAATTGGAGGGGTGCTACATCCTCCCCCACTAGGATCATGCTTACTCCTGGAAGCCTGTGGAAAAATAGGGATAGAGCTCCCTCATCCTAGTCGCATCCTCCCAGGTAGCCGAATATAATCTCTAGGATCCCATTGGACCTTAACCTTCTCAATATCTTGACCCCTAAGGGTGAGTCTCCTGTGCTGCGTGACGACCACGAGCTCCAAAGCTAATTGCCCGTCCTCTACCTGTAAGGCATTCCAATCAAGGATGTGAGATATATTAGGGTGATAAGGCTTGCGTACTGAAACATGAAATACACCGTGTATGTGCGAGAGACTGGGTGACAAAGCAAGAAGATATGCTACTGGCCCAATCTTCTCAAGAATCTCGAATGGCCCGAAAAAGTGAGGTGTGAGTTTAGAGCCCTTTCCATATCAAATTGGACTCTTCCGTGAACGCACTCGCAAAAATACTTGGTCACCTACTGCAAACTAGTGATCCACCCGATGCGCATCTGCATACTTTTTCTGCCTATCATGTGCAACAACCAAATGTTCCCTGATACGAATCACCTGCTGCTCCATATCCTGAAGCATCTTAGGACCCAATAGAACTCTATCCTCTAACCGATCTCAACTCAAAGGAGTCTGACACGATCATCCATACAATGCCTAGAAAGGAGGCATACCAATCAAACTTTGATAACTGTTATTATAAGCAAACTCCACTAAATGGAGATAGTCCTCCCATCGTGTCTGTTGTTCCATCACATACCTACATAACATATCCTTGAGGATCTGGTTGACCCTCTTGGTTTTTCCATCTATCTTAGGGTGATATGCTAAACTAAAGTTCAACTACATCCCCATGGCATGTTGCAATGACGTCTAAAGCACTGAGGTAAACACAAGATCCCTATCAGAAATGATTCGATGAGGAATACCATGCAACCTAACTATATCTCCCATGAACACTCTAGCAACATACGAAGCATTATAGGATGAACAAATAGATGAGAAGTGTGCTACCTTCGTCAACCTGTCCACCATAATGGCATCGTGTCGTCGCGAAGAATTGGGTAACCCAACAATGAAATCCAACGAGATTATATCCCATTTCCATTTTGGCACGAAATGTGGTTGCAAAAGTCCTGTCACATGTTGGTGTCCAGGCTTCACTCGCTGACACTCCAAACACCTCGACACAAAGTTAGCGATATCTTGCTTCATACCTGCCTAGAAGTATAGCTGTCGCAAATTGGCATGCATCTTCTTCACTCTTGGATGAGATGAATAGGGTGCCCGATGTGCCTCTGTCATAACCAAGGTACAAAGATATCTAGAAGATGGAACATAAATGCATCCCATGTGTCTCAACAAACCATCTGACTCTAGAGAATAACCTAAGAATCTACCCTCAAGAGTCCTTGTCTCTATCTCTGATCTCACCTCTTGATACCAATTGTCTATAGGAAGTGAAGAAAAAATTTGACTCCTCAAATCCACACCAAGAGTCAACTTTGACAACTCATGTCTCCGTCTGTTGAGAGCGTCGACAACTACGTTCTCCTTCCCCTGGATGAACTTCACCTCAAAGTCATACTCACAAAGGAACTCCATCCATCGCCTATTCCTGGCATTTAGATTAGGCTGTGTGAAGATGTACTGTAAGCTCTGATGGTCACTATGCAACTCAAATTTGTGCCCCAATAGGAAATGCCTCCATCTCGTTAAAGCGTGTACTACCACTGCTAACTCAAGATCATGCGTGGGGTAATTTGACTCATGGTCCTTGAGTTTGTGTGACTCATACGCAATAACATGACCATCCTGCATCAAAACTGCTCCTAATCCCTCCAAAGATGCATATGTATAGACAACAAATTCTCCAGTAGGATTAGGTATTGCAAGAATCGGTGCACTGGTCAACCTCTCCTTAAGAGTTGAAATGTTGCCTCACACTACTTTGACCAAGTGAATATGTTCCCTTTTCTCTAAAGAGAAGTGATAGGATGTCCTATCCTTGAGAAACCTTGAACAAAGTGTTTGTAATAACCTGCTAATCCCATGGAACTGTGTATCTCTGCCACATTAGTGGGTGCAGGTCAATCAATGATCGCTTGGATCTTTGCAGGATCTACTGCAATACCCTCTCCTGATATCACATGCCCAAGGTACTTAACCTCAATCTTAAAGAACTCACATTTGGATAGGTTAGCGTATAACTAATTATCTCTTAAACATTGTAAACCCTGCCTCAGATGCTCCTCATGCTCCTCTACTGTCCTGGAATAGATCAATATATCATCAAGGAATACCAGTACAAATCTATCAAGATAAGTGTGAAAGACTCCGTTCATCAAGCTCATGAACACAAATGGCGCATTCGAGGAGGATTGTTGTATCATTGTTGTTGTAACATTATTGTATGATCTTCCTCATTTTGGAAGTGAGTCTTGTAACTGCTTTATGGAATGAATGTAATCTATGGATGATTCTTTAATGTACTTTATATCTAATGAGATGAGTTTAATGCTTTGGATGTATGTTATTTATTTCATGAGTATTCTTTATATGCTATGGATTAGTTTACTTTTGTATATTATGGGATTCGAATGTAAGCGTTGTCGCATACCTTAGAGGATGTATGTGTTAAGTGTAGTTCACTTTATTTGTTATTAATTACACTTTTTCAAAAAAAAATTGTTACACTTTCGTTGTGTTTGTGTCATCCTCTAGGGTTACGTGATGGGGCATTACAACTAAACTCTTACTCAAGAAAGTTTAGCCATTGGAAAATTTTACAAATAATAGTACAACAAGGAAAGACTTAGAGTGTTCATCTTGTCATATTCTCTATAGATGCCAACAAAATAAAGAGTTAATAGTTGAAAAAATAGACATTGTGTATGTCAATGACACTACGATTAAACAATAAATATCTTTATTATAATGTTACAAATGATGGTACTCCCCACTATTGAGTAAATGTCTCAACCTTGCTTTGTATTTAATTATTAATTGACAACTTGTAGTTATCTTTTAGTTAAGTCATGAAATTTTTAAAATTAACTATGACAACTTGTAAAGTGTTTTTTAGTTGTCAAATTAGAAAGATCATGAAAAGGGTAAGTTAAATGTGAGATTCAAGAAGACGAAATATTTTTTAGTTTGCATGAGCATATTACTAAAAGGTAGATAAAATCACAACTTGGAAGAGGAAGTTTCTTCATTTTTGTGATTTATGTCTAAATGGTTTTAGAAACCATTAATGATTTGGGGTTTCTCTCATGCTTATATAATTAGTGCTTGAGTTGAAGGGAAAAAAAGGTTAATTTATAGGTTGTTGAAGCCTTGAAGTGTTGCAGTGATTCAAAGAAAGAAGTTGTATTGATGTAAATTTTTTGAAGGATTAATACAATTCTTGGATCTCTTTGGGTGTGGATTTTTTCTCACAAGGGTTTCTCCACATAATTCTTGAGTTATAACTTGCATTTATATTGTAATCTATTTTCATCTATGATTTATTGCTATCCATTTATTTGGATGCATAAAATTATCTGCATATTTTCACTATAAAGTTTATCTTGAATTTCAACATGTGATATTAGAGCCAAGTTGGCTTGAGTAGAGAAGGGGGCACCTTTCTTGGATTGTTTGATTTTTTTTTTATGCATTGGGAGTGTGTTGTGTTTTATTGCAATTAAAATTAAATGTGATAAGAGATCATGGCTAGCTCATCTCAATTGGATATTGAAAAGTTCAATGGTATTGGGTACGAGCTTTGGAATTTAAAGACATAGGATCTCTTAGAAGAAAGAGATCAATGGATTGTTGTTAATAAAGAGAAGAAACTAGATAGTATGTCAATTGAAGACTAGATTAAATAAAATAAAAAGGCTCACAACACTATTTGTTTGTGTTTTTTTAATTCTATTTTATTAAATGTGTCTAATGAGACTACCACATATAAATTATGGAATAGAATGAGATATACTAAACTAAGAGTCTCATTAACAAGTTATTCCTAAAAATAAAGTTATATTCTATTAAAATGAATAATGGATACTCGATTGTAGAACACTTGAATTCATTTAATCTAATCTTGAGTTAGGGTGCTAGCAAGAAGATGGGTCCACTTTTTGGCCAAAAAGTGAAAGTTTTTTCCATGATTTTTAGAATTTGTCACATTTGACCTTAAAATTTGAAGCACTTAGAGATGGAATCTTAAAAAAAATCACTAATCATAAAATGTAGTACTCAGAGTCTAGCTTCCAAATATGTGATTTATTTTAATACCCAGATGATACAAATTGATTTTCAATAGGCGTTTCTAAAAAATATTGTTTAGAAGTCACTTTTTTTTACCATACCATGCACGTGTATGCCATCTATATTTTGAACTAAACAATCGTATTTTTCTGAATCATTTTGGGAAAAGATTTGTAACACACTAAAGAACGCTCCCAATTTTTTTTTGTATTTTTTTTGAATATTTATTTTTTGTTAATTTTGTATTGGTCATATTTGTTGTTTTGAAAAATCATTGTGTACATCACACATAAGATAACCCAAACTTATCATTTTTTTAATTTTTTTTGTCAAATTGAAAAGAATTGTCTGAAGTACGCTTTCACACAATTTGTTCTTCAAAAAATTATTTTAATAAAAAGTTATTAAAATACTAGAAAACCTTGATATTTCAAAATTATGAACCAGTTTCATCAAAAATTAATTGAAAAATAAAAAATAATGAAATTGTTAAAAAAAACATATTTGGAATCTACACTATCTCATCTATAATGGGTTTTAATTTCTTCAAAAAATCCTGCAAAAAGGTCTTTAGACATACATGCCCAAAGTCACTATTTTCTTGTGACATTGACAAGATCTTCAAGTTGCAGGTCAAACCAGGTCCAAAGCTTAGGTTCGGGTCCCCAAGTCTTTTCCCTAACCAAAAAGTAAGGCAAAAACCTGACCAAAAATTTAAATTCTAAAAATGGGATCCCGTTTCATAATTTTTTTTTTTTTATGCTTTTATGAAATGGGATCCCGTTTTAGAAAAGCATAACTTTTTTTTTAATGAGGTGGGAATGGGATCCCATTTTTTTTAAATGAGATTCCGTTTTAAAATGGCCTGTTAAAAAATGGGATCTCGTTTTTGGCTCAAGGCCCCAAAGCAAAACAAGATCTTTTTTGTTAAATAACATGATCCCATTTCATTTTGCTTGATTTCGGGTTTTTTTAAGTCTAAAACTTCCACCTCAAGTGAACTTAACTTCGTGCTTTTAATCATTAGTTATAATCAATTAATGTAAAGATAGCTGAGGAGGATAAATGCATTTTATTATTATGTTCAATACCCAAATCTTGGGATAATCTTATTGTTGCAATCAACAGTTCCTTTTTAGATGATCTGAAGTTGGATGCCCTTGTTGCCAATCTACTTTTAGAAGAAATGAGGAGAATGACTTCAGAGGGGTCTAAAGATGCATTGGATATATGAGGTAGATTTAAGGAGAAAGGTAAGGACAAGAAGAAAGGAAAAAATAACAAGTCTAAGGATCATTCTAAGTCCAAGGGAAGGTCAAAAACACATGCTAAGAGTAGATTGCTCAATGTTGGAACTATGGTGAATGAGGGCATCTCAAAAAGGAGTGTAAGAATAAAAAGAAAAATAATGATTATTCCTCTACAAATAAATCCTCTGATGATGAAGCTACTGATGCTTTTATTATTTTTTTACTAATATGACTTATGATGACTCTTGGTTAATATATTTAGGTGCATCCTACCACATGACTCCTCATAAGGAATGATTTTTAGCATATTCAACTTATGATGGTGGAGAAGTTATCCTCAAGGATAATAGCACATGAAAAATTATAGGCCGATGGAAGTAAAATTGATTTTCAATGATGGAAGGGTTAAAACCCTTAAAGATGTATTGCACATCCTTAGTTTAGCTAGAAATTTATTTTTTGTATCTAAAATGAATAGTTCAAGGGTGCATGTTACTTTTGAAAAGAGTGGTTGCAAGTTAAGCAGACCTAGAATTTGGTTTTAGCTAAGGGTAATAGATGTGGTACCCTATTTAGACTTGATGCTTCTAGTTTCTATAACTCTATTCTAGTGTAACTAATAAATTTGTATCATGTAAGTTGTTGAACCATAGGATGGGCCATATTGGTGAAAGGGTCTCGAAACCCTCATAAATAAAAATATGGTTGATGGTTTGTCATGTTACTTTGCTGATTTTGATTTTTGTGAACACTATGTGTATGCATAGAAACATAGATATCATTTAAATCTAGAAATATTGGGTTTAAACAAGTTTTGGATGTAATTAATAGTGACGTCTTTGGTCCTATGAATGTACCATCTATTGGAAATTCTCACTACTATGTTTCCTTTATTGATGATCATTCTAGATATTCATGGGTTTACTTCTGAATGAATACTTTTCTCTTTTTTCTATATTTAAAGATTTTAAAACACTTGTTGAGAAACATATATATAGAAAAATAAAGGTCTTAAGAATGGATATTGGTGTTGAATTTTACTCTAAGGTTTTTGATGACTATTATAAGCATGCAAGAATAGTTAGGTAGAAAAAAAATCCATATATCCCACAACAAAATAGATTAGCAGAGAGGATGAATATGAATTTAATGGATAGAGCTAGAATCATGTTGACTACTGTAAAGCTTGAACAATTCTTTTGAGTTAAAACAATTCACATTGCTTGTTATCTAGTTAATTGGTCACCTATTTTTGCACTTGTTGATAAAAATCCCTACGAGGTGTGGACAGGTAAATGACCATCAACTTCTCATTTTAGAGTGTTTGATAGTGAGGCATATGTTCATGTTCCTAAATAAAAACATTTTAAGCTTGATTTTAGAGATAATTGTAGAGTCAAAAATTGCATACCGTTGCAATTTCACCTACACTTTTGTATCCATTTTAGTGTCCAACCCCTTAGTATTTATGTAAGATTATCTTATCCCTTGCATAAGTCTTTTTCCCCTTAGGATGCTCAAGAATCCTTTTCAACAACTACCTTTGTACGTCAATTATGTGTTGACCTTGTGTTTTCCTCATTTTCCACCATCTTTTATCATGGATTTTTTGGACATTAGCACTCAATGTGGACATTTGTGTGTCATGCTAGTGTTGCATGACATTTTAATGTTCAAAGGCTATTTTTGAAAATTTTACTACTTGCTACCTACCCCAGTTAGCGGAAGTGGATCGAGGTGACTTGTAATGGCTCGAAAGTCTCTTTTTCCCTCCTCTTCTCACTTATAAATCCATCTTTTCACTTCATATGGGCTCTCTTTGTTTCTCTCTAAAATTGTCTCTCTCGAAAAGTATCTTTCTCTCAAGCTTCCACATCTCTCTACAACTCTCTACAATAGTCTCAAGCTCTCACAACTCTCTCTTTCTCTCCCTCTCTTTGGACTCCTCAACCTTGTTGGTAATATCTACTTGTCTTATATCTTTAAGCATCTTGGGATTTATCACATCCCTTGTCTATCTATCTTTTGATCTATCTATCTATTTGGTTGTCTATGGAGGTGGAAACACCAAAATGGAGGTTTGATTGAGGGAAACCTCTAAACAAACCAAACATTTTCTCTCAGTATTATATGTGTAGGTGTTGGAGACATTTATTTTCTAGAGGCTTCATTGTTTGGTCGGTTGTGAGTGTTTCCCTCTTCTTCTCTCATTTCATCTACATTCCTTCTAGTTTTCATTAATTTATTTCTATTATATTTTTTGTTATTTTTTTGTATCTTAAAAGTTCTTAGTAATCAAAACTATAATAGTCACCTAATCATTTTTGAGACATTCTTGGATTTTGGTCCGTATGAGATACCAGCGTGTCACGGGGATGTCTGTGCACTATGTTGTCATCCTTGGTTGAGATCCCATTAGTTTTTCCAAAAAACCTTTGTGACTTGCTCTTTTAGGTTCTAAAATTCTCACATTTTAATTCTATATAAAACATAAATAAATATTCTTTCATAATCTTATCATGTCACCTAACTTTTATTTTTGTGGTAGTTGATGACTATTTGATCCTTGAGACATCATCTTGAGGGTAGCAAATATCCTCCTCTACACTAAAAATGTGTTTTTCTAGGTTATGGCAAGAACATTAAGGGTTATAAGCTTTAGGATCCTGTAGCAATGAAAATGTTATTTTCTAAGGGTGTAATTTTTAGGCAATGTAAGGAATTTAACAATGATGAACAACCTCATGTAAGCTTAACAAAATGGTGAATTTTGATATTAAGGTTGAACCACGAAAGATACACATGTAGAACAATCACAAGAAGATACATGTAAAATAATATGATGAATATGAAGGTAAAGAATGATTAGAAGAGAATTATGAAGAGGAACAACTAGAGCACCTTGTTACACTTCTAAGAAGGTCCACTAGACAACAAAAACCGATTGATTGGTATATATATAGTCCAGTTGATTTTTGTTGTGTTAAATTTCTTTATCTTGTACTAACAATGAACCTAGATTTGTGAAAGAGGCCTTATCTTCAAATGAGCATGATTCTTGGTTAGAGGTAATGAAAGGTGAAATAAATACTTTGAAAAAATGTGACACATGGGATCTAGTTGAGTTTCCTAATGGGAGGAAAGTCATTGGATGTAAAAGGATATTTAAAAAGAAATTTAAAGAATATGGTTTAAGTTGAAACAATACAAAGCCTAGTTAGTGGAAAAATGTTACTCTCAAGTTGAGGGAGTGGATTTTGGTGAGTATTTTGTTGTTGTGGCTAAACTAACCTCCATTAGATTCCTTTTATCTATTACTGTTGCTTTTGATTTAGAAATAGAGAAAATGTCCATGTTAAAACAACTTTCTTACATGAGATCTTGATAAGGAGATTTATGTTTGATAAATTTATTGTGAAGGGACAAGAACACTTGGTTTGCAAGTTAAAGAGATATTTGCATGGTTTGAAGTAGTCATCAAGAATGTGGTATTAGAAATTTGATGCCTTTGGATTGAATCATGAGTTTATTAGAAGTGAAGAAGATCATTGTGTTTATTTTAAATTAATTGATGATTGATTACTAATCATTTTCCTATATGTTGATGATATGTTATTTATTGGAAATGATAAAGGAATGATATGAAACTTAAGAGTAAATTATTTAGTATATTTGATATGAAAGATTTAGGGAATACAAAATATATCTTGGGTATATAAATAAGTACAGGTATCAAATTAACTAAAAATTACAATTAAATTAAAAGAAGTATGTTAACACTATTTTACAACATTTTGGAATGCATGATTGTAAACCAATTAGTATTCCCTTTCCAGTTGGCACTAAGTTATCTTTAGAATAATTTCCTAAAAAATATGATGAAATTGAAGAGATGTATAAAGTTTCATATGCTAGTGATGTAGGAATCCTTATGTATCCTATGATTGAACAAAACCTGATATTTCCCAAGTAGTGGGAGTTCTTAGTAGAATTATGGAAAATCCTGGTAAAGAGCACTAGACTTATGTGAAAAGAGTTTCCAAATATTTACATGGGATTTCTAACCATTGTATTTGTTATCATGGACCTTATTATATGAGTAGGGTGATTTATTTCTATGGCTTTGTTGATTCAAATTTTGTTGGTGATCTAGATTGCAAAAAGTCCACAAGTGGCTATGTCTTTACTTTATTTGGAGGAGCAGTTAGTTGGATGAGAAAAATGTTGCAATGGATTTGTTTTTGCACAAAAATATAGACTTATTAATGTCTGATACAAACGCTAAATTTATACAAGATTTATGGGAAACAGTTAAGCCATGTCACAAACCCAGAGGGTGGCACTAAACTGGCACCAACCAAGGGGACGAAGGCACCAACCTTCCAACAATCCCCCCTAGCACAACTATGGGATTCAAACCTATGACCTCGATCTAATACCATTTGTTGTAATGGCTTTGTTGTTGCACCAAAATATAAACCTGTTAATGCTCGATACAAATACCAGATTTATAGAAGATCCATGGAAGACGATTAAGCCATGCCGTGAATCCAAAGGGTGGCGTTGAACTAGCACCAACCAAGGGGATGAAGGCACCAACCTTCCAACACAAAATACAACTTACACTTGTATTGCCCACTACAAAGCAAAGTACATGGTTGCAACACATGCTTGTAAGGAGACAGTGTGGTTAAAGAAATTGTGTTCAAGTATTGAATTTCAATGTAAACAAGAATTAGATGAGACAGACAGAGTGCCATCTATTTGGCTAAAACCCAATGTATCATGCCCAAATAAGCACATGGGTGTTCAATATCACTTTGTTCGGGAAATGGTTGAAGGTGTTAAAGTCATGTTACAAAAAGTAAATACTTTAGAGAATATCGCATATTCTCTTACTAAACTAGTTAGCACAAAAAAAATTAATTGGTGTAGAGAGGCCATGGGCCCTACTTCTTTTAAAACTTGATTCGTTTAGTTTCCCTTTATGATTTTTTGCAAGGTGTTTGAAAAGTGGGAGAGTGTTGAATAAATGTCTCAACCTTGCTTTGTATTTAATTGTTAATTGGCAATTTGTAATAATCTTTTAGTTGTCATGAAAGTTTCTAAATACAATTATGAAAACTAGTAAAGTGGTTTTTAGTTATCAAATTAGAAAGAGCATGAAAAATGGGAAGTTAAATGTGAGCTTGGAGAAGATAAGGATTTTTTTTTAGTTTGCATGAGCACATTACTAAAAGGTGGATAAAATCACAAGTTGAAAGAGGAAGTTTTTTATTTTTGTGATTAATGCTTAAATGGTTTTAGAAACCATTCATGAATTATGCTTTCTCTCTTGCCTATATATTTAGTGCTTGAGTTGAAGGAAGAACAAGTTAATTTACAAATTTTTGAAACCATGAAGTGTTGCAATGATTCAAGAGAGAAGTTATATTGATGTAACTCATTTAAAGCATTAATACAAATCTTGGATCTCTTTGGGCATGAATTTTTTGCCCACAATGGTTTCTCCACATAATTCTTGAGTTATAGTTTTCATTTACACTACAATCTATTTTTATCTATGATTTATTACTATCTGTTTATTTGGATGCATAAATTATCTACATATTTTCATCTTGATTTTCAACACACACTACTATAATACATATATCTTGCAAGAATCTATTATCTCAAAATATTATCCAACCTGCCCCTAAATTAATATGATATAACTCATCTACCAACTAAAAAATAAATATTATTTTACACTACTTACCACCACATTTATTTTGTTAGACTTCATTTATTTGAAGACTCTTTTAACTCCCCAGATTGTTTATGCAATTCAATAAACACAAGTTATTTCTTGTACGTGCTGAAATACAGTTGGATTCATATATCTCAATACGCTCTTGCTACGTCCACGTAATTCAATAAATACAAATTATTTCTTGTACTTTTTGAAATGCGGCTTGCTTCTTGTTTATGAACGTTCTTGTGCTTGCTGAAATGTAGCTCGTTCGCTATATATAAATGGTAAGTGAAAGTGTGAGATCTAAGACGATAGCTTGTAAGCATGCAGCCATCTACTATTTCTGATCTTCGACTTGAAAGAGAGAAGTTTTCAGTAGTATATACATTTCAGTACTAGCGTACTTGTGGAAGACAAGGACTATCTCAAATGGAAACATGAAAGAAGACAATGTTTCCATCATTCAATACACTGTAGAGATAAGGTCTTCTATTTGTTCTAAAGATTTCTTTATGTTTGGTAAATTTCTTGCACTAGTAGGAAATGATTATAAACTCTAGCTTTTAGTAATCAATATTTGTTTATGGATGGGTGGTGATCAGATCAAGGTTTTCTCCTCTTCCATGGGAATTTGTAGGTAATGCATCAGTTTCGGCCTATGCCAAGGTCATCAGCAAATAGCTGCAGGAAGAACCATTTGGTGAGATTGTGAAGAAATTATAGGAAGGTTTGGAAAGATTGACAAATGAGTACTTGAGGTCTTCAATATACTGGTTTCTTGCAATGAACTGGAGGCATCTTGGATTTGGAGAAATGGAATTGACAAAAGGGATTGAGTCTTTGCATGGAGGGCCTATGATTTCAAGGTGGGAGAAAGTTGTACAATTTTTAGCACACCCAGAAGACCACCAGGGGATGAAGTTAATTATTGGTTTAGAGGCCTACCACATGGACATAACTTATTGAGATTGTTTGATCCCATTAATGGATTCTAACACCACAATAAATAAAGCACTTTATGTTCAGCATCCTTATGATTTAAGCACATTTCATCTACTTAATCTTACGTATAATTTTCATAAAGACTTGTGTATCCCATTTTATTCTTTTTATAAATGTTTATTTAATATTCTTCATAAAGATATATGTTTTCCATTTATGCTTGTACAAATTAAATAAGAATTGATATTTTTTATTTAATAAAATATCTTATATACTTTAATTAATGTTTATGTATTATTTCTATTTGTTTTTATGAAAAATATAACACACTTTTAATAAATAAGTGAGAGAATATGTTTGAGCCCTCTTCCAAAATAAAACAAGTTAGAAAGAATTCAATAATATATAGAGGGGTAAAAATCAATGATAGATCATAGCTCAGTGGAAGGTTATATAAGTGAACCCACATTAAAATCTTTGTGATAGGAACAAATCTGGGGTAAAAAAATGTGTCAACTAACACACAAAACACCAAATTTTATAAAGAAGGATGAGAACCAACTTGGCAACACATGAACACAAGGACAAGAACCTAATGACCAAAATATACAAGGTGTTTAAACACCTTGAGGTTTGAAGGAATAACGTTGAGGGTAGAGTGTGTAGGCTTTATGACCTAGACTAAGTGTAGGGTTTAGGGTTGAGGGTATATGATATAAGGTATCGGGTTGAGGGTATATATTTATGATTGAGTGTATGGGGTATCGAGGGTTTATCATATAGGCTTTAGAGCCTAGGGTTGAGGGATGTGGTTTAAGGTTGAGGATATATGATATAGGGTTTAGGTTGAGTGTATATGGTTGAGGATTTATTATATAGGCCTTAGGGTCCAAGGTTGAGGGATAAGGTTTAGAGTCAAGAGGGTATATGGTATATGGTTGAGGGTTTAGCCTATAGGCTTTAGGGCCTAGGGTTGAGGGATAGGGTTTAGGGTTGAGGGTATAGGGTATAAGGATTAGGGTTGAGGATATAGGGTTTAGGGTTGAGTATATGGTTAAAGGTTTAACCTATTGGCTTTAGTTCCTAGGGTTGAGTGTAAGGTTTACGATATAGGGCATAAGGTTGAGTATATTGTCAAGGGTTTAACCTATTGGCTTTAGTTCCTAGGGTTGAGGGATGAGGTTTAGGGTATAGGGTATAGGATATAGGATTTAGTTCCCTAGATCTACCTCTCTTTATCTACCTTCTCTCTTTGCACTATATACCTCTCTTTGTCTCATCTTTCTATCTCCCCTTCCTACCTCTCCCCTCATCCCTCCTTATCTACCTCTCCCTCCCTCCCTATGTAGATATCTCCTCTCTCCATAGGGTTTAGGGTTGAGAGTATAAGATTGAGTGATAAGGTTTAGGTTTAAGGGTATAAGAACCTTGAGGGTTGAATTTATAAGGTCTAGGGTAGAGTGTATAGGCTTTATGACCTAGGGATAAGTGTAGGGTTTAGGGTTGAGGATAGGGTTTAGGGTTGATGATATAGGGTATCTAGGGTTTAGGGTTATGGGTATAGAGTTTAGATTTAAGTGTATAGGTGTTAGGGTTGAGTGCATAGGGTTTTGGTAAGTTAAATCCACCATAAGCCCAAAACTAAGAAAAAAATGTACATGTTTTGTTAAGTTAAAAGCATGTATGTTTTTTGTAAAGGTAGATCCACCATTCAAAGAAAAAACTAAGAAAAATAGGTATGCATTTTGTTAAGTTAAAATCACGTACATGTTTTGTAAAGGTAAATGCATCGTTCAAACCCAAAACTAAATAAAACACATATGTGCTTTGTTAAGTCAAAAGCATATATATGTTTTGTAAATTTAAAATCACATACATGTTTTGTAAAGTTAAAAGCACAGGGTCATCGCCAAACTGGGAATTAGCCAGGTGCGTGAGGAGAGCATGCAAATTGGCCTAGTGCATGAGGAGAGCATGGAGGTACATATTTATCAAGAAATGAATAAGGTTGTAAATGTTGGGGTGGAAGTACGTGAGGTGTTGGATAATCTGTAGTCATTACAAGGAAATGGTGGTGGCAATTACTAGCGTCATATAGGATTTAACAGTCATTATAAGGAAATTATGGTGGCAATCATTAGCATCATATAGGATTTGATAGTCATTACAAGGAAATGGCAGTGGAAATCCTCGGTGCCCAACACCATGTTAATCACCATCGCCACTTGACTATAAGGTACTAAGAAGATTGATCACGAGATCAACATGGAAAGCCTATGACATTGGTGGTTAGTTATGTTATTTAATCATCTCCATGGTGAAGGTCTTTAACATTGAGTGTGGCTAGTGGTTGGTGGCACATTATAGTGGAGTAGTGATGGTGAAGGTCTTTTACATCGAGTGTGGCTACCTGGAAGAAGGAAGTGTTGGCTTTTATAATCTAATTTTTCAAGAAATTAGATAAACACCTTGTGATATAAAAGGGATTCGTTGCACACGGGTCTCTCCTTTCTCGAGAAATCACTAGGGAACGAACTGCTCTTATACACCTCAGAATAGTAAAATGATAAAAAACCAAAACCCAGTTACACTTCAAATGAAATAGTTAGAGATCCTGAGAGACCAAATTAAAGGTTTCTTGTCCCAAAAGAGAGATCTCTCGGCCAAAAGACGTCAGCGTAGGTCTAGGACACCAGCGCGACACGCTGTCGTCTGGAAGACGTGCTGGCGTCCTGAGCAACAAAGAACTCAAGAACTCAATGGATAGAAAGAAATCCTACTTACAAACTCAAGAGTGATCTATATGGGACTGTTAACTAACTAGAAAACCAAATATTGAAGGAAATACTATGATGCTTGGAGAAATCTTACCCTTTTCTCGGACACTCAAGTCTTCACTCCAAGCTCTTGTTTGTGACTTGCACACAAAAGATCAAGGAGAAAGTTGTTGGGTGGTTGTATAGGGGCCTACCTCTATCAAACCCCGCTTTGGTGTTCCCACCTCCACGAACAACCAATTTGGAAAGGAATGCAAAAGGAGTAAACTAAGCGTGTAGTGAAATCAATACCCGCTTGGGGGTAGAACACACACCACGATAAGCATGTGGTGAAAGCAATACCTGCTCAGGAGTAGAACCCGCACCACAAAAGAGTAGATAAATGTGTGTAAAAGGAAAATGAGAAAGGAAGAGAGAGTGTTAACCACGGGCTAAAGCCCTCTCCGGAGCACACAAATGCACCACTGAGTGCTTACTTGAGAGCTGCTGCTGCTGTTGGGGGGACCTCAGTCCGGCATGGCTTTGCCTGTGAATGTACTAATATCAAAGGAGAAGAATTCTTAAAGTTGTAGCAAAAAAAAATGAGAGCTAGTGTGTTGTCTTCCAATCTTCCAACCTTCAAATGAGAGGCAGAAAGAGATTTTTATGCTTGCAAGGACGGCAAAGAGTCGTTACCTTCAAAATGTAACCTCCAGGGCATGTGTCTCAAGGGTTAACCTTCCAGATTCCAAGTTTTGAACTCGAGAAATCCTCAGGATGCTAGCGCGCCACACAGACATCTGTGCATCGCGCATTCATCCAAGCCCTGTATTCTCAGAAAATGCGTCGGTAGGCTTCTGTTGCTTAGCATGGAGTCAAAACCGTGAAATTCTAATCCATGGGATTTTGTCATTAATGTCTTAGGGTGTCATAAATGCTAGGCATAAATGTGAAAATATGGAATTGCCCCTAGGTGCAATTATGTGATATTACATTTTTCCCCCACTTTAGTGGGCTTGATTTTGAAAAAATCAGCCTCACTAAAGTAGAAAAGAAAAAATTCACCCAAATTTTTGAATTTTACGGATTTGCATGCCAACAATGAGAGACCATAGCCGTTACGCAACCTAGCTAACTAGTACTGAAGATGCCCCCAACATCTGAGCTCAACAAACAACATTTGAATGGTCGTGAAATTGTTGAATGTTCCATCCTACAAAACTCGATGTTTAGGTCAGCCTCAAAAAAATTAGAAGAAAGCTACCACGGAGAGAGGAATGATCTAGAAAAAAGGCCGTCAATTCGGAAGAAAAATATGATCAAGAGACGACCTTATGCCCCCTCCTGAGTTTTCCCCCGGCTTAGTGGGGCAAATTTAGGAGAAACCGGGAAGCCACAAGTCCTAGGGAAAATGGGCCCTGGGGGGGCCTATACATACCTAGGTGGGTCCCTAGAAGGGCCATTTTCACTATTCACTATGAGAAAATTGTTGGCTTTTGTGAGAGAAAAGTCAGAAAAATGCCTAGCAGGAGAGAGTATGAGGAGCCGAGGCTAGAGAAATTGCGTCGAGACATTACCGAGGGTCACAAGGTGGACCAGGTAGGTCACAAACTCCCGTTTTTAGTGATTTTTAAGGCATTTTTTACTAAATTTCTGCCAGCGAGGTGTTGAAATATGCTAACCAATTTTTTTGAAGAAGAAACACAAAATAACCAGCAATAGATGATTGGATTAGCGTTAGCCTCAAACTAAAAATCTGAACTTGAATGGAAGATACTGAACTGGAATTGAAGAAACTGAACTGGAATGGAAGAACTACTCAACGTCAAGAATGTGCACTCAAGATCCCACTGAGGGCGAGGTGCTAACATATGACGGAGTCTAAGAAATTGAAAATTATAAACTGTTAGGCGGATAACCAGCCATGAGAAAACAATTCCACACTACCACCAAACAGTGGGGGGAAAAGATTACAATAGAAAGCAATTCATCCGCTGCGGCGGGCATCCACAATGTTGTGGGGATTCACCACTAAGAGTGGGTATAAGATATTACAAACAATTTAACCTCACTGGCGGTAAACCATCAAGGGGACTTATGTGAGAAGATACAAAAAGAAATTACAGCAAATTAAACTGGAACAGTACTACTGTTTACAGTTTGTACAATGAGAAATAAGCTGCAAATTACATAGGAAATACAGTAATCTTCATACACAAGATTAATAGATGT
This sequence comes from Sequoia sempervirens, assembly GCA_007258455.2. Lineage (NCBI taxonomy): Eukaryota > Viridiplantae > Streptophyta > Pinopsida > Cupressales > Cupressaceae > Sequoia > Sequoia sempervirens. Next base: position 339,391,135 of record VDFB02047230.1, read on the forward strand.
TTTTCAATGAAAGTTTAACTCTCTAACAGCTGCTAATGAATCAGAAATCAGAACTCCTACAATCTGATACAAAAACAGTAAACTAGAAATATCAATCTGCAACTGTGAGAATCAATGAAATTATCATAACTCACTCAATTCTTCTCCGAATGACGTGAAATGAGTTGCAAATGCTCCTTATAAGTCTGGCGCCCAAGATAGAATCCAAAAACAGCCACCAAAGTCTCTAATTTATTTGGCACGAATCCCAATGCATCACCAAATGGTACAGCCCTTTGAGAAAATCAATTTTTCAAGATAAAATCAACAACTTCAAATTAAATTCTGATTTTTGGAGGGAGATGGTGCCTCAAGTCAACAATTTGATTGCTCAAACACCCAGAACGAAATTAAAATCACTCCAAAAGATATGAACAGAAAACAGCTTCAGCTGTAGCAAAACCAGGAAATTCAAAACTGTAGAATTCTCCAAAATTCTCAATCTTTGTTGCTCAATCTACTAGTATGATGTGAGAAGCAGCAATGTTCCAACTAGGTGTTGTATTTCAAACACGAAATTGGGAAGGGGCTAGGAAGTAGCATCCTCGAAGCAATAGCAAAATGTCCATAGTCATTTTGACAGCATAATAGTAAGGTAAATGATGGATACCAAATGCTGGAGCAATGTCTTCATTTTATAAAAACTGAGAAACTCATCAACTTCCCCAAACAGTACGCCAAGAGACACCTTTTTGAATTCTTCTCACTTTTTTTGAAATTTCATAAAATATAATTCCTCATAAAGTGGCGTCCACTTTCATCCAAGAAAAAGTTTAAAAATAAAATATTAATTATCTCCTTATGACAAGGCGTACCCTTCAAGACCCCTTTTTAAAACAACATACAAGTTATAACCTTAGGCCAAGGGGTGGTCAACTGAAAAATATAACACTTATGCCTTTAATCAAAAAAATTCATCAATTAAGGCTTGAGGGGAAAACATTGAAATAAAAAATAACTTGCTCAACTGAAGTGATGACTGAAGACAACCAACTGCATACTGCCACAACTTAGCATTTACTAAAAATAGTAAATAAAATGAAATGCCACAGAAATCCAAGCCCAAGAAACCCTAATTTTCACCACATTCCAGTCTACGGGTTCCAGAATAGACTGATGAACTACAAAGCTGATCACTGATGAGAAGGGGACATTACAGTCTGCCCTCCTCGAAATTGCTTATCCTCAAGCAACTGCAAAGATGGATGCAACAAAATCTGTTCACCTTCCCACGTAGCATCTTCAATAGGCAAATTCCTCCATCTAACCAAATATTCTTTGATTGTCCTTCTTCTCAAAGAACGTTCTCTAGTATCAAGGATTTCTTCTGGAATCAACACTAAATGAACTTCCTCATCCAATGGAGGTAATTCTGATGTAGCCACCACATTGTGTCCAATTTCCTTCTTGAGGTGAGACACATGAAAAACATTATGTATTTTGCTTTCAGCTGGAAGTTCCAACTCATAAGCAACTTCACCAATCCTTTTGGTGATTTTGAAAGGACCATAAAAGTGTGGCTTCAACTTTTCTGCACCACTCTTCTTGAGAGAAGATTGTCTATATGGCTAAAGCCTCAAATAGACCATGTCCCCAACTTCAAAAGACCTTTCCACATGCTGTTGATCAGTGTATAACTTTTGCTAATTTTGAGCTTGTTGCAGATTTTCCTTAAGAGTTTTCAAGATGTCTTGGCTTTGTTGTAACATATCCAGTGCTTGTGGAGCTCTACTATCACCAAACACTAAATCAACAAAATTAGTAGCCTCATAACCATAAAGTGCCTTAAAAGGGGACATCTTAATTGACATGTGATAAGAAGAGTTGTAACAATACTCTCCTAAATGAAGCCATTTAATCCAAGCTCGCTGCTGTCCTGAAACATAGTTCCTTAGGTAGCCCTCTAACCACTTGTTAACAATTTCTGACTGCCCATCTGTTTGTGGGTGATAACTTGTGCTTGGAGTAAGCACTGTCCCACTCAATCTGAAGATCTCCTGCCAAAAAACACTTAGGAACTTGATGTCCCTATCACTGACAATTGTTCTAGGCAACCCATGCAAACGAAACACCTCTCTAAAAAACAACTCAGCCACTTGAGCTGCTGTAAATGAAGTGGTAACAGCAAAGAAATGAGCAAATTTCATTAGTCTATCAACCACAACAAATATACAATCACGTCCTTGCACCTTGGGCAACCCCGTGATAAAGTCCATGGCAATACTTTCCCACTTCTGATTTGGAATGGGCAAGGGCTGAAGTAGACCAGCAGGATAAGAGTGTTCATTTTTATTTCTTTGACAAATAGGACACTCTCTAATGTAGTTCAAGACTTCTTCTTTCAAACCTTTCCAAGTGAATCTTTCACGAATCTGCTTATAAGTCTTGAAAATCCCTTGATGACCAGCAAGGGGAACATCATGAAAAGATTGTAGAATCTTTTTCTTAAGCTTAGATTCTTGTACTAAAAAGATTCTATCTTTGTAATAAATTAATCCATCAACCAACTTATACCTTTCATCAACCAAATGACCTTCTAACAAGCTGGTTGCAAACTGATTTTTAACATAATCAGCAGCAATTAATTCTTTCCAATCAGCTGATAACTCACAAATTGACTGCAAATGAGGCCTTCTAGAAAGAGCATCAGCAACTATATTATTTTTTCCTTTGACATATTCAATGTCAAAGTCATATGCTTGGAGTTTACTTACCCATTTTTGCTGCCTTTCATTCAATTCCTTTTGGCGCATAAAATGTTTAAGACTGTTGTGATCAGTCTTAACAACAAATTTACTTCCCACCAAGTATTGACGGAATTTAGACAAAGCATGCATGATGGCAAGCATCTCTTTGTCATAAATAGAGTAAGTTTTTTCTGCTCTCGAAGACAATAGGATGTTTGTCTTGCATTAGGACAGCTCCAACTCCTTCTCCTGAAGCATCACATTGTAATTCAAAAGGTTTTGAGAAATCCGGAAGTGCCAACACTGGACACGAACTCATGATTTGTTTAAACTTATCAAAAACCTCTTGTGCTTGCTCAGTCCAAAGAAAAGCTCCTTTCTTTGTAAGATCTGTCAAAGGTGCTGCTTGATGAGAATAGCCTTTTACAAATCTTCTATAAAATCCACATAACCCTAAAAACCCTCTCAAATGAGAAATAGTCTTTGGAGTTGGCCAATCAAGAATGGCCCTTATCTTTTCTGGATCCACTTTCACCCCATTTGAACTGATAATGTGGCCAAGGTATTAAAGTTCTGTCAACTCAAACTCACACTTTGATTCTTTGGCGAACAAACATTCCGCCTCTAAAATACTAAGCACTTCTTCCAAATGCTTAAGGTGCTCTTCCCATGACTTATTGAATATGAGAATATCGTCAAAGAAGACGAGCACAAACTTTCTCAACTGCTGTCTAAAAATCTTGTTCATACAAGATTGGAATGTGGCTGGAGCATTTGTCAAACCAAAAGGCATGACAAGAAATTCAAAATGCCCAAAGTGGCATCTAAACGCTGTCTTTTCTATATCCTCCTCCCTCATTCTGATTTGGTGATAGCCCGAACGAAGATCAATCTTTGAGAAGAACATTGCCCCATGGAGCTCATCAATAAGCTCATCAATCCTAGGGATAGGATATCTATTCTTGATGGTTTTCTGATTTAATGCGCGATAGTCAACACACATACGCATTGTACCATCTTTCTTTTTGACCAGCACTACTGCTGAAGCAAATGGACTCTTGCTTGGTCTAATAAAACCACTTTCCAACAGCTCCTTGATGGCTTTTTCAATTTCATCTTTTCTCTTTGGATAGCGGTAAGGTGTAGTAATGACTGGTTTTGCTCCTTCTTCTAACTCAATCACATGCTCAGAACCTCTTTCAGGAGGTCTTCCAGGAGGTAAGCTTCCAAAGACTTTACTTTTCTTTGAAAGTAAGGCTTGAATATCAGGATGATATTGCCTTTTTTCCTCAACCGGATCAGCTGGTAAAACCATACATTCAGCAGCCCATTCAACCTGATCATGGCGGATCAGCCTTTCCATCCTTTTCAAAGAAACAATTCGAGGGCCTCCATTTGACATCCCTCTTAAAACAACCTTCCTTCCATTAGACTGAAATTTCAGCTCCATGGTTTTCAAATTCAATGTGATCTCACCAAGAGATCGCAGCCATTGTATGCCCAACACAACATCAGTGTCTCCTATACCCACCACATAAAAATCATCCTTAATTTCATGATTCCCTAATTGCAAAGATAGATTAGGAATTCTCCTTGTGCAAGACATAGTGAAACCATCAGCAACCATTACTTTGAAACCATCAAAATCTTCAGTCTTCAAACCTTTTCTAGCAACTAGCCCTTCATCAATAAAATTGTGAGTTGCTCCGGTATCAATTAGAGCAACTATCCTTTGTGAATTTACAACTCCATGAACCCTAAAAGATTCATTCTTTTGAAAACTAGATAGTTGTGCAAAAGCACTACCATCTCCAACCTCTTCGGACTTGTCTTCTTGAACTTCTTCACCTTCACTACTTGCTGATTCGTATTGCTGATCAGACGAATCAGATTCTGATCCATAATCAGAATAGCCCTCCATTTGAACTACTTTGCCTCTTCCATAGCAACGGTGGCCTTTCACCCAAGGCTCACGACAAGTGAAGCAAACTTCATCCTTTCTAAGTTGTTCCTTGAGCTCTTCGGACAGCCTTGGTGGAAACTTCTTGGGTAGATTTGAAGAAAGCTTTTTATCTTTCTTATGGCTGAATGGTTTTGAGTGAAATTTAGGCCTTGGGGCTGCCAACTCCATGCTCCTAGCTTTCTTGATAGCTTCATCTAGTGTTGGAGGATCAAATGCTTTGACCCAACCCTTCAAAGGCTCCATTAAACCTTCAGCAAAAAGTACTACAAATCTTCTTTCAGTAATGTTTGGCACCATTACTGACAACCTCTGAAAATCAGCCACATAACTTTCTAAAGATCCTTGCTGTTTCAACTGTGCCAATTCTCTAAATTTCAATTCCGGATCTTTGGTGTCAAATCTCTCAATCAGCTTATTGGTAAACTCTCCATATGTGCGAATAAGGTTATGGCCAAGAGTGACCAAACCGTGAGTCCACCATTCATGAGCTATGCCATCTAAATGCAAGGTAGCAAATTTGATAGCATCTTCTTCCGGCATAGGTCTAAGAGAGAGGTAGTTATCTAACTTTTGCACCCATGACCTGGCTGTACACTTGTTACCACCATCAAAATGTTCCATAGTGATCTTTCCCAATGCTTGGTAAAAATCATTTGCAGGAGGACGTTGATCATTCCTGCCACCATTTCTCCAACTCCTTTGATTCATGAATTGATCAAAGTTCCATGCTCCTCTCAAGTCAAGAGGTAAAGAAACATACTCCATATAAGCTTGACGAGCATCATCAGCAAAGTTTGGAGTAGCCTCAACTGGTTGTTGCTCTTCCCTTGGTGTGAAAATGGGAAAGAGGGGTCTAGAGGATGACCCACTATGAATTGTAGTATGCTAACCTACAATTCTGTCTCTAGTATTCACCTCAGGACTGCCACTATTATTATTTCTATTTACTCCACTACTTTCTCCAGCTGAGTTATTTTGGGGCTGAATAATACTCTGAGTTGCTTGCTGATCCAACTTGGATAATAAATGGGACATCATGTCTATCATCCTGTCAAACTTCTTCTCCACTCTATCCCTCTCTTCATTATCTCTTCTTACTGAATCTAACATTATTACAGTTGTGTGATCAACCACTTCCACTGAATTATCTGAACCTTCCACTATTTTACCAAGGTCTCTTAGAACTTTTGAGAAGGTATCTGCCTCTGGAATGGGTGGAAACTGATGCTGATTTCTGGCCTGACTTCTAGTGTATGGCCTAGTGTCTTTTTCACTCATCAGTTAACTACTGCAATTTGCCATAGGATGGCAGGGTCTTCTGCTCTGATACCACTGAAATATGCTAACCAATTTTTTTGAAGAAGAAACACAAAATAACCAGCAATAGATGATTGGATTAGCGTTAGCCTCAAACTAAAAATCTGAACTTGAATGGAAGATACTGAACTGGAATTGAAGAAACTGAACTGGAATGGAAGAACTACTCAACGTCAAGAATGTGCACTCAAGATCCCACTGAGGGCGAGGTGCTAACATGACGGAGTTCAAGAAATTGAAAATTGAGAACTTAGGCGTGATAAATCCGGAAATTTATGAGGAAAACAATCGGCGACTACCAACAAACAGTGGAAAAGATTTCATAAGACCATCTCGGCTTATGGCGGTGACCATATAATGCCGGATCCACCATTTCAAGAGGGTGGCGGTGACATAAACACCGAATCCCCACCGGCGACCAAAAAGAAATGCGCAATTGTAGAACTCAACAAAGTATCACCGCTTACAATGAAATAATGAGAAATGCTTCGCAAATTACATAGAAATACAGAATCTCTGGTACACAAGATTAATTAGATGTTTTCTACTGAAAGTTTAACTCTCTACCGCCTGGCAATGAATCGTGAAACCAGAACCCTACAACTGAAGGCACAGAAACTAGGAAACATCAATCCGCAACCTATGGAGAATCAATGAAAATTCATCATCCTACTTTAATTCTTCCTCCTGAATGATGGAAATGAGTTGCAATGTTCTAAGTTCCAGTTTCCAAGATAGAATCTAAAAAATGCAATTAAAGTCTCTAATTTATTTGGCACAAATCCCAATGCATCACCAAATGGTACGGCCCTTTGAGAAAATCGCTTTTTCAAGATAAAATCAACAACTTCAAATTAAATTCTGATTTTTGGAGGGAGATGGCGCCTCAAGTCAACAATTTGATTGCTCAAACACCCAGAACGAAATTAAAATCACTCCAAAAGATATGAACAGAAAAACAGCTTCAGCTGTAGCAAAACCAGGAAATTCAAAACTGTAGAATTCTCCAAAATTCTCAATCTTTGTTGCTCAATCTGCTAGTCTGATGTGAGAAGCAGCAATGTTCCAACTAGGTGTTGTATTTCAAACACGAAATTGGGAAGGGGCTAGCAGGTAGCATCCTCGAAGCAATAGCAAAATGTCCATAGTCATTTTGACAGCATAACAGTAAGGTAAATGATGGATACCAAATGCTGGAGCAATGTCTTCATTTTATAAAAACTGAGAAACTCATCAACTTCCCCAAACAGTACGCCAAGAGACACCTTTTTGAATTCTTCTCACTTTTTTTGAAATTTCATAAAATATAATTCCTCATAAAGTGGCGTCCACTTTCATCCAAGCAAAAGTTTAAAAATAAAATATTAATTATCTCCTTATGACAAGGCGTACCCTTCAAGACCCCTTTTTAAAACAACATACAAGTTATAACCTTAGGCCAAGGGGTGGTCAACTGAAAAATATAACACTTATGCCTTTAATCAAAAAATTTCATCAATTAAGGCTTGAGGGGAAAACATTGAAATAACAAATAACTTGCTCAACTGAAGTGACAACTGAAGACAACCAACTGCATACTGCCACAACTTAGCATTTACTAAAAATAGTAAATAATATGAAATGCCACAGAAATCCAAGCCCAAGAAACCCTAATTTTCACCACATTCCAGTCTACGGGTTCCGGAATAGACTGATGAACTGCAAAGCTAATCACTGATGAGAAGGGGACATTACAGGTGTGCAGGCGTCTTTTTCATGCACCTACATCCCAAAACCGCGTTGTTGTCTATGATTAGCATTGTTGTCTCCCTTACGTGTTTTCATCTCAGAGACGCTCGTAGACACGCTAATGTCTCTGATGTGACCGTTGCGGTTGGGAGATGTATGTGCAATGTGTAGATGTCTGCGCGTTGTACATAAACTATTTTAGTAATTTTTTCCAATTTTTGATGTAAAATGTCGACATTTTGATTCAAAATCTTCTTACTTTTGGAAGAATTACCCAGAGATTTGGGAGCATCCTGGAGGGCGAGCATTATGGTTGGTTCGCAAGCAGAGGGACCGCTTATCCAAGGATGAGGTCACACTCTTGGAGCGCGTCAGTCTCTGGAATTTGTTCACTATGCCAGAGATGAGAGACCACGAGTGGATGCTTATGGCCCTCATGGAGTGGTGGTATGCCACTACGTCATTGTTTGAGTTACCAGTCGGGGAGATGACCATTACTCTTGAGGATGTCTATTGGATCCTTAGACTACCCATCCATGGATGGTGGGTGGCCCTGGATGACACATGATCAACACAGGAGTGAGTGGAGGGCGTCCGCTATTGCACAGGGAGGACAGATGACGGTGATGGCACAGGCCACATCTACATGCATTGGTATGACCAAGTGAGGACCACAACGCCATTGATTTGTTGGGTTATTGTCCTAACCGTCACTTTCTGGATCACGATTGATTGGAAAGGCTCACACTTGCATCGAGGCCTCATCCACACTATTAGAGAGATGGTGGAGCATAGGACCATCTTTGCCTGGGGGCATAGCATGCTTGCGCACCTTTACCAGGGGCTAGGTTGGTACATGCATTATGAGTACCACGGCCTTACAACGTGCACACTTTTGCAAGTGTGGGCCTTTTCCCACATCATGTGCACTCAGTCGGTCGGTTTTCCCCAACGACGGTTGTATCAGATCCCCATGGTCCACTGGTATGACATGACAGGCCAGTGGAGGTTTGAAGATTTATAGTTTTGGTGGTTGCAGCTTGATACCCTCACAACAAATAGGGTCTGATGGAGACCCTAACAATTTTTCAGGTGGGTAGATGACATCAGGTATTTGAGGAACTGGCAAAGACATCATTTTTTGATTGGGCGTCAGGATTTTGTCATCATACCCTACTACTGAAGTCGGGTTATGCGGCAACATGGCTAACCACAAACCATACCAATAGATGTGCCCACGTATACCAGGGCTCATAGGAGCGCGACGAGGGTTAGGGATTTCCCTCACCCTATTATCATAGATATTGTCCCATCCAATGATGATGAGCCTGACCATGATCTACAGCCCATAACAATGGTGGATAATGTTTGTGTAGTAGCAGATTTCATGCGGTGGTGGGAGAGGCATCAACCTACTCCTGTGTTTGACAAGGGTGCTCCGAGAGGAGACCCTGGTCCATAAGGGGACTTACCAGCCCCACCACCGTAGGATAGGAGGAGAGGTCGACAGCAGTTCGGGGAGGAGGAGGAGGAGGAGGAGGCACCCAGGAGGAGGCAATGCCAGTGAGGCCGAGGTGACGGAGAAGATCGGATCCCCCACCAACTACCCCTATCTCTTTAGCACCACCATCTTCCACTGTGGTTGCGTCGCTTGCGGTACCAGGAGTGGCCATCGAGGTCGGCAGTGCAGGTCTGAGTACTGATCCTCACCCTGACTCGACATGGCAGTCGAGGGATCCAGGTATACATGGTTCATTGTTTTATGTTTTGTACTTTCAATTTTCTAATATATGTATCTTATATATGTCATGTGGTACTGATGCATTTTCATTTTTTGTGGTTGTAGAGGACGCACAAGGATGGGCTGGGCTCATAGCTCAGTGTGTATTAGAGGTCACCCCTACTGTACAAATTTAGGGATCAATCCTTGAGGCGTATCAACCGATGTTTGCGAGGCGTCATGCCCCCAACTTCAAGATGATTGTACGCTTATAGACTACATATGAGGAGGGGAGTGCAGAGATCGTCTAGCCGACTATAGAGCTGACGACAGTGCGAGGGCAATGCAACTAGCTATTGGGGGAGCTGCGAACAATGCTCGCTAAGTGAGACATGATAATGAGGAGGGATGATGTTGTTGAGAAGGCACATGATGCTCTTCAGAGTCATCTCGATGACCTCGATGGGCAGCCGACAACTATGAGCTCGATAGAGTTTTAGCGACTGCGGGACTAGTTGCGACAAGCGGAGCCGGACATATCCTCCTTACAAGGGGAGATCAGAGGGATGTGAGCTACTTTGTCTACATCATGATCTCATCATTCGCGATCAATGACCACCATTCAGCCCCTTCCATGACTTCTAGAGTATTCACCAGAGCCAGAGGGCTCTGGAAGCCACGCGCCACAGTGATCTAGGGATCATCATTTTTTGTGTATATCATTTTTGTAGTGAGATACATATATATTCATACATACTTGTAGATCTTTCTGTATAGACATACATTCAGTAGCCACTCATTTTTTTAGTAGTGGCCCGATACATGTACATGACATTGGATATATACATTGCGTATATATATGTATATGGATTCATCAATTCTGATCTCATGGCATTGTTTATCTAGATGTATATGTTTTTTATTAATTTCTCACATGTTCTTGCTGTGGATGTTATACTCTCATGTGGATGTATGATTATATTAGATGCTAATATGATTTTATTAAACACACATGGATATATGTTAATTAAATACAATGATGATCTAATGGAAACACACACATGCACGTGGTTATTCATAATACAAAAATTATCATAATGTGTTAATGAACAATGTCAACATATATAGTACCACTACTCTTTCTTGCAGAGAGAGCGCTATATAGGTGACACATAGGACACTACGCGTAGTAACGACGAAGATGCATAGTGTTAACATTCTCCTTTAAAGGCGTTCTATCCATAGATGATAGTCCATAGGTGCCTGAGCCATATACAAAAATCACAATGTAAGGGCCTAACCAGTTAGGGCTGAACTTTCCTCTCTAGTCAGGTGGCGCATTTACATTTCTTTGATTTTCACAAAGAACCAAATCTCCTATTTTAAAGGTTCTAGGGAGTACACTTTAATTGTACTATCTAGATAACCACCGATGATAAGCTTTAAGATGTTCGAGGGCTCGTAAACAACGCTCATCGAGCATCTCTAGCTGATGCAAATGGTTAACTCGATAGGTTTCATTATCAATTAGCCCTTTGAGGGAAACTCGTAGAGATGAAATTTCCAATCCCAAGGGCATGATGGATTTGGCACCATACACAAGGTTATAGGGCATTGTTCCCGTAGCTGTACGAACACTTGTGCGATAGGTGCATAAAGCATATGTCAGTTGAATGTGCCAGTCTTTACCATGTTTGTTAACTGTTTTATGGAGAACAAGCTCAAGATTTTTATTTGACGCTTTTGCTTGACCATTATATTGAGGATAATAGGGTGTGGAGAATCTATGCTAGATGTGAAATTTCTCAAGGAACTTCTTCACTTCTTTGTTCATAAATGGTGTACCATTGTCAAAAACAATCATAGCAGGCAATCTAAATCGAGAAATGATGTTCATAAGGAAGCTACATATATCTTCAGCATTCATGGATTGGAGCGAGATAGCCTCGACCTACTTTGTGAAGTAATCTATAGTGGTAATGATAAAGGTATGTCCTTTGGAAGAGGGGGGTGATATCTTTCCAATAATATCCAACCCCCATTTAGCGAATGGCCAAAGGGAAGTTTGGTTTTGTAACTCTTGGGCAGGCACATGAATGAGTCGACTATGTTGCTGACATTGAGGGAAATTCTTGACAAAGTCAAAAGAATCTTGTTCCATTGTCTGCCAATAGTATCCCATGTGTATCAATCTTCATGGAAAGTATTTACCACCAACATGTCCACCCCCAAAGACAGGATGACGTAGCGAACTGAAAGCTTGCTCACACGAATGCGATCATTTTTCGTCGCATCATCAGGGAAGTTCCCAGTCTTCAGATAGTTAAAGATATCAAAAAACCATTCCCCAGAGTCTACATGGGAACACATAGGGAACTCAGGCTTAGGTTCTTTAGGAATCGTGGGGGTTCGCAAGACGTGGACCACAAAATGGTATTCTTTCGTATCTTCTTCGGAAGGTACCAAGGATGTGGTACTTGCCATGGCATCAACATGTATGTTTTCTCTCCTAGGGACATTGTCTATTGTGAAAGAAGAAATTCATTTGAGCAAAGACAAGGCAAGGTCTCGGTACCGGGACAACTTACTTTGCTTGGCCTGATAAGCTCTCGTTATTTGGTTTACTATAAGTTTGGAGTCACCTAGGATACAAAGGTGTCTGATCTTTAGTGCTATCGCGACACATAAGCTAGCTATAAGGGCTTCATATTCAGTGATGTTATTGGTACAAGGAAAATCTAATCGAAAGGATAAGGGAATTGGTTTTCCTTCAGGGGGATATTAGGACCACACCCACTCCAAAACTAGTTTGACACCTTCACCCATCGAAATACATTTTCCATTCGGGATCATGATTGATTGAAAAAATGTTTTCATCAGGGAACAAATCTAAGCCAGGAAAGGAGCGAGATGAGGGAGCATCTTCCAACTGATCTGCAACCACTTAACCCTTTATTAATTTATGAGTAACAAACTTTATGTCAAACTCAGAAAGAAACATAACCCATTTCGCTAACCTTCCCGCTAGATCAGTGCTGGAAAATATATGTCTTAAAAGATCCTTCTTTACTATGACGTGTGTTTCAACATGGAGAAGATAATGCCTCAACTTCTGTGCAGCAAAGACAAGAGCAAGGCACTTCCTTTCCATGGATGAATAACGGGTTTCGTAGTCAACCAAGATGCCACTAATGTAATAGACTACCCTTTCCTTTCCAGTGTCATCATATTGAGCTAAAAGAGCTGCCAAAGCATATGGTGACATAGCTAGATAAAGCATAAAGGGTCTATCTTGCATAGTCGACATCAATATAGGAGGGTTGGCCAAATAGGCTTTCATTGATTCAAAGGATTTTTGACATTCCTCATCCCACATGAAGCGAACATCCTTTTTTAATTTAGACGAGTTAAAGGAAGGGTGCGATCAGCCAATTGAGATATGAATCTATGAATTTCCTGAATCTTTCCTTGTAGACTTTGCAACTTAGTGATATTCTTCGGTGGAGGAATTTCAACAATAGCATCAATATTTTTAGTGTCAACCTCGATCCCACGATGAGAGACTATGAACCCTAGAATCTTGTCAATGTCAACAACAAAGACACACTTAAGGGGATTTAGTCTCATTTTATAGAGCCGAAGTCTTTCAAAAATAAGATGGAGGTCCTTAGGATGATTCTAATGGGTTACCAATTTCGCCAATATTTCATCGACATAATCTTCTAGGATCTTGTGAATAAAGTCATGAAATATTAGGGTCATCGCCCGCTGGTAAGTGGCTCTTGCATTTTTTAACCCAAAAGGAATGACCACGTAACAAAAATTACCCCATGGGGTAGTGAAGGCTATCTTGTACTGATCATCTAGGTTAATACGGAACTTATTATAACCCGAGAAGCCATCCATGAAAAAAAGAAATGCATGGCCTGTAGTCGAGTCAACAATCATATCTATATTAGGTAGTGGAAAATCATCCTTAAGAGAAGCCTTGTTAAGATCCCAGAAGTTGGTGCATATGCAAATACGACCATTAAGCTTACTAATGCAACTATATTTGAAATCCAAGGGGAACAATCGATATGATGGATAAATTATGCTTTCAACAGTTTCTCTATTTTAGTCTTAACCATTAATGCCACTATGGGATTGATCTTTCGGATTTTTTGCTTAACCGACTTGGCATCGGGAGATAGGATGATATTATGAACCACTATAGATTCATCAATACCGGGCATATCCTCATATGTCCAAGTGAATATGTCAGGATGAGAACATAATATATCGGAGTGTTCGACTGCTTCTTCCAAAGAGAGACACTTCTTGATTTTGATCACCTTTTTAGGAGATGTGGGATCCATGGAGATCTCGATAGTATGCCCTGTAAGAGGGAATTACGGTCCTCATGATGAGGTGTTGCAACATCGTCACTGGTGTTAGATAGAGGGTCCTCCTTGTCAATATTCAAGATAGATTCCCCGAAATACGCTTGGTTATGCAAACAATACGAGAAGCGTCTTTTGTAGTGATAAGGAGGTAACAGGGAATAGGTGCCTAGAAAATACTCTAACGCTTCATTTGAAGAGAAGACATCGAGAGGGATTTTTTTGGCTTGCTCCTTTTCATCTATTAACTCAAGGTGAACAAGGTTTAATGGTTCAACCAAAATCATATTAACACTCCACCAAGGCTTTTTCTTAAACTGTTCAACAGAACATCCTAGTCCTAAATTGTGTCGTCGTGGCTTAAGATGGATAGGGACTTGAATTCCTTGTTTGATATGTTCTAGGCCTTTCTACCTATAGCCATATCGAGAAGCAAGCTCATATCCAAACCCATAGCGAGTTCGCAAAACTTCAAGGGGCAGAGGATCCACATAGAGCACTTTGTTCCACCAACAGATGTCAAACATCTCTACGGGGGTACTTTCACCTCCCTTGTCGGGTTCACAGATGTTAATTTCTTTTGTAGGAGGTGGATTGTTCTCCTCAGCGGGGGAAGGAGCAATCTCCTGAACAAGGTCACACTTCTTTTCCTCCATAGAGTATTATCCACCTTTGTGTTAGGGGCACGTGGAAGGTCCACGCAAGAGGGGTCTACCTTATACTCTATGATAAAGAATTCAAAAAAGTTCAAGGAACCCCAATCGTCTCTAAGGAAAGCATTTGTTTGATAAGGTGATGCGGGAGAGCCAGGATCTTCTGCTTTAGGCGATTGTTTAGTTTCAACACTCACCCGGGGAACAACTTCCACATAGGGTATCGACAAAGAGCACACCATAGCATCAATAGTTAAGGAAGGAATGCAATTCTTGAGGGTAGATATAGTTGAAGTGTGATCGACAGTGGCCAATTCACAGAGGCAAATGCCTTTCAGATCCACTTTGACTGTGACTACTCAATTGTTTGCAACAAACTTCAAGGAACGGTGTAAATTAGAGGTCACCGCGCCCATAGCATGGATCCAAGGTCTCCCTAAGAGGAGGTTGTAAGGTAAAGGGTCGAGCATCAGATAAACCAACGTGGGTAAGGTAACAGGACCTAGCTGTAAAGGTAGTATTATCGTACCTAGAGCTTAGCAGCCAGCGTTATCGAATCCACGAATGTACAAGGAGGAAGCTGCCAAGGAAGATGAATCTACTTTAATTTTAGGTAGCAGGTCCATACCGCAAACATTGAGAGTTGAACTGATATCAATGAGGGTACACCTAATACTGATGTTGTTAACATTGACTATGATCATTAAAGGCTTTGCTTATTTCTACACGACCAGAGGTGGGAGTTCTTGCGGGTGGAACGTAATATTTGGTGAATCCGCACGAATATGGGCCAACAATGCATTAACATTCATAGCCCTAGCGAAGGCAGGCAAGAGAATCTTTTGTAAAGCTTCCTTAAGCATCTCTTTATAAACTGAAGCGGTCTGAAGCAAGTCCCAAAGCGAGATCTTAGCCGAAGTAACACGAAGTTGCTCGACAAGATCATAATCGCCTGGTGCTTTGATCACAGGCTTAGGTGCTATAGGAAGGTTTGGTTGAGAAGGTGGAAAAGAAGTAGGTTGTGAGGTGGGAATAGAAGGTTGTTGATCCAAGTTTTGTTTATTACTCCTTGTAGGATCTGTGTGTCCAACGGTGTTATAAGATGTAGAGTCCACAGCTTTCACGAACCTTGAATACAAGTCTGGTGAATCACTACAACATGAAATCCCATAGACGGAAGGGTCGGTTGGGGTTACGTAAATGATGGGTTTCTTAGGGCTTGGAGGGGCCACTAAGACTACCACCACATTTACTGATCCCTCAGCCTGTTGAGAGGAGACTTGTTCAGGAGATTTGCGGATAGGGGAGAGCGCTTCTAGGAAATCATCTAGAGCATTCTCCAGCATATCAAAATCTTCCTCAAAAAATTCATTATCATAAACGTGCAACATCGTAAATAAAGTTTTGACACTCACGTTGGGTTCACCAAAATGTGATTTAAGAGGGACTTGACTTGCTGCACATAGGTCTCTCCTTTCTCGAGAGATCACCAAGGAATGAATTTCTCTTATACACCTCATAATAGTAAAATGATAAAGAACCGAAACCCAGTTACACTTCGAAGGAAATAGTCAGAAATCTTGAGAGAACCCGATTAAAGGTTTCATGTCCCAGAAGAGAGAGAGCTCTCAGCCAAAAGACATCAGTGCAATTCTAGGACACCAGTGCGGTGTGTTATCATCTGGAAGACGTGCTAGTGTCCTAAGCAACAAAGAACTTAGGAACTTAACGAACAAAAATAAATCCTACTTACAAACTCAAGAGTGATGATCTATATGAGACTGTTAACTAACCAGAAAACCAAATATTGAAGGAAATACCACGATGCTTGGAGAAAGCTTACCCTTTTCTAGGACACTCACGTCTTCACTCCAAGCTCCTTTTCGTGACCTGCACACAAAAGATTAAGGGGAAAGTTGTTGGGTGGATGTATAGGGTCTTTCCTCGGTTAGACCCCACTTTAGTGTTCTCACCTCCACGGACAACTAAGTTGGAAAGGAATGCAAAAGGATTAAACAAAGCGTGTGGTGGAAGCAATACCCACTTGGGGGTAGAACCCGCACCACAATAAGCATGTGGTGAAAGCAATACCGGCTTGGGAGTAGAACCTGCACCATGAAACAGTAGATAAATGTGTGTAAGAGGAAAATGAGAAAGGAAGAGAGAGTGTTACCCACGAGTTAAGGCCCTCTCTGGAGCACATATACGCACTGTTGAGTGCTTGCTTGAGAGTTGTTGTTGCTGCTAGGGGGACCTCAGTCCGGCATGGCTTCACCTATGAATGTACTGCTATCAAAGGAGAAGAAATCTCAAAGTTGTAGCAAAACATAATGAGAGCTAGTGTGTTGTCTTCCAATCTTCCAACCTTCAAATGAGAGGAAAAAATATATTTTTATGTTTGCAAGGGTGGCAAAGAGTCGTTACCTTCATAATTTAACCACCAGGGCACGTGTCTCAAGGGTTAACCTTCCAGATTCCATGTTTTGAACTCGGGAAACGCTCAGAATGCTAGCGCGCCACGCATTCGTCTAAGGCTTGTATTCTCAAAAAATGCATCGGCAGGCTTCTGTTGCTTAGCCACTTGTCCTCATGGAGTCAAAACTGTGAAATTCTGATCCATGGGATTTTGTCATTAATGTCTTAGGGTGTCATAAATGCCAAAATATGGAATTTACCCTAGGTGCAATTATGTGATATTACACACCTATAAATACCTCGTTATTTTATTATTTGAAATCTAACACACACCTTCTCGCATTCAAGAGCCAACATTATTTTCAAGAGCAATTCAAGAGCAACATTATCAATCATTATTACAACAATTCAAGATCCAACATCATGTCAAAGTTTATGTGTGTTCATGTTATTGTCTTGTGAAGGATAACATTGTTATAGGTCTCCAAGCATCCAAGTATTCAAGCATTCAAGAAAATCTATCAAGCAATATCCAAATCTTGAAGAGACGTGCATGAATTTAGTCCTTCATGGAAGCCATCGAAGGGTGGTGAGTGTGCATCATTTTGTTCATTCATCATTTCCTTCCTTTCCATTAAGGTTTTATCATTTACAAAAAAAATTACACGTGGTTTGATTGAGGAAAACCCCTATATGGAACAACATTTTCCCTCTTTGTGAATGTGCAGGTTACATGTTTGAAGAGGATTGAAGAGATCTTGAAGGAAAAATTCTCCATTATTGCATTTGTTGCCATAAACCTTGTCAAGACACGAAAACTCATTTACTAAATTTACTGACGACATTCTAACAGTGGGACCAATGGAAAACATAAGCTCAAATCTAGTACCAGAGGACTACGAAAATAATTTCAAGACCCCCTATCAAAGACCCATTCTCCTAGGGGCACCCATGTCCTACTTGTCTTGGCTAAACAAAATTTCTCTGAGTCCTCTGTTGTTGTGTTTACTATGTTGAACATCTAGAATACTGAGAGGGGGCTTTGAATTAGTATTATTTTAATAAACCATTCAAATATTTAAACATCTGATCCACATAGCATATTCAATCACAGTAATGAAAGAAAGCATAAAACATCCAACAACATCACATAACACATGAACACTAGGATTTTTACATGGAAAACCCAAATGGGAAAAACCATGGTGAGGATTAGCTCATAATATATTATAACCAGTTATAGTATAATTATAGAAGTGTTCATTGTAAGTGGACTTACTATCCAAGTGGACTCACTACCCACTGAGAGAAAGAGAGATAAAATAAATTTTGTGTCTCACAGCCTAGATTGAACTATTTTAATTGCATCATTCATATGCATGATAAATAGTTCCAATGAAGCTCAATAAAATGACTTTACACATTTCATGTGTTTCTGATCTAACACTCTGCTTTCCTCTACATTCGCATCACTCTAACTCTTCGCTCATTATTCACAACTTAGATTCGTAATGCTCTAATAATATTCACTCAATTTGCATCACATACATGTCTTACATACCTCAAAACACCGAAAATGATCTAGCTTATATATCTACTTCAAGCATAAAATTAATTAGGTTGGCCTAATTAAATGTATCATATGAAATAGACAAAATATAACTTATCAGCTCAAATCCTTCCATACACGCCTCACACCAAGATTGAATCCTTAAAGAAATTTGAAATAGGTTGGCATCGAACAATAATAGCTCCCACATAACTCTACAATACTTAATTAATCTTCACATACATGCACATCTATTAGATCGGCACCACAAAGGACCTAATACAAAAATTCTCTGACTGTATACCCATATTTGGACACGTGTACCTCAAAACATCATACCAACTAGACTTCTCACTCTATTGACATCTGTCAACATCTCCTTAAATCCACAAATTCAAAATCCTATCTATGGAGAAGTGCAGACTCTCCTATTCACATACATTGTAGAGGAAATGACTGTAATTTGCCAAGTCGAACTTCTATTATTCATAACTTTCAAACCAAGAGCCAAAACAAGATGAAATTCTGGAATTGGATGATTCTATCAACCAACAAAATAATGTTATAAGCACATAGTGAAATGTTCATTAGAGGACTAGTGTGAACCCAAAAACTAGATGCTCTATTACACAAAATTACCAAAATTGACACTTAGTTAAATTTCCATCTCAATTATCTTCACCAGATCAAACCATCTTGCAAAATTTCCTTCCACAAAAATCTCAAAGCATGTTAGAACCAACCAAAACAATCTGCACCATGATCTCCACATCAAAGATACAATGTTGAAATGACAACATTGCAAAGAAAAATAGTATACCTTGTGCTTATCCCCCATGCTCATGTTGCCAACAATTGCATCAATGATAAAATTCTCATTCTTCCAACAATCTCCCTCTTTTTCATTGATGAAAACATGCCAAAACATTTCCAAAATATCTCCACAACATTCTCCCCCTTTGATATCAAGGGCAAAGGGACCATACAACAAATTTTCTTGTTGGCATATGGTTTTGAGAGATGGTTTATGGCTTCTAGTGTTGTCATTGATGGCAACTGAAGTCATCCCCATGGTCCATAGATATCTATCCAGTCATACCGGTAGATGAAGTGGAATATTGTGTATTACTGGCATATTACTGGTGGAATAGGGTATCCGGTCAGATAGCTTCACCGAATCATTGTTTTTGTCTTGTGGATCTCTAGAATTGCTTGTTGAGCATGTGGATCATCTTATCATTGAGTTTTGTGGTGTTGTGTTAGTTGCTATATGAGTTTGGAGGTCTAGTAGGACATTTTCTGTCTATTTGCTTGATAGAGTCGACTCAATGTAAGTAGTGTGTTGTGGATGTATAAAGTGAACTTATTTAAGTTGTTTTCAAATTCAAATGTTTAATTATCTGTCCTAGCTATTGTCTAGCTGACTTGTTTGGATACGCATCAAAATTGGTCATGATTTGGGATGACAAGTTGCAAATATTATTGAGTTTTGTTGAGCTAACCTATGGCGATCAAATCCTTAGCCGCGGATATATTTAGATGATCGTATATATCATTGTAAGTGATGAAGAAGGTGTATGGGTGTATGTTGCGAATGTCCAAGGAGTTTTTGAGTGATATCATGCACAATTTCAATTGCACATAAACATTTTGTGTGCAAACTTGAGTAGAAAAAGGTAGAAGTTCGGTATTAGTCATCAAGATAGAAGTTCATCATCAGAGCTTAACTAGAACTATAATCCAGCATTGGTAGATGCTATATATTCAGTTCATTCTCTTTTGGATCTATTCCAAACTATTGTAAGGGCAGTGCACCCATCTTTGAGCAGTGAGCTCTAGGTAGTGAGCCTGAATGCAAGTGCATTCCCATTTTGTAATACTTCTTTTGAGTATACTCAGAACTTATTGTGGATCGGCCATCCACCATGATTTTTCCCCTAACAAGGTTTCCATGCAAAAATCATTGTGTTATGGTTGTGTGGTTTCTTGCTTTTAGTTTATGCATATTGATTTTAATTAAATGTTTTAAGTGGATTAAAGATTAGAATAAAAGGATTAATTTTTGCAAAACACTTATTCACCCCCCCTCTCAGTGTTGCTTGTTTCCAACAATTGGTATTAGAGTTGGTTCCTCGAAAGAACTCTAACAGCTTGGGGAGATCTTGGAAAGTGTTCTCAATGGATACAAACAGCCTTCAACAGTAACTCATGGTGGCCTTGGATGATCTTGACCAGTCAAAATCTGAGATTCGGGAACTGCAAGAAAATCTTGAAAATGTAGAAAAATTCATCCAGTCATTGAAAGACAAGATCAATGAATCAAGGGAGAAAAGAAAGGAATTATGTGGTTAGCTTAAGAAAAAGAGCAAAACTAGTGAAGATGAGCAACTCGGTCAAGCCGTGAAAGAGAAAATAGAAGAATGTGAAATTTTTTCCCAAGAGAATGTTTCTTTGAAGTGTGAGACGAAATCCATCATGATGAAGATGACCAAGGAGTTTGAGGACAAAAAGAAAAATGAAGAAAATCTTGCATAATCTTTAAAAGAAAAGTCTAAACAATGCAGTCGACTAGAAAAAGAATTGGAGCAATCCAAGAACAAGGAAGAGGAGCTTGAAAAACAACTTGATGATCTCAGAGATGAACTTGCTACTGCAAATGAGTTCAAGGAGAAATTCAAAGCAAGTTCAGCCAAACTTGATGAATTAATCAAGGGACAAAGAACTGATGGTGACATGCAAGGTCTTGGATATGAAGTAGAAAGCTCTGGATTTGGACAAAGGATCTCTGGATAGAGGACTTCAGGACAAGGAAAATTCAGACCAGGAAACCAGATGAATGGACCCAGAAGGAATCTAGTAAGGGAACGTAATGCTCAAAGATTTAATGGTTATTGCTATACTTGCAAAAAAATTGGTCATATGGCTTCTTAGTGTAGGAATAGGGTGAACACAAATAGACCATCATTCTCAAGTCAGTGCTTTAATTGTTATAAATATGGTCATAAGTCAAGTGAATGCAGAATTATGACACATAACCCTCATAAAAATATCAGATGTTATGCATGCAATAGATTTGGACATATTGCTAACCTATGCAGATCAAGACAAAATCAATGGAACAATTGGCCTAGACAAAGAAGTGTTGTGTGCTACAGCTGCAACAAATTTGGTCACACTTTTAGATTATGTTGGAACAAAAGAGGTCTGGTAAGACAGAACATGCAATCGGATGTCAAGGGAAAAGGAGAAATCACTACTAGTGAGATCGAGAAGTAGATGCAGAAGAAATGGGTGAAGAAGAATCCTTCTACAAAAGGAAATGGATCGACACCAGAAGTCACTTCTGGTGATACCTCTAGAAATTAACTTTAGGTCTCCGCCTTAGGGGGAGCTGTCAAGAAAAATCACTAAACCCCCTACAAGTGATTGATACTAGAATCTGGATGAGTTCAGTAGGTAATTGGATATTCTTCAGACATTGTGAAATGAATCTAAGGCATCAATGGAAATTATTGTAGATCCACACAAGAATTATCTGCCCTGGAATATAAAAGATAGAGAACCAGTTGAATTAGGGCAAGGGCATTTATTGCAAAAGTAAGGAGTTAGGTTCGATGACAATAAAAGAATGGTTTTCACTTTCATTTTCCATTGCATTCAGACAAAAGAAGTGTTGAGTGCTCTGAGGTGATCTTTGCAAAATTGAGAAGGGAATTGCCAAAATTAATTTTAGAAGCTCAATCTAAGATTGATAAGGGAGAGAATCAGGAGTTCAGTCCAAACGAGGCAAAAGAATCCCTATTGGAGCAGCAGGTAGAATCAGATCCTAATTGGAAAAAATGAAATCAACCTTTCCACTTTGTCCCCAATCCAGATGTTGAAAGCTGCCAAAATAGCTCAAGATAAAGCCAATGAGAAAATATTGAAATCTCACATTGAAGATAGTGAACTGCTGAAACTCGCTTCTGGAGCTCTACAGAAATTGATGCCTACCCATGTTATGGACCCAGTAGGTTCCTCCTCCGATGAGTTGAAAAATTTAATAAGCTTTGTGGATTCTCATTTCAAATCTTTTGAGACATCAACTCTATTTAAAGTGCAAAAGGAGTTCAAAGAGAAGAGATTTAATACCCTAAAGGAATTGATTGCCAAAGATAAAAATTTGTTAGGCTCCTACATAAATAATGTTCAAGGTGTTATAATTGAAGGAGGTAAAGTGTACAAGTCCTATCTAATTATGTCAAAATTTACTAGAGCAAATGAGAAGCAGGTGAAAGATATTGAGCAACAGTTGGTTACTATTTCCAACATATTTGACCCATTAAATGGCAGTGTTTGTCATCAAGAAATTTAGGTAATATCTTTGCTCAACCAAATGAAGAATCTAAAGATTGAAAATGAAAGGATTATTGGCAGATTCAGTGAACTCAGGGGGCTAATAAGTCCAAAGATTGAGATGTTAGTGAATGCTCTGAAAGAAGTTGAAGGTGTTGTGACCGCTCCTGATCCGATAAATCTTGAAGCTGCAAAAACTTTGGCATATCTTATTTGTGATCACATTACTATTTTAGAGAGTTTGAAAAGCGTGTGGGACTAAAACTTAAGTGGACTGAAGAATTTCTTTGCAGACGTCTTCAAATTTTTGTAAGTCTTCGGATATGTTTATACAGTTTTGCAAATTTTGGGTACCCCAATTTTGTCATTGATGTCAAAGGGGGAGAGAGTGAAGTGAAAAATTCCTTGATATTCTTAGGGAGAGCAGTATTTGGAATTTTGGTAGTATGCTTATCAGTCTCGACACTTAGTCATTTTTCTTTAAGTGTTGCCATCAATGCCAAAGGGGGAGATTGTTGGCATATGGTTTTGAGAGATGGTTTATGGCTTCTAGTGTTGTCATTGATGGCAACTGAAGTCATCCCCATAGTCCACAGATCTCTATCCAGTCATATCAATAGAGGAAGTGGAATACTATGTATTACCCACATATTACTTGTGGAATAGGGTATCTAGTCTGATAGCTTCACCAGATCATTATTTTTGTCTTGTGGATCTCTGGAATTGTTTGTTGAGCATGTGGATCATCTTATCATTGATTTTTGTGGTGTTGTGTTAGTTTCTATATGAGTTTGGAGGTCCATTAGGACATTTTTTGTCTATTTGCTTAATAGAGCCGACTCAGTGTAAGTAGTGTGTTGTGGATGTATAAAATGAACTTATTTAAGTTGTTTTCAAATTCAAATGTTTAATTATTGGTCCTAGCTATTATCTAGCCGACTTGTTTGGATATGGATCAAAATTGGTCATGATATGGGTCGACAAGTTGCAAATATTATTTAGTTTTGTTGAGCCGACCTGTGGCGATTAAATCCTTAGTCATAGATATATTTAGATAATCAGATATATCATTGTAAGTGATGAAAACAGTGTATGGGTGTATGTTGTGAATTTCTAAGGAGTGTTTGAGCAATATCATGCATAGTTTCACTTGTGCATAAATATTTTGTGTGCGAACTTGAGCAAAACAGGGCAGAAGTTCGGTATCAGTCATCAAAACAGAAGTTTGTCATCAGAGCTTAATCGGAACTGTAATCTAGCATTGGTAGATGCTATATATTCAGTTCATTCTCTTTCGGATCTATTCCAAAATATTGTAAGGGCAGTGAGTCCATCTTTGAGCAGTGAGCTTGAATGCAAGTGCATTCCCATTTTGTAATACTTCTTTTGAGTATACTTAGAACTTATTGTGGATCGGCCATCCATCGTGGTTTTTCCCCTAACAGGGTTTCCACACAAAAATCCTTGTGTTATGGTTGTGTGGTTTCTTTCTTTTAGTTTCTACATATTGATTTTAATTAAATGTTTTAAGTGGATTAAAGATCAGAATAAAAGGATTAATTTTTGCAGAACACTGATTCACCCCCCCTCTCAGTGTTGCTTATTTCCAACATTTCTAACATATGCATCAGATCTTCCCCTAAGAAATATATGCATATGTACAAAATGAAATATTTAATTGACTCCCCCTAAGTCATGTGTACCAGAGAAAAACCAAAAAATTATACTAGAAACTACTCTACATACTCTGCATATGTACAAAGAATTTGAAACTAAAAACCAGAAATACATAAAGAATAAGAAATGTTGTTGACCAGAAGAGGTTGACTCTTGTAGCTTATGCACATGGTTCTGCCAAACCTATTTACCTTCTTCCCATGTCTTCTTGGCTGCCCCAAGCAATCTGCATTGTGTTTCTAACTCCATTAATATCTCTTCTCCTTCTTCCGGAGTGCTAGGTACCAAATTCATTTGTGTAGCTTTATTAGCACTCAAAAGGGAACTTGAAACAAATATGAATTTGGAATTCACCAATTCCCTTATCTCTCCAAATTTCAAAATGATATGCTTCTTTTGGGTATGTATCTAAACTAATGTCTTATGAAAATCATTTATAACATTCCTTGTATCTCCAACCAGCTCAAGTGTCAGATCATAGGCACTGGAGGAATTGTTGATCTGGGACACAATGGAGTCCATTTCCTTCTTGATGCTCTATGTGGCTCTAAGCCACTTCATGCAATATTGAAATAAAGCCTTTGCCTCATTCACACAAACTTGTGCATCCTTCATGTTTTCTTGAAAAAATTTGTGTGCAAGAGCACACTTCTCAGTAATTTCCAACATCTTTTTATCATTTATTTTCTTTTCAACTTTAGTTTCAACTTGTTCTCTAAGGACAATAACGTACTCTTTAAAAGAATCAATTAATAACTTCAAATTTTCAATACCAGAAAGTGAAGTACCAATGCTTGCACTGGGTATGGCTTCTTGTAATACCTTCACTACTTCTTCCATTATATCTCCACTCTTTTGATGTGTTTATGTGACCTCCTTCTAGGAATATGCATGGAATACATCTCCCAATTGAAACTTGTGGAAGGGGAAAATATTGTCAAGATCTACATTTATCTATTGCATGGGTAGTTGTAGCAGTTGTGTTGATACAACAAGCTAGAACTTGAGCTACATACTTAGTAGATTCTTAAAGGAATCTTTAGAGGAGTTAAAAGATTCACTAGAAGTCTTTATGTTCTTTGCAGCTTTCTCCTTTAACTCCTTTTCCCCATTCTTATCAGAGTTTACTGGATTCTCTTCTTTTGTTTGTGCATCTCCAGATGCATCCTCATTCTTACCTTCATCTTCCTTCTCATTATTTTCTTGTTCTTCTTCCTTCTCTTCTTCAACATTCTCTTCATGATCACCATCCTTATTTGCATTCTCTTCCTCTGTAGACTTATCCATGTTATCCGGTGGAATAACATTCTCTTCAAGTACCAGAGGAGGAGAGGTATCCTCCTTTTCTACATCTTCCTCATCATTTTTCTCTGCTTCATCTTCTTTTTCCAATTCTTCCACATCTGGAGAACATTGTCATGTGTATACCCTTCATTTGTTGCATGCTCATGTTGAGCATCAATATCTTGTGCTACTTCTCCTATAGTGACTTTCAGAGCAGTATCTTTTGAATTCATACCATATTTCTATGCAATGTTTGATATTTTATCAACTTTCTCCTTTTGGAGCCTTTCAAACTCACTTTTATCTCTACCCATAAGGGTAGTTACCCTTTGCTTCACTCTAAATTTTGTGATGTATAACTCAGCCAATGTGGCTTTGTTTTCCTCGGGAAAAGGAGCACCAATCTTCTCTAAAGCATATTCTTTTATCTTTCCTTCTTCTTCAATTGCTTCTTGTCTTCTCTTTACCGAGACATTCCATAGCTCTATAGGAATTTTATTCTCAATATTTTTCATATCAACTTCTAAAACAATAATGTACTTAATGATAACCTCAACAATGGTGGCCTTATCCACCTCATTTGCTTCATCATAGAAAGTTGTAGCTTTTGCAAGCATATCATGTTGTATCATTCCATTAACAAGTGCATCTACCTTCATGGGACTGTGAGCTCTTATTGGAGGTGTTTTCTTTTGCTTCTTCATTTCATCTAAAGTCTCCTTTTGTTTTGTTTTTGATTTTCTCTTCTTTTCTAGAGACCCTTTCTTGGTTGCTTCCCCCTTCTTTCCTCGTGTGTGGATAAAAATTTTCCTCTTTTCTTTCTCTATCTCTTCTTCTTCATTTTTATCTACAATATCTACCTTTTGTTTCTTTCAACTGGCTCCACTCTATGAAGCTTCCTCTTTTATCTTTTGGACCAACTGAGGTCCTTCTTCATCTTCTTCTTTTTCTTCTTTTGCATTCACACTTATATTATTTTCTCTTTCTGATTTTTTCTTTGTTCTCTTCTTTGTAGGCCCCGCAGGTGGTGTTATTGTGGCAGGTTTTTCCTTTTCAAGCCTTGTAGTCTGTACCATCAGAGAGAGTTTCTCCTTTATTGGAGGAATTTCAATTAATTTCCTCTTTTGAAAAACTGAAAAGGAAAAATAGCCTCTTCTTGTGCCTTCAAATCACTAAGACCACTCATAAAGTCTCTAATTTGATGAGCAACTAGTCTACCTTGCAACCATACCACACTTTTAGTTCCAGGGAGTTCCTTTAGGAAATATAAAAGTAGACATACAACCAAGGTTCCATACTTGAACAAATACTTCTCATTTTTTTGTTTGAAGTTCATCAATTGTTGTCTTAAAAGTTCACAAAGATCATAATCAATCCCTTTTTCCACCATTTCATATGGAACACTGATTACAGTGGCAGATATAGAGTTTTCTCTATTTGTGAAGTAGATTTTGTAACCAATCAACATAGTTGCATACTTCGTAGCTAGATTTTTGATGTTATTTACTATTAGAGCCCTCTTGTGATAAGTTGCACCTGTGAGTTCCATTACAACTTCATTATTAACTGATTTTAGCACTGGAACAGGTCTGGTGGAGCATAAACCTATAACCTCTCTAATCATGTCTTTTGTAATCATCCCAGGCATGTCAATCCAGAAAAATTTATCATGAATTTTTCTTAATGCCATTCTCACCCACTTATCATCAAAACAAAAATTTGGAAATCATTTCCATACATTAAGTTTCTTCATGACCAGGTTTTGGTATTCCATTTTTAGGGAAAATTCAGCTCTAGTAAGTTCATTTTCCCATAAATATCCTAGCTTAGTGTAATCAAATTCATCTATCTTTCCACAAGTATAGATCCTTATATCTTCTGTTGGCAAAACTCCATATGGAACATGGGAAAAATCACCTAATGGGTTGTCTTCTATGGTTTAGTAGGGTATTTCTTGAATTTAGGTTGTGGCTTCTCAATAACCTCAATTACCCTCAATGTTGCCATTGCAAAATGAATTCAAACTACTTTCAAACAAATTTCTCTAAAAAACTAGGGAAAAATGGAGATTGTAAATACCTTTTCTTTCACTTGTTGAATTAGGGTTTCAATGCACCAAATCATAAATTGCCTTGACCACTCCAAATCCTTTCTTTGTTTCTTTGCTCCTTCTCAATGCTCATTATGAATGAATTTGGCTAAGTAAAATCACTTATAACCCTTGAATCGGACCTAATTTTGCATTGAATGCTTCAAACAATAAAGCTATCGAACCTCTATTAGTATGCACAATCAACTTCCGATGCTCTGCAAACTTTTGCATTATCATATTATTTCGATATATATCACATATCTTCATGTTGAAGCATCAACACCTCTTCTTTGGTAGGGGATGAGATATTTTCATTAAAGCTCCCCTTGAGCCAAGGCTCTTATCTTATTTTTTTAGAGAAAACATATGCACTAGATGATGGTACAAATTCATCCTTAACCTTAGCCTCTTCCTTCTTTCTCTAAATATTATTCATCTCCTTTTTTTTGTCAAATCAATCTTTTATATTGGTTCATTCTTCTTTACCGAATTATCCTTCTTCATATTTTTGCATCTGCAAAACTTGGAAATATGTCTAGGCCTATTACAATTGTAATATATGATATTCTTTTGACCAGTATTCCTTCCATTTAGTCTATATTTGCATTGATTAGCTTTATGCCCAAATCCATAGCATGTAGAACAGTAGCCATTGAAAGATTGAACCATTCTACCCTTGTTATAGCCATTCATCATTTGACTTCCGCATTCACTAGCTCTATGACCAAATCTCTTGCATGTAAAACATTGACCAAGAAAATATGGAACATTTTGATTCACTTTGCCTCTACACTCCATTGCCTTATGTCCAAATCTATTGCAATAATAATAAAAAACATTAAAATATGGGTACCTTAATGCATTTTATTGTCTGATTGGTGGTCTTCTAGTTTCATTCCTTTGATTATGGATCTGCTTGCCCTTATTCTTCTTCTTTGCAAGCTAATTTGTAGTTTGATCTACTTTTGAAATTTCTCCTGTCTCAAACCCTAATCTATCTTTATCTTTAGCTCCTTTCAAATAATTTACAATCATTTCATCAAGCTTTGTAGCAATCATCTTGAATTTGTCTTCATGACTCCTTTCTTTCTCCAGATTTGATCTCAAATTCACAACTTCTTGTTCAAGCCTTGTGCATTCCTCATATTTTCTTTTTCACCATTGCATTCAAGCATTATTCAAATCTTTTATTTTCTTCAACTTCCACCTTCAAACCGGTGATATTTTCATTTGTTTGCTTCAATTCTCGCATCCTAAGATGACGCTCTCTGGAATCCAAAATGGCCTCAGGTATCAAAATCAATTTCCCCTCATCATCCAGGGGTGGTAAATCAATAGAAGGAGTCACCTGTTGTCCCAACGCCTTTTTGAGGCATGACGCATGGAACACATTGTGAACCTTACTATCCACCAGAAGATCTAACTCATAAGCCACTTCACCGACACATCTAACAACTCTGAAGGGTCCATAGTATCGCGGATTAAGTTTCTTGGTGCCCTTCTTACGAAGGGTGGACTACTTATAAGGTTGAAGCATCAAATACACCAAATCATCGACCTCAAAAGATCGCTCCACTCGCTTCTGATCAGCATATTTCTTTTGCTAATTTTGAGCTTTCTGAATATTCTCACTGAGTGCTCTCATAATGTCCTGGTTCTCCTGCAATAGATCATCAGCACTGGGTACTCTACTATCACTCAGCAATAAATATAGAAAACTCAGAGCATCATATCCATATAACGCTCGGTAAGGTGTCATCTGAATGCTCATGTGATGATTGGTATTGTAGCAATACTCACAAAGGTATAACCACCTCACCCATGCCTTCTACTGCCCTGAACTGTAATTCCGCAAGTATTCTTCCACCCATTTGTTGACTATCTCAATCTGCCTATCTGTCTGTGGGTGGTAGCTGGTACTCGGAGTGAGTTCTATCCTGCAAAGTTTGAATAATTCCTGCCAGAAGTTACTCATAAACCTTTTCTCCCTATCACTAACTATACTCTGAGGCAAACCATTCAACCTGAATACCTCTCGGAAGAACAAATCTGCCACCTGGGTAGTTGTGTGTGTAGTAGTGATTAAGAAGAAATGTGCATACTTCGTCAATCGATCTACCACCACAAAAATGTCATCTTTCCCTTGAGCTTTCGGCAAGCCCATAATAAATTCCATAGACAAGCATTCCCACTTCCTCTCAGGGATAGGAAGCAGCTGGAGTAAACCTGCAGGGTATGTATGTTCTTGCTTGTTCTACTGACAAACAAGGCATTCCCTGCTGGCTCTCAACTCAAACCCCAGTATTTTCTTAAGTCTTAATGTGTTATTTTAATTTTTTAGAAAATGTTTGTAGAAAGAAGAGAAGGTGCACATCATATTAAAGCTTATAAAAATGCAATATAGACATATTATGAGCAACAGATGTAATAGATGTTATTCTGCAATACATACAATGAGATTACAAATGAATCACATACCCGAAATGCTCCAGAATAATCTCCAGATTTGATTTCTCCCTTTCCAAAATAGGATACAAACCCTTAAGGAAGGTAGATGCCAAGAATAAGTCACATTCAGGAGCCAAAGAGAAGGTGTTTCTACTTCAAGTTCACACGCCCAACTTTCAAGAAGGCACATAATCCAATGCAAATGGTATGGCTAAGGAGAAAGAGATGTAGAAACACTGCTGGAGCCACAGATTTGATGAAGAGGATGCCACAAGTGAAGAACCCCCTTCCTTATTGCAAACAACAAGAAATCTGTACAAAGAACTATGATTGAATCATGTAGAACCTCTGAATGAAGCTCTCAACTGCACTGATTCGACTGATCTCTCACAATCTCAAAAGTGCTCAACATCGAAGAGGAATCGTTCTCCAATGGAAAACAATGCTCAAACCCTGATCATAGAGGAAGGCACGAGAAAAATATCCAAGGCAAAGTTGAAATCTTCAAGAATAGGGTTTCTCATTGCCAAATTGCCTTATATCAAAAAGGCACGCATTTCCAAGATGATACGCCACTTTCATCATTTAAATATTTTAAATTATAATTTAAGTCACTTTCAATAGTTTGACTTAAATAAAGTGGGCACCCTTTTATATTTTAAGTGATTAAAATATTAAATCACCTTTATAGAATATTTAAGTGATATAAAATGTATAAAGTCAATTTGACTTTATAAAAAGGCATTAAGTTAATTAATTAACTCAAATCACTTAAAAATCCATAACTCGCTCAATACTCCAAATATTCTCGTGCTGTCAGAAGTTGTCAACCCCTGAACTGCTATCGCCTATTGTGAACCAATCGTTGGGCTCTGAAAATGAGAGTGATCATTGACTTCCTTATTCCTTTCTCTAAACTTATTGATTTTCTCTCTCAGTTTCTTAATGCATTCATCTACTTCTTTGGAATTTTCTTTCAAATCTCTATTTTCTCCTTTAGTTATTTCCAAATCTTCAAGAGCAACTTTGATTTCTCCATCTTTGTCAAGCATGCAATCTTCTTCTATGAATCCAGCAATAGGAATCTCTTCCATAGGAGTAGGTAGTCTTCTAACAACCATGTGTTCAACCTCCAAGATCTTCCCCAAGTGGTTAAGCTCCTTCCAAGGAACCAAGATTTGATACCAATTGTTGAACATCTAGAATACTGAGAGGGGGGTGAATCGGTATTCTTTTAAACCATTCAAATATTTAAACATTTGATCCACATAGAATTTTCAATTACAGTAATGAAAGAAAGCATAAAAAATACAACATCACATAACACATGAACACCAGGATTTTTACATGGAAAATCCAAAATGGGAAAAGCCATGGTGAAGATTAGCTTGCAATATATTATAACTAGTTATAGTATATTTATAAAAGTTCTCACTATAGGTGGAGTCATTGTCTAAGTGGACTCACTGCCCACTAAGAGAAAGAGAGATAGAAGAAATTTTGTGGCTCGTAGCCTAGATTGAATTGTTACAATTGCATCTATATTATGCATGATATATAGTTCCAATGAAGCTCAATAAACTGAATTTACACACTTCATGTGTTTATGATCTAACACTCTGCTTTCCAATCTGCTTAATATTCACAAATTAGATTCACAATGCTCTGATAATATTCGCCCAATTCGCATCACATACATGTCCTACATACCTCAAAACATCAAGAAGGATCTAGCTTAAATATTTACTTGAAGCATAACATCAATTAGGATGGCTTAATTAGATGTATCATACAAGATAGACAAAATATAACTTGTCAGCTCAAATACTTCCACACACACCTTGCGCCAAGATTCAATCCTTAAATCAATTTGAAATAGGTCGGAATGGACCTATAATAGCTCTCACATAACTCCACAATACTTAATTAATATTTTCGGACCTTTACACCTATTAGGTCGGCACCACAAAAGACCTAATACAAAAAATTCTCCAACTATATACCCATATTCAGACATGCATACCTCAAAACATCATGCCAACTAGAATTCACACTCTATTGACATCTATCAACATCTCCTTAATTCCACAAAGTCAAAATCTTATATGTGGAGAAGTGCATACCCTCATATTCACATGCACTGTATATGGAATGACTATAATTTGTCATGCCAATTTTTTATTCATAACTTTCAAACCAAGAGCCAAAACAAGATGAAATTCTTGAATTGGATGACTCTATCAACCAAAAAAATAATGTTAGAAGCACAGAGTGAAATTTTCATTAGCAGACCAGTGTGGATCCAAAAACTAGATGCTCTGTTACACAAAATTATCAAAATAGACACTTAGTCAATTTCCATCACAATCATCTTCACTAGATCAAACCATCTTGCAAAATTTCCTTCCACAAACATCCCAAAGCAAGTTAGAACCAACCAAAATGATTTGCACCATGATCTCCACATCAAAGACACAATGTTGAAATCAATGATAACACTACAAAGCATAACGATATACCTTGTGCTTGTCCCTCATGCTCATGTTGCCAAGAACTGCATCAATGACAAACTTCTCATTCTTCTAACATACTATTTGTTCCCACTTGTTGCTTCTTGTTTCTAGGTGTTTGTTGTATTTATTTAGTAGTTTGGTGTTCATCTTGGGTGCAATTTTAGTGTTGTTAAACTAGCATGAGTTTCACAACTTGGTATCCTATTTCCAATACTTTAGCGAGATGTAGTTTGAGACTCATGGCATCTCACATTGCTAGTACATTTGCTATGGATCATGGTTCCTCTAACCCTTTCACACCAAGTCTTGTCAATTTACTCAACCCATTTTGGACTACATCCATGATGCCACAATTCCCATGACCTTACCATCAACCACTATCATTGATGTTGAAACCATGGTGGCTCATGTTCCTCAAGAGAAACTAAAACAATTAGACAAAACCTTAGAAAAACTTCAAGACTATGTGAGCACATAATATATCATTAGTACAACAATCCTTACCATAGATAATATTAGAAAAATTCTTGATAATGATCGAGGATTAGAGGTAGTGCATAGTATATCCCACATCATAGACAATCATGTGCCTACAATGGCTAGTTGCACTCAAGATTTGGGGTATACTCAAAGCCAAGGAGGAAGTCAAGTTTATCTCCCTACAACTATAGCCTCTATTTCTACATATACAAACACAACGGTTACCACAATGATGCAACCAAGCAACAACATAGCTCCAACCTTGGGTATTTCCAGTGGGAATTCTTATAGTTTTGTGAACTCAAACATCATATCTCCAAACCCATAACCCCTCAATAACTTGCAATATAGATCTCCACCTAACACATACACACTTCCACCATATTCACCCCATTCCCAAAATACCAAAAGCAATGATTATGTCATAAACCAACTCTTGCAAAATGTGACATCCCTTCAGCAAAAAATATCAACATTTAACCAAACTCAAAATGGACAACCATCACAATATGTCAAGAGAAACCCATTGTCATTTGAGATATTGAAAGCACAAATGCCATAAAACATAGAGATACTCTTCTTTGAGAAATACAATGGTAAAGGAGATCCTAGCAACCATATATCAGCATGCACAACCTTATGTAGTGACTTCATTTTCGAAGATAAGCGCTTGGCTAAGATTTTTCCTCAGTCATTGAACATGGCCTTGGAGTGGTTTTTTTCATTACCGAATAACTCAATTCACTCATTTAATGAGCTTGTTGATGATTTCCTCAACCATTTCCAAGTGAAAATTGGTCCCAAGATAAATATAACTAATTTAATGTGATGCAAACAAACACAAGGTGAAAAGGTCATGGATTTCATTAGCTGCTATCTGTCGATACTATCACAAGTTAATCTCAGTCTTCCTGATGTAGAAATACAAAGGATGTTCATTGACAGCTTACAGGAAACAATAAGAGAAAAAGTCTTATTATAGAAGTTTCCATCCTTTACAAGTTTGTGCAGACGCTTCGTGATTATCATAATTCATTTAATAAGTATGAGGCATCTTCATCTAAACATACTGATAATTTTGAGCCTACACATCAAAAAAATTATCAACAATTTAAGAAACCAGACAAGAGCTTTTTAAAGATAAATCCATATCAAAAAAACTATGTTGAACCTCAAGTTGTTGCCATAAGTTCTATCCCTTACAAATTTTGACCTAGGGATAGGAAATTTACTCCATTACCTGATTCCCTTTATTTAGGCATGTTGTGAATTTTGAGTAAGAATCTAATTCATTTACCTCCCATCAAACCTATGGACATAAGCAAACCCTTATCTCCAAATTATAACCCAAATGCCTTTTTCCAATATTACCGACAAAGTGGACATTACACCAAATGATGCATGCATCTTAAACATCAAGTTCAAGACCTCATTGATTCTAATCATATCTACTTGGGAGGTGTTAATGACAAAGGTAATAAGTTAGTTGCTCCACCCAACCAAAATTTACAAATTTTCACCAACCCAATGCCAAATCATTCCACTAAGTTTGTAAAAGCTAGTGAATTCAAGAATGATGTGATGAATGTTGATAAGATTGAGGACATAATTGATTATAATAATGATGATAAGAGTAATAATGAGGATGACCTACATGATATGGTTGGTCTCATAGATGTCCAACCTTGTAAGGGCCAAAATAATTTGCTACCTAACATTGCTTTCACACATATTGATTCTTCTATGCATACACCCAATGGTCCTCTTTATATTGTTAGACACATTAATGATAAGCCCATGAATTGGATACTTATTGATCCTGTGTACATAGAGAATGTGATCACCAATGAATTCTTGTTTGAGTATGAACTTTATAAAGATTCTTATGAGCACTCCAAAGAACGGATAAAAAAACATAATGGTTTTTCTTGCCCTACAATAGGTTCAATCACTAGATTCCATTAAAAGTTGGAGCAAAACAATTAGATGTGTTATTCTCTATCATCCCAACGTTGGACGGTCAATTCCATGTGAAGCTAGGCTATCCATTGCTATTCTCCATGAATTTTGTCTCGTCGGTTATTCATAAGTGCATAAAGTTTCCCTTTTAAAATGAGATATTTACAATGTACCATAGTGGATTCAATCCTTTTTCTTCTCACAGGAATTTTTCATTGGATTTATTTTGGATTGGACCTATGAAACTAGTAAAGCCTCGTGAAGATTTATTTTTCAAGTCATATCAAAGTTTAAAGCAAAGTGCATAGCAGAGTTATATCTTAGTAATATTCTTGATTATGATAGGTCCATGGTTGTTCCTTCTCTCCAGCCTACCATTGATGAACCTATAATTGATCCAAAATCCCTTCTAGATACCCGAGATAGGTACAATACATTTCTTCCACCCATCTCCTACAAAATACCAAGAGATAATAAAATGATCCCTTTATTCTTCCAAAGACAAAAACAAGTCTATAGACCAAAAGAGACAATGGTTTCCCAACCCCCAATGGTTCCTTCAATTCCTTCCCAAAGGGAAGAAAATAGACCAATGGTTGATAAACCTACTCTTACCCCATCACAACTTGAAAACCATGCAAAAAGAAACCGAAGTGCTAAAGAGAATAGTCGTAGACATCATGCTATTTCCCATCAATTGGAAAAAAAAGAAAGAATAAAGCCACACCCATGGAAACAACTCAAGAATAAGTCAAAATTCCACCAAAACAAGACATATTTAACTAAAAAAAGAGGTGAAACAAGAGAATTTACATGCAATAATCACAAAACCTCCTATTGTGATCAATTTGGATGATGATGATGAGATTGCTAAGATTGATGAAGAAGTGTATGATGAGATGAATTTGTTATTCTCCATTTCTATGAATGTAGATGGGGGAAACCATGATGATCCTCCTGATGAGAGTGACCCACCACATGTTGAACCTGATGATGCTCCTAGTATGACACTTTTTGTAGTCCCTTTGGCTAGTTATCCACCTATCATGTATGATGAGCAAGATTGAGATGCAAATGACTTGCTTTAGGTTGGCTCACATGTGACATACTATTTTATGTTTGATCATGTGTTCTTTTGTGTTTGCTTGCACATAATGTAATCTCTTTTGTTGTGTTGCTTGGTGTATCTTTATGTTTGTGAGTTTTCTTTGGATGAACCTTGTTGCTCTATTGGTGCAAGGATAAAATGGAAATAAACCTGTCATGAGATTCTTCTATTTGTGTCTCAACTCTTCTAGATGTCTTAAACTTTATATTTTCTTTTTTTCTTGTTTTTTCCTTTTGGGGATGATGCAAGGCATTAAGACATTTAGGTCTCTTCCATGTTGACCCAAAATATTCTTTGACTTATCTCTCTATGTGTCATTCCTCCTTTGTGCTCATTGTTCCATGTGTATTTTGGGAATGATGTCAGTTTTTAGATCTATTATATTAATATAGCAAAGACGTATACTAACCCCAAATTCATGAATCCCTTAGTGTACCTTTTTATGTTGTTCATGGCATTGTATTATGGGGGCAACACCTTATCATGATATTGGAAACATATCATTGGCATAGGGATTTCCAAATAAGCTCTTATGATATTTTGTTACATGATATTTATCACTTTTCTACTTTAAAGTAATTGCTCACATCATGGTGTTTAGAAATTTCTTTAATGTGGGGGCACACATTGGCATTATTTTTTCTTTGCTTTGTTCACAAAGGTTGAACTTAGTGATGTATTGAAATTGACACTTGGCATATTTTTTCTTTACTTTGTTCACAAAGGTTGAACTTAGTGGTGCATTGACATTTGACATTTGACATTTGATATTTTCTTGGCTTCACTTTGTCCACAAAGGCTGAACTTGGTGTAAGCATTGGCATAGCATTTTGATCATTTTTTAGCACTTTATCAAGGTTATCAGAGAGTATAACTCTTGGTATGGAACTATGGGCACACCTTGTAGACCTAGTGTGTTTTTCTCATTTTGCTACCTATTTTGGGAGCTCACCTAGTGAAAAACAATCCTCACTAGCTTGTGTGTCTCCTAGTTTGTGATTCACCTAGAAAATATCAAAATAGAATCTATGGCGTGAGTCATGAGCACCTTTTGTATGGAAACGTAGAATAATATAACTTTCTAGTCCATCCCCTTTTTTCCTTTCTCTCTTTTGCATTTACTTCATCATTGTATGTTTGTGTATCTTTTCTTGTTGCATATCATGTGTGTTCCTTTGTTCCTATGTTGGTTTTCCATGGGATTTTAGATCTTGGGGGCTTGGACACCTCCTTGATCCTGATTCATCCTATCTTTTCAAAATTTGTACAATTGAACCCCTCTTGACATATATTTCTCTACTTTAGAGAAAGTTTGAGCATAAGTTCATACTCTCACTAAAGTGAGGGTTAAATGTAGCGTAGAAAATTGTATACCTTTACAATTTCACATTGTATTTTGGCCCCTTAATTTATTGGACTTAGTTAAGCTTCTAATTTTCCAAATTATGCATTCCAAAGCCTAATTTTATTATTTCCTAAGGATGACAAGTATTAAATAAATGTATCCAATCATTAAATTGTCCCTAATTTTGAGTGTCCTAGAAATTTGGGCCAAGACCCATTGTGAATGGTTCCCCCTTCTTAGCCGGAACCCAAATTCAAATATGTTTTTGAAAATATTTTAATATCCAAAATTCAAATATGAAGTATCGACTTTTGGAATCTATTTTTTGATAAAATAGATAAACACCTATAAATACCTAGTTATTTTATCATTTGAAATCTAGCACACACTTTCTAGCATTCAAGAGCCAAATTTATTGTCAAGAGTAATTCAAAAGCAACATTATCATTCATTACTACAAAAATTCAAGATTCAACATCATGTCAAAGTTTATGTGTGTTCATGTTATTGTCTTGTGAAGGCTAACATTGTTATAGGTCTCCAAGCATCCAAGCATTTAAGCATTCAAGCAAATCTATCAAGCAAGATCCAAATCCTCGAAGAGATGTGCATGACTTCAGTCCTTCAAGGAAGACATTGAAGGGTGGTGAGTTGTAGCATTTTGTTCATTCATCATTTCCTTCCTTTCCATTAAGGTTTTATCATTAGCATTGTCGTTGTGGAAGTGGGAACACTTAAACAAGGTTTGACTAAAGCAAACCCCTATATGAGACAACATTTTCCCTCTTTGTGAATGTGTAGGCTATAGATTTTAAGTGGATTGAAGATATCTTGAAGGAAAAATTCTCCATTATTGCATTTGTTGTCATCAACCTTGTTAAGACATGGAAACTCATTTACAAAATTTACTGACAATATTCCAATAGTGGGACTAGTGGGAAACAAAATCTTAGATCCAATATTAGAAGACTGTAAAAATAATTTCAGGGCCCCCTATCAAAGACCCCATTTGCCCAAGGGTGACCCAGTCTTGTTACAACACTCAAATTCAAATTTTGGTGACAGGTACACATTAGTTTGTAACTTTCGGATCCACCTACAAATTACTGTTTTAGTCTTCTTACTTTCAGGAAATTTATATTCATCATATTAGGTCATTTAGTCTACTTAAGTCATTTATTTAAAATCGTTTCTAAATAATTCCTAAGACTCAAAGTGATGCAAATCTAGGTCTGATTGACTCACCTTGGGAACTGAAAGTCAATCTAGATGCACTTTGTTGATTTGCATCCTAATGAAATCCTAGAAATGATGGAAGGTACCTTAGGTTATGAGTTCTAATCTTAGGACCACCCTGGCATTTTTTATGTTTCATATTTTAATTAATCAAATCATTATTTTAATTGTAATTATTATGTTTAGAGCTAGAATTCTAGCCAAGGGTAGAATTAGAGTTAAATTTAGGATAAGAACTAGAATTAGGCTTATAATTAAGATTAGGATCAAGGTTAGGGTAGAATTAGAATAAGGGTTTGAGTTAGGATTAGATTTTGAATGAGAGTTAGAATAAAGTTTATTTTTATGATTACAAAATGTAAACAAGTATCTCCTTATCACACTTGAAAAGTTGTTTTATGGCTTAAATTAGAGATACGTTTAGAGTTAGGTTTAGAATTAAAATAACAATTAGTGTTACAATTATTGTTATTATGGTTAGAATTAAGATCGGAGTTAAAATTAAATAAAAATATCTCTTGTTCAAAATAAAATATAGATAAATAATAAATATATATTATTTTAAAAGATATGATTGTTGAGCTTTTTCATTTATTTTAGATATATCTTATTGAATTTCAAATTATTTAAGAATTAAATTATTTTATATACTTATAAATATTTTGCTTTGAACAGTTAGTCTCAATTGCACGTAGTATGAATCAAACTTGGGGTTGAGGTCAAATCTAACAACTATAATTTTCACAATGCTACAAACATTAGAATAGATTAAACTTGCAAGTGTCTATTGATCTCAACTTATTATTGACCTATCTATGTGTCACCACATAACACTTATTTTGTTAATGATGTTCAATTAAAACTAATACCACTTTTATTTTATTAATGACATTCAATTAAAACTAACAATTTCACCTTGGTGTGCAATGGGTACGCCGAAGAGGTGTGGAAGGTTAATTATGGAAAAAATAGGTCCATTTTTTGTATACATTTGTGTAACACATGAGATCTAATGATAGATCATTTAGCAATTATGCATTCAGTTAGAGGGATTGAAACACAACTGAAATAAAACCTTTGAACTAGGGAGATAATTAGGCTCCATTATCAATAGGCTAATGTTGTGATTGCAATAGGGAGAGAGGGAGAGATAAAGAGGAAGAAATTCATATTTGGATTTAAACCTGACAATTGCTTGGAAATTTTTTAAGTCTTTTCAACAAATCCATTTTGTGCATATCCTGCAATCCTCTACAGTCCATGATACCGCATCTCTTTGAGACATCTTGTCAAACACTAGGACAATTGCAACTATTGACAAAATTCCTCTATTCCAAAGTCCCCATTTTTGTATAGGCAAAGAATGTTTACTATATAATATTGTAGTAACAAGTATAATTATATTATATATAATTTAATTTGTATTATACAGAGTATATATTATTTTTTGTATTATATTTAATTGTTTTTTTAATTTGTATGAAAGAAAATTAGAAAGGACACACAGTGGTGAAGAGAAAACCAAAGAATAAACAATTGATCCATAAAAGCTACATCAGTATTACCGCGGTGGTAAGTGGAGCTATATCATTGGCATTTTTATTCTAAACTTCCAAGAAAAAATACAAGATAACTTTTTTTATTCCACTAATTGTATTTTGTAGCTACTTGGAAATTGTCAAAAATGTCTCTTGCTAGGAATTAATGATCTCTGTAAAAGAAACATTACCAAGCATGCAGAAAAGGTTTCGTCATTTTTAGTTACTCACCAGCAACCTCCATTTTCAATCCCTATCAGCAGAGTTACCAAATATTTCCCTTCTCTCGCCCAAATACTCGTATCCCCATAATCGTATTCCATAAGCCAAGATACTATATCTGGATTTATTTTTATAGGAATCCATATCTGTGCCATACCCAAACGTCTAGGGGAGAGGACCCAATAGTTGAGCATGTTTCAATAGTTGTGAGTGTACTTGTCATAATGTGTTCAATAATAGAACATATTCTCACTATTGTTTGAATATAAAAATATCAATAAATATTTAAAGTGTCAATCATAGTTTAATCTAACGTGTGACATTAATACACAAAAATTAGTAGAACTATGTTTTACAATGAAATAATAGCATGCTTCAAAGAACAAAATAAAAGCAAATATTATGATATTGTCTGTAATCTTCCTATTTTATTCTTCATTTGTGCAAATGATTTCATTGCAAATTTTCTCAGCCGAAATGGATTTTCTCTATTATGTGTTGCTTCAATTTTTGAACATGTTTGTTTGTTTCAATTTTTCATTTATAAGTGTTTCAGATCTCTATTATTGGAATTCTATTTTTGCACTTGACCTATATACTACTATGTTCTACAATGAAATAATAACATGCTTCAAAGAAAAAAATAAAAGCAAATATTATGATATTATGTGTAATCTTCCTATTTTATTCTTCATTTGTGCAAATTATTTCTTTGTAAATTTTCTCAGCTGAAATGTATTTTCTCCATTATGTGTTGCTTCAATTTTTGAACATGCTTGTTTGTTTCAATTTTGCATTTATAAGTATTTCAAACCTCTATCATTGGACTTCTATTTTTGCACTTGTATTTGTATATTGATAGTCATTCTAGATGACAACATTGCTTGCAAAGTGCATTGAAAAGTTCTTAACATTGTAATCTATTAGTTGGTGACTGTTTATGAAATTGGAGACTGCTTATGAAATACCCACCCAGTTTATTGATCAGTTCTAGAAACCCCACAAAATTGATGGGTATATAAACACTTGAGGCTAACTTCTATTAACTCCAATTTGTTTAGATAATTGTCAAATATATTGCAGATAAATCTAACCTTGACACTCAATAGCCTAGTGTGGATGAATTCAAGATGTAGCTTCCACTTCTACTTAGAGTAGAAGTAACTAAGAAAATGTTAGATATAACAAAAATGGAGCAATCCATAGCTCAATAACCAATAATGAGACAAAATCTTATGTATATAAGTTTCTGATTTGTGATGTTTTTATGGTGTTATATCAATTTTATGTATTAAAATGTTGTTGATGGTGTTATATCAATATTATGTTGATAATGTAATAGAGGATATGGCTATATTGGTAGGATAATCATAAGTATAGTTGTAAGCTCTAGGAGATGCATTTTTAAATACCTAGTAATAACTAATAGGACTACACGTCTAAGAATTATTGTATGAGGCTGCATAATTGGTGCAGGAGCACCTTTGCAAAACCATGTTCCTATTTTGGGAAAATTGTGAAAATTTGATATCTTTAATTTGTAATGAGATTAAAAGAGTCACCTTGTATATTTATAGATCATTAAAGGTCATTAGGTTGGTTCAAGTTTATTTTTTTGTGTGGAAAAATGTAAAAAAATGTAAAAGATGTAAAGTTGTCAACAAATATTGACAAAATTACACAATTATGTAAAAGTTGCATTAAGAAGTTGAAGGGCCATTATTAGTTCTAAGCATTAGGAAGTAGTTAGAAGGTTAAAATACAATTTAAATTCCTTTATAAAGGCCTTGTAAATCATTTTGAAGGTGTGGGTTATTGAAGGAAAGAATTTAGATGAATAAAATCATAGTTTTTTGCATATTTCTTCAAAATTTCTCTGATTTATGTGGTTGTACGAATCTGTACATACTCATATGCAAGTTTGAATGTTTTTCAACGTTATTGGAGTCAATCACCTTCCATTTAGTTTTATTTCCATGCAATTTTTCCTCGTTTTGAGTGAGATATTAGATTTTTACTAAAAGCAGTTGAAACCCTTGTTTAGGGTAACCAGTAAGCAAGAAATTAATGTTTCCCCTTGATTACCTGGTGGAATCTCCTATTTTTTTGTGAGATTACTATTAGATGCATGCTCTTTCATATTCAATAAGTTTCAGGTCGAAGAAATAAGGTCTAGGTGTGGAGAATTGAAGCCAAAGGCTGCTACAGTCTGGAAAAATATGTAATTTTATGCCTAGTTTGAAACGGTAAAGTCTTTATTTGAGCACTTTTTCTCAAAGCAACCTATACTGATATTTTGATATGTTTTAAAACTCTTAAATGGGTATCCAAAAATTATATCACATTTTGGAGATGAAGCCTAAAATGAAAATAAATCTTTAGCAGACCTAAGAGGAAATTTACTAGTTTTGAAGTCAATATGCGAAGGATTTGTCTTCAAAATGAATGATTTGTGTTTTTGGGTTGCATGAGGGGTCCAACCATGTTGTGATAACTTTAATGAAGATGTATTAATATTTGGATTTATTATTTAAGCCTTGGGAAACAAAATTGGTGTTTGAGTGCTTGAGATAAGTGATTTGTGAAGGGAAAAGTAAACTAATGATGAAGAATCAAACAAAGATGTTTTGAGTCTTGACAAAGCAGATTGTG
Source organism: Sequoia sempervirens (assembly GCA_007258455.2). NCBI lineage: Eukaryota > Viridiplantae > Streptophyta > Pinopsida > Cupressales > Cupressaceae > Sequoia > Sequoia sempervirens. The sequence continues at coordinate 339,434,477 of VDFB02047230.1, forward strand.
AAAGTTGGTTTTCTTCCTTTGTATTGCATCAAAGTGGTATCAAAGCTCGGGAAATATTTGGGCTGGTGAGTTGTAGTTGTGCTTTTGTGTTTGGTGTTGTGTTGTGGTTGTGCAGGTTAGGAAGAACCTGGTTGCTACCAAGAGAAGGCAGAGAGAAAGTTGAGAAAGTTGGAAGCAAGAGGAAGCTTGCTTGAAGAGGAAAATATGGAAGTGATAAGAAGATGTTTGCAGGTAGAGAAAGAGAGGAAGAAGAAAAAGAGACAAGAGAAGATGGATAAAGAGGTTGTTGAGTTGAAGCAAGAGTTGAAAAGGTTTGAAGAAGAGTTCCAAGAATCCATGAAAAAGATGGAGCAGATCATTGAGGAAATGAAAATTTGGCACTTGAAGGTTGAGAAAAGAGTCACAAGGCCCATACAGAAGATTGTTAGAAGGAGAAGACAAGCAAAAAGACAAATGAAGATGAAAGAGAAAGAAGAAGAAGTGTTTGAAGATGCAAGTGAAGAATTGAAAGATGATGAAGACAAAGATGTTGCAGCTATGAAGGACCTGATTTCCAAGAAAGAAGACTTTGAGTTTGTGACAAGGATAGATGAAGAAATGATCAAGGATGAATTGCTTATGGAGATTTGCAAAGAATTGAGAAAAGATGGACGTATTATGGTTTGTTTAGTATGTCATTTCTTTATTACACTAATGATTTGGATAGGAAACCATTTGAAGATTAAAGTGCAATAGTTTGGAGAAGGATAAGGTGTTGAAATGAAGATTGAGAAACATCAAAGTGTTGGCAAGCAGAATGGAAGCCTAATTTTCATGGACAAGATGAAGCCCAAGGTGAAGATGAAGGTGATTAAATCTGTTTAAGGTGGCAGAGCATACAAGGAGATGAAGAACTATTGTATGTCATTTCTTTATTACACTAATGATTTGGATAGGAAACCATTTGAAGATTAAAGTGCAATAGTTTGGAGAAGGATAAGGTGTTGAAATGAAGATTGAGAAACATCAAAGTGTTGGCAAGCAGAATGGAAGCCTAATTTTCATGGACAAGATGAAGCCCAAGGTGAAGATGAAGGTGATTAAATCTGTTTAAGGTGGCAGAGCATACAAGGAGATGAAGAACTATTGACAACTTCCAAATCCAAGCGGACTTGGATTCTTTATTTGGTCAGAAGTTTGGTGCAGGAGCACCTTTACAAAACCGTGTTCCTATTTTGGGAAAATTGTGCAAATTTGATATCTTTACTTTGTAATGAGATTAAAAGAGTCACCTTGTATATTTACAGGTCATTAAAGGTCATTAGGATGGTTCAAGTTTATTTGTTTGTGTGGAAAAATGTAAAAAAAATGTAAAATATGTAAAGTTGTCAACAAATATTACAAAATTACATAATTAGTAAAAGTTGCATTAAGAAGTTGAAGGTCATTATTAGTTATAAGCATTAGGAAGTAGTTAGAAGGTTAAAATACAATTGAAATTCCTTTATAAAGTCCTTGTAAAATTTTGAAGGTGGGTGATTGAAGGCAAGAATTTAGATGAATAAAATCACAGTTTTCTGCATATTTCTTCAAAATTTCTCTGATTTTCATGGTTGTACAGATCCTTTTGACTCATATGCAGGTTTGAATGTTTGTAAATGTTAAGAGGATTCAATCACCTTCCATTTAGTTTTTGTTTCATGCAATTTGGCCTCGTTTTGAGTGAGATATTGGATTTTCACTAAAAGTAGTTGAAACCCTTGTTTAGGGTAACAGTAAGCAAGAAATTAATGTTTCTCTTTGATTACTTGTTGGAATCTCCTGATTTTTTGTGAAATTACTCTTATATGCATAATATTTTATATTCAATAAGTTTTAGGTCGAAGGAATAAGGTTTAGGTGTGGAGAATTGAAGCCAAAGGTTGCTACAGTCTAGAAAAATACATAATTTTATGCCTAGTTTGAAATGGTAAAGTCTTGATTTGAGCACTTTTTCTCAAAACAACCTATACTGATCTTTTGATATGTTTTAAAACTCTCAAATGGGTATCCAAAAAGTATATCACAGTTTGGAGATGAAGCCTGAAAGGAAAATAAATCTTTAGCAGACCTAAGAGGAAATTTATTAGTTTTGAAGTCAATATGCGAAGGATTTGTCTTCAAAATGAATGATTTTTGTTTTGGGTTGTATGAGGGGTCCAACCATGTTGTGATAACTTTAATGAATATGTCTTAAGCCTTGGATTGATTTTTTAATTCTTGGGAAACAAAATTGGTGTTTGAGTGCTTGAGATAAGTGATTTGTGAAGGGAAAAGTAAACTAATGATGAAGAATCAAACAAAGATGTTTTGAGTTTTGAAAAAGCATATTGTGAAAGTTGGTTTTCTTCCTTTGTATTTCATAAATAATAATATGTGGTATACTGAATGTAGAGAAATAACAATAATTATTGTATGACCCTGCACAAAGTTATGTTTATATACATAGTACCCTTGCCTAGTTGAGTAATAACAGTTTCCTTGACAAGGGCATAAATTTTTTATTTGAAAAGGCAATCAAGGAGCAAAAGAGGGCATACACCCAAGTATTCTACTTAACCAACAAGCACAACCATCTTATGATTGATCTAACCATCAGTAACAGTTTCCTTGACAATCATCTTGTGGTTAATGTTTAAATCATTTGCAAGGTAAAGAAACAGGTATTCAGGAACTCAGATAAAAAAAAAAAATTAGGAAACCGATTCTCTTTGGAAAGAAGAATGTGAAAAAAATGTAGTGAATTGTCATTTTTAGTCTTGGATAGCCTGTATATAGGAATGTTACTTGGACTGATATGCATTATTTCATTCGTTTATGCTTTTTTGGGTCTCTATTTAAGAAGATTGGAAATATTGAAGTAATGTTTTTTCTACTTATCGCACTTCTGATCATTTTAATATAAAAAGTGCGATCTTTATATAATCACACAAATTGTGGTCATTCTGTCAAAGAAGAACCAAAGCTCAAACACTGTATGTGAAAGTAATGGATAATTGATATATTAAATGCCTATTGTGCTAGTGCTCACATAGAATAGAACAAATAATCATTCATAATCAGCTACACCACACAAATTCTCATGGACAAGTAAAAGAGGGATATCATTTACAACTTAAATTATGTTAAATTTGTTATGTTTTATTAATTAAATAAGAAAAAAATTCAAGAAGGTGAATAAGATAATTCAAGGAAATATTCAATGGACTTTATAACATGCTTGAATGTTAAATTACAAGAAATAAATGTTATTTTTTATACATTTTATTACTTAAAATAAGAAAAAATTCAAGAAGGTGAATGAGATAATTTAAGGAAATATTTAATGAAATTTATAACATGCTTGAATGTTAGTTACAAGAGTATATTATTTCACTGATAAACTTATTGAATATGTTCCATATTTCAAAATTGAAGAGAAAAATATAGAAGAGTTACATTTCAAATTAAAAACTGGGAACTCTTTTTATTGCAGGTCTCACAACAGCATTCCCATCAAAGAATCCCTAAAACAACCCATTTGATGTGCAGTTCCAATTGAACACATTCCACATTTTGAAGCCCCACACTTCTTGTACCATATTTCCATACACACACTTTATACATGAAGAACCAAAATCCATATTTTGAAGCCCCAAACACACTTCTTGTACCATTTGTCCATCCACACACTTTATACATGAAGAACCCTCATTCTTTAATACGAAATATGGTGATGGATTAGCCTTTAGCATCTTCACAATGCTTGCAAGATCTCCCAAATCCACTTTAGCATTTCCAATTTGGTCATTTCTACTCATCCCACCCTTGTCAAATACTTCTTGTATCATAACCAAAACTATAAGCACTAAGAGACTGGTTAAAAAACTTATGATCTTTTTAAAACAAAATCAAAGAGCTTAAAAGGTCGAGGCTTAGTTAGTGAAAAAGCTTATTTATACAACCAACTCAATCCCATGGACACCTAACAAAAATTATGGCCAAGTTCAATGACAACTAAGAATCATTGGTTCACATATCACAAACAACCAAATCGATTCCTTTTGTAATATGAAGCTTTAGAATAGCCACAACATCCATCATTTGCTATAAAAGTATTGTGCAATATAGAGATCTAATTTCTATTCAATAATTTTGATACAAATATATCTAACCCTTGAAAAGAAATTGATTTGTGTAAATGTGGGTAGAACTAATACAAATAGCAATCGATATACTCCATAACTGATGAAGATCAGCCTCTGCTCGTTAATTGTAGTCTTTGTTTCATGGACACCATATAGGAAGCTGCTAAGGCATACACATTTGGGATTCTGCACTTTCAATATAACCACTAAAATTTTTCAACCAAAAAGCAACAAGAAAGTGTTCCGGGTAGCATAAAGTAGCATATCAAATGTCCCATTTGGTAGTTCTAATAGTTTAAGTAGTCGTTGGAACAAATCTAGAGACATCATCAAATAACTCTCACGGCTCCTCTTCTTCAATGTTGTCACAATGCAATATGCAAGAGCAAAACCTTACAGGCACTCAATCTGATAGCCTGGGGCCCTGGACAACCACCCGCACATCATGGTTGTATTTTTTACCCCATATTTATCAACTCATAGAAAAAGAGTCAAGACCCAAGAATAGCAGGTTGAGAAGGAAGCACGAAAATGGCATGGTTTTCTTGTCCAAACACTTATAGTTGCAATCATCTTACCTTGCCTTGACACTTTCATCGAATCATGGACCTAAATTTTACCTTCAGATATTATATGGCCTAGATGTGGATTTCTCGCAACATTCTACAAATGAATTCTTGTATAATTCCACCTTTGTCACATCTACATAAAACATTTCATAATAAAATCAAAAGGAAGAGCAGAGAGGATTTTCCTAAAAATACAATAATATTTTTTCAACCAACCCCACCAGGTTATTGCTTTCTAAGCAGAGAATATTTTACTTCAACACCCACACGCATGGTTTTTCAACCAACTTACTTGAGCATGTTGCTTTTTGAGTACAGGGGATTTTATTTACACATACTTTTTTGACCAAATCACTTGGGTATTGTTTTCTAAGTAGAGAGGATTTTATTTACACATACTTTTTCATCCAAATCACTTGAGTATATTGCTTTCTGAGTAGAGAGGATTTTACTACATATGCACATCCTTTATCAACCAACCTACTTGGTTATATTGCTTTCAACCCAAAAAGGCTCAAGACATTACAACATGCTCAACAGAGTAGAGTGGATTTTACAAAATAACACTTGCACATGCTTTTTCAATCAATCTGCTAGCATATATTGCTTTCTTAAACAACCTATATGTCCAATATTCATAAAAGGATTATAGTTACTATAGTAGTACTTTTTTGAGAGCTCCCTCAAAGAAACAACAAAAGCCCAAAATACAAATGGTAAAGGAAATATGACCAAGGGCATGAGTTTCCGAGATTTGAACACAATTTGAAAACCCTATGATGCAAACTCCAAAAACATCAATTAATACAATTCAAAGCATTTGTGACTTGAATAGAAAATAACCATTATATCTTGTGATCTTGAGGCAGTTTTTAGAATAGAGCTTTAACATTCACCCTTAAGAGTGAAGACGTCATAAGGAAAAATAAACAAGCAATAAATTGACTTCTTATAAAAAATAATAGTATTTATGAAATTTGTTTTTGTATAACTACCAATCTATGTTCTAGAACACTCTTGAATGAATTTGTATCTCCATATAATTTCTCTATCATCTAGGCTAGAAAGTTGCTCAATTGTACAAAGATACAGATATTTTGCTTCATGACCCACACATTCCAAGGCAGGCTTGATATCATCCAAAAAATTATACTTCACACACCGCACTCCCAGATTGTGTCACCTTACAATCAACAAAATTGTACATCAAAGATTTAATATCTAACCATAGACAAACAGTTTAGCTTTAAAGTTTGTGGAATGTGTCAAAACCAACATTGATGAGAAATCTACAACATCAATGTAAAAAGCGCCCAAAAATAAAAATGGAATAAAAAGTAAAGAAATTAGCTTAAATAAAAATAGTTCTTTTAATTTTCTTCTCACAAAACCTAAATCAATTTGTTTAAGGTAAGAACTCAAAAGAAATTGAAAAAAAAAAAAAACAAAACAAAACATGACAATGGATTAGTTACCCCATAAAAATTTATTCCTTTTTAGCTAATGCATTTATTTGGTAAAATCAAATGCCCTACCTTTGACTCTTTTCCAAATGCAAAAATCACCATTTCCCCAATGGTATGTTCATAGGGGTTATTGCTTTAACCTAAAGGAGGTTAAAATTCTATCTTAAATGATATGTTCTTATAAAAAAATCTTTTATATTATTACAAAAATGACTTTGAATTTAATAGCCTATGGAAATAGTAGTCCCCAAATTTAATCAAGAGGGTTCTCATTCTAATATAAAATCGAGGTTGATCTTGTTATAAAATCAAATACACAGAAAGCAGGTTATGTTTCCTTGTTAGGGTCTATATAGGTTATATTCTAACGTTGGTTTGAAACATTGAAAACAGAAAACCTTTTAAAATCATCATATATTATTAACAAAAATAATAATAGTTACACTACAAATTTACCTACATCGCTAAGAAAGCTCGTGCCTCTATAATTTCAAAAAGCAACAAACAAAAATAAAGGAAAATGTACATTAGCATTTAGAAAAATAGTGTCAAATGGCTCATAGCCCTGATAAAGTGAAAAAAAGACTTGACTTGCTCGAATTCACAAACCCCTATTTTTTTGTGTTAAAAGACACATTTTCCCTGAGGAGCTATGAAGTACAAATCCAACCCGTTCAAAACGCCAAGGCCAGTGATGACTACAAGAAGAAAACCCAATGAAAAACAATCAATAAAAACAATGAAGGCAACCATAAGAAGATAAAAAAAACCTTGCATTCATAGATTTTTATCTCGTCCTCCATGAATTGAAATAGACATGGTGGCATTGTTCATGGTGGACATGTGGTGGAGTTACAACAGAGGACGTTGTTGATGTGCATTTTATGGAGAGAAAACAATCTACTATAAAATTTAGGATTTAGATGATTATGAGTTAGGGTTTATGGTTTTCTATTCATTAAAATTGGTGTGAGTGAAGAGGTTGAGGGAATTAAATTGGCTTCAAATCTTTCCACTTCTCATGACACTCCATACACTATGGATTCTAATTTTTCTTGAAAAGAAAAAATCAAAATAGTGAATATTAAACTACACGCTAGAATCTAATTTTGTGGAAAATGAGCAAATTGGTGAGAAAAAGTACCTGCAGTGTGTCCTTATAGCATCACGCATGCTCTCCATGAGAGAGCTTTCAACATCGTCCCTAGCCTTCCCATGTAAAACCACATTGATACCTAGAGAGCTTTTGGTGGGTTTTTTTAACACTTCATGCAAAGGCTATTTTTTAACACTTCACACAAAGTAGCCTTTTTCTGGCTACATAGAAAGTGTATCTAGCTGCCCATGAACAACATTACGGTCTCAAGTAAACTCGTACCCTAAAAGCCATATATTTAATGCCAATGACTTCAAATAACGCAAATCTTTGTAGGGTGGAGGGGCGAAAACCATTACCGCCTTGCATAGAAGCTCTACGTATGCTCTTTCCAGTGGCCTTACAAAAATTTTGATCTTTTAGCAAAGCTTTCTACGTTTATTTCGTAGTTGCCGCCAGAGGATTTTGAGGCTTTTGAGCCCCCATTTGTAGCTTTCGCCATTTCTACACAGCTTCAAAAATTGATGCACAATACTATATGAATCTAGGGTTTGCAAATTTAAAAGAAAGTTCTAGAAAACCATATAAACCTAGGGTTTGAAAGAATTAAAACAAAGAACATAGAAAATATGATTTAATTGAAGAAATTACCAATTAGCGGTGAGCTAATTCCAATCCTGTAAGAGTTTTCTTTGAAGGGTTTGCAGTTTTTCTTCTCATTCAAAGATCTTCGAGTGTTTACACGAATTTCCCAGCAATTTTTGTGACCGTAAAACCAAGTGAATGCTCCCTCTAATTCTTCCATTCAATAATACGTTGGTTATTTTTAATCTTACTGGTGCAAAAGTGAGAGAAATAGGGGTTTGGTCTGAGTGATGAAGTGTATGTTATCTAATCTGCATTAAAGCGTCAATTGACGGTCCACCTAATAAACGTGCAAGTGGTGAAGGCGTTATTGATGTGAAAGCGCTGCCATGAAAAAACGGATGAAACAACGCATTAATACAGGCGAAAAAAAAGAAAAGAGCGGACAAGACAATTGCATGAATACGATCAATTTGATAGTCGTCCAAGAGCTCTCAGAAAAAATATACCGTTGATTTCAACTTTTAGCTTGACCTCTTTCAAATTGGATACGCCTTCGACATAAATAACTATAGTTGAGTATTCACTAGAGTTGTTATGCAGATTAAATCTCAGAGCTTAGACTCCATTCCATGGAGTAATGATGCGTCAATTGAATAAAGATTTCCATTTTATGATTACGAATGCCCTGTTTGTTTCACGCCTTCGCCAGTCTTCTTCCCATATAAGTAAATGGAGGGTTTTTACTCGTTCTCTACGCGTCCACGATGGTCGTACAAAATTAATTTAACTTTAATGGTTGTCCTTGTCCCGCGTAGATTCTTCTACTGTTCAGTTTCAATAATTTCATCTGATGGTAAAAATCTCCTACTTTCCCTTCTGGGATTAGGGATTGAGGCCTCTTTATATAGCTTCTCATCTTCACATCTGATGGTAAAAAATCTCCTACTTTCCCTTCTGGGATTAGGAATTGAGGCTTCTTTATATAACTCCTCATCTTCACATACTTTTTGCCTTAAGCAGAAAAATAGCTCACTCTCAAGCAGTTATGGCTGAGACTCCTCTAACGGGGAAGTGATACCTGGTGAAGTCAAAAAAACAGCTGGAATTGACTGTGCCCCTGCTAAAGAGGGCGCCACCGCTAAAGTATATGTCTCTGCCCCTTCCTACCACACAGGAGGTACAGAATCTCCGTGATTTCGAAATAAAAGGAATACTGGGACGTGGTAGCGAAGGGACTGTCTACAAAGCCCTCCACTGCAAATCTTCTTCTTACTACGCCCTCAAAGTCATATCCCTTACCTCCCACATCACCAGGGAGATCGACATCCTTAGGAAAGTAGATTCTCCCTATGTTGTCAAATGTCAAGGTATCTTCAACCAGGGATAGGACATTAATTTTGTGTTTGAATACATGGATGGAGGCTCCCTTGCCGATCTGTTAAAGCACGAGACAAGATTGAGTGAGAGCACCCTGGTTAACGTTGCCCGCCAAGTGCTGGAGGGACTGAAATACCTTCACAGCCAGAGCCCTCCAATATTAGCCTCGAGAGAATTAAAACAGAGAGAGCAGATTCACCAACCAAGCTACTGCAATTCCTGTGTGGGAACACGTGCTTACATGAGCCCAGAGAGATTCGATGACTAGCATGCAGATATCTGGAGCTTGGGATTGACACTGTTGGAAGCTATGTGGGTCATTTCCCCTTTCTAGCAGGCGGAGAGCAGGCGGATTGGCCTGCACTCATGTGTGCATATGTTTTGGAGAGCCGCCCTGTCCACCCGCCTGCGTCTGCGGAGTTCCAGAGCAGATCTTCAAAAGGACGCAGACAACAGAGGGACGGCTTCGCAGCTTCTCAACCATCCATTCCTCAACAGAGCTTCACAATTTCATGAGCGCTGCAGTCGCTCAGTGTCCTTCCATTTCCTTGTGATTACATCTTTTGACAGGCTGAGGATCCTTAGACGCCATCGTTGTCAACCTTTTGATTAACATTCGTATTTACTTAGTCTGCTCTTCTGGATTTTACTCTGTATAATTTGTATGTATCAAATTATATACAAACAAAATATACACATTAAAATTCTAATAGCAATATTAACTGTTGAAATCATGTCTTTAATTGTATTTATTTTTTAATTAATCAACTTTTTTTTTGGATTTTATTCTAATTTGTTTGCGGCTCATAAGATATAGATAGAAGTAGTTATGGGCAGGGAGATATCTGGTAAGACAAATCATGTGATGGCATAGCACCTTGCATCACCTTTACCAAGGAGCTTGAATTTGATAAGAAATTACCTTTTCTTGATGTTTTGCTCCTAAAAAAGTCTGATGGATCCCTGGGTCGTCAAGTTTACCACAAAGCAACCCACACAGATTTATACCTTCATTCCTCATCCCATCACCACCCCAACCAAAAATTTGGGATCTTAAAAACCCTGGCCACGAGAGCTTATCGGATTTGTGATGGTGACCACTTAGATCAGGAGTTAGACCACCTCCGTTGTGTCTTCAGATTAAACGGGTACACCAACAAACAAATTTCGAGAGCTCTTAGACACTCCAATCCGAACCTCCTCCCCAAATCCAAGTCTAATTCCTCCCAACCCGTGGCTCCCCCCTGTGCTTCTTTACCCTTTGTTGAAGGCATTTCTCACAAAATCTCCAAAATCCTCCTTAAGAAAGGCCTGCGTTGCGCTTTCAAACCGTGTGTCACCTTAAGAAATCGTATCCCTCCTCTTAAGGACCCCAGAGACAACTTTCATGACTCAGGTGTCTACAAAGTTGTCTGCTCTTGTGGTGTTCCTTACATTGGTGAAACGGGTCGCTCATTCAACACCAGAATTAAAGAACATAGTGCTGACATCAAGCACGAGCGTGTCTTCAAATCTGCCCTTGTTGAGCACTCCTCTTCCACAAAGCATCACATTTGCTTAGAAAGCACTCAAATCTTGTTCAAAGAAGAAAACTTCTATAAGAGGAAATTGAAGGAAGCCATAGGAATCATCAACCATCCCACCAACCTCAACCGTGATGAAGGTTGGAATCTTAGCCTCTCTTGGCCCCCTCTTCTTTTGAACTTGCGAAACCACCGTGACCCCCGCTCCTAATCCCTTCCTTCGTCCCTTGCCTTCCCTCGTGCCATGTTTGCTTCCCCTGTTGGCTCTTCTTCCTCATCCCTCTTCTCAAAGCTTGCTTCAAAAATCGTGCTTTATTTCTTTCCGTCTCCTTTGTACTCCTTGGTGTATTTGTTACTACTTTTCGACCTTGAAGTGTGCAATTGAAGTTCTTCTCCTTCTTTTTGAACACATTTTATTATTCTTTGTGAGTTCTCTTAGTTTTTATTGTGCCTTTATTATTGTTTTCAAATTTAATATTGAATTTGGTTCTTGCATCTTTATTTTTATTTTTATTTTTTGGTTTTCATTCTTTGACTCCTCTACTTTTCCTTCTTTAGTCTCCTTGTTCTCCATTCTATTATTTACTTTTTATCTTTGCTTCTATTTTCCCTTCGTGCTCTTGATTTTAATTTAATTTTATTTCTTATTTTGCGTTAATGTTTCAAATAGATATCATTAGCAATATTAATTATAACATTATTGTTCAATATTATAACTTATTGTTCTTATCAATTAACATATTCTTTTATTATTCTTTGTGAGTTCTCTTAGTTTTTATTGTGCCTTTATTATTGTTTTCAAATTTAATATTCAATTTGGTTCTTGCATCTTTATTTTTATCTTTATATTTTGGTTTTCATTCTTTGACTCCTCTACTTTTCCTTCTTTACTCTCCTTGTTCTCCCTTCCATTATTTACTTTTTATCTTTGCTTCTAATTTCCCTTCGTGCTCTTTATTTTAATTTAATTTTCTTTCTTATTTTGCGTTAGTGTTTCAAATTGATATCATTAACAATATTAATTATAACATTATTGTTCAATATTATAACTTATTATTCTTATCAATTCTCATATTCTTTTTGTTCATTTCATTTGTATTATTTTTCCTCTCATATTTCTCTTTTTGTTTTTAATATATTTCAAATTCAATTCTCCTTCTTATTTTTCTTTTGTTTTTAGCCTTTCATTTCTTTTGTTGTGTAATTTCCTTTGCCTTCTCGTCTTTTATTTAAACATTTCGTTGTACCTCTTTTGTTTCATTATGGTGCCTTATTCGTGGTCTTTTTGCACCTCATATTTTTGGTGTTGTAGTCACTTTTAATTATTAATTAGCGTTAAAATTTTCAATTGCTTCATTATATGAGTATTCTATATTTATAATTTAAAAATTTCAACACTATAATTTAATATTGCATATTAATTTAGATTTTCTTTTTGTTTATCTATTGTTTCTTTTTTCTCTTTCATTTCGCTTGTTGATTTCTCTTCATGTAATAGTCCTCTCTCATTAATTTTGTGTCTTTCAATCCTTTCTTGTTTGGTCTTTTTAATAAAAAATTTCTTATATTTTTCTCTCTTATCCTCTTCCTCTCTAATTTTTTCAATTTTTCAATCTCTTGTCTTACCTTATCTCTCTTATCTTGATCTTTGTACCCATCTCTCTCCTCAACTTCTCACCTCTCTTCCTTTTAAGCAAGATTAGGTCTGCATCTAACCATTTCTCATCTCCTTTGCTCTCTATCATCCTGATGATGGAACTGTGTGTGATCCGAAACGTGATGAAAAAAACTCAAACACAATCAAAAATCCAGTCTTTTAATTGTATTTATTTTTTCAATTAATCAACTTGATGATGTTTTTGGATTTTAGTTGTACTGTATTTAATTTGTTGTGATTAGAGTACCAACATATGCCCTTATACACATATACAAACTCACACTAAAATCGGAAAATAGACAATAGCAATATTAACTGTTGAAATCTAATGTCTTTAATTGTATTTATTTTTTAATTAATCAACTCGTTATATATTCGGAAAAAACTGTTTAATCAATTAGATCCTCACCCTCTATTAATGCCTTTTTGCAGTACACATGAGTTGGCCTAATGGTAGAGTTAGTGTTTTGATAAGGGAGGTCCTAAGTTTAACAAGATAAACAGTTTTATTTAGATATTATAATATCTTTGGTAAAATAAATAATAGTAATTTATAACTTATAACGTAGATATGTCTAATGATTTGTTCTAGATTTTTTTCATAATTTTTTTAAATTATTAATAATAGAAATTTTGACTTAAATTTTATTGTGTTTCGAAATATTTGATCTATTCATGAGACACAACTTTATGCTTCTATCCATACTAGCTTATGGTGATCACATCTTACATTTTATTCACAAGCTTGTACTATGGTACTATGATCTTCAAGCATACCTTGCATCTTATAGAAAATGATCTCTTTACCAATTTTAGCATGGATGTAAATATACATGGAGTCAAGATGATTTCCTCATCACAACAAGATACATGGGATGGTCTCACATCAAGTTGTGCAGTAGTAAATATAACTCACAAGCAACCAAAATACACAAGGGATCATGCCTCCAAGATAACAAGAGACAAGTCCCATGGCAAGGCAACATGTATGTCAAAATATATTGCTAGAATGTGAAAAGGAAGTGTCATAAGGAGTAGATTTTTAAGCCCCACCTTTTCACATCCAAAATCATTGAAAAGATCCATCATATATATGCATATTATGAAGGTGAACATTGAATAATTCATCAATGTAAGAATAGATTATACATGAAACCAAAATGGATATACGTCAAACATTGATAACCTGTTTTTATCTTCATGTTTAAAATACAATTTCAATCATAGTCCATTTTGGGAGTTTCAAGGTGATTAGCTATCCTTGAGAAATAGGGCCACATCCTTCCTTGAACTTGTTGGTTTTCTTTTCTATGGTAACCACTAACTCTAAATTTCTCACCAAGGCATAGATAAGGTGACCAAACTTTTTCAAACAAGGAAGAAACATAACCTCAAATTAAGGGTTGAAAAGGCCAACAAACAAGAAAAATATGAACCTCTTTTGCACTTTTTGCACTACTACGCTTGAGAGGTTGTTTCTAGTGATCATTTCAAGGAAAAAAAAATGGTAAGAATAAGATAAAACCACACATAAAGATGATTTTATATTAAGCTTTGATAGTCAGGCTTTGTGGAGGATTACTACATGCATATAAATCATAATCTCTTTTTTTAGGCAATTGAGTTAAATAATGCAACATAAGATGAAAATAGACACTAATCCATACAAACGCACTCATAATTAGTTACATAAAACACCATTAAACCAACAACATAAATTATATAATAGTCCTCTAGTGATTTTATTAGTCATGTATGATCACAATAATTTTAACAAAAATTCATAATATTGGACCATGCAAAATGGTAGAGCATTAAACTACAAATAGTTTATTAAAATATATGCATATATTTTTTTAGTTTTAAAAGGATTTAGATGCCCAACCTTTGATTATTAGACTAGTACATATTCCTACAACAAATGTTACATCGGGTGATTCCACAATACTGGTTTACAATTTTTGGCCAAACTGAACACTGAACTGATTTTTTCTAACTAAATCTTCACTTTCGGGCACCTATAGCAGCTAAGCTGTGAGGAATTTGAAGATGATGCAAACTAGTGATTTGTGACATTTTGTCTATAGATTCTAAATATATTTTTTTCAAAAATTTTGGAATCAGATTGCACTTCTTTTTCCATCTCCTTCAAAAACTAGTTTTTATCAGTAAACACAATTTTTAGGAGTGATGCTCACCATATACAACATAACTTTTTTTCTATGAAGGATAAAATTCTATATTTTTTTTAATTTAGATTTGTAACTATGATATCTAACCAATTCATTTGGTTTCATAGTGTTTTGTTGAATATTTTTTTCTTAATCAAGTTTCAAATTCAAACTAATTACAATTCAGACATAGGCGGACTGTATACAACATAACTTTTTTTATATATATCGAAATTCAATTTTTTTTACTGGATCAAGGACATCAATACTTATCTTGGACTATTTTTCCACATGTGCAGAACAGAGAGCTTGATCTATGTTTAATCAAACTAAAAAAATAAATACATAATAAAACCAAAACATATTAAAATTAGTTTTGATGGATATTTACCATCATCAGAAGCTTTTTATTTGATTTAATAAGTTCAAGTGAACCCCCTCTTGTAGTCAATTTTCCATTGTCTTCGTCATTAAAAAATGCAAAAAAAGTGGGTCTCATCATTTAATATGGTTCGCTCGAACCAGGGTCCATTCGAACCCCTTTTTGGTCCATTCGAACACCTTAGTTCGTGCGAACTCCTAAAAAGCAAAAAAAAAATCATAGGAGTATTTTTGCAATTTTTCTTCCTCACTGAAATTGTAAACCAGTTTTGTGGGTTTACCCCCCATCCTAAATTTCTAAAATTACTTCACTTTACAATAATTAATGTGATGAATCTTGGGACCATGAAACTTTGAGAGATGTTCATGTTATGATGAGATCATGCAATGTTATGTTTTACAATTCTATGGAATGATGACAATTATTTGAAGTCATGAATATGATGAAATATAATGAAATGATTCTATTTATTTTGTAAATGCAATGATATGATCATGCTATAATGTTTTCTAGGCTAACTAGTTTTGATGGATAGCTCGTTCCGAGGACTACCATCATCTAGTTGGGTATGTGAAGTCTCCTCCATTTCCATCCTCAACTCAAGCTTCGAAGGGCAAAATTCTGCAGAAATTTGATGCCAGAGGGGGAGAAGGGGGGAAAAGCCCGGGCTTCGAATGAACCCAAGTTCAAGTGAACCCCCTCTTGTAGTCAATTTTCCATTGTCTTCGTCATTAAAAAATGCAAAAAAAGTGGGTCTCATCATTTAATATGGTTCGCTCGAACCAGGGTCCATTCGAACCCCTTTTTGGTCCATTCGAACACCTTAGTTCGTGCGAACTCCTAAAAAGCAAAAAAAAAATCATAGGAGTATTTCTTGCAATATTTTCTTCCTCAGCTGAAATTGTAAACCAGTTTTGTGGGTTTACTCCCCCATCCTAAATTTCTAAAATTACTTCACTTTAACAATAATTAATGTGATGAATCTTGGAGACCATGAAACTTTGAGAGATGTTCATGTTATGATGAGATCATGCAATGTTATGTTTTACAATTCTATGGAATGATGACAATTATTTGAAGTCATGAATATGATGAAATATAATGAAATGATTCTGTTTATTTTGTAAATGCAATGATATGATCATGCTATAATGTTTTCTAGGCTAACTACCTATTGTTTCTTGAGTGAGATTGTAGGAGCAATCCGAACATTCTAAAGAGAGGGGGAGTATCACTTGGGAGAAGGGTGAAGTTATGAAACCTCAAAAAAAAATGCCATCTAAGCTTAGCTATGGTCGAGTACTGATTTCATAAACCTAAGGCTAAAGTGCCTAGAATATTGTTACCATGCTTGGAGGTAAGTCAACCTAGGGTAGTTGCGTCATGATCTTTTGTTGTGTTATTTGATGGCTATCTCATTAATGTATCATCGTGATGAATACCGTTGCTGATTTTGCATAACAATGTTATTATTCTTAATCTTTAATATCTAAGACTTGAATATATATATATACTCTAAATTAGCTGTGGGCTTATCATTTTGATTCGACTCCTTTTAAGGAGAAGCATGACATATTATTAATTGCTCATCTCTAGCAAAGAGGAGCATATTTGATCTTTGAGGCGACATTTTTCTAATGGTTCAAATGTATTTTAAGCCATAAAAGGCCGCAGGCATCCTATACATGGTAATAGTGATGTTATTAGCTTTCAAACGTATGGCCAACTTAAGAAAAGCTGTGGGATTATTCCTTGACTCGACTATTGTCACAGATCGGGGTTTATTATATTCCCTTTGCTCAACTCTAAATTGAGGAGCTTGATAGATTTGAAGGGGGGCGAAAGTTTCAATAGTTTTCAAACCATCGCTAGCCGTCGGATTTTAGTTTTGCTCGACCTTTAATTAAAAAAAAGAGAGCTCATGGAATGCTTGAGCTCAACTCATTAAAAGGAGCTCGTTGAGTTAAATATTTTGAATGGACAGAAGTTCCAACGTTTTAATGCCCATGTAAATCTTACTTGGTCATGGCATAATTCCACGAAGGTGGCAGGAAATGGGTGTCTCTTTGGTAACTTATTTTACCATGCAAAGGATCGTGGCTTCCTCCACGTTAAGGAAGGGAGATAGCTATTTTCATATAACCAATTCTTTTTGTTACTATCGAGAGACATCTCAGAGAGGAGAGGAACAAATTTTTAATAATAGTATAATGTATATTTGAGGAGCAACAGTATGGTCTTGACGAGAAGATAGAAAAAAGAGTGGAAAAAGGGCATCGTTTAGCTCTATTAAGAGAGAGCAATTATTGAACTACTTTGACAACAGTTTTAATGTTGTCTTACCTCAACCTCATGGGGGGCACAAGAGGGAGGGAAGGAAGGAGTTATGTGGCAACCAGAGGCTAGAGGTAGGGCATCCAAAATCTGTGATCTCAACCTTTTTATGAGTGTTTGGAACCTGTACTTTGGGGGAGCGTGAGGAGTAATGTGGGATAAATGCTCATGCCTTAAACTTTTACCTAGGTATTTGAAGCCATGTTTAGCTACTATTGGTCTCTATGTAGGCTAATACCTGTCAAGCCTTGTTCAACGAAGGTACCTAAGGCTTTCATTGTCATAATCCTTTGCTCTGAATTCGGAGAACCTCTATCTATGTTGATCCTTTGGTAGTTGCCACTGTAATAGCAAAATATCAACTCTAGAAGAAAGCAGTGCATCTTAACAAATTCAAACCACTGTAATCCTTTCATGTCGCTTGGTCTATGAGGTGACTCATCTTGGAGGGATTCCATGATGGATAGGAACAGCAAGTTGAGTAGATGGCTAGTATTCTTCAGGCCATTGGAGAGCTAGCGATGCAAACTAAATATCAAAATAGCCAGCTTAAAGGCAAGTAATCTTTCTTTTCTTTATAGCCTTTCTCTTGTATGTATATATACATTGTGAAGATAATGGTTTATTAAAACCAATAGTGAGGCAGTTTTTCCTAGAAACCATCTCATTCATTAATCTTTATAGTTTCTTTACATCTCCAAGATGAGATAGATCAGTCCTTGAATTGTTTGTAAAGAATTAGTTTCTTTAAGGTCGGTTAGGGGTATTTATACCCTCAATCCCTCTTTTGCATAGTTATGCTTAGAATTGAATCATGAAAACTTTCATGAATTAATATGAGACTCTTTACACTCTTTATATAAATGGTTTTGTTATCCTTTCCAATCTTTAAGCCTATTATTGAAGGCAAAGGTTTTGCATTTAAATCTCTTAAATGAATCCATATTAAGAAAACATGAAGCCTCGGTTCCTTTGTGAGGGTTGAGCCAAGGTTGAATAGTTTGGAATTAAAGAAGTGGTTGAAATGATTAAAATATAGTTATTCTTGGTTTTCAAAATCAACTACTCATTGAGTGAATTTGTAAAATAAATAGGGTTCTTAGAAAGGAAGACCGCTTTTTCCTTCTTGATATGTTCCTTATTGAAAACACCTAGGTGGGTTATCTATAAAGGATGTCTTTAAACTATTATATAACTTTGTGTACATCTTGATGATGACCTAGTGTTATCCATATTACTAAAGAATCCTAAGAGATGGTGAGAAGGTAAAATATTTTGATTCATGCTAGGGCTTGAATTAGCTCGGCAGTAGCGTAGACCCTATATGTTGCAGATACGTAACAATGGGATTCAATGCCCGAGGTATTATACCAAACCAGTTAAATCACAAACCTGATGAGTAAGCACTTAAGTTATGCAAATTTATTGTAAGATGGGACTAGTTGGTCTACAATTTTGTTTATCCTTAGTTAACAAGATTTCAATGGGGTGTATGGAAGAATAAAACCTTAAGGAAGTTAAATTCTTAACGAAAATTTAACCATTAGTATGTAGATTTTGTCTATGTAATACTTATGCTATATTATGGCCAGGAAGGTCAAGAAGATATTATTTTGTGACCCAATTTTCTCAAAGATTATATCACAAGAGTAGTCACTATCAAAGGTTAGGGTTAAGACTCGAGCAAGTGGTTGAAGCCAAGACCCAGGCAGTACTAAAAGTAACTCGGATGCTCGAGTCAGAAATAACCAACCCAAATGAGTTATTTACTTAGTGAATCTTCACTTTCTGAGGAATGACCCGATAACAAATCCAAAATACTACACATTCGAGACTATATTAAGAAGAATGAATCTTTAGCTTAAGGTAAATATTTTATTATACATGATTGAACTTTTTATCAGTACTTTTAGTTTGTCAAGTGTGAAACCAGTCGATGGCAATAAGTCATCAATAATAGCTATGTTAGCATAGAGTGGGAGATCAAATACTCTCATGGATTATATTAAAAACCTGGATAGGTGGCAGTTGCCAAGTCCCAAGAAGTTACGAGAACATAACATGGGTATTCAAGTCAGAAAATATCCTAGTCATTTACCAACTTAGTAAGTAAGGGCTTGAACAAGGGGCAGTTGCTAAGACCCAATAATTACACCAAGTAATGTGGGGGTTCAAGAAAGGTCCAACCTTTTGTCAACTCAGTTGAGTTATGTATAGAAAGACAAGTTATCTCGTGTTATAAATTCCTTGTAATTGTTTGTGGGTTGGAACAGTTAGTTCCAGAATACCCTAGGTCAGGAAAGGTATTCCAAGTTGAGTAGGGTGGGTGAATAAACGACTTAGCTCTTAGCAGCAATTGTATCTATGATACAAATACTATGGCCTAGATAGTGAGTGCATTTGTCTCTGCATGCACTTGTCGGTTCACTATGACCCAAATACTTAGCTACTTAAAGATGTTGTACATAGTTGGAGGGTATCCATAGTTGTGCAATGATATTAGTTAACTAAGGCACACCACCAGAGCTCATATGACAGAACTAAGAGGCTTCTTGACTAATCCCTTTGTTGAAGGGTAGGGCCACTTCTAGTTAGGAAGGTGTGCGAGGGACCACTTAAGTCCATGGTTGGAGGTAAAGCACCTGGGTGATGCTCTCCCTCTTGTGGATGACATGTCGAGTCTTGGAAGACAAAAATAATCCAAATAAGGATCTCTGACCTAACTCTCTTTTAGTAATTGTTTATAGTTTACTAAATTGAAACATTGAATTGTGAAACAAATATTATATATTAATCTTTTCAATAGGAAAGTATTTATAGATGCTTTGGTGTATTTAAATGAAAACAGTATGTAGTAGCATGTTTCTTTTATTGAAAGAAAAATCTCTTTTACTTTGAATGTCAGTTATTATCTATTTGGTAAAAAAAAAACTCATGGAAAATCTTTTGGTAAGGATGAGATGAATATTACAACATAGAGTCAATTCTAGATAAAATCCTAATGATAGAGTAAACCCTAAATTTTAGATGAGTTTAATGTACTTAGCTCTATTTTACAAAGCTCTTAAACCTACAAATGCCCTTCTATCCTAGAAATAAAACTCTACTTAATAATCCACCATTAACTCATAAAATTAACACATTATCCTTGAAATATTTTTATATTGGCATCCTCTTACAAAAAATAATAATTTTATATCGTCTTTGTAGAGTCAAAAATTGACACCCTGGACAATTTTACACGAGGTTTTGCTCCCCTTTATGTTCTTGGACCTAATTGTTCCTTTTATTGCCTAGTTTATAAATATCTTCAGAAAATTAAATGATTGGAATGAAAATAAACATTTAATATTTACCCTCGACAATTAAGGCCTCAATAAGGATAAGCCTGGTCTAGGGTGCCCAATGCCCTTGACCAACCTATTTTGGCTCCAATTTGAATATGTCAATGTTGGTATTTTATTTTTAAAATTTTGAATTTATTTGTCGGCTATTGACATTTAATTTTTGGGAAATTAGAAAAATTGCATATATAAATACAAAGTATTTTCACAATTTTAATCCCAACAATTTTGGAGAGCAATTATACATTCTAAAAAAGAAATCAAGAACAATCAAGAGTAAAATTATCAGAATTATTGCAACATTTATTTCAGTCAAGCATCATGTCAGTCATGCATTATGTTTTTATGCAAGTTTATTCATGTTTTACATGTTCATTTATTTTGTGAGTACTAACACTTGCAAGACTTCAAATCAAGTAAAAATTTATCTTTGAAGGTGATGAGTACATGACAAAGTCCATCAAGGAATGCAAATTTGAGTGGTGAGTTGTAGCAATTTATCAATTCATTACTTGTTTATCCATTAGCCTTTGCCTGATCGAGGGTAAGCTCTCTTTCTATATCATCGTAGCCATTGTAGAGGTAGAAATACCAAAACAAGGTTTGACTTAGACAAGCCCCTATATGGCACAACCCTTCCTCTTTCATGTGTGTAGGTTTTCATATCTGAAACAAATTGGAGGAATATTGAAGACTAATTTATCATTCATGCATTCAAGTCCTACAAGTTGTCAAGTCAAGGAATTTGGATTTTATTAGCAACAAACAAAGTTCTAATAGTGCTCTTGGGAGAGAAGAGCTTGCAAACTGCTATAGGAAGGTCAAACCAAAATTTGAAAAGTAGGAAGCCAATCAAGGGCACCCCATGCCCTTGATCAAATAGTTGTGCCTCAAATTTATATGCCAGGTTCCTTTGTATCTACACTTTGCTTTCCTAAAATCTATTTATGCTTGTCAGTTTTATATTTCTCAAAAATCATAATAGTTTGTTGCATTTTCATGTTTGAATTGTGAAAAAGATGAGCCATTGGATCAAAAAATGAACAAAGACACCTTCTACACAAGAGAGTTGCAAACAATAATATGCAATATCCTCAACAAGAAAAAGCTACAAAATTCAAGAGTGATAATACAATGAGGGTTGAGTGCTATATAATCTAGCAACCTTAAATGATAAAGGGATTAAATCATGACAAGTGTCAACATCTCATGCAATAAGACATAATGACCTAATAATAGTTCTCTAGTTTAAAAAAAAACACTCCTAAGTTTAGCTTAAGTGCATGAGAATAAATTAGATTCATAATTAATTAAATTATTAACTAATATATGATTACTCTAACACCCCCCTTAAGATGAACTTAGGGAGTAGCTAAAAACCCTAAAAAGAGAATGCATAATGGGTCTTGACAAATTATGTAATGTAGGAAATTGTTTACCTTTACAATTTCACACTACGTTTGGGCCCCTTAATTAATTGGACTTAATTAAGCTTCTAATTTGTCAAATTATGCATTCCAAGGCCTTATTTTGCCCGTTTTTTGAAAGGGGAACCTATATTTAATTAATGAAAATAATATTTTATGCACCCCAAAATGAATGTGTCTTGGACTTTTGGGCCAGGACCCATTTGCCCGAATGGGTCCCTCTTAAGTCTCAAATCCCAATTTTTAATATACATTTTTGGTGGTATTTTAATGTTTTAAATTTCATATACAAATGTCGGCTTTTGGAATCTATTTTTTGGAAAATTAGATAAACGTCTATAAATACATAGTTATTTTATCAATTCAACATCAACAAGAGGTGTACTTTATATGAGAAAAAAATATTGTCAAGAGCATTCAAGAGCATATTTTTAGTCATGTTATTGCAAGGTCTAGCTGTCCAATCAAAACAAAAGATCTAAATTCCTTGGAGTGATATGCTAATTTCAATCCTCTAAGGGAATCCATTAAATATTTATAGGTGAAAGAAGGACTAAAAGATCTCAATGAGCAAATTTGCAACATTGTTAAAGTTGTCATCATTGTTGGTAAGACACAAAAACTCAATTGAAGATTTTATTTATAACTCTATGATAGTGGGACCTGTACAAAATAGAAGCTTAGATCTTGTTCCAGAGGATTGCCAAAATTTATTTTGGACCCCCCTCAAGGACCCATTCGCCCTAGGGAAAACATGTCCTTCTACAGTGCTCAGATCCAGATTTTTTATGCCAAGTGCATGTGTCCGGACCCTTCTCAAATCTGCCTACAAACTATGAAATTCATTTTTGTAGTTTCAAGAAATTGCATTTCATTATCTAGGTCATATATTTTCATTATTTAAATAGTTGCATCAAATCATTTCTAGTTAATTGAAATCTGTTTATTGGCTCAAGAAAACCTGGTCCAAAGAGAGATCCAAGGTTTAGGTTGACTCACATTTAGGTTGAAATTCAATCTTAGCTCCTTTGTGATCTCTCTCTGGTTTCCTAATGAAATAAGAAGAATAGGGGAGAGCATTAAGTTCCTAAGTACTTTGCATAAAGTTCTTAGGACACCCCTATCCTCACCCATTTTTTACCTTTTCTTTTTGGTGAACCTGACTTTGTGCATCATCTTTTTTGATTTGGAGAGATCATTAAAATCCTAGATCTAGGTTTTACATTAAATTATCTATATTTTCCATAATTTAGTTTTATATTGCATTTAGGGTTACAATTTGCATAATTGCATCATTCAAAAACATAAAAATCCAAAAATGTTGCATACATTTTGCATACTAGATTGCATAAAAGTGTGTTTCAGTCATTTAGATAAAAAAAAATTATTAAAATTTGCATTCAAAAAGTTTTCATTTTGTCCATTTATTGTTATAAAATTGTATTTCTATTTCATAACAATTTTTGGAAATTTTGTCACTGAAATACTTGTTTGCAACCTGGAACAAAGACCTTAAATATTGTAGAAAATACTCAAAATTTAATTTTTCAAAACCTTGTCCAAGGACTCATTAGCCTTAGGGTGAACTTGTCCTTGTACATACATTTTTCTAGATTTTTGTACATTTATTTGTCTATGTCTTCTTACTTTACTGTACCATGAGATCTCAATTTTAGTTTCAGAAATTGGAGTTTTTTGTAATTGTTTGTATTTCTAGTTTATTTAGTGAAAAAAGTGCATTATTTGAAATCAAAATTTGAATTCAAAAAGTAATCATTCTCAGATTTCTGCATTTAAAATCATTATATTATCATTTTCAAATCTAAAAATTGAAAATATCTTCTTCAATACTCGCATTGTGCTTTCTAGATCTAAGTGTGTGTTATCTTTATTTAGTGTTTTTTGTCCATTTTGGGTACACTTTTGGTTTGGTGAAACTTGTATGAGTATTACAACCTGGTGTCCTATTGTCAATACTCTAGTGAGATGTAGTTTGAGACTCATTGCATCCTGTGCTAGTACACCCACTATGGATCTTGGGTTTTCTAACTCTTTCACTCATAGTGTTGACACTAGTAAACCCATGTTGGAATTCATTCTTGAAATCACATGTCCTATGACCTCCAATCTTATTGATTTTGAAACCATTGTTTCTCATGTCCCTCAAGAGAAACTTAAACAAATGGATAAATCCTTAGAAAAACTTCAATATTTTGTGAGTACATATTACATTGTTGGTACTGCAGTCCCTATCATAGATAACATGAGAAGATAGCTTGGAAATGACCATGGAATAGAGATTGTGCATAGCCTAGCTCACATCATTGATAATCATATTCCTACAATGGCTAGTTGTGCTCAAAATTTGTTTTATACTCAAAGTCAAGGAGGAAATCAAATTCCTCCCCCTTCAACCATAACCTCTATTCCTACATACACTCATTCAACTGTCACTACAACACTGCAACCTACTAGCAATGTCACTCCAACTTTGGGTATTTCCACTAGGAATCCTCTTAGCTTTGTCAATTCAAACATCATATCTCTAAACCCTCCACCTCTCACAAACTTTCAATTCACTTTCCCTCCCAACACATATTCCCCTCCATCTCAAAACACAACCAATGATTATGTCATAAACCAACTTTTGCAAAATGTCACATCCCTCCAACAACAAATTACAACATTGAACCAAAATAAAAATTCCAACCCACAATATGTCAAAAGAAACCCACTATCCTTGGAGACATTGAGAACACAAATGCCACAAGGCATAGAGATTCCTAGGTTTCAGAAATATGATGGTAAAGGAGATCCTAACAACCATGTTTCAACATACACAACCTTATGTAGCAACATCATTTTTGAAGTTAAACTCTTGGCTAAACTTTTTCCTAGATCCTTGAAAGCCTACAACCTTGGAATGGTTTTGTTCCTTACTGAATAACTCAATCAACTCATTCAATGAGCTTGTTGATTCCTTTCTAAACCATTTCCAAGTGCACATTGGTCCTAAGATGACTCTACTCGATCTCATGCAATGTAAGCAACAAAAAGATGAGAAAGTCACTAATTTTATAGCTTGTTATCAAATTCTTTATTCACAAATCAACATTAAAGTTCCAAATGTTGATCTTCAAAGAATGTTCATTGAAAAATTACAAACAAATTTATTCAATAAAAGCTCAGGATGATGAAATTTTCCTCTTTTACACACTTATGCACAACTCTTTGTGATTATTAGAACTCACTTAATCAACGTATAAAAAAAGTACTTCAAACCATCCTAAAAAATATGAAATTGTGCACCACAGTTCAATTTTGAACCATTCAAGAAATCAAACAAGAGCTTTATATAGATAAGTCAACCTCAACCAATCCATCATGTTGAACCTCAAGTAGCTATCATTAAAACAATAACTCAATACCAACCTCACAAAAGGAATAGGAAATTCACTTTGTTACCTGATACTCTCCATCCAATCAGGTTGCAACTCTTGAGAAAAAACTTAATCACCTTGCCTACCATTCGACCCCTTGATCCCACTAAGCCTTTACCTTCAAATTATAATGCAAATTCTTTTTTCCAATATCACCAACAAAATTGACACGATACAAAATGATACATACATCTTAAACATTTGGTGCAAGACCTTATTTATTCTAATAACATCTAGATTGGCAATGTAAATGATCAAGGAAATAAACCTTTTGCCCCACCCAATAAATTTTTTTAAATCTTTACCAATTCAATGCTAAATCATAACATCTCATTTGTTAAAGCTAGTGATACCAAGAATGATGTGATGAATGTTGACAACATATAAAACATAACTGATGGTGACAAGAGTGATAATAAGGATGATTTAATCCCATGATTGGATTTACTGATGCTAAACCTCGTAATGGAAAAACTAACTTGTCTATGAACATTTCTTTCTCAAATAATGATATACTCAAACATGCACCCGATGGTCCTCTTTACATAGCCAAAAGAATCAATGACAAGCCTACAAATGGGATATTAATTGATCTTGTATGTGTAGAGAATGTGATCAGTGCCGAGGAATTCATATTTGTACATGAACTCTACCAAAATTCTTATGAACAATTGAAATAATGGATCAAAACACATAATGGTATTTCTCACCCTATGATAGGTTCGATCACTTTCCCATTAAAAGTTGGACCAAAGTAATTAGATGTCTCATTCTCCATCATCTCGACATCAGATCAATTTCGTGTGAAGGTAGGCTACCCATGGCTATGCACCATGGATTTCATCTTGTTGGTCATTCATAAATGCTTAAAATTTTCATTTGGTAATGAGATTTTCATAGTGCATCATAGTGGTTTTAATACTTTGTCTCCCTGTGGGAATTTTTCTTTGGATTTCTTTTGGCCCAAACCCATGGAACCTATCAAGCCTCGTGAGAACTTATTTTTCAAGTCCTATCAAAAGTTCGAGGAAAAGTGCATAGCAGAATTATCCCTTAGCAATATTCTTGAATCCATAGATATTTCTCCTTCCCAACCTATCATTGATGAACCTATGCGTGAGCCAAAATCCCTTCCAAGTAACCAAGACAAATATAACATAATTCATCCACCCATTTCCTATAAAATATTGAGAGATAATCACAGTATTCTTGTTGTGCCTCCTAAGATCAAACAAGTTTATAAACCTAAAGATAAAGTGGTTGACCAACCCTCGATAGTTCCTTCCACTCCTCTCTCATGAGAAGAAAAGAAACCAATGGTTGATAAACCTGCTCCTACACCATCACAACTTGAAAACTGTGCAAGAAGAAATCAAAATGTTAAAGAGCATAGGCATAGATTTCGTGTTATTGCTCGACAATTAGAAGAAAAGAAAAAACCATTAACCAAAGATCAAAATATAACTCAAACAAAGCATAATTTTCCACCTTCGCTACAACAAAAATATGAGAATACAATGGACATTGTCATTAGACCTCCTACTGTGATTAATTTGGATGATGATGATGAGATTATTAAGATTAATGAGGAAGTACATAATGAACTGAATTTGTTATTTTCCTCTTCCATGAATCTAGATGGGAATATAACCGTGATAATCCTCCTAAAAAGAGTGCATCACCACATGTTGAACCCGGTGGTTGTCCTAGTATGGCACTCATTGTTGCCCCTTTTCCTAGTTATTTGTCTTTAGTATATGATGAACAAGATTGGGATGTAGATGACTTACTTTAGGTTGGCTCGCATGTGTCATACTAACTTTATTCTTTCAATGTTTTTTGTGTGATTGCATATGTATAATGTGATCCCTATATTGTGTTGCTTGGCATGTCTTTATGTTTGTGAGCTTATGTCTTTATGTTTGTGAGCTTACTTTGGATGACCCTTGTTACTATGCTAGTGCAAGGATACAAAGGAAGTGAATCTATTGTGACATTCTTTTATCTATCATAACCATTGTCCTTTCATTTTTCTTGTGTTTTCCTTTTTGGGATGATCCAAGCATTGAGACATTTAGGTCTCTTCCCTGTTGACCCAAAATTCTTCTTCTTTGTTTTCACTCTCTATGTATCATTCCTCCTTTGTGCTCGTTGTTTCATAAAGTATTTGGGTAGCGATGATGGTTCCAAGCTCTATTATATCACTATAGCAAAGACATATGTTGACCCTGAATCTGTGGATCCCTTATGTGTTATCTTAGGATTGCACATGTGGGGAAACCTCCTTTTCATGACATAGCTTTATTTGAAAACATATGTTTGGCATAGGGATTTCCAAATAATCTCTCATTTCCCTTTAATCAATTGGAATTTATCATTACTACTTTAAAGTAATTGCTCACAACATGGTGTTTAGCAATTCCTTTAAAGTGGGGGCATACATTGACATTATTGCATTGACATTTATTTTCTAAAGGTTGATGCCAATAGTGGAACATGATGGATTCTAGGCTTGAGAGACACACTTCACATGCCCTAATGACTTGTTTCCTAGTGTTCCCATCTTCAATCTTTATTTATTGCTTCATTTTGTTCACAAAGGTTGAACTTAGTGTAGCATTGGCAGAGTGTATTGATCATTTTGTGGTTCCTTATCAAAATTATCAGGGAGTATAACTTTTGGTATGGTTGATGTATGGAAGACCTGTAGACCTAGGGTGACTTTTCCATCTACCACTTCTTGTTATTGGTACACACCATGCACGTCTTTCTCTTTTTTTTGGACAAACAACTGAGGTTTGATCCATCCCAGTTGGACAAAAATTGAGGCATGGTCCATATCTTTTATTTTTGCATTATATTTAACATACAATACAATACCCAAGAATCCATTTCTATTTCCATCACTTCCCTCCATTTTTCCATAATTCTTTGATATCTCTTCATTCTATATTTTCTACTGCAACACCCAATTATTATATTTCCCATAAAACTTCTTGTAAAATTTCCTTCCTAACCACCACTACTTCCCCCTATTATCGCCAGGGTTCATTTTACCTCTATTCCTTCATCCTCTCATGTCACTCATCACACTTACCATCTCCCACCATCTTATCCATGTTTTATTCCTTTCTCTTATCCTCCTCACCAAGGTTCTTATTAGGCCCCCTCCTTTGCCAACTCCATATTCTTATCATCCATCTAATTGTGTTCTACCCCATGTGTTACACCAAATTAAATAAATGCAACAAAAACCTGATGTCTTACCCACACAATGTAATTATGGAAACTCATCATTACCCATTATCTTATGAATTATATCACATCCTTTTCCACCAAAATTTAAATCCACTCATCTTCCTCTATATGATGGAAAAGGAGACCCAAAAAATTGTCGATACATTCTACTTGTTTTTCCTAGACTATATCTATGATGATCAAATTTCTTGAAAACTTGTTCTCCACTAACTCAAGGAAAATTCTCTTGAGTGGTTCTATTCCTTGTTGGAGCCAAAAAATATGAATGCAACATTCAAGTACTTCCTCAAGATAATTCATGCAATCAAATAAGCCAAAAAATATTATAAAAAACATATATGATTATACAATATTCTCCTTGTATATGTAGAAAAAGGAGGAAGTAGGAAGGTGAAAGTGAAACATTGAATACCCATCCAAGAGGTGTGACACCTATATAAAAATGGGACAAGTGCGAGAGCATGTGTCATGTGCCTATGAGGTGAGACAACTAAACCACTAAGTGAACTTAGGCTAGTGTGAATAGGTCTGCTAGGTCTAGGAACTAGATAAATGTAAACTAGATGAGTAATAGATATTCACACTAATACCCCCCCTTAATTGATACTTAAGGATAAAGTCACTGAAAAATGAGTCTTGACAATAAGGCCTAATGAGGCACTCATGTAAAAAATAAAATCTCTCAAAAATGAAGTAAAGGAGAAAACATTGTGAAAAAAATCATCTATGAGAAAGAGATCTAAATGTAAGGAAGGAGGACTCAAGACCTCCCAAGGGAAACTTCCTTCACCCCAAGCAAATGTGAAAATTCAAGATATCAAGGTGATGCTAAAGGTTTAGTAAAGATGTTTGCAACCTACTCCTTAGTAGACAAATACTTTGAGAGAACATCATCATGGATAATCTTTTGAATGAAATACATGTAAATGTTGATGTGCTTCATCCTCTAATGCTCAACTAGGTTGCATGACATGTGAATGACACTTTGGTTGTCACACAAAAGAATAGTAGGATGATTAGGTGAAAAATATTTTTCACTATAATAAGCATTAAAAATTATAAAAAATTATTTAATTTTTTTAATAATTATAGAGGTAAGAGAAAATAAGTACAGGTATAGATATTTGAAAGTTTAACGTTCAAAGAAAATAACAATATTGTTAAAAAGGTGAAAATAAAAAGGATACATTTAAGATTCAAACTTTTTATATTTTTATATTTAGTTAAACAATTTTTTAAATTTGTTAAATGTTGTAATTAGGGTGTCAAATATCTTAGATTTTTTAAATTATATTTATTTATTTATTAAAACTATGTATTTGGTAAGTGGATCAAAAAAATATTTTTAAACACTTCTTTAATATTTTTTGGTGCTTCTATTGTGTCTAAGTCTACAAGTATTGACCTATATAGAGCAAAAGACTTTTGTAGCTTACTCTTGGATGCTAAAAGGCAATGTGAATGAAATTTCAAATGGGGTTTGAGATAATAATTTTTATATGTTAATGCTTTCAAATATGGTTTTTCATTTCTTTGTTGGTGTCAAAATAGTTTTTTAATGATAACAAGTTTCCACAAATCATATATTGATTGTCAGTTTGTTTATGGATTTGACTGTGTTGGAGTTTTTTTCATCTAAAAGCTCCAATACAATCAAATCCATAAACAAACTGAACAAAATAGTTTTTGACAAAATTGGTGGTGCTAACATATTGAAAAAAAATAGGATTAGACAAAGATGAAACATTTTCTCGAAGAAATTCTCAACATCGAAATGATTCCTTACCATGATACATTAAATATGAGTATTTTGTCCATTTAGTACCAAAATTATTGCTTAGTTAATATTTTTGACATAAGATATCTATTGACTACAAGTCCACATGGGTTTTTAGGAAAAATCACTTCATTCATTAGAGACAATTTGAGTTTGAATATGTTAGAAACATGTGCAAGGTTTCCTTTTAGGAATGTCATTAGGGATATTTACTTAGATGGTTCTTGGATTTCTATTTTATCTTTCTTAGTTGTATGTGCTTTCATCATTCTTTCTAGCTCTAGGAATAATATGTTATCAACATAGTGATAAATTGACAAGAAATAATGCAAATTCATGATTCAATGTAGGAGCTACTAATATAATTAGCTATCTCTATTTCTTTATATCAATTATTTTCCAATTAAAAGGCGCAAAACACTCATTGTTGTTGAAATCTAATTAAGATTAATGGATTGGTATCATAGATTTAGATGTAAAGTATTATTTTATTTTATCAAAACACGAGCTATTGCATTATTTTTATTGTGTTCATTTTCCTTGAAATGATATTTATTTTCTATATAATGTATAGTAGGACAATCACAATTATAAGGCTTTTTGAGTTATTTTTAACCTCCATTAAATTATAATATGTTTTTGTTAATTTATCAATATTACATAAAACTATTTTTAAGATGACGCAAACTACACCTATAAGAAAGTAAACAAGGGTGATTCATTTGATCTAACATGATTGCATTATTTTGAATAGTTATATACTATATTTTTAAATGTCACTATTACACAAAGCTATGATTGTATTAAAAGAGATAAGATTTGATAACTAATTTTTTAATTGTTTATTTGTTCATAATTGAAAATAAAAAATAAAAATTTCAACCAATGCTTTTTTAGACCAATTATATTTTATCTCTTATCATAATATATATTTCATCATCTACATTGACATGAATATGTTGAGTACTTTGATATAAATGAGCTTTTCTTTTGAAAAATATTTGATTGAATGTGATGTCAATCAAGAGTTTCAATTTTAAAACAATATTTGACTTAACGATACAATCACAAGAAAGATTGAAAATGTAATTACTATAAAAGATTCACTTACTATTATGGAAACAAAGGATCATATCTTCATACTCATAAATAATGTTGCAAATGAAGGAACAAAAATTTAATCACTAAAAGAGTTGCATCACTCTTCTCTCACTATGCATACTGCATTAACACTCCTACCTTGCACATTTTAAATTTTATCTTTAATGTAAGAATTTATCTTTATTGTAATCATTTCCCTTTACTATAAGAATCCATAATGCTTATACCATGGAAAAATATCTAATTGCATGTAATTATTGCATTACATTTTAATATGGATTTCATGTGATGTCACCATTTTGGGTTTGCTATTGAAACTAGAATCAAGTGGACAATATTAAAAAAAAATTAATAAATGGTTAGTTTCAAGATATTCAATGTTGTTAATTGAATTCAAACAAGATATCATTATATCCATGTAAATTAAGTTTTGTAGTGTAAAGAGGATTTGAAAATTAACTTTGATGTAAAGAATAAAATATAATTATGTTAAATTGAAATAAGATGTAACCTAAAATTTAACCACTTTGTTAGTGTAATTTGGTCTCCTTATGGAAACTTAAATGCATTTGTAGAGGTCAAATTCCTTTAATTGATAGAATTTACTTTCCTCTCGAGAACTTGGGCAATATTTCTTCTCTTATGACTAATATTCATTTCAAAATTTTGATAGCTTGAGTACACTTCTCTCCATCTAGCATAATCTTCCTTAATTCATCAAACCCTTTCTCCTACATTTTGTTCTTCGTGGATTTACATTGATAACACAAATGAAGATTTTTATTTTCAAGCTTAATTTGTGACTTATTATTTCTTTGTATAACTAAAAATCAATAAAATATACAACTATGTTTTTACTTATATTTCATTCTTGAAATGCATGGAATTAGTTATGCCCCAAAATCACAAGTCCATAATCCTAGAACATGTGTATTTCACCCTCAAGACTAGGAGTGTCTTCAAGAGGGTGAAATAGATGTTCGTCAATAGATCGAGGATGACTAATGGCCTACTTTGAGAGTGGGTAGGTTCTCTTAGAGGTATGCCTTAGTAAGCATTTAGATCAAACAAAATGAACAACTAGTATAATCCATAACAACTATACCCAAATGTAAAATTAACCCCTGTAACTGACACTAGGTTAAGCTTAACTAGCTACAATAGACCTATTCATAGCTAATAAATACATTGCACATGCATCTATAGATAAGAATAGTGTTACAAAATTCATTGAGGTAGTTTCATTTATAACTTCATAGACATTGGAAAAGTATGAATATATTGAACATGACTCTCTAAAAGGTATAACCATTAGGTTTTACTTAATATTTTTCTTTTTTATGCTACATCATCATGAATAACATATATTATCTACTTACTATTTTCTATTGATGAATAGTTTTAAAAAATTTAATATATTAGAAGGTTTAAGTCTTCAAGAGTAGTGCCTTATTGGGTCACATAGTCATATACATCCATTAAAACAACAAACAAGAATTTGCAACAAATGTATGATCATCTAAAATTATATCTGGTTAATGATCCTTCATCAAACTCATAAAAATTCATATGCAACACAAAAAAGACCAATAAAGAAAATAGTCTTTATTTACTTGAAGTACTACACCATTTGTATAATCTCTACTACAATCACACTAGAAAATTTGGTGAAAAAAAATCTCAAACAATAAAGAACTTGTCATACCCTATTGCTTAAAAACTTCCAAAATGTCTACAACTAATAGCGAGACATATGATTATAAATGTTAGGGTATATGACTACTTTTCTAAGAGTTTTAAGTGAAAATCCATAATGACAAACAAACTAACAATTTTAGAAATCCTCAAAAGCTCTACACCACTATTCTTTGAATACCCATAATGACCAAACACTCCCAAATGATTAAAAACATCCACACATATCCTCCAAGAAGAACCCTAAAATTTAGCATTATAGCAACACAAAATCAATGGCCTCAACAACAAACACACCCAAAAATAGTTTCAAATAGATGCCTTAGATGAAAAAGGGTACATAGGGGTGGTTGGGAGGATGCCCAAAATTCATTGCATTTAGTGGAGTGAACAAAAAAATATTCACCACAAAGTAGCAAGCTCCATTGACCTTTGAAACCTCTGAAATATCTTAAAAAAATACCACTTAAAATGTGACACCTCGAGGCTTTAAAACTTATTGAAATGTTTTCTTGCTAACTATTGGACCTTGGGAATTTAAAACATTACAAAATATTGGCCCTTAAACCAGGCAGGCTCTATTCCTCGTAGCCTAAATTGCTAATGGTTAGTTGGGAAGGTTTGAGAAGTACTATTGAGCCTTGAAATGGGTTCTGATAAACACGCCCCCTCATCCTCCATTTTCCATGGCACTACCTTCAGACTATGTGGGCATTTACAAGGAAGTGAGATCTCTATTAGGCCACTAATATTTAATTTTAGTTAAAGTTTTAAAATAATAGTATAGGGACAAATATATGAGTGTATTCTTAATAACTTTCTATTCACACAAAAAATAACAATCTCTTTGAGATCAAACATCCTTACATTAGAACTTTACATATAAAACTAGTCTCCTAATGAACTAACAAAAATCAATTAAAAGATGACATCTTTTAAATTATTGTGACATCATCTAAAATAAAAATATATTCATTTGTTTTATTATATTAAACTTCCTAAAATCCTATCAACTAACTCAAGTTAATGTGATTCTAAATATCTTCACTTCAATCATGTTTCTAAAAATAATTTTTTTTAATTTTTAGATTTATCATTTTTAAGTTCAATTGTAAAAATTATTGTGTTTCAAAAAAATCTTACATTCTTTAAGAAAAAAAATATTAAAAATCTTTTTAAAAAATATTTTTTCTCCATAAAAATATTCTCATTGACGTGATGTAAGTTGATCTAATTACATACAGTTGGGTTGAACAAAGGAAAAATTTATGGTTCTTGGATTTCTATTTTTTATTTCTTAGTCGCATGTTCTTCCATTACTCTATCTACCTCTAGAAATAATATGTTACAAAAATATTGGAATATGGACAAGAAATAACATAAATCCATGAATCAATATAGGAGATGCTAACAAAATTAATTATCTCCATTTCTTCATACAAGTTACTTTTCAATTGAAAGGTGCCGCAATAATCATTATTGTAGAAATATATATAAAATTAATGAATGAACATCTTGAATTTAAATATAATATATTCTTTTATTTTATCAAGAATACAAGTTATATTAATTTTTAATTGTGTTCAATGAATAATTTGTCTTTTGTGTCTAATATATAGTATCATAATTATAATAGTAAGACTTTTTAAACTATTTTTAAGCTTCATTAAACTTAGATTCAAATGTACTACATTATTTTATTTTATCAAGAATACAAGCTATTTCATTTTTTTTACTGTATTCATTTACTTGGGGTGATTACTTTTCCTTTTGTGTATAATTTATAATAGAAGAATAAAAATAATGAGACTTTTTGAATTATTTTTAACCTCCACTAAATTAAACTATATTTTTTATAGATGTCACTATTACACAAAGTTCTTTTTAAGATGACACAAACTACACCTACATAAAAGTAAAGAAATGAAATTTGTTTTATCTAACATAATCACATTATTCCAATTATTGATATGCTATGTTTTATTAAATATCACTATTATGATTGCATTTAAGGAGATAAGATTTGAAAACTATATTTTACACTCTTTGTTTGTAAATCCATGAAATTTTATTTTTATTTTTTCAACTATAATTTTTTAAGTTAATTATATTTCACCTCATTTATCACATTATATATTTAATCATCTAAATACATATAAAGAGTTCAAACATTTTGACATAAACAAATATTATTTTATTTTTATTGAATATCGTGTCAATCACAAAAATTAATTTTAATATAATATTTAATTTATTGACATAATCGCAACCTATATATTGAAAAAAATTATTTAAAATATAATTACCACAAAATATTCACCAAAAAAGAATCATATCTTCATAACTATAAACCATGTTGTGAAAGAAGGAAAAAAAAT
Organism: Sequoia sempervirens; assembly: GCA_007258455.2. Lineage (NCBI taxonomy): Eukaryota > Viridiplantae > Streptophyta > Pinopsida > Cupressales > Cupressaceae > Sequoia > Sequoia sempervirens. The sequence continues at coordinate 339,470,205 of VDFB02047230.1, forward strand.
ACTATTAAAGAGTCCCACCACTCTTCTCTCCTTGTAACTATTGCATTAATAGTCCTATCTTTCTTTACTAGACTTTAGTATAAGCATCCATAATGCCTATAACATGAAGAAAATATCTAATCATATGTTATTATGACCTTGCATTTTATTGTGATGCCACTATTTTAGGGTTGCTATTGAAATTAGAATCAATTGGATAACATTAAAAATTTCTCAATAAAAGGTTCATTTCAATGTATTTAATGTTTTTAATTAATTTCATGTCATTATAGCCATGTAAATTAAGTTTGATTCTACTATAAAGAGGACTCAAAATTTGACTATAGTGTAAATGAATAATGTAAGTTCCATTAATATAAAATAAGATGTAGTTTGAAATTTAACTACTTTGTTAGTGTAGTTTGGTTTTCTTATTGAATTTATTACATTCATATGTTAGGAAAGGCTTTGACCCTAATGTTAAAATTACAAAAAAAAAGTGTATAAAATTAGTTTTTGGTCAAAATAAATATTTTGGATTACTCGTAAGCACTTCCAAAAGTGCTTGTTGTATAGGTTTTTTTTAGTTCTATAATTTAAAAAATATAGGTCCCAATCAACCTCCTAGATCAAAAGTTATGGCTTCTAGAAGTTGGATCTTCTACATGTAAGAAATGTAGAAATGTGTTGGACATATAAAAGAGATATAATGGGGAGTCACATTTGTTGACCAAATTATAATGCATTCTATGACACATCATAAGTTGGAGATAATAAAATTAAAATGAAACACCCAATTTGTTGAGTGGATTATAATAAGATTATGATAGGTGGAAATAATATGTTATTCTTAACCTATGGATTCATCTTGAGATTTGTGTATTGGATTTCTAAGCTAAGGATTTGAGCATCTCTTTTTGGGTGACTTTAGCTCATGGTTTTCTAATCATCATTTGGTATTATATCTCATATGTTAGGTAGATGGAGGTTGTGTAAGAGTTTTGTAGACATTGTTAAGTTACCATAATTTTCCTAGACCTTTGGTTGGTGATACTCCTATGAATGATTGTTTTTTATTAGATAAGAAGAATTTATAGAGTGTTGGACCCAAACACAAAAGGCCCAACTAGGTGGAAATTCGGAAAAAAATAAACAAGGTCAAAGGCCACGGGATAGAGACAACAAATCGACAACTAACCATTAGTAGAGTAAAGTTTTTTTTAAACATAAAAACAAAGAAAAGAAAGGAGCACCAAGATACATAGCAAGCTTCTCCCAATCCTCCTTGAAGAAATTAAATGTTTCTTGTTTATGAGAACTTATATTAGCATCATTATTCTTTTCATGCTTTTTAATTTCATCTTGTAACACTGGCCCAAGGGTAGACATCAAGTGGTGGATGACCTTTGAAGTGAAGTGGGAAAGTCCACTCATTTTTCTTTCCAAGTCATCCATCCAAGATAACACAACAATTAAATCTTTGGTCACTTAGAGTAGGTGTCCATTTTGGGTTCCTCGATAGGGGTAAAGTTCTCTGAATCTAAAAGCATAACATTAAGTTAAGAGAATGTACTTGATCCTTTAGTCTCCACATCTACATCCTCATCCTTGTCCTCCTTAATATTGTAGTCCTCCTCTTTATCCTCCTTAGTCATATCACTAGAAATCTCATTGACAATGGGGTTGGGAATAGGTCATTCCACTAATCTATGCAATTGTTAGACACTAAGGTTAGGCTTGCCAGCCTCCTTAGTTAGATTTGGCTCCCTTTGCTTTCTTCCTTTTCAATGGCCTTGTTGTTTTCCTCTTCCTCGTCATCTTCAAAACTATCCTCTTCCGCATAGAATCTGACTAGGGGATTTTTCTTCTTCTTACTGATAGGGTTTTTAGGTTTTGTGTTAGTTATGTTTTTGAGACATTTAGAATGGTTATTTTTAAGATCACAGAAACTAACAACAACAATTTTTTTGGTTAGAAGTTTTGGGGTTTTTTGAGGGCTTGAGTTTTAGGTTTGGAGATTCGTACTCCATCTTGGGGGTGACATTCTAGAAGGACATTTTTTATTTCCCTCTAGAAATATATGTTGCAAACTTCTCAACAGGAGGGTTTGAGGGGTTCTCCAGGGGCAAGGTTTCCAGTGGGGGTTCCTTAAGAAGATAGGCCCAAATGGGCTTAGGGGGCAGAGGGCTAGTGAAAGTGGTAGATTCTAAGGATAAGCCCCTGGTGGAGCGGAATAGGTGGATTTTCAAGATTTTTGGCCACCATATCCAAGGCTTCCTTCATCAACACTTCCAAGGAAGAAGGAAAATAAAGGGAGAAGCTAATGGTCACCTTTTTCCTCAAATGGTTTAGGAGGGGAAGGTGGTAGAAGTAAAACACTTAAAATTCCCTTCTAAATTAATGTATTTCATCAACATAAAACATACCTTATCCTAAGGTTGAGAAATCTTTTCCCTATCATAGCTAGCATGCAACTTAATTGAAGTTTCCCCCTTCTTGAAAAATAGATTCACATTCTCCATGTCTGACACTTTTCTAAGTCTTTTAAGCTTTTGGCCATTGCAAGAAAGACCCATCACTTGGGAAATAACATCTTCTCTCACCTCAAAAGATATGCCTCTCATTTAACCTTTCGCTCATTCCAAGTGCTAAAAAACTAAATAGACATATTTTCATCGTGCCTATTAAGGCTCTCTAGTAACGGTGCCAAATCACATTTGGCACAAATGTGCAAAAACATCGGGTCATTTTTGAACTCCTCATAAGATTTAGGCTCTGTTCGTACACAATCACCTCCCATAATGCAAGAAATTTTTAGGTGGTTGCATTGTAGATTGTAGGGAATGTTGTTAAGTCTAGGATTTAGGAAAGGAAGACTAGTGGGGTTCTCAAAATGGGAGAGAGTTTTCTAGAAACAATCTTAAATATCATTGATAAATATAATTGAAAAATAATTAATTGATTAATCATACCAGGGATAAGGAGAATCCTCAGGTGAAGGAAAACCATCAACTTGTTTTCCAACCACATCCTTTTTAAATCATCTTTAAATGGTATAATAAAACCCCTGGTGCCATCAGTATTTTTCTAGTGCTCAAAGAGACAATATTAAAGCACCCATTATATATATAATTAAGCATATTTAAAATAGGTAGGTTCCTATTCATGGGAGATATATTCACATACTTTATATTCTTATCGATGATGACATGGCTCATGACAAATATATTGGCCTTAATCACCTCATCATTCCAACTCCAAGCATTCACCAACATTCCACATTGATTATGAGCTATGATGAGCAGCCATAAGGTTAAAAAAACAACCCTTACATATCATACCACTCGAATCCCTTCTCATCAAATCTACATCATTATCCCATAAGGCCCGCAGACCAAAAGGAGGGGCTTTGAATTGATTGTTAAAACATAGAATATATATATATATATATATATATATATATATATATATATTCAAATATTTTAATATTATTATAGGCTCTTCAAATTAGTAATATTTTATTGAGTTTCTCTTCCAAGACAAGTATTCTAACATTCTTCGAGAGACTCAAATTGTTTCTCTTGCATCTAATGGAGTCCAACATTATTCCTAGATTGGCCATAGCATCAACCACTCTATTACCTTCTTTGTAAGTATGAGATACAACATAGTCATCAAAACCTAACAAAAAAATTGGATATCATTAATGATGTCACTAATAGTCCAACCCACCTTCACCTTTCCTTTCACAACATCTATGACAAGTTTGGAGTCACCTTCAATCTATAATCCTTTTATCCTTAGAGAGAGGGAAATTATGACTCCCCAGAACATTGCCATAGCTTCATCCATGCTACAAGAATGATCCCCCAATCCCCTAGAGAAGCCAACAATAACCTATCCAATAGGGTTTCTGAGAATACCACCACCACTAGCCAATCTTGAGTTTCTTTTAGTAGCCCCATCAAAATTAAGCTTTTTTCCAATCCAGGTGGGAGGTTTCCATTTCATATTATAGAAAGCTAAAACTTTAGAGTTATCAAATCCAATAGGTTCCAA
>VDFB02047230.1:339474342-339777053 GCA_007258455.2 Sequoia sempervirens
AATGTGTCATCCACTACATAACAACTACTTCGCCACTACCCGTTCATTGGACAACCAATAAAAACTTAAAAAAATTCAAGGTGTTTCAATGTGTTTTCATTGGAAATAGACATGTACTAATAGTTGTTTAATTTTTTTGGTCAACTACACATTCAATAGCGAACAGTTATTGGTGTAAGATGCAAATATTTATTGGCATAATTAAAACAATGTAATGACTAAAATGCAAACGGTTATTGGGGGTCAGGTAAGCATGGAGTAAACAGCTATTGGAACTATGCTAGTAATTGATGCTCTTCCCCTAATTTCATGATCAAAAAAAAATTCAATTATTGAGCTACGGCTTATACACTTCTACCTTTGTAAGACATCTACAATTTTCTTCTATTCTACACCTGCACTAGGCATCGTCACTCTCGGCAAATCACATAATATATCAACAAGTTAAAAGATATAACAGTTCAATCTATTGCACGAGAGATTGAGTGATGTTCGCAGCTGCATCTAGTTAAGCATTGACACCAAATCTTCTTGAAGAGGGTCGCTTGTTATGGTCTCAACTTATGGAGCTCATTCTAAAAAGAAGGTTGAAATTAAATTAGCAATCATTTGTTCAAAGGTTACTGAACAAAGTTTACCTAATAAATTCTCAACATCCATGTTACATCAACTATCAACTAGATAGAACTTATAACCCAACGTCACTGCAGGGCCTAAATTTCACAACCGACCCTAACCATCAAGCAATTTTTTTTTAACGGTTATCCATTCAAACCTGCCTTTCTAATACTAAGACATTATCTTATTTTAAAAAGATATATCAAAGATAATATATAATTCTATAGAATTTTTTATGGTCTTGAATTTTATATAGAGAGAACTTTTTATGGTCCATCCAAGATTTCCCCTTTCATATGATACAGCCTTCCTAAAATTTGAACTGAATTTTATGGCAAATAATACCTATATACAGCCATACGACCATCATTTTAGATCCTGCATAAAACACATTTGTCAAATGAAACATGAATTCCCTAATAATGCTTCTAAGGGCAATTTTTTATTGTATTTTCTTAAGTCGATGACTTTTCTGAAATTGGCATTTAAGGGTTGTTTGACGGAGTCCTAAGGAAACTGAAAACCGATTTGGAAATTGATAAGGTGCAGGTTATTTGGCTGACACTATAGCAGGGGAAAAACTTTGAGACCTGTAACAGTCCAGATTGTTTTGAACAGTTTGAAAATAACTGACAGTGATAATGCACCGATTTGTAGGCAATTTGAAATTTTCCCCTAGTAGCAGGGCCTTCACGGGCAGCCTTTAACTCCTTTTTTCCACAGCAAGATTTTTCATAGGCAGATAGAATATCAAAGGGAGTAGCCACAGCCCTACTGCTGTACATAACCATGGCCACGTTACAAACTTGTCCCAGCTCATATGCATTCACCACAAGAAAAAATACAAATGCATTCTCACATTTATGCCACCACAGATGGAAACTCAAACCAAAAATAAGACTCGCAAATCCTTTAATGCCTACTTCAATCTCAAAAAAATATTCAAAGCACACAGAAACTACTACCAATTACCCTTCAAAGCCCTGTGCACGGTATACAAACAAGACTTCCAGCTTGGTGTTCAAGATGAGAGAAAAAGAAGAGGCCAGTGATGAAGGCTTGATTACTTTTTTGGATCGGAGACTGGAAAAATGGGGCCAAAATCTGCAGACAGGGAGCATTGATCCTGAGGAAGCCCGGAAATATATGAACATTGTCAAAGAGAAGCGGAAAAAAAGATTTAGAGAAGCTTAAACAGGCAAAATTAGTAGGGAAGGATAAAATATCGTCTTATTAGCTGGTTGAAGGTGATTATGTTGTTACAGAAGAAATTGGATGTTGGCCAGTTCATTGGGATCAAGCAGTTTGGCAGTTAAAACTATGCGCATATTGAGCATATGATGGGCTGGCCAAGCTTCTGCAAAATCAATCTTTGTATGTGGGAATCAGAAAGCCATTATGCTGAGCCTGTGTGCTTAAACTGGCTTGAAGCACAACCCTCTTCAATTGTTTATGTGGCATTTGGAAGCTAAATGAAATAGGAGGTGACAGAAATTAAGTTGGAATTGGAAAGCAGCTTGTAGCCGTTTCTGTGGATGTTGCATCTGCCATGTGAGGTTGACCTACCACTAGGAATCCTAGAAATTTGTTAAAGGGAGAGCTTGGTGGCGTGGGCACTACAGACAAAAATTTGTCTCGATGACTTTTCTGAAATTGGCATTTAAGGGTTGTTTGACGGAGTCCTAAGGAAACTGAAAACCGATTTGGAAATTGATAAGGTGCAGGTTATTTGGCTGACACTATAGCAGGGGAAAAACTTTGAGACCTGTAACAGTCCAGATTGTTTTGAACAGTTTGAAAATAACTGACAGTGATAATGCACCGATTTGTAGGCAATTTGAAATTTTCCCCTAGTAGCAGGGCCTTCACGGGCAGCCTTTAACTCCTTTTTTCCACAGCAAGATTTTTCATAGGCAGATAGAATATCAAAGGGAGTAGCCACAGCCCTACTGCTGTACATAACCATGGCCACGTTACAAACTTGTCCCAGCTCATATGCATTCACCACAAGAAAAAATACAAATGCATTCTCACATTTATGCCACCACAGATGGAAACTCAAACCAAAAATAAGACTCGCAAATCCTTTAATGCCTACTTCAATCTCAAAAAAATATTCAAAGCACACAGAAACTACTACCAATTACCCTTCAAAGCCCTGTGCACGGTATACAAACAAGACTTCCAGCTTGGTGTTCAAGATGAGAGAAAAAGAAGAGGCCAGTGATGAAGGCTTGATTACTTTTTTGGATCGGAGACTGGAAAAATGGGGCCAAAATCTGCAGACAGGGAGCATTGATCCTGAGGAAGCCCGGAAATATATGAACATTGTCAAAGAGAAGCGGGAAAAAAGATTTAGAGAAGCTTAAACAGGCAAAATTAGTAGGGAAGGATAAAATATTGTCTTATTAGCTGGTTGAAGGTGATTATGTTGTTACAGAAGAAATTGGATGTTGGCCAGTTCATTGGGATCAAGCAGTTTGGCAGTTAAAACTATGCGCATATTGAGCATATGATGGGCTGGCCAAGCTTCTGCAAAATCAATCTTTGTATGTGGGAATCAGAAAGCCATTATGCTGAGCCTGTGTGCTTAAACTGGCTTGAAGCACAACCCTCTTCAATTGTTTATGTGGCATTTGGAAGCTAAATGAAATAGGAGGTGACAGAAATTAAGTTGGAATTGGAAAGCAGCTTGTAGCCCTTTCTGTGGATGTTGCATCTGCCATGTGAGGTTGACCTACCACTAGGAATCCTAGAAATTTGTTAAAGGGAGAGCTTGGTGGCGTGGGCACTACAGACAAAAATTTGTCTCATCCATTTATGAAGCCTTAGTGAAAACCATATCAAATTCAAATACGTGTAAGGGCAGGATTGTGTTTATGGTCAATCAATGTGTTTTAGAGCTTTCAAGCCATAGATTCTAACTGTATCTGTGCCTGCAGCAAACACTTTCCCACATAAGGGAACACCTATCAGCATAATAATTCTGAACTATTTATAGATTAAAGGATATCTCCAAAAACCATAATCGGGACAACTTCTTGTGGCAAATATAGTACTTAAAAGACTGCCTTTCTGGAATTAAGCCTTTCATTGGTGTCATTTATCAATTATGCAATTTTTTGCATACTATTACATGCTTACTAATAATTATGGTGACAAACACTTCTAGCAACTTATTAGATGCACCTTGATTGGGGTAGATGCATGAAATGCAAGCTGGAGTTGCAAGGGAATGTTTTATTTAAATAGGGAGCTAATTAAATTTGTCTCGGTGCACTAATCCAAATGCATATGAGTTGAAAATAATATTTGAGTTACACAGATAACAAAAATTGCTCTTCTCACCAATCAGCCGCCACAACCAGTTTGCATGGCCTCTCTCAACTGCCATCAATATTTCTGCCAATGATTGATTGTTTTAGTCATAAACAGAACAGATACCTTGAGATTCGTCTTGATTCATAATTTGGGATCATGTGCAGAATTAGTTTTTTGGATTCCACTGAAGTCTGGTACAACTGATTTAAATGCTGGATGCTGTTGGTAAACAATTGAGGCAGCACGTATCAAGATCCCAGCAGTTAAACCCCAGATCAAGAATTTCTTGTTTTCAGTTTCATAATCAAAATAATCTACAGTGTAATTGAAACCCATCCATTCTCTTTCTTCAGATCTGTGGTTCTCATCCTAACAATTAACACAACTATCTAAGTATGAGATATTTGAACAGCTATAATTCTTTCAATATGATACTGCAAAGTATATCTTTAAAAGTTAAAAGTTTCTATTAGTTTGGCTTGAGCTTAATTTATATGAAACACATATACCGTGAGTATACTAAGCATTTATATACTCACCTTCAAGAACATCTCAAGGGGTGCATCAAAGATCTCATCTACTTCTCCTGGATTTAGAACTGGTATAAATGACTCCCTGTTAGTTAATAATCCAACCACAGGTACAACTCTCAGAAAATGCTGCGCAAAGGAAATCAGATTAGACTTCATAAAATTGTGAAAGCTAATCAGCAAATTTTCGAAGTTCTTTTAACTCATAAAATTGTGAAAGATAATCAGCAAATTTTTGAAGTTCTTTTAACTCAATTAGCAACCTTGGACAGAAAGGGTTCTATAATAGTCATGACTTTGACAAGGGAAGAGTCCAAACCGATCTCTTCCTTAGCTTCCCTCAAAGCAGTTTCAGACTCATCTCCATCTCCTTCTTCCATTTTACCTCCAGGTAATGAAACTTCTCCTGTTGTGTGAAAAGTTGGAACATTCATGTTATTATTTATAAAGGTCATAATTGATATATTCACAAATCTCAAATATAGACAACACGGTGCTTCCTTGTGTATTTTAGATCATGTAGGCATAATCATATATATGTCACAAGTTGCCCTATATATGAACATAGGCATAATTACATGTACATGAAACAGAAAATAAACAAGTAAACATGAATAATCATATATGCTAACTTAGGATGATCCCACGCATTCCTCTAGTGCAACTTTTGACTATCAATGTAACTTTTATTACAGCAGAATCTCTGTGATAAAAACTTCTGCAATTGTTTTTCTATCATATGCTTGCATTGATGGTAACCATTACAAGTTTGTTTATGCTGAGGTATATCTCAAACAGTCTCCAGTGTTATAGTACCACCAGCCATGTGAGATGTTTAGTGTTTTAGACAACAAAAATAAGTAGGATACACTTTCCCCACAAGTGAGCAATTAGAATCATAATTAATTCAAAAATCAGCATTAAAAAAGGACCATACAAGTGAATAAGAAGATTGTTTTTATCAAAATTAAAAAGACTCAACTCTTAAAATTTAGACAAATCTTACAACGAGAGTTGTGTGTCTCCAATGTACAGGTGAATTGAACATCTCTTAACATAAAAGAAATTAAGAGCATATTTATGTACACAACAGTTAAAAGAATTGTTGATAGATGACACACTGGGATTCCTCATCAGAATGAATGATTAAACAATAGATTTGGGCTCGTTATATAGATAGCTGCAATTACAATGTATGGTAAGGATCCCTGACTCTAACATCAAATAATGAATGTACCTTCCAGTGATTAATTAAGACCTTATTATAGTATTAAATGAATACAAAGGCCTTATAAATGGACCCAAATACAAAATAAATGATTTCAGCTGTCATGTGCTTTAAGAAAATGGAAAATGGGTCTCCATAAAGCACTGACCCCACCATCCATAAGGCCAATATGGTCGGTGGGTAAGGCATATATGGTCGGTCGCGAAGCGCTGGGTGGTGGGGTTGGTGTTTTTCTATAGCCTCCCACCAACTATGATTCCCTCCCACCTTATTCTAGCAGGCTAATTAATGAAGCCCCTAAAATTCTATGGTAGGTGCTGGGATTTAATTCTTTCTTTCTATCAAGCTCCAAACCATAATCATGGTTGCAATTATTGGGATGTTTGTAAAATTCAATAGCTTCTCTAATTTTATTTTTCATTAATGTTCCTCCTTAACTACGGCCACAGCTTCATAAATGCAGATATTGTGTGAAGACGAATGTTCATGCTCAGATAAAACTGATGTCTCTATTCAATCTGAATGAATATCTGAGCTATGTTCCATGAACCTCACTTGAAATGATCTCCCAGTGTCACCAATATAGGGGCAGCCACATATAATCAATGCAATATACACCACAGTTCAGGTTGGTTCGAGAGGATAACTAATTGACAAAATCATGCTTCCAATCTTGTTATGAGGTATAAAAGGATATTATATTAATATAAATTGAACAATTCCTTCCTGCTAGTATTGATATATGTGCATGAAGTGAAGTACAAAGATTTTGTACGCATGCCACTAAGAGTTTAAGATCAGCCAGTCCGGTATCAATGGTCTTGTACTCGGACAGCAACTACCATAATAATAACCTAGATTCAAACCCTGTTCGTACTGCGTATTGTATGTTTTAGTGCTTATTGTATGTTGTATGCTTAAGTTGAATTTGGAAGAATAGATATTTCTTCAACATGGTTTCTAAGCCAAACGGGTGTTCCAAATTTGATGGTGTGCTTCCTGGCACTTTCACAAGGCAGGAGTGAGGAAGTTATCCCTTGTTTTCCATTCAAAAACTAAAGGTTTAGGGTCTGTATTGTATGTGACAACCCAATTTCCAGCTCCTTCAATTTCTCAGCAGACCTAAATTCTCTCATCTAATTGTGGTTTCATGATGTAATCAAAATCTTCTTTGAGACTGTTGCTTTCTTATGAATATGTTTGCCCTCTTGAAAATTTCAAATTACCCCATCACTGTCTACCTTTATTACAGCATACAACTATCAAGGGATTCTGCAAGATGTGATATTCGGTTATTTGTAGGAAATTTCCATCATCTCTGCTTTCAACTTTAAGGCCCATATTGTAGCTGAATGTAGTGAGTTTGAAGGAAATTAAATTCAGACTACTGATCAGGCATATATAACCATATATAGACCATCCCTGAGGATTGAACCCGTGTGTCACATTCAATTTCAGTAGCAATCTCTATCAATAGATGTAAATGTTGAATGAACAACTATCAACCACACAGTGAATACCAAGGTATGTAATTCAATAGAAGGCACAATGGACCCTCGGTTTCACAAACACAAATATAAAGCTACTTTATGAGGAAGACAAACTCAACATTCCTATTCAATTCAGCATTGAAGTGTATCACAATTGGCCTACATTGGCCCTCTTTGAATACAGTAACTGTACGCACAAATATTGAAATACAAGGAATCATTCACGTGGATGGACTACTAGGATGTCTGTGACTGAGATCAAGGTTAAAAACAAATGAAGTGGTGGTGCTCCTGGGTGAATAAGTGGATGGTTGGTTTGATTTTGAGTTTCTTGTGGGCATGGTAACAATAAATGGACAGGTAGCTGAGGCATTGGTTGGATAAGAAAAGGAGTTCTCAGAGTTGTTTGGATTGCTATCTCTCTGTCAATTTTCTAGAATATTAACTTGTTTGGGAAGAGAGCAATGATATCAGGATAAACCTCTCCCCACAGCTCGTTGCCAAATCTGGTTGTTTAGTCTTGCAATTATTTTTATGTTTTTATTTGGTTTGTTTTGTTTAGAAGTTTGAACATCTTGGTTTAATTTGTTTGAATGGTGTTTGCTTGTTTAAATGGCCTACAAATTATAAATGATTTTGTTTTGATTTTCTTGGATTTATCTTCTTTTTTTAATTTCTTCTTATGTTTTGAGTGAACAAATAAGCTATGCTCCCCCATATTTCGAGGACGGGGATGGCAGGGGACAGTGAGACGTGTTTCCGGTACAGGGGTACTTTTGTGCCATGTTTTAGGGGACAGTAGAGGACGGCTATTAAAAAATAGGGAAATGTTTAAAAATATAGAGAAATTTCAAATATTCATATCATAACATTGATAAAGCATTCATCATAGACATTGTAGAAGATTAATACATAATATCAGACTTGAATTGAGATTTCACATGAGAATTGACAAACAATTTAGCAAAATTCAAATGCTTTCATTGTCAATGTGCATACATATTATATAGGAATTATAACAAAATGCCCAAAGGCTCCAAGTTTCAACTATAAAATGACAAAAACATAGAAAATATATGGCTGTCCCTAATCAACAGATGCAACTGGTAGGTTTGTATCAAAATCGAAGCTCAAGTCCGAGCCACTGCCAATGTAAGGGGTTGCCTTAGGCAATGAAACCCAACCAATCCCTCCTGTGTCTCCTCCTCATCGATTTGTATAGCATCTTCAGGATCAACATCCCAACATAATGCTAGAGTTTAACGATACTCAGGAGTGTCGATCTTGTAGCCGTAAAGCACTGCATATAGCCGCCAACTTCTTTGATTGTCTAGAGGTAATGTTATTCCTCTTGGCTAATTGGATGAAGCTATATGTGGACCAATTCCTCTCTACAACAAAGGAACTAGCAACCTGTGAAAGAAGACGAATGGCAAGTAACCTCAACTCTAGTGCGTCCTTGCCATGCCACATCCACCATCCAATAGGGTCGTTTTGAACTAATGTAGCTCTATTCGATCTCGCCTCTGGTTTGCTAAAGGTTGGACCCCAGAGATCAACAAATGCAAGCCAATGTGTGCAAAGTAAAGCAGATTCCTCTTCAGTATACATTTTCCTAAGGGCATTCACGAAGCCTTCTTTCACCTCTTCATCATGATATGAAGGCACTCTCCCAGGTCTTGATGCATACCATTTGGGATTGAGAGCATAGGCTGCCATATGAAGTGGGGTGTTCATATTGTTCCATCGTTGCGTCACAATGGGCCTAAGATGCTCCTTATAAAATCCCAAAGTAGGGTCCCTGGTATGAATTGCTTGCTTGATCTGCCCAAACATGCTATCAAAGGTCTCATAAATCTCTCCAAGGCTAGGAGAATCAATATCAGCATATCTAGTTACTTGCACAATAGGCTCAATGAAGGAACAAATGTCTTTGTAAATGCAAACAAGTTACAAAAATTAAAATCTTCAAAAAAGAATGGAAATATTTTACAAGTTAGAAACATTAATAAATTATTAAATTAACATTTTAAAAATTAAATAATAAAATCAGCAATTTTCTTACCTCATTGGGTACCACTAGTCATCATCAAGGATTTTTTGTTTCATACTTCTTCCTTCCAGTGTGCTTGCCTCTTGCCATCTACCACACTCTACATTGACCACCATTAATTGTAAAGCCTCCTGGACCACAAGCATCCTCTCTAACAAAATGAAGTAGTTGGCATATCTAGTGTCCACGGGCTTGAGGAATTCCTTCCTCAAAAATGTCTTGAACAAAGCAAGTGAAGTGTGATGGTTGCAAATGAACATATGCACATCTCTAGCCTCTACCACCACTACCTATTGGAACATGTTTGCCATTGCGCCAAAAGATTGACCTATTAACGCCCGATACAAATGCTAGAGATAAACAGATCCATGGGAGGCAGTTAGTCCATGTCCTGAATCTGAAGGGAGAAGTCGGTGATTAGTCCAACAATCCCCCCCCAGCGTCACCCAAGGGGATTTGAACCCGTGACCACAGCTCTGATACCATTTGTTGGAACAAATTTGTCATTGCGCCAAAAGATCGACCTATTAACGCCTGATACAAATGCCAAAGGTAAACAAATCCACAGGAAGTGGTTAGTACATGTCCCGAATCCAAAGGGAGATGTTGGTGATTAGTCTAACACTACCTTCACCCAATCTATCTTCGCAATGTCCTTCAAGGCAATGTTCAATGCATGAACACAACACGGGGTCCAAAAAATGTACTTATAAGCACCCTCTACCATCAATCCAACTAACTTAAATACATGCTGAAACAATCCCTACCTATACAACATTAGAGGCTCCAACCTCTTCTATGGCATCTCTCAAAATTTGAAATTGGAAGTTTGCACCTTCCTTTTCCCCAAACAATCAATATCTCTAAGAAAATAAGAGTCAGTTGTACATGTGACAATAATATTGATGAGTGGTTGATGTTTGATATTGATCCACCCATCCATGATGATGGAGCATCCATCACTTATCCAAGTTTGTCTCATATCTTCCATCAACACACCCACCTTGGAATATTCTCTATCAAGGAGGGTGGTGTGTAGCTTATGTTCTCCAGGTGGAACAAATGGAGGACCGACAGCTATCACATCTTTGAACATGTTTAAAATATCGTGAGCATGCCACATGAAATGGTATGGCATGAGCATAAAAAAACTAGGTTACCGAATCGCCCAGGTTTGCCAAGCGATTCTTGTTTGGAATCGTTTCGGGTACGGATTCGGAATCGAATAGCTGTAGAATCGCACAGGAATCGATTTTCGCTCTGTGGGTTCGATTCCAAATTTTGAAAAGCGATTCCCGACGATTCCCGAAATTTTTTAGACGACGTGGCGACTCCAACACGTTTTTTTAACCTTTTTTATTTCCGCCAGTTGACTTTTCCCTCGATTTCTGCGAATTTTAGGGCGAAACACTTGACAAAAACGCGATTTCGACGTGTATTTGCAAACGCGAATTTTCGTTGGATATTTTTCGTGACTCCCAGAAACGCGAAAGAGGTTTGACGGCATACGAAAACGCACAGAGAAACCGGCACGGGCATAGAGAAACACGCAGGCACGGGGGCATAGAGAAACCACGCAGGCGGCGCGGATACAGGAGAACCAGAAAAAAAGCCACCACAGACGCGCGCGACCACGGGCATAGAAAAACACAGGCGCGGGCATAGAGGACGGCACGGATACGAAAACGCGACCAGAGACGCCGCGACCAGGTAGGGTTTCAATTTTTAACATTTATTTTTTTTTTTTTTAATTTTTTTTTAAATTTTTCTGGATTGTTTTAAAAAACGAAAAATTCAAAACCTTTTAAAAATTAAAATAAATGTAGTTATAGTATAATTTTTTATTTTTAAAATATAAATTTATTATACTAATATTAAATATATATAATTTTTAAAATATAATATTCATAATTTCATATATTATTTTTAAAATATATTATTCATATATAATTTTTAAAATATAATATTCATAATTTCATATATTATTTTTAAAATATATTATTCATATATAATTTTAAAAATATAATATTCATAAATCATAAATTATAATGATACGATTTAAAAAATTTATAATTATTTAATTTATTTTATAAAATTAGTCTTTAGAAATTATAATCTTAGATTTATGAAATTTAGATTTAAATTTTAAAACATTTATAATTTATATAATTTAAGATTTAAAAAAATTATAATTTATACAATTTAAATCTAAAAAATTTATAATTTATTGCTTAGCCTTAGATTTATCATTTATATATTTTCATAACAATTTTTAAATTTAAAATTTGTAATTGCAGGTTTAGAGATTGTTTTTATTTTCCAAATTTCATGGCAAACAGTTCAGCTTCTGTCGGCAATAGTAATCCCTCATTCAAGTTTGATCCAGCTTCACCGCTATGGAGACATGTACAAGTACTAGAGCAAATTCAAGGTGGGGGGACTTGTGTTTGGATATGCCCTGGGTGTGAAAGGAAATACACTAGTTCTTATAGCCGGGTGAGATCGCATTTGTGTGGAGTTTCTGGAAAAGGAATTAGACCATGTCCAGGAAAAAATAAAATACCTATAACACCTGAGAAAATAGCAGAATATATTGCGGAGCAAGAGGAAGCAGATGCAAGGGTTCAAAAAAAAATGATGCCTCCAAGTACAGAAAAGGGCTCAACTGTGCCATCTACTTCATCTCAGACACATATTGGTCGTCCTGTCACTGTAGTAGAGAGCCATCCCTTTTTGAGAGTAAATGAAGATGAAAATGCCAGTGAGAGTAGTGTTTCGAAGAGAGCAAAGGGACCATTGGAGAAGGCATTCAATAATGATGCAAGACAACTTGCTGACCAAGCCATTGGAAGATGCCTCTATGCAAATGGCATCTCTTTCAATGTTGTTCGATCACCTTATTGGCAAGACATGATAAGAAAAGCAAATGAAGCTCCAAAGGGATACATAAGCCCAGGTTATGAGAAGGTGCGTACCACTATATTGTCAAAGGAGGTAAAACATATAGAAGATTCCTTATATCCCATCAAAGCCTCATGGCAAGAAACGGGTGTGTCTATTATTTCTGATGGATGGAAGGATGCAAGAAATAGACCATTGATTAATTTGATTGCAGTGTGCCCTAAAGGGGCAATGTTTCTAAAGGCTGTGGATTGTGAGGGGCAGGTCAAGGATGCACAATTTATTGCTGACATCCTTATACAGTGCATTAATGAAGTGGGGCCTCAAAATGTTGTCCAAGTTGTAACGGACAATGCAAAGAATTGTAGAGCTGCTGGTATGATAGTTGAGTCACGATTTAGGCATATATTTTGGACACCTTGTGCTGTGCATTCCCTCAACCTCATGCTGCAAAAGTTGGGAACAAAAATAGATTGGATCAAACAAATCTATGCTGAAGCTGAAGAGATCCAAATGTTCATAACAAATCACCACATGTCACAAGCTATCTTTAGATCATTCTCACGACTAGAGCTACTGAAGGTAACTCAAACTTCAAACATTGCATTTCTTTAATGTTATTTTTTAGTTCAATAATTTATTTAGAATACATACATATATATTGATTTTAATTATTTACTTTTTATTTTCAAATAGGTGGCTGAAACTAGATTTGCATCCAACACAATCGTCTTGAGACGACTTGTGAAGGTGCGAGAGGCGCTTGCTGCTATGGTCATTAGCCACTCATGGGCTATATGGAGGCAATCAAACAGTGAGAGGGCAGCAAATATAAAACATAAGATTCTAGATGACATGTGGTGGGATCGAGTGGAATATCTTCTTGCTTTCACCGAGCCCATTTTGAGCATGATACGCTTTACTGACATGGATAAGCCATGCATGGGGGAGGTTTATGATGGCATTGACACAATGCTTGAAAAGATGAAAAAAATCATATGTGAAAAAGAGCAAGATCCTGAAGAAACCTTTTTCAAAGAGGTGCATGCAATTTGTGTTGACCGGTGGAACAAAATGACCACCCCACTCCATCTTCTTGCTTTCTCATTGACACCCAAATTTTACAGCACCCAAGTCCTTGCTATGCCAAACAGATTGCCACCTTACCGTGATACAGAAGTCAACGATGGGTTTAGGAAAGCTCTTGTTAAACTCTTCCCTGATACTGAGATGGAAGATATAGTTTCAAGTGAATTTGCTAGTTTTTGTGACTCTAATAATCAAAGTGCTGCTGCTATCCGTGACAAATATAACAAGGATGCTCACTCTTGGTGGTACCTCAATGGCTGCAAGATGCCACACCTCCAAGTTCTTGCAATAAAAGTCTTATCTCAAGTAAGTTTTAACGTTTTAAGTTTTATGAGTCTTTATCATTTAAAAATTTAAAACTAAAATGCGTTATTTTCAAATTTGAAGTTTGATTTACAATTTTTTTAATTTAACAACTCTAATGAGAGCTCCCTTTGCTTCAATAGGTTGCTAGTTCTTCTTCAGCTGAGCGGAATTGGAGTACATACTCCTTCATCCACTCAGTCAAGCGCAATCGATTGGCATCACACAAAGCAGAGGAGCTAGTTTATGTTCATTCCAACTTGCGCCTTATTAATCACAAAGAGGATGAGTACAAAGAAGGGGCAGCAAAGATGTGGGATGTAGAACCAGAGCGAGCTGACCTAGATCTTTCTTTGGCTGCAATTGCACAATCTTCTTCAATTTTTGAGGAGTCAAGTAGTCAACATACTTTTAGTGCACGTGCTAATCTGGTTCCATCATCTAATGTTAATGTTGATGATGATCTTAGTCTTGATGATGAGCCATTTGATGCAATTCGAAATTAGTGAATTGGTTACTATTTGTATTTTGTAAATGTTAAACAATGATTATCTATCATGACATTCGAGTTTGATCCTTTTGATATTGAAAACCGAATTTAAATTAGTATATTATGTTTCAAAAATTGAAATTTGTCATGGTATTGTTTATCATATATATTGGTATATGACATTCTAAACTTATTTTGTTTCTATGTTGCATATACATATATATTTAAATATTTTATTATATTTTTGTACGGACGTACCCGATTCCGTACCCAAGCCCCCAAATTTTGTTGTCGTACCCACGTACCCGTACCTGTGCCCGTACCCGATTCGGCAACTTAGTAAAAAAACTTAGCAATAGAGGAATCAGCCACATCTCGTATTTGTGTGTTAAACATATCTACAATAGTAGTTTTCTTCTTTCCTCTAGTAGAAGTAGAACCCTATCCCCCATGGAATCTAACATCCACAAACCTTGTAGACAATAACACACTAGGCTGCAAACTCTCAATGGAGATCCTTTCTTTCTTGCCTCCCCCTCCATATACAATCTAGTTGCCTCAATCTTCTCAACTAGAGTTATTTTTTTCACAACCATTCACCCCTTTACCACCTATCCACAAAAGATGCCAATAAACTCTCATATAGCTGCCCCTATATTGTTTTTCGCACAAATGGCAAAGCCATTCTCTACTCCCTCCTGAATCTTTTTTCTTATCCTTATCAACTCGTGTTGCAAATTGTAATAGAGGTTTCTTGGGGTTAAATGGGCCTTTTGCATAGGTTTTGAGGACTTTTGAAGGACATTCAAATGGGTTTGAAGTTGCTGACCCTGCTACACTCCCACTCCCTGAAGAACCCCCAGTGGCTGTAATACTTCTATGAGTTCTACTTCTAGATCTACTTCCTTCATGCATTTGAACCTCAACCTCCTCACTACCATTACTCTCACTGTTGTTCATGATTTTTTTTGGTTAAGAATGGAAAAGAGAGCTACAAGTTTAAATAAAAGAAAAAATAAATTCACAATGCCCTTCCTGTGTGGTAAAAAAATTGAAAAAAACTTGGAAAAATGCAAAAAGAATTGAAAAATCAAATGTAAAATAAATCACTTACCTCTAATAGAGTGGATTTGATGCCCTAGTCTTCTCTTTCAATTGTTGTTCTCTCCTCTTTCACTTGCTACTCTTCACCTCAAGTTTGCAAATGTCAAAATGAGAATGTTTTTTTTTTTGTTGTTTTGATAAGTGAAATAGGTTTAGGTTTTGTTTAAAGGACCCACAGCGTACCCGAGGCGCCCGAGCGAAACCTTGGGCATACTCGGGTCGTACCCAGGATGACCTGCAGAGTAGAGGCTCAAAAAGTGCCCAAACAAAAAAAACACTTCAAACCTAAAAAAAGAGATATGATGCCTTGGTCACCCTACACTAAATCATTTCACAAACACAAAAGGCCAAAAACACCATTTTTTGCCTCCAAGTTGTCATTGTTGATTTTTGAAGGTTTTGTCTTTTTTTTCGAAGGTGAGAGCTATGAAGGAGTTCAACCTGCAGCAACAAAAGAGAAATTGGTGCACAAGGAAGAACTAGACATCAAAGTTGAGTGAATCTTTCTTAATTTTATTGAAGATTTTTCAAGTTGATTTTTTTTTTTTTGTAAGTTCCGAATTTTTTTAAGAACTTTTTATGCATAATAAGGGGTTATAATGCCAATTTTTTCTTTAAAAAAACAGTTGTTGTGTTGTTAATTTCTAATGTTTTTTTTTTTTAAGGTTCATACAAAATGGCCGGTAGTTCTGGTTTAGTTGGCCCAAATCCAAAAAGTCAATTGAAATATAATGCATCATCACCTCTTTGGCAACATGCGACAATGATTCAATAAATTCTCACTAGTGGGGATTATGTTTGGTGTTGTAGCCAATATGGAACTCAGTATAAGAGCTCGTACTTTCGAGTGAAAGCTCATTTATGCGCTATTCCTTTAAAATGAATAAAAGTTTGCCCCAGGTAAAATAAAAAATAGTTGTCAAAACACCAAATATTGGCTTATATTAAAGAACAAGAGGAGGCTGACATGGCATGTAATAAATCAAAGTCTATGGCACATCCTCTTGCCAAGAGAAGCTTGCAAAGACCTCCTAGTGGCTTATCACATCAGCTAGCCCGCATCCTTTCATGCAAATGCCACGATCTTCTGAAGGAGATAATGTTTCAGTTACACAAAAACGAGGCCCATTGGAGAATGTGTAATGTCCCCTTTTTGGGATTGCCCTAAAACTTGCCCTAGATTATCAAAAATTTAATGTAGTTAGGGTTATAACTAACCAATTAGGTGCTTGAAGCAATAAAACTTGGCCTAGGTCCTGCAATCATGTTAGACAATAATGCAAAAATAATTCATATGATCAAAACTTATATAATGAATGTCTTATCTATTTAAACCATGTAAAAATACATAACTATTTCAAAGCGATATGAACTACACAATATCCATAATGCATCGTGGAAGTTTAATCATTATAGAACTTGGATGAGAAACATGATAAGTCCGCTTAAAGCTATCCATGCTAAGCCCAAGAGCGGATATACCATCCCTCTTGGCCCCAAGTGGCAAACCCCCAGCCATCCAACATGGGGTGGCATACTTAGTGGATAAACCTGTACCTGCTTTTCCTATCCATGTTGCCTTATCCATCCTTCTTATGATTGAGACTCCTTGAATCCTTCCCAACAACCAATCCATGTAAAGATTGGGGAAAGAGCTACAATAGGAGGCTCGTAGATTTCTCTTTCTAAGCCCAAGGGCGGACACTCACCCCCTTGGACCCAAGTGGCAGACCCCCAGCCATCCAACATGGAGTGGTGTACTTAGAAAGAAATCTAGTACCTGCTCACCCTACTGGTACTTCCCCCACTTCTCCTCATCGTTGCTTGGTGAGAATTACAAACACGAAATATATCCAAATTCATAGAGATTAATAAACTTATCATCATTCACAATAATCATAATAGTGCATACCACAATGCTTGCTAAAATATAAAACTGCTATATTCTAAGATGCAAATATATTAACTGATGGTTCCGCCCTTGTCTGCTAAGTGCAGATAATTAATTGTGATCTGCTCCTATTGCCTTGATGTTTGGTTTGTTTTCAATATTCAGAAGATGATACTTTTTAATCTGCTGATGTATTTTTGAATCATTCGATGACCAGACTTGATCCATCTCATTCCTTGATTGATTCCCACCCTTATTATATTTAAGGGTTGTTGTCTTTCTAAGTGTAGATCCTTATTTATTTTCTCTTTTTATATCTGTTTTAAAACTCCGAATACATTCCTTATTCTTTCAAAGGTGAGATCTATGAAGGAGTTCAACCTACACCAACAAGGGAGAAATCGATGCACAAAGAAGATCTAACCATTGAATGTGAGTGAATCTTTGGACTTTTTTTCAAATTTGCAATAATTTTTTTGAAGATTTTTTAAGTTTTTTTTTGTAAGTTTTGAATTTTTTTAAGAACTTTTTATGCATAATAAGGGGTTATAATGCCAATTTTTTTATTTGTTGTGTTGTTAATTTGTAATGTTTTTTTATTTTATTTTAGGTTCATACAATTTTATTTTAGGTTCATACAGAATGGTCGATAGTTCTGCTCAGTTGGCCCAGATGCAGAGTCAATTGAAATATGATGCATCATCACCTCTTTGGCAACATTCAACAATGATTCAGCACATTCCCGGTGGTGGGGGTTATGTCTTGCATTGTAGCCAATGTGGAACTCAGTATAAGAGCTCATACTTTTGAGTGAAAGCTCGTTTATGCACTATTCCTTTACAAGAAATAAAAGTTTGCACCAGGCCAAATAAAAAATGGTTGCCAAAACACCAAATATTGACTTATATTAAAGAACAAGAGGAAGCTGACATGGCATGTAATAAATCAAAGTCTATGGCACATCCTCTTGCCAAGAGAAGCTTGCAAAGGCCTCCTAGTGGCTTATCACAACTGGCTGGCCCACATCCTTTCATTCAAATGCCACCATCTTCTGAAGGAGATAATGTTTCGATTACACGAAAACAAGGCCCATTGGAGACTGCCTTCAAAAATGAAGCAAGGGAAATTGCAGATTAGAGCATTGCTCATTGCATTTATGATAATGGACTTCCTTTCAACCTTGTTAGATCACCTTATTGGCAGGAAATGGTGACAGCCATTTCCAATACAACTTTCGATTGTGTTAGTCCTAGGTATTAAAAGGTGCAAACCACCTTATTGGTGAAGGAGAAAGCTTCAGTAGAGGCATCATTGAGAGTAATCAAGGATGCCCGAAACAAGTGTGTCCATCATTTCTGATGGATGGAAAGATTGCAAAAATAGACCATTGATCAATGCTATAGAAGTGTCCCGGAAAGGGGCGATGCTTTTGAAGGCAGTCGATTGTTAAGGGAAAATAAAAGATGCAAGTTTTATTGCCAATATCCTCATAGAAGCCATTGAAATGGTGGGGTCTGAAAGTGTTGTCTAAGTCACAACGGACAATGCTAAAAATTGTAGGGCAATTGGGTCTATAGTGGAGGCTACATATAGTCACATTATTTAGACAACATGCGCAGTCCACTCAATTTGATATTGCAAAAGATTGGCGCACAAATTGAGTGGGTCAAACAAATCTATGCGAAGGACGAGGAGATTCAAATGTTTGTGACTAATCATCATATGTCACAAGCCATCTTCAGGGCCTTCTCCAAGTTGGAGTTGTTGAAGGTAATTTAAACTTGATTTTTTAATATAATTTTTAATTTTTCTTTGTTGATTTGTGACATGTATTTTGTCACATCTCGTTTTTCTTGCATAAACTTAATAAATAAACTGAACTGGTTGAAAATATTGGTTGAATATCTTATGATTGTTTGATCATGGATACATGTGTTTTAAATTAGATGTTATTTTTAATGTTTGAAAATTAAATTTAAATTGAAATAGAAATGGAGTTTAATTTCTTGTATGTGCTTCGGCTATGATTTTTAAGGACTAACTTACTAATGGCAATCTGAGTGCGACTGAGTGCAAGTACTTGTCAAAGGCGAGAATGTGGTTGAGGTAGAGGTATCCTAGCCGCTTGATAAATGAATAGTAGGATGGAAACCCGATGTATGCACACACGCACATAGTTGCATTCAAATTTGCATTGTGGATGAGATGATTGCATTGAGTTATTATGGTTATGTCATTGTTTGTATGTTGTGATTTAACTAAAGAATACGTTTTATAGCTATTATGATTGTGAAAATTAAATTACTTGAGGAAATAAAAATGTCATTATGATTTTGTGTTGGCGGAAATAAAACTTAAGGAAAAATAAAGGTATGTCTCATGTTCTTTCAAATTAAATTGATTAATGGTAAATAGAAGATTTTATTTATTTATTTTTATAATAAGTTGCATAAATTTTTTATATATATAAATAATAACATAATAAATATATTATTATTATATATATAAATATTTATAAATATAATAAACTAGTTGATAAAATATATAAATATTTGAATGTGCATATAAATAGTTTAAAACTAAAAATTGCATAAAACTAATTTAAGTTTGTTTAAATTGCATGAATTTGATTATTAAAGATAGATATAGTAGTTTAAATTAAAATACATGATTTTATTAATAGAAGAAATAATATTAATTAAATAAATTTATAACTTAAGCTTAATGATTAAATTACATGAAATCGTGCAATGGCTTAAGTTAAAAAGATCAGTTCTAAAAATAAGAACAGCAGTTAAAATTAAATTGCATGAGAAAAATTAAATAATAAAGGAAGATGGTGACTTCTGGAGAGATATATATTTTTTGGACAGAGAAGCATCTTCCTTCTTATTGGATGTTACTTCATTGCTATAAGAATGGGGGACAATGATATTCAAGGGGGGAGATATCTACTTATCACGACTTCTTATTAGCATAGGATATAAAAACCCCATATATTTCTAGACAGTGCGATAGGAGGCAGCAGTCCTTCAGCAGAGAAAAGGTGTGGAGAAGTATGGCACAGGAAGATGCAAACGATTTGGATGAGAATCGAACTTGTGAGGAGGAGATTCAAGAGGTTTGTAGAGTTAATAATGGATTCGTGAAGGTGGTGAATGGTTCCAATTTGACTCATACTTTAGAAAACCTCTAACTGTTATCTCTCATTGATATCACTGAAAGCTTGATACAATTTTGTGCAAAATCTTGAGGTAAGTCTTTCTCCATGGTTTCAGTGAGTTTTGTTTTCATGGAGATCTATAATTTTTGGTGTGTTATTATGGATGACATAGGTGATCTCATGTAGCTGTAATAAGAAAGATTGTGAAGCATTCTGTTAATAGTTAACTGGCCTGGTCTATGAATCATTCGAATCCTTTTGTCAAACAGTGTGGGTGGCTGGTCTAGCTTCCATATTTTTGTATGCATGTTTACCAGGGCTGTTGTAACTACAACATTGACAAAATTTCTCTGACCTTTATGCTTGATGTATGTCCATACCTCATTTCCAAATTCCCATTGTGGCGCTGGCAAGCATCATAGTTTTGTCGCTACACCTGCTTGAATATTTCTAAAGCCTTTTCAAACAAATCCATTTCGAATAGCAGAAATCTGATTTTTCTTTGCTTGCATTAAATTAATACCATATTCATAGGGGGGGCGCCTTGTATACTGAGGCATGTCTGAATGTTGATTATTATTTGCAAGAATAAGGAAACATAATTTTAACCAAGTCAATGAATAGCAAACATGAAGGAAAGCGCCTCTTCTTCACTAACCCACACTTCAGCTTAGAGCAGCCAAATTTGACGTTATTTTGGATTAAACGAAAGCCTTCAGCTATTAGGGGTGGCACCTATGTGTTGGCAGCCATGACAGTCATAATATGTATATATATGTATGTAGGTATAAATATATATAGTGTATTGGATTATAAAAACCCGAATAAATGGGTAAATTGTGATAGTGAACATATAATTCCCAGCTGCTGTTTTTAACTGAGTCTTATATCAGAACCATGAACAATTCAATTTGAGTTACTGTCATTATTCCAGTCTTATACCTGAACCATGAACAGCTTGTGATTGCTTATGTATATAAACTCTGTTTGTAGCTGTAATAACTTGTTTATTTCCTTATTTTCTGCATAATGAATCGGAAGTATGCTGAAAAAATGTATATATCTGCAAAAAAAATTCTACAGTGGTAATGTAATTGTGAAAATATATAAGAATCTGTCCTTTTTCTGTTATGTTTTGAATCTCTGATTGCAAATCTGCATTTCTACTATAAAAACTATGATATATATATATATAAAAAAACAACCATATGTTTATGTATATATATAATAGAGCTGGTGTGCATAGAATGTCAAAACTGATTTTTCATGAATTAACCTGTAAGACATGGAAGTTAGTTAATTATTGCATAAAATCGAAATAGTTTTACATTTACATTTACACTTAGAAATGCATGACATAAAACCATAATTCATGAAACCTTAACCATTGCATTAAGTAGAGAGAAGACGTTAAAAGATCAAAATGCATGTTAAAAACTAGTTGCATGTCAATGATTATTTTACTGTTATTAGGTATGCAAAGTTGAAACAATGAAAGATGTACAATTGAACATTTGCATGAAAGAAAAGAGTAATTATTTATTTTATGATCATTATGCATGTTATTGCCTTTTATTGTATTGAATTTACCTTCCGGGATAGGGTGCTGAATATAGAACAATAGAGAAGGACGATCCTCTTTTCGGGATTTTCCGATTACTTCTAGTGCTTTGGCCAAAGTCATGTGTTCATTGAAATAGACGAAATTTACCTAGCAAATTTATTTATATATTTCTCTCCCATATCCTGATTGTGGGACATAGTATGTTCATGATAGAAATGCATGTAGATACATCAGGCTTGCACCAAGATTCCCTCCTACTTTTTATTTCCAGGTTGCTAGGTACTTCACTGTAATATCCCTTGCCCAGATTGATTGAGATTTTGTGATTGTTTTCACAGTTTGACAGATTGAAGCATTTTGTAAAACAGTTTGGATAATATAAATGTGTCCTGACTTTGACTAATCAAATGACGCATGTGCTGATTCTTTAGGATGCTATACTCATCATTCACCATTAATTCTGTTGTTCTAAACCTCCTGTTGAATTCTCTCCAAAATGATAAAATTTGTGTACATCTTTTATAATGCATATCTCATACTTTGCCATTCATAGATAAATACAGTGCAAAAGGTTCAAACACCAACTATGATCTAAATTTGGTTTCTGATGAATTCAACTATTTAATATTTATGCTGGCAACATTACAAAGAGCAGGATTCTTATTGTAAATAATTCCTTACCCAATAAGCAACAGCATTTGCACTTGGTATTAGATCGGCAGCAAGATAAATATCCACGGTCTCTTGAATTCAAAAATGGTGCTGTGTTATATTCTGTAATTGAAAGGTTGTATTCTGCATTGGCCTCAATATCATATCTTTGAAATGCCCAACATCTCCTAGGTAAATGTACAGAAATTACTAAATTACCCGGGACTTGCAACTGGCAACACCCATATTCAGTAGCCACCCATATTCAGTAGCCACCCGAACAAGAATAAGCCGTGACAAGCATTTGCGATATATTCACGATGGATGTTATAATTATCACATCCATATGTTATCTTCCCAAAAGCCTTTGACCATCAAAAAGGAATTTAAGGGATACGATGCCAGCACTCATGAAGAGATATACATTAAAGGGATGTAAACTACTGTCAATGCCCGATAATGAGTCACAGAAAAGATGGAATCATATCAACGCTTCTAAAACTCCATACTCTCGTCTCTGCCTTTGACCATTCCGTCTGGATTAATCACATAAGTTCATGAATCTGCATTCGGTGATCCCAAACTTAAGCGAATGAAGGTGGCGAATAGTTTATAATTACAAGCACTGGACCCGACAACACTTGGTCTCTAAAGACTCACGGTAGGATAATATCACAGGCCCTCGATTGCCACACAT
Source organism: Sequoia sempervirens (assembly GCA_007258455.2). Classification (NCBI taxonomy): domain Eukaryota; kingdom Viridiplantae; phylum Streptophyta; class Pinopsida; order Cupressales; family Cupressaceae; genus Sequoia; species Sequoia sempervirens. Next base: position 339,497,436 of record VDFB02047230.1, read on the forward strand.
AAAATATAGACTGACTTTGCCGCAAATCTTTGATCACAATTTGTTTTGGTCTCTAACCGGCCGCAATGGGGAATATATTGGCTCAAACGAACTCTGAATAGTCATTTGAATAACGAGTTACATTTACGTACGATCGAACATAATATCGACCTGCTCCTAGCCATGAAAAACATAACTGATTAACATTATATATATATTAATACTACTTATATATATTAATACTACTTATATATATTAATACTACTTATATATTATATATAATATAGTAGGTCTTATTTTTCAGAAGAGAATTAACTAGTGTTAATGGTAACTATTCGACCCGATGAAATCAGTAGTATGATACGTAAACAGATTGAACAATTTAATAACGAGGTTCAAGTTGTTAATATTGGCACCGTACTTCAAGTAGGAGATCGCATTGCTCATATTCATGGTCTCCTCAGCCTATGGCAGCACTCTTCAAATGAACGACTTTCCTCTAGACTACTCCTTGGAATATCAGGAGGCTTACGTGACTCCTTTGTCTTATGCGCTTTTCACAACATGACAACTGCTTAGAAACCCGATGCCTCCAGATAATGTCTTCAAAGTATATGAAATCCCAATCTGAATATGCATCCCGCATAAGAGACAACTATGATTCAGCAAATGCCCACACCAATAGACACTCACCTTCTACCACTTGACAATTAGCAAGGATATCATCAAACCTCATTCACGCCATACAAACCCATGATTTGAAACTTCAAATTAATACAAAACAATCAGATTGGGTTTCTGTCCAATCATGATTCCCGACCCTGAGAGTTTGTTGTTCTCAATTTCGCTGCCAAAGATCATAAATCCATCATTCTTCTTGTGATGCCAATTATGTTCGCCGGTCTTCCTTTTAATTCCATCTCCATTTGGTTGGCCCAACCGAATTATTTTGAGCAACGACTTTATAAAGAGCTTTGCATTTAATAATAATTTCATAAAGTCATATTATGATTAATTAATTAAATAATTAAAAAGTCTTTTATGTAAATAAAGACCATTTCAATATTTAAATAATTAACTCGGGCTTATGAAAAAGTGGGTACATCACATTCGTGCAAGGTTGAGTATTCTTCAAGTAGGAAGAATTCTGGGGAAAAGTAAGCTTCGTGGTTGGGCGGAAAAGCGCCTGAGCCATGTTCTCATCTCTTGACTTGCGGATGACTATGAGGGTCGGTGGTAGTCAGAGACTGTATTGTATGTCCTCACATTATTCTTATATCATTGATTGTATTTGTACTTCCAAATTGTAAAATTATTTGACTTCATGGCATGAGAGCCAGAGTTGTACTTTTGTATATAATATATTATGTGCTTTTACCTAGATTATGCACTACACATATGAGGATGTGTCATGACATTTATGTCTCTAATGAAGTTGATTCATTTTTATTCCATGTTTATGAGATCATGAGTTATCATTTATTTATGAAATTATTTTGGGACTCGATCCTTACATATTTTTCATACCATGTTAGGTTGCCAAAACTCAATTTGCATCTCACACAATCGTCTTAAGATGACTTGTGAAGGTGCGAGAGGCATTGAGTTCTATGGTCATCAACAGCTTGTGGAGTGTATGGAGGCAATCAAGCACAAAAAAAGCCCAAAAAGTAAAAGCATTGATCTTAGATGATGAGTGATGGGCTTGTGTGGAAGATGTTTTAAATTTCACCGGGCCCATTATGAGCATGATTAGGTATGCTGATATTGATCACCCATGTTTGGGTGAAATTTATGATGGCATGGATTCCGTGGTGGAGAAAATAAGATCAATAATAGATGCCAAGGAACATGACCCAACGGAAACATTTTTCAGAGCTGTGCAAGAGATTATTGTTGACTGTTGCAACAAGATGACCACCCCTTTACATCTCTTAGCATTTGCTTTGTCACCAAAGTATTATAGCAAAGAGATACTTTCATTGACGAGGAGGGTGCCACCATATAGGGATGGGGAGGTTGTTGTTGGCTATAAGGCTGCATTTAGAAAGATATTTTCAGATGAAGATATCCTAAGTATTGTCTTGAGCGAGTTTGGCCCATTCATATCTTCAAAACATCATGATGTTTCCACTCTTCTAGACAAATATAGGAAAAATGTTCATTAGTGGTGGCATCTACATGGTCAAGGCTCCAATTACTTGCAATCTCCTGCAATTAAAATACTCTCTCAAGTATGTATCTTTTTATTTCTTTATTTATTCATTTTTCATTCAATGCTATTATGCTACATATTATCAGCAAGTAAAATTAAACATTAAATGTTTGTTGTATGTTGTTGTATGCAAACTCAACAGGTTGCAAGTTCTTCTTCAGTTGAGCGGAATTGGAGTACATACTTGTTGTGACCTATTTCACACATCGCCCCATTGCAAATGGGCACCCCCAGTAGTTTGCTCTTTAGGGTTTTGCTTTAGAGTTGCAATTTCATAAGTTCATTGCTTTGAAAGTTTGGAGTTAGAGTTTTAAAAAATCATCCGAGCCAAGTAGAGAATTCAAGCCCAGAATAAAGCCTAGACCTCGTCAAAGTGCTCAGAAGGTCTGGAGGAAGAAGAACGCCATTGCTTTGAGTCAATTCTGACACTTCCTTTTTTTTAGGGATTCTACTTTTTTGCTTTTTGCTTTTTCTATTTTTGGCACTTTGGGACCAATCCGGGAAGCAGCTTTTTTGGCCTGCTTTTTTGCTTTTTGCTTTTTTCAGCTTTTTTGAAAGTTGACCTAGGATTGGGTCCCATAGGTCATGGTGTCAACATTTTTATCTTCAAAATCAAAAATTTGTACCTCCAAGCATAAAAAGCAAGAAAAAATCTCCAAGCGAGGGTTTTGTTCAGATGATCCAGATGAAAGCAAGAGATTCATCCAAATGTTAGGAAGAGTAAGCATGGCACAAGCATCATGAAGTCTACCTACACATGAAGGATGGATGGCAAGCTAGATGTGAAGTCCGCCTAGAAGAAAATGGAGATGGTCTAGCATAAGTTCAAGTCTGCCAAGGGATAGAAGGCACAATGTCTAAACAAACTTGAAGTCCGCCCAAGGGATGAATGTCCAAGGCAATGTCAAGTCCGCCCTAGGCCAAGGAAAAGATGTCAAGCACAAGGCAAAGTCCGCCCTAGACAAGATGGCAAAGAAAGTTCAAAGTCTGCCCAAGGAGAAATGCTATGTCTAAGACAAGATAAAGTCCGCCCCATGCTTGTCCAAGAGGAGTTGAAATCCGCCTAACTCAAGGAAGTAATGGCAAGCACATGATAAAGTCCACCCTAGACACAAGATGGCACGAAAAACTCCAAGTCCGCCTAGAGGAGAGATGGGAAATGGCAAGAAAGTCATGAAGTCTGCCTTGTCAAGAAAAGAATGTCCAAACCAAGGTGAAGTCCGCCCAAGAAAAAATGCCTAAGTATTGATGAAGTCTGCCCAAGGTAGAAGTTGGCATGAAGTTGGCCAAGTTCGTTCAACACATGAAATGGCACAAGAACCACCAAGTCCGCCCAACCAAGGAGAGAGAGGAAATGACATGAAGGATAATGAGTTTTCCATGGACAAACTAAAATTTCGCCATAATTTAAAGGTTGGAAGGATTGGAAAAATCAAAACTCAAACACTTAGAATATTTTCCAACACTTAGAATAAATTTTCAAAATATTCAACACTTAGAAAATTTTAGAACTCAAAAGAAAATCTAGAAGATTTTGGCTAAGGATGGCGCCATGGTAAAATTAGAAACTTGTTTTAAAGATTTTCGATGAAGAATAAATCGCCATGGTGGAAGAAATAAAGCAAGTCCAAGTTCGATGAACCTAAAAGAAAAAAAAACACGAAGATACTAAAATAATCGAACTCTTCAACTTTATAAGAAGTTTAATGTGTCATTTTCAACTCATTCTTTCAAAGTTCGATTGTGAGAAGATTTTAGCTCTCCCAAAGTTACGAAAGATAAATTTCTGAAAGAAAATCCTTGGAGATAAAGTAATTTTTCGAAGTGAAGAACAAAGAACGAAGTAAAATTTCTGAATTGAAGAACTGAATTTCTAGAAAATAACGTGTTTTTTCTGAGTTGAAGACAGAATTTTCGAAATTCAAGGCAGATTTACCGTCAAAAGTTTATAATTTCGAAGGTTCAAAATCTGAATTTGACAGATTTTCTCCATTCTTCTTCTATCTTATTCATTTATTCTCGCAAAATTTGCTAAGTGCTTAGCCAATTTCAGTCTGATTTTTCACAGAATTTAACTTTTCAACAAGCTGAAGGTGAAAATTTTGAGCAAAAGGGTCCAAGGAAATTATAATTAAAATCTAAAAATTAATATTTTTCTTCATGTTTCTTGCAGGTTGATGACAACCAGAGGAGAACCTTCAAGAAAGGCCCAGACGAAGTTCTCCAATAAAGGACTGCAGCCAAAATCAAAAAATCAACTCCAAGTGGAAGAATGTCACAAACACCAACCTTGGACATGTAGATTTCAAAGATTTCAAGAAGAGAATGTACGGGCAAAATGGATTCCTGCCAACACCTATTGCTTGCCGGATGATGTGGAATGGCATTTTTCAAGCAGCTGGATTTCCACCGGCTATAGAGTGTGCTGAATTGATGGTAGAATGCGCCATACACTACAATGCACAAGAGAGGCAAATCATTGCGCCAAATGGGAGAATATTGGCTCATCTCGGAGAGTTAGCCATTCAAGAAGCATTTGGCATACCAAGTTATAACCAGACTTCCTACAAAACCAAAGAGGATACCAAAAGACTTTATGAGGACCAAATGGAGCTTTGTGCAACAAATATCAATAAGGTGTGGTTAGAGAAACCGAAGCCTTCCATCAAGAAAATGCCGAAGAAATTGTTTCGTACTGACTTCAAGGAGGAGTACGGAGATATCATCTTGCTATTAAACAAAGTAATGGGCAGCCCTCAAGGTGCGTCATTTGAGACATGGATGTATTATTTTATTGATGAGATCACCTCAAGTGTCAAGATGTTCAATTGGTCACAGATAATCAGTGACAATCTCCATGAACAATTAATAAATTTGGAAAGGACAAAGTCTTTTTATATGAGTTCTTACATTGTCTACCTATTGGCTAGAACTTACAGATACACAGGATTGATTTGCAGAGGCGTGGTAGGCAATGGTGAAAATGAATTCAAGTCCTATGATTGTTATCCACAGTTGTAGCTCAGCAAAAAGGCCCACTTCAGAAGGGTAAATGATGCCTTCCTGATGTATATCACTAGAATATTACGAGGAGCGCATCAAAGGCTCACTCACGAGGCCAAGAGCTTGATCAGCAAGTATGGATCCTGGTTTATCCAATTTCCAAGATTCACCTATATAAGAGTTTAAGGATTCACCGGATGTCCTTACCGACTTCCAATTTATCCTACCAACAGGATGGTCTTGCTCGAAGTCCTCAGGCAATTGGAAACATACCAAGGTGTAAGAGACCAGGCGTCTCTCAACCCAAATCTTCTGACTGTGAATGCGAATTTTTGTTTGTTTTGTAGTTTTTTTTTTTTAAGAGGGTTTTTGCAATAAAAGTAATTAGTGCGATTTTGAAATAAAATACAATAAATTCGTAGAAAGCTAGAATCAACAATAAATCTCTGATTTTGTAAAGAGAAAGCCTTCTTCAATTCAATCGAACTATTACAGTATAAAAGGCAGTACATGCAATGTAAAAAGCAACTGAAGACTTAATTAAAAACCTGGTTATTAATTGCAGCAAGGCGCACAGCTGAAAATCATCAGAATATCAAAGAATACTTCAATCTCCCAGTCCAAGAACACGCCAAACACCTCAGTGAAGCAAGGCGACCAAGCTGGAAGGAAAAAGAACCAAAAGACAAAGGCGTTTCCTTTATTTCTTTCACACGCCTCGCGTTTCCTTTATTTCGTTCACACGCCTATCTGCTGGTACAGTATGGCTTGACAGCAATAAATGATGATGGTACAACTTAAGGGAAAGTGGCCTAAGATATGATGGATGAAGACAAAAGTCGACCTCCCTGTTGATTTTAATATTCTTCTTCAAACCCTTATTTATTCCTTTCCTCTGTAAGCACAAATATGACTTCTAAATAAAGTCACCCACTAACAAGCTTCAACTGGTATCTCAGAGTCTCGGTATGCCTGATTTTGAAGAGGGAACGTTCTTCAAAACCCAATGATCTGCAGAAACCCTTGTTTCACAAACCCCAATGTTCTCAGAGAGAAAAATAGACAAATTAGAATAATTCACAATGAAGTTCATTTGCCTTGAGATGAAATATAAACTTTCTCTCAATAAGTCGACGCAAAAAAGCAAGTGAATGAGCATTTTAAATATTATAAAATTCGCCTCTTCAAACTTAGGAGAAATAATTAAATATGGCGTCCCCTTTTAATAAATGACTATTGAGTAAATAAGTCATTAATATTCGCCCTTTTAATGTAAAGTATTAATACTTTATATTATTCCATTGATATTTTAATATTTAATTAGTTGACTTTATATTATAAAGTCACAACTTAAATATTTCTCCTAATATCATTAAATGCTTTGATATTCACCATCTACTCACCAAACTGTCAAACTGGGTCAAAACTGAACTGACAAACTGAACCAGGTGCCCTGCCAGAAATAGCAACTCCTGCCTGCCTTACTTACTATAAATAGTAAGTATCCATAAATCACTCTGAAAGTGTTTGCCAAGGCCAAAACCTGAGTCAACTGCTGGAGTAATGTTCCCAAATGCTGGATAATTGCCTCAAGTGATCCTCTAAACACTTATGCCAGCCTACAAGGATCTGAATGATAGGCTAACCCCTAAATCAACTGTACTGCCTAGGAAGGGGACATTACACAAGGCCTCCAGAGATCAAAGCAAAAAGCAGCCATTACCTTCCCATTTTTCATCTGAAATATGCTGGAGTCTTGTCCATCGGCACAGACAGTTGAAAGTGCTAGGTTGGAGATGCAATGGTACCCATTCACATCTTACCGGTCCAGGGCTGATTTCGATCCTCACCACCACATTGGGACCATGAATGGAAGGAAGTACAAGCATAAGGTAGACCTGGAGGATTTTTGGGCAAATGTTGCAGATGAATATGATATCAGGAAAAGACTATGGTCCAGATTGCTAGTGGACTTAAACAAAACGACTGAGCTTTTTCGTTTGCCTGATCAGCTAGAGGATGATGGAGTATATGTCCAGCCAAGCTTTGATGAGAATCGGCCTCTTCCTCCTATGAAATGGTCAGAACTAGAGCTCGCAAATCTAACCACCTTAATGAGGTCAGTTGTCAAATATTCACAGTGGTGGGTGGATCAACAAGTCCAAGAGCTACAGTGAAGAAATGTGACTCTAACTTATAACTTAATGGGCGAAGTGGAATCCTATTCTTCAAATGCAGGAGCATCCCAAGGCGATGAACCGATTGAAAGCATTAATTCTAGGAAAAGGAAGGAAGCAATTGATGACTCTACAAGGTTGAAAGGGAAGAAGATTGCAGATGAGGAACCTATTCAGAAGAGGCAAAGATCAAAGCTACCTCATTTTTCCACATCCAGGAATGTGAATGAGATATTAAATATTGAGGATGAGTCATTGAACGAAATAAGGATTCCTTCTCCAATTCATGAGAAGAATATTGAGTCAATCCAGCCAAAAGATGATGAGCCCCCGTCTCCCACAGGCACGGAAATACTGGAGTCTGAAAATGAGATGGATATTCTGGATGGTGAATTTCAAGAGGGAATGATTTCCACTCTTAGAGGAGTTCAAGATACTCCATGTGCAGAAAATACTCAAGGAGAGGAAGGCATTGAGCATCCCACGATTCCTGATTGGTTAAAAGAAAGATTGAAGATAAAAGTACCAATAGAAATTCCAGAGGAAGATGATATGGCCGATTTCTTGGCCAGGTTAGAAAAAGTTAGTGCAAAGAAGCCCGCCAAAGTATTTTCCACAATCCAGAAAGATGAAGCCGGCCGTCGTACAATACAAATTGTTGTACCAATAGTGGATAAGTCAAAGGAAGATATTGCTCCCCAAGAGTATGCCATCACTACTGTAGACTTGGGTCCAACAACAAAAGGTCAAGAGGTGGAGGACTTAGACAATTCAGTCGCTCCCATCAAGGCGAGGTTGGAAAAAGAAGTAGAAAAGAAAAGAGAATATAAAAGGGAGATTGAACGCCTTAAGGAATACATTTAGCATTTGACCAAACCCCTTAATCAAGCCGACTCAATAGTTCCTCCACTTTTGAACTCTTCACAAGAAACAATCAAAGATTTTGAAAAAGAGATGGTTACAGCCAAAGAAACCAAGGAGTGGATGGCAAGCAAAAGTGAAGAAGCGGCTACATTTGTGGAAAGATTGATATTGGCTTATGGTCAAACTTCCTCTTTGCTTTCAAGGATTGCAATTATGGCAGAAGCATGGGACAACCTTCAAGATATTCAAGACAGAATTATCCCATGCCTTAGAGTGCTGAAAGGAGTTCCAAAGTAGGAACTAATTGATGAAAAGGTAATTGCAACAGGTGTTGCGTATGATTTCAACAACTGGTACTAGGCATTGGTCACACGGAGCGAAGTCTTGGAGAAGGTGAAGGCCGATAGTATCAGAGCTAAGGAGCAGATGAGGGAAATTCAGAATAAGATTTTACTTGTAGTTGCAGATATCCTTGAGAAGGACATTATCCGAGAAAATGATATGCAGCTAGAGATTCTAAAGCTCAGAATCCAAGAGACTTTCTTCGCCATCACCAGGCCAATCCTGAAGCAGAATTTGACTAAGGCATCAAACTTCTTGTCCATCCGGGATGCCTTCCAACGACAGGAATCAAAGTGGGAGATTGCTTTCGCCGAATGTGCAGATGATTTGGACATGTTGGAATTCAAGGTCAATATGCTGCCACATGTCACAATGGAGGAGGTCAGCACAATAGTGTCCAGATTCATTGAATACACTGCCACTCAAGAGGATAAGGATGCGCCTCCTAGAGGATAGCTCCTCATGCCACTTGTTCTTCATCCATTGGTTATTAATGTTATTTTGGGAAACCCTAATTAGGGTTGATTTGTCTTGATCTTTGCCGTTGATCTCAAATTGATCTCGGCCTTTCATTTGTTTTTGAAAACTCTATATAAACTCCAATCCTCTCATTTCATTTTGTGAAGAGAGTTTTATGAAATTGTTGCATAGAGCTACTTTGGATAATAAAAGTTCATATGCATGATTTGCTTTGAATCCTTCTTATTGTCAAGTGGTTGCATGGTTGCATATCTCCTTCAACATAGAATAGATTTAGTATAGAACATAGAATAGATTTAAAAGTAGAATTTGATTCACATGTTTGTTAGATGAATGAAAGATTTGATAGTATTGATTGGTGAAACTCTTGCTCATACTTTCTTTGAATGAATGATTTTTGTTCAATGAGTAAAGTTAGTCTGAGCTTATATTGTGGATGCTTTAACTTCTACTTTGAATAAATATTGTTTGATTTGATGGTATTATCATTGTATGAAAATCTTGAGCACAACCTTAAAAGATTGCACTCACTTTGTGTAGTTGTCCTTGGTGTGGCGAAGCAAAGTGTTGTTATTGGTTTCACCTAGTCTTAACCGTCTCTTGAGTTCTTAGAATTAGCATAAAACCTCTAAACCCTTATCCTTTTTGACATTTTTTGAAATTCCAAAATCCAAAAACTACAAAAAAAAAGAAAGCATTTTTGTCAAATTAGTCTAAGTCCTAGCTTGTGAGTAATTTGTTAACATAAGTCCCTTTGTGTATTACCAGCATATCACAACGCCCATTGAGCTTATCCACACGTCAAGACTTGACAAAAGAAACCTTGGAATCGCCATATGATCTTCTCACAATCTTAGCATACACAATGGTTTTTCAAGAGAGGATAGAGTGTCATTGGACATTTTATTCTGTGTTTGGTGGGTAATAAAACGCACACCAACAATACTCCATCAACTTGGTCAAGCGCAACTATTTGGGTGCAAAAAAAAAAGCAGAGGATTTGGTCTATATACACTCCAACCTTCGTCTCTTGTCACATAAAAAACCTAAATACAAGGAGTGTGTGACAAAGAATTGGGATCTAGTCCCTAAGTGTGCTGATTTAGAAGCTCCAGTTGCACAACTTACCTTAGCTTCTATAGATGAGGCAACTACTGCACTTGACGCGCCTAGTGGGAGTGGCAATCCAATTGATTGTGGTTCAAATGAAATTGAACCAAGTGTTGACCATGACCTTGATGCTTTTGATGAAGACGAATATGAAGACTACTAAATTAAATATTGATTGTAATTTGAATTTTCATTGTGTAATGACATTTTGAGACTTGAGTATTTACATTTTTGCAAATTATGAATATGATTATATGAGGTATTTAAATATTCTATTTATTGGCAATTATGTTTATGTCTTGAGCACAGAAACGGGACTTGCCAGGACTCACCAAGACTTGGCGAGTCCTAAGTCGAGTCAACCTGGCCGAGTTTTGGGGGCTCAAACTCGAACTCAGCCGAATCCTGCCAAGTCCTGCCTGGACTTGCCGAACTCGCCGAGTCCAAGCGAGTCCCGACAGCAGGACTTGGCCAGCAATGTTAAGTGAAAAAAGTAAAAAAAAAACATAAAACAATGATCTAATTTGCTTCTTTTTTTACTTATATCTTCTCCCCAACCCTAAAAGTAACTTCATTTCATTTACTTGGAAAAATAGGAGGAGAAAAGAGAGCTGTGAGGAAAAACAAGAGTTCATTGTAAGGCAACCAGCAAGAAGATGAAGACAAATCCATCATTAGATAGCATTTGGGAAGCTTCATACCAGCAAGGAGGTGCATTGGGAGCTCATTACTAGCGATTGGAAGGTGTTTGCATTGCATTTCAAGCCTAATCTAAGAGGTAAGCTTGATTTTAATTGGTTTTTTTGTGTTTTTTTAACAAAAAAATCATTGTAATTTGTCATTGTAATTTGTAAAATCATTATTTTTTTGAGTTTGCATTTCTTTTTTTACAAATCCTACTTGCAACTTAAATAATTTTAGAAACCCTACTTGTTATTACAGCCACCTTCATTTGCACTTCAAACCATATTTTCACAATGTCTCAAACCCCAGGCAAAAAAGACCTTGCTTGGAAACATGCTGAAATCTTTCCTGGGCAGAAAAAAGGAGAGGCAAAATGTAAATATTGCAAAACACTTTTTCATGGAGGCATAAACCGATTGAAATACCATATTGCACGCATACCCATCCATGATGTAGTGGGCTGCATTAATGCACCTCCTGGGGCTATTCAGGAGGTGCAAGTGCAATTAGAAACATTTGAATTGCAAAAAGAAATGAAAAAGAGGCAAAGGGAAGAGTTGGCAAGCATTGGTGGTGTTGGAGATGCTTCTTCCATGCCTTCATACCATCCTAGTGCTAGTGTTTCTGCTAGTGCACCAACTATGGGTACTCCTAGTGTTGCTACTACTGCTAGTGGTAGTGGGAGTGTTAGCATTGGCCCTAGAGTTCGTAAATCTAGGGTGGATTCATATTTTGTACCACGCAGTACTCCTGGTTCCCAACTGTCGCTTGAGAGCATGGGTTGAAACAAGGACGCAAATGATGCAACGAAGAAATCAATTGCAGACTTCTGGTACTATTGCACCATTCCCTTCCATGTAGCCAGGTAATTCTTTTTTGTTTAATTGTTTTAAAATTTATAGTTTGATAGTTGATTCTTAATATCTTTGTCTCATGAATTTTTATATTTAGAATCTAGATGTATCTCATTGTCGAATTCAAATTTAAAGTTAAAACTTTTCATTTTACAATACTTATCTAAGTAACTTATTAATTTATTTATGACATGTTTTAGGTCTCTCTTTGGCAAAATATGATTGATGCCATAACCGTATGTGGGGCGGGGTTCAAAGCCCCTAGCAAAGATGAATTAAAGGGCCCACTTTTGAATCAAAAGGTGGCAGATGTAAAAGCACAAATAGAGGAGCAGTGCTTGCAATGGAGGAGTTTGGGTTGCACCATCATAACCAATGGTTGGACTGATAGGAGAAATAGGACATTGCTTAAATTTCTAGTTTCCTCCGTAGGTAATTGTACTTCCCTCAATGCATTGAATAATTTGAAATGTGAATTTGGGTTAGTGATTAATATGGCTGATTTATGTTTTTTTAATTTATTGAACAATTGGTTTTGCTTCTTTTTTCAGGTGACACCGTCTTCATCAAGTCCATTGATGCTTTCGCCCATGTCAAAAATGCCACATACCTTTGTGAGGCTATAGAGGAGGTGATAGTTGAGGTGGGTGAAGAGAATGTGGTTCAAGTGGTGACCGATAATGCAGCAAATTATGTTGCTACTGGTAGACTATTGATGGAGAGGAACCCTACTATATTCTGGACTCCATGTGCCGCCCATCGCCTTGACCTCATATTGGAGGATCTTGGTAAGCTCCCATGGATCAAAACATGTGTGGATGCGGCAAAAAATATTTGCAAATTTGTATACAATCACACATGGGTCCTTAGCCTAATGAGGCCATACACAGGGTTGAGGGAGTTAGCTCGTCCTGGCATCACTAGGTTTGCCACAAATTTTATCAAATTACAATCCTTGATTCGGTCAAAGGCATCTTTGAGGTTCATGTTTGTTGGTGAGGAGTGGACTTCCTCATCTTATGCTACGACCACTGCAGGGATTGATTTGACTAATTGCATTTTTGATGAGCCAAGGTTTTGGGCACCAGCGGAGGAGATTGTGAAGTTAAAATTTAATTCTTCATTATGTTTTAATTTTTATTCATATTTTACTTTTATTTGTTTATTTTTGTTCACACTTACTTAAGTTAATGTTTCACAATGTTTGCACTTTGCAGTTTATTGATCCCTTGCTAGTTCTCCTATGAGTTGTTGATGGGGAGAAGCCTGCAATAGGCTACATATATGAGGGCATGGATAGGGCCAAAGAGGCCATTAGATCCGTCTATGGTGGAGTTGAGGAGAAGTATCATCCCATTTGGGAGATCATTGATAGGAGATGGCACCACCAACTTCATAGGCCCCTCCATGCAACCGCATGTTTTCTAAATCCGGCCTTCCAATTCAGCCATGATTTTCGTGCAGATAATGAGGTTCTTAGTGGGCTCTACTCGGCAATAGAGCGGATGTTGCCTGCTATTACTACACAAATAGTGCACGAGATAGACGCCTTCACTAAAGCACAATAGATTGTCAGTGGAGAGGATGAATGATTTAGTATATGTTCATTACAACCTTCGGCTCAGACACAAGCAGATTTTTGACCATGACTCCACCCTGATCAGGCTAGAGGAGGTTGATCCACAGTCTGAGTGGATCACTGAGGCTACAGATGCAGTCTTTAGTGGCGAGGACCTTGATTGGGTGGACCAGGCAAATAGAGAGGTTGAGGCTATAGCCATGGCTGAGGAGGAGGCTAGAGCACAAGCAAACACAACTGGTGTTGGTGAGAGTGGCATGGAGACATGGGTAGAGACTATGGCTGCAGCGGCTACATCATCCAGGACCCTTAGACGCCTTCATAGGAAGGATGTTGGCTCCACTATGCCATAGACTTGTAGCTATTGTTTTAATATTTCATATTTATATGGAACATTTGATGTCATGGATTTCATATTCCATGAGTTTTGTATACATTTGACTATATTTATATATCTTAGTGTGTTATTTCCTTCAGCAGCTCAGCTACAATTTGTGTACTTTATACTTATGTGATCAATGTATACTTGTGTATGTGATCAAATTTGCTTCTATTTAATGATGTTATTGTGTCTTTAAGGTTTATTCAATAAAGGGTGCTTGAAACAAGTTTAAAATCCTTAAAAATGTCTCAATTTCTAGGGTTTTTTCATTTTGCTGAGTTTGCACTAAGTCCAGGCACCGAGTCCCGAGTCGAGTCACCCTAGCCGAGTCTAACCAGAGTTCGAGTCTTGTAACTATGGTTTCGACCAACAATTGCCACCTCTTTTTTTTTCAAAACCTATCAAAAACCCTAATAAAAAATCATGTTTCAAATATATTTTAAATTTGTACGAATTTATGGGCGAATTTTTATGATTTTATAAAAACAATTAATGTTTGCCGAATTTTGAACTTTAGGCCGAAATTCAGCAAACCTTGTGACTTAGTTTGCAACAACCACACCTCACTTGTTCTCTTCAAGACTTTTTCAAAACAAGAATTCTTCAAACTTGTGAAGACCAAGTATGTCAGTTATTTCACTTTGTTAGACACAATACTTGAGGTGTACAAGACTCTACAATTGATGATGGTTAATTTAGAGTAGACTAGATGGCCTACTCCGAACATTGTTGATCGAAAAAGTATCAAACAAAGGATATTTGATGATGACTAGCGATTCACTATGAGGTAAGAAATTGCTGACTTTTAATAAATTGCTAATTTTTATTAATAAATATATTGTTGATTTTAGAATTAAATTTCTAATTATAATTTTCCAACTTGTCTTTTTTGAATTTTTTGTTTGTAGATGTTTGCTCCTTCATCTCACCTATTGTAGATGTCATTGAATATGCCGATATGGAGTCTTGGAGAGATTTATAAGACGTTTGATGACATGTTTGGGCAAATGAAGCAAACAATTTGTAATAGGGATCCTAAGTTGGGATTATATGAGTAGCATATTAAGCCCATTGTAATGTGGCAATGAAACTCCATAAACACCCGCTTCATATAGCAACCTTTGCTCTACATCCCAAATTTATCCCAAATGGTATGCACCAAAGGCTAGGAGGATGCCTCCTTCCAATGGTGAAGAGGTGAAAGAAGGGTTAATGAAAGCCCTTCAAAATATGCAGTCAAGTGAGGAGTTAACTATACTTCGCACATAATGGCTTACCTTTACTATATTCGTGATCCAACATTCAACAAACCAAAGAAAAAAATGGATAGAGCTACATTAGCTCAAATTGACCCTATTGGATGGTGGACATGGCATGACAAGGATTCACCAAAGTTGAAGATGCTCACTATTCACCTCCTTTCATAGGTTGTCAAATCCTTTGTTGCAGAGAGGAATTGGTCCACATATAGTTTCATCCACTTTATCAAAAGGAATAGGCTTACCTTCAGACGAGCAAAGAAGTTGGTGGTCGTGCATAATGCTTTGCGACTTCAAAATATCAATAGACTCCACCTTTACAGTGGAATGTTGATCCCAAAGGCACCACCAAATTAAAGAGGAGGAAACATAAGCGAGATTGGTTGAAGTTCCATTAGCTGAAGCAATCCTTCATTGTGGTAGTAGCTCAAAGTCAGACTCTTTTTTTGATGCAATGTTGGCAGATTAGGGGCAGCCTCATACTTTCTATCACTATGTTTTTGTGACTTTGTCATTTGTAATTCAAATTTGCAGCCTTTGGTTATTTTGTTGTATTTTTTTTAATCTTAAATTATATGGACATTAACAATGGATTACGAAAACAATTAAATTTTGAGCTTTGACATATATTAATTTTTTCGACTCTCATGTGAACTCTTAACTCAACTCTATTGTTGTGTATTAAGGATCTATAACGTATATGATGAATGTCTTATCAATGTTATCATATGAATATTTGAAATTTCCCTATATTTTTTTTTTTTAAAAAAATTATATAGCCGTCCCTTTTGCCATCCCCTAAAATGACTTAAAAAATTCATCCTAGAAACACATCCCCTGCCGCCCCCATCCTGGAAACTAGGTGGAACATAGATTAATACTCTTGGAAAAATCCACATTCCAAATCCTATAGACAGCTATTGACTCGGTTAAAAGAGACTTCATTGTGTGCCATGCCTCAAAAACCTTAGATCAAGTACTAGATAGTCCATGGAAATTCAAAAACTATAAATCTTCTATTTGATTTCTGTCATATCCTATATTGCCAATTATCGACAATTAATTTCATTTAAATTTAATACTGGTGTTGAAACAATCCACATTCCAAAACATGCAGATAGCTAGAATCTCAGACGTAAGAGCATTCATTGTGTGCCTAGGAGGTCTTACGTTCAAGTACTACTTGATTTCTGCTATATCCAACGTTGCCAATTATTGACATTTGAATTCATTTACAGTGTTTGCTGCTGTTGGAGCAATCACGTTGGGAATAATTCAGATGGCCAGTAGTTCAGTGGTAAGCCTACCCACTGTAAGTCTTGTAAGTCTCAAATTTTAAGTCCTAACTAACCCATATCTTATATTTGTTTCTGCCATAATGACGACTTTTCATGTAGCTTAGATATTATTAAAGAAGAAGTGCACCCATACGCCTCTATGTAGTTTATCTTTAATTTCTGCCCTATCCTATATTTGATCTCTGTTATTGTGATAAATATTCTGTTGTCAAATTGCAGTCAGAACCGAAATTTTCACAGACAGAACCAAAAAAATAAAGCAGTAAGCAGTAAACCCCAACCTGAATGGGAGTTCAAATTGCTGGATCGCTTGGTGAGTATAACCCTGAGATCGCCCTGAGAGCCTTCAAATAAACAGATAAGCACACCTGCCCTCTTTGTCCATTTCCTCGCTGCACAAACCTCTGGCGAATTAGACGAAAATGCGACGGATTCAGCCACACCCAATTGCGAAGAAACGCCTCCTCCGCTGCTCTCTTCCGTCTGATTTTCCCACAACGCTGAATCAGGGGGCTTGTAAAACCTCAGCTGCTGCGCTAAATTCTTGAGCTTCAGGCTTCCCCATTCCTCCCCCATTGAATAAACTACCAGCCTTCTCGATAACGCTAAAGGGCTTACTCTTCTCGATACTAATGATACAAGCATACTAAGGCGTTCACTAAAATTGCGCTTCCAAACGTGTAAGCTGCAGATTCATTCCATACACTTCGGAGTGCAGTCCGTATAACTCAGAGAACAATATTTTGACAGGAAATTCGTGCAACTTTAGGTAATTCTTACTGATGTCACTAATAATTAATCGTTACAGAGGTATCAGTTGTTCGCGCCCTCAATTTTGTACGGCGTTCCGGGAAGAGTTTGACCATGTGAAGGTCGAGGCTTCGAACACCCTGGCGACTTACACCTCGCTTTCAGAAGAAAAATAAATCTTGAATAGCTTTCGTTTCCTCATTTTGCATGTGAGAGGAAAGCTCGTTGCTTGGGTAAGCATCATTTTTTTAACTGCCGACAGGCATTGTAATTAGTTTTTGACTTCTCTTTTAATCGAAATTAGCAAAATTAGCAATAGCACTTCTCGGGGCTGGAGTCTTAATGTGCAATGGGCATTGTAATAGAATTTTATAAGTTTAAGGTACTATCCTATTTTTTTTTTTAAAGGTACTAGTTTTCTTTTAGTTTAATAGAGTTTTATAAGTTTATAGTTTGAAATATTAGAAAAATATAAATAAGAAGTTATTTAAGGGTGGCTATTTTAAATCTAGTTAAAAAATATATTTAAATTTTATGGTATTTCATATGCTTATTTTATATAGAGGATTGTTGAAATAGTATTAAAAGAATGATTTTAAAGTTTGTGAGTGATATTGTGTGTAGAAGATCCTCTTCTTAATTTATGTAATAGTAAAAAGTATGTTAGTTTGATCTAGACTAATTAATGTAAAACAATCTTTAAAGTGCAGATAATTTAGATTAATTTAAAGTGAGTTCAATAGTCACAAACAAAATTTTAGAAATTAAATACAATAGATTAGGGTATTTATCTCTATAAATGATGGTGGAGGAATGAATTCAATGATGCGCATAATCAATTCATTGCAATCATAAAGTTTTATTGCCTTGGAAATGATGATTGTCTCATACTCTAGCAAACCCAAAAGCTTTATGATTCAAAATCAACCATTGTAGGTTCGACCTCAACTATTAAGGATCTACCTATCATGTGTGGATATAGTCAAATGAATAGAAGGCTTTAAGCCATAATGTGCCCTAGTATTTGATATTTGTTAATCTTATAAGCAATGGGGTGTTTATGAACACAATTTGGAAATCTATCAAATTACTAGGGTTAAGTTCTTTGAGATAGATCCTTAAATACATTGGCTTTACATGTTAAAGTGAATATTCAAAGACAACATACACAAGCGTGTAGATAATCTATGTGTTTTTTAGGCATAATGGGACATGAATTTTTGTGCAATCCACTAAATTTATTATCGTCAACCTATAAGACTTCATCAAGTCAATTTTTAGGTGTTTGGTGTATAGATATATTGATTATTGACCTATGTTACTATTTCAATCTATCTTTTTCAAGACAACACAAAATGAAACAATAAGTGAGGTAAAGCATATTTTTAAATTTGGAGAAGAAGCTCTTTGGAATCTAAACCAACCTAAATGTAAGCTAAACTAGCCCTCAACTAAAAACTTGGACAAGATATACAAATATGCACACTTTATAATAAATAATTATGTGCAAGTGTTTTTGCCTCTTATACATCTATTGAACTACTAATAGGCATGTCTTGCAAATGATATTTTCAAACATTGAAGGATAAAATAGCTAAATATAAACACATACATTTACGCAAAATAAATAATTATGTACAAGTGTTTTTGCCTCTTATACATGTATTGAACTACTAATAGACATGTCTTGCAAATAATACTTTCAAACATTGAAGGATAAAATAGCTAAATATAAACACACACACAAATGACACCATCGAGGTAGCTAAAATAGAGACTAGTTATTCAATGCAAAAAAAATGAAGGAATGACAACTTAAACAAAGAGCAAACACACAAATCTAAGAAATTGATTATTAAGTTGCATACTAAATTATCATTTAATGAATAAGGGAAACCATACAAAGCTTGAGAAAGTCACTCAATTTCAACTTAATCCATGATGGGAATACAAACACAAGTGAATAAACTTTAACAATAGTTTCTACAACATAAACATATCATTCACTATCCTCTTGAATTTATGTGCTTAAAGAGCTTATTTATATGTTGCAAAGCCCCAATATTTGAGACTTCAAAGGGAAATTTTATTTTATCCCTAAAAGTGAGCTTTTAAAGAAAATCACTTAAAAGGATACTATAAAAAGTTGGAAATAAAGAAACTTTAAGTAAATCTAATCTAAACAATCTAATGAAATAAAAAAATATCTAAAAAGAGGTACTCCATAAAAAATAGAACATCGGTGGAATGGACATCAAAATGATGTTGAAATGTTCATGGTGGTTTAACTTGTATAGATTGGAGAAACCCTTGAAGTTTTAGTGGTTTTATCTTAGCTTTTTTCCTTTTCCAACCTACCTATTCCAAGTGGAGTGCCACCTTTTGTAATGTCCCCTTTCTAAATAATTTGATTCAAGGACAAAAAGTTGATTCCATATTTCATGTGAGCTTAAGGAAATAATGATAGTGAGATAATTTGTATCTAATATCTATTGTTGGACCCAATCTATTTAATATTTTAAAGTTTTTTGTACATTAGGTCAATTAAATATTAATATTTGTGTTGAAAAGACAATAATTGTTGCACCAAAAGATTGACCTGTTAATGCCTGATACAACCGCTAGAGTTAATGAATCCACGGGAGGCAATTAAGCCATGTCATGAACCCGAGCGTTGCACTGCACAACACAAGGAGACCAAGGGTGCATGCCTTGCAACAATCCCCCAGCACAAGCGAGGGGTTTAAACTCGTGACCCAGGCTCTAATACCAATTATTGCAAAGATGGTTTTCATTGCATCAAAACATTGATTTGTTAATGCTCGATACAATTGCTAAAGTTAATGAATCCACAAGAAGCAATTAAGCCATGTCACGAACCTAAGCATTGCACTGCATGGCACAAGGAGACCAAGGGCACACATCTTACAACAATTTTATTGCATATTGCAACCCAAAATGGGATTTTGGGGTGTTGGTTTCTTCATGGGACCTTGTGTAACATCTATTATTTTGGGTGGCAAGATTTTATGTAGGAGTTACTAATTATTTTTAACCAAGAATTTAATTAAGGTTATGAAAAGTCTTTTGGTGAGAATCTTTAGAGATAAATTAATGAAAAAATATTTATTTTTTTAATAAACATGGATCTTGGAATTGTTGGGTCTTGAAATATGTATAAAATACAAGTAGTTTCTTCATTTCAATGTAGATCACATTATACATATTGTAGATACCTAAATTTGGACACTTACATTGGTCCAAATTTATCCCTTTTCATCTAAACATTCTCTTATCCGCATTAATTAGGTAATATTGCTATTATCTAATTAATATCCTTAAATTCCTCTAAATCTCTAAGGTATTCAATTAATAATTAAACACCTTACCCCTTTAATCCCCCTTTCATCAAATGAATTAAATGTCATCACATGTCACATCACTTTCACTCAATCTTAATCAACCTCTTAATCCCTTCATTAGGGATGTGCACATGCCTAATCGTTGATTAGGATATGTCACATCCTCCAACTTTTGCAAGTTGGCTTCTAATCTTCCTTAACCACTAATTATCTTCTAATCATTGATTAGCTAATCTAATCAGCATCATGGTCAACTATCCCCATCCCCCAAGGAATTTTTAATTTTTTTTATTCCTCCAGGGAATCTTCTCTTCCCTGTGCAAGTTCTAAAACCTTTGACTTGTCACATCACATGTGCCAAAGTCTTCTAGAATCTTTGATTTGTCACATCAAGTCACATGTGGACAAGTGCTTCCCTTTTTGGAACTTTGTCTTGTCTGTGGGATTCTTCCAAGCATGTGAATTTTTAATTCACATTTATTTTTTAAACTACTTTCCTCTTCCCCATGGAGATTTTTGAGGAATACTAAAATTCCTCTCATGTCACTTTCCAACCATTTGGGAACAAGAACTTGCCTTTTAAAGCAATCTTCTTCTCTCCCAATGTACTCTCAAAGTATTTGTCCTTCCACATCATGTACTCTTCTTCCATCTCATCATGTCCTTTGGACACTTCATCCTCGACATGGCAAGATGTGAGGGCTTGTGAGTCCTTAACTCACTATAGCCCTACATCTTGGCCATGGTGGCTCAATCTTAATCATCCATTTATGTAGAGAATTCAAATTCTTTTATAAATACCCCCCGTTTTCTCTCATTTAGGGACCTTATGCATTTGATACCAAACTCTTGCCATTTTTCCATTTGAAGCCATACTTAGCTAATTTGCACATTTTGCCTTCATCAAAGCACTTGAATCCACTATTCATCCACTTTCAACCATCTTGCATCCCATCTTGCATCTTTCATCTCATTTTTCATCCAAGGAGCAACATCACGAATCACATCAAGGGCCAACCAAGGACAACGCGAATAGAAGGTATATCATTTGTTTTGCTTTATCTTGTTTTTATTTGTGTTCATTGTAGCCTAATCGTGAGGTGGTCTTGTGTTTGTTTTCTCTTGCATTTCTAAGTTGTCTTGCATTTTCAGATAGATCACAAACACCTGCACACATTTTTGGCATGCTCGGTAGGACCCACAAATGGGTCTATTGCTCTCAAGTTTTCAATTGTTTCATTTTTGCAGGTTCAGGTTGCAGAGAGGCGGATCTGCCCTTGCAGAGAGGCAGACCTGCCCACAGATAGGTGAACCTGCCCTTGCAGAGGTGAACCTACCCTCCACATAGCCCAAAAAAAATAAGTTTTTCCAACTTTCAACAGAGGGGTGGACCTGCCCTTGCCAAGGGGCGGACCTGCCCATAGAGGGGCGGACCCACCTAAAACAACATTTTTCATAAGGTAAAAACTGCATTTTAAGCATTGTTTTTTGTTGTTTTGAGTACTTTTGACCTCCTAACATGTGTTGTTTGTGTTTGTGCAACTATTTGATAAGCATTTAGTGGAGAACAAAAAAGAAATTACTAACAAGTTTTTTGTAGGGCCCGTTCATTTTGAAACTTTTATTAGTTGTTTGCTTATCATTTTTTGTTAATTTAGGCACATAGCTTAACTAGGAGGGGTCAAATTTACATTGTGTGTTGTGTTTGTGGTAGGATATTGACATATCCAATTCCCTTGTGTTGTTTGGCAATTCTGGGTGATGAGAAATTATAGCTTACCAAGTCCTTGAGTCATCTTTTTTTGTTTTTTTAGGGGACCTGCTTGGGGATTTCATCACCCCAAGGGATGATCCCAACCACATGTACCAGCGGGGTATACAAAGGGGGGAGGCCAAAGTTGTACCCCAATCCAGCCACGTCGTTATTGGTGAAGCATCGGGATGACTTGAAGAGTTGGTCTGAGCCTTTAGTATCTCGCTAAGGTTCTCGACTCACGCTTGTGATAAACTGGTGTTCATGGTTTGGGCCTCACGTATTGGGTGTATATTGGGGACTCCCTAGCCACTTTGTTTATCCTAGATAAAGGACTTTGTTGACCATACCCACTCTACTAATCTTACGATCGTGCTACTTAAACTGTTTTCTTTGTGCAAAATTGGTGATTTCTGTTCAGTCAAGTCAGCCTTATCCTCTGATTATTGTTTGTTGTGTTTTGGGTCCTTTGCCATAGTCATTTTTTGTGAAAATCAAGTTTAAATTTGTGCAGAGGGGTGGATGTTCCCTACCAGGGGCGAACCTACCCTCTATCTCAATCCCTTTTCAACTTATTTTTTTATCAAATTTTCCCAACTTTTTATTAAATAGGTGGACCTGCCCTTGGATAGGCGAACCTACCCCTTTCAGTTGGGCGAACTTGCCCTTGGATGGGTGGACCTGCCCTTGAATAGGCGTACCAACCCCAAACAATTTTTTTTTCCCATTTTTCACTAAATAGGCAGACCTGCCCCTTTTAGTTGGGTAGACCTACCCTTGAATAAGCGTACCTACCCCAAACAGCTATTTTCGCTCATTTTTCACTAAATGGGCGGACCTTCCCTTGAATGGGCAGACCTACCCTTGGATAGGCAGACCTACGCCTTTCAGTTGTGTGGACCTATCCTTGGAGGGGCATACCTACCCTAACTTGGGAAAACCTACCCTCCAAACGTCCTTTTTCACCCTCTATTTAGTCATTTCGAGCACCTGTTTGCCCATCATCAACACTTTTTCGTAAGTCATCGTTTCATCTACCAAACCACATGGGTGCTACTTAGAACATCATTAGATTCCATATCTATCATCAAATCATCCATCCCAATCATCTAGACTTTGTTTCATGGTTTTTGATTTTTATGCAGAAACTTCTAGAGGCCATAACATTTGACTCGAGTGTCCGATTGGGCTGAAATTTTATGGGTGATTGCATTATGAGGTGGCATGTGGATTCCCAATTGACCCTTAGTTGATTGGCCCCTAGTTGGGCACATTTTTGAGGCTTCAAACTTTCATCTTGACCCTCAAAATCGCAATTTAGTGTTTTTTTCCAATTTTTGAAAAATCATTTTCGTTAATAACTCAAAATGCATGTCTCAGATTTGGGATGTTAGTTGGAAATTCACCCTACCTTAGTTTTAGGTAGTTTTTGGGAAAAAACTGGACTCTCAAAGGTATGCCTATGTAGTTTCCTAAAATGGCAAAATTTGACAATTTTTGAAAACTATCAAATCTGAAAAAATATGATTGTCAGCATCTTACATCCTCTAGTTAAAAACCTTGAACTTGGTGTAGAATCAATCCCATCACATCCTGCAATCATCCTAATCTAAGCTTCAATCCAATCCTAATTTGAGCTTTAGTCTAATCCCAAACTAAGCTTAACCAAAATCCTAATCTGAGCTTTAGTCCATATGTAGCCAAGATCTTTGGGTATCGAAACAAATCTTAAGATCCCTCCTTCCATCTTCTTCAATTTCATCCTATTCATACTTTCATCCATTCCAAGATTCATTCTCCCCATCTGAGCATTCGTTCATCCATTTCGATCAATCATTTACTCGTTTCAAGCTTTCATTCATCCCTTCCGAACAATCATTTCCTTTTTCCAACCAATCATTCATCTATTCCAAACCTCCTTCTCTCGTTTCGAGTAGTTTTTCACCCTTGTTGATCATTCATTTACTCATTATGAGTAATCGTTTAGTCATCCTGAACCTTCATCTCCTCGTTTCAAAAGTCGTTCATCCATTCTTAGCAATCGTTTACTCATTCTGAGTAGTCGTTCATCCCTCTTGATCATTTGTTTACTCATTCCAAGTAATCTTTCATCCCTTCCAAACAATTGTTTCCTTTTTCCAACCAATCGTTCATCTATTTTGAACCTCCTCTCGTTTTGAGTAGTCGTTCACCCATTTCAATCAATCATTTACTCATTCTGAGTAATCTTTCATCCATTATGAGCTTTCGTCTCCTTATTCTAAGAGTTGTTCATCCAATCCAATCAATCATTTACTCATTTTTAGTATTCATTCATCCATTCTTATCATCTGCTCCCCCAATTAGATCATCATTTTCCCCATTCAAATCCCCTGAACTTCGTTTCAAATTATTATCTGAATTGACCTAGGTGTCTGAATTGATCGTCATCCTTAACATCTACTTAGGATTGTCATATGTCCTAAGTTAATCATCATCGTCGGCTCAATCAATCTACTTTCAATCTCAAAGTGAATTTGGTGCCACAATCATCTATTTATCCTTTAATCCAATCAATCAATATCCTAGGTCACCTAGGGTAATGTTTGAACGAGGTTTTCCAATCCCTTTCGTCATCTTATCTGATCCATCATTCGATCTTATCAATCATCAATTGATCTTATCCAATCCAATCCAATCGCGTCCTTATCCAATCACCTTCTACCAAATCAATCTACTTCCATCTCGAAGTAGATTCGATGTCGAGATCATCCTTTGGTAATCAAATGTGATCATCAGAATCAATCCCATCGCAACATTTGATCATCCTATTCTGAGCTTTAATCCAATCCCAGTCTAAGCTTGACCTAAATCCCAATTTGAGCTTTAGTCTGTTTCCATCCAAAATCTTTGATCCATCCTATTTATCCTTTCATCATCATGAATCCTTATCCTCCATCAATAGTAGTCAAGGGAAACCCTAATTACATTGACGACGATAACGAAAGTCTTGTCAATCAAGAAGAATATGACATAGATCCTAACGACACTATCATTACTAGTAAGCTTTCTCCACTCGCTTTCCAAAATCCAATCATCCCTTCAAGCTATCATGTTATGTCTTCATCCATGCCTAATCACACTCCTTATGCTACCTTCGACAAGGGATATCTAGTACCTTCCCCGTTCGCATATTTGTCATATCCTTCGTCTACATCATCCTCTTATCCAACACCTGCATCCTCTTATCCTAATCAGCCATCCCAATATTCTTATCACAATCCCCCATCCATGTCCCCTTATCATAATCCTCCTTACCAGTCTGCTCATCCTAATCCAACATCCACACATTTTTATCTTAATCCTACACCCTCATCAACCTATCCTAATCCAACATCCACATCTTATCCTAATCTCTCATCCAAGTCTCCCTATCTCAATCTGCCATCTCAATCTTCCAATCCTAATCCACCATCCCAATATCCTTATTACAATCCTAATTCACCATTTCAATATCCTTACCTTAACCCTCCTTGCAATCCTAATCCTCAATCTACTCCTAGTCTTCCATCCAATCATGTTCCTCAATCTAATCCCAATCCACCAATCCATATCCCTAATCCGCTACCAATCCATAATCCTTCATCCACTCCTACCTCACCATCTAAGCCTAGAGTATGCAAGTTTCTTACTCCAGAAGTTCTCCAAGGACTTATGACAAAGCACACATCCCCCACTCCACCACTTGGAGTCGTGGAACTGTGCCATCCCAACCCATCATCCATGGTCACTAGTGATGAGATCCTTCTCCAACCCACACCTATCATTGTTGTTACCACCCCTAGCACTACTCAAATAGTTGAAACCATCACACCCATTGAATTCATTAAACACCACCTCCTACTCTGAGAGTCGTTGAACCCATCGAAGACCCACAAATCCAATCCACTTCTCCCACTCCTAGTATCACTGAAATCCATTCTCATGAATGCTTTAAATCCTCTATCCTTCCATCTTCCCCACTTGAACAGTCCCTCCAAGAGTCCCTCATCATGCCACCCACACAAAATGAGTCATCCCAATAGTTTGATCCAAAGTATGCCAACATATCGCCTTCTCCAGATCAAGATCCTACCATCCCATCTAATCCACCTCAAGATCACATTCCCCCATCCATCCATCCCAAGATCCCTTTGATACTCAATATCTGATCATTCCATTGCCTACTACCACAACTCCATATCCTATCATGTCACCTAATCCCTCTCTTGATCCCTTACCACTCACTTGTCTTGATCAAGATGTTGCTACCCCATCATCTTCATCTCGTGATCCTCCATCATCACCTAAACCTACTATCCCCTCACTACTTTTATATCCCCTTTGTACTCTCACATTCTTCCACGGTGGTCTCCTTGTAGAAGAAAAACAAAGCATATATACCACCCATCATCCTCCACCTAATAATAGACTCCCTTCATGTTTCCAAAATAACAAAAATCCTATCATGAATTGAATGCTCAAGAACATGAACTATCAAGGAAAAGGTTTAGGCCTTCCTGAGCAAGGTATTTTAGAGCCCATCCAAATCAAAGAACAAATCTGTATGCAAAGTCTTGGACATATTTCTCAAGATTCAAAATCTAAAGATGTTGGTACAACCTCTAGACATCCTCAATGAGCGCTTCCAAAAGAAATATAGGCTCTTCCCATCACTCCACCAGATCATATGCTGCCATCCCTCCTCCTCCATCGTATCACCTCAAAACAACCATCCATATTCCTCCTTCATCTGCTCCATCCATTTCGGGTCCTTACATCCCTCCATCCACCATCTCCCATCCTTCATCTACTCCATCCATCTTGGGTCCTTATGTCCCTCCACCCACTACGTCTATTTTGGGCCCTTATATCCCAAAATCACCTCCTCCATCTCGTCCTATTCATCCATTCATCACCTATCCATGTCATCCATCATTAACATCCCACTTGCATGTCCCCTATTTAGGATCAACAAAGGCACATACCTAAACATCCTCCATCTACACATAATCCCCATAATCTTACCTCCATCGCTCCACATCATCCATCTCCTAGCACCCATCCCATTGCTATTAAAAGCACTTTGGATGCTAAAGTAAAAATGCATAAATATAAACATCCACATGAATCAAAAGCTCCTCATGTCCCCTCTAAAAGACATGGTGATAAAAAGAAAAGTCAAATTCAGAATCCAAATCAAATCCATAGGCCAGAAAGGCCCACCAAAGCAAAAATCAAAACCATGTGGATCCCAAAGAAAAAAGATGCCATGTCTTCAAATGAAGCATCCATAACAATATCCAAAGTTTCTAATCTGAAAGCCAATCATACACATCCTCCATCTCTTAAATCTATTTTGGGTCCTTATGTCCCAAAATTCACTATCCCATCTCCTCCATTATCCCCACATTCTCAATCCATTAATCCTCCTATCCTTTCACATACACCACCACATGTGCCAATGTTGGTCTTGAACTCACCACCTTATCACACACCTACACCGTCATTCTATCCACACTCTTTCTAGCATCCCATCTATTATCCCACATATCTTCCCCATCAAATCCCTCTAATTCATCCTCTTGCATAATCCATTTATCTTAATAAGGTTGTACCAACATCCAACAGTCACTTCGAACATGGGCTCTAAATACTTCATATGGAATTTGATGCTTGAGTCCTTCATCCATCTCTTTATCGCATGTCTTCCACATCTGCTCATCCACCTCCCTATCCTTATCCATCTCCATCCACATTCTATTGAAAAAGTCAAGAAAATCCCAAAAAGTTGAGAAAATCCAAAAAGAGTAAAGAGAAATAATTTGTATAGTGGTGAAAACTTGGCAAACAAGCGCCTTGGATAAGTACCATGATGACAACCTGGAAAATAGGCGTCATGTGTAAATCCCCCATCCAATTTACTTCTGCACTTGGGGGCGGCTTCATCCCCTTCATCCATCAATTGCATCCCCTTCACCCATCTCCTCCATCCAACATATCTTCCATCCTCCTTGTGTTCTTGATATTGATAGGGGCAAACATATATACATGCTTTGGACACCTCTTGGCATACATTCCACTCATCCATACACTATCTTAATCCTTATTCGCATTCATCTATCTTCCTTGTCACCCATCATGTTGCCATTAATCTCCCTTCATTATCCATGCATTATATCCACATCCATCTCACTCCCTTATTTGCCTATCCTTTTATCTTCCATCCCTCCTGCCTCGTTATACATGACATATCTAGAGTGGGGGAACCTCCTTCTTTGTGACATATCACATCCTTCTTTGTGTAATCACCATCATCCTATTCAATCCACCAGGTCTATCTTGTCCCATCGTGTTTGTCCTATCATTTTATCCCCTTATCTAGGGTTATCTCATCATCCTTTATCCATCGTTAGTCTTTGGTACTTTGTCGAACTACGTTGCCCTTGTGCTTTCACGTAGACAAGGTCAATCATTTGATCTGCCTCTGAGGATCCTTTATCATCTATCATCGGTCCTCATCATCCTCTTTTGCTTTTGTTGTCATTTACTTGTCACGTCTTTCGTCATCCATCATTGATCTCCATTGGTCCTCTTTCCGCTTTTATCCATGGTCTTTTCTCGAACTACGAGGGCTCTGCGCTTTCACGTAGGCAAGGCTAATCTTTGATCGGCCCCTGAGCCCCTAGGTTTTTAGGGTGTGTCAATCTTGTCTCTTGTGTCTCGTCTCATGTCATGTCATCAAGTATGTCCTTATCTAGCTAGTTTTTCACAAACAAGATCTACCAGTGTCATCAGATCCAATTAGTTTTGAATATATTGCATCATTTCAATCTTTTAGTTTAGTATCCATCTTTCGTCTCAGCAAGATGTATCCTTCCTAACATACCTCATCAATCCCATCCACCTCCTTGATCCTATGGAAAAGGACATTCAAAATTGATTATATTTTTTGATGCTTTTGGCTTTTTTTTTATCATTTGAGCTCCCTATCACACCTCTTCATGGTCACCTTGATCCATCATATCATGGTGTGCTTTAACTGGTAAGCATAGGGCATATGGTGTGCAATTTTTTTTGCGTCTTATACATCTATTGAACTACTAATAGGCATGTCTTGCAAATGATATTTTCAAACATTGAAGGATAAAATAGCTAAATATAAACACATACATTTACACAAAATAAATAATTATGTACAAGTGTTTTTGCCTCTTATACATGTATTGAACTACTAACAGGCATGTCTTGCAAATAATATTTTCAAACATTCAAGGATAAAATAGCTAAATATAAACACACACACAAATGACACCATCCAAGTAGCTAAAATAGAGACTAGTTATTCAATGCAAAAAAAATTTGAAGGAATGACAACTTAAACAAAGAGCAAACACACAAATCTAAGAAATTGATTATTAAGTTGCATACTAAATTATCATTTAATGAATAAGGGAAACCATACAAAGCTTGAGAAAGTCACTCAATTTCAACTTAATCCATGATGGGAATACAAACACAAGTGAATAAACTTTAACAATAGTTTCTACAACATAAACATATCATTCACTATCCTCTTGAATTTATGTGCTTAAAGAGCTTATTTATATGTTGCAGAGTCCCAATATTTGAGACTTCAAAGGGAAATTTGATTTTATCCCTAAAAGTGAGCTTTTAAAGAAAATCACTTTAAAGGATACTATAAAAAGTTGGAAATAAAGAAACTTTAAGTAAATCTAATCTAAACAAACTAATGAAATAAAAAATATCTAAAAAGAGGTACTCCATAAAAAATAGAACATCGGTGCAATGGACATCAAAATGATATTGAAATGTTCATGGCAGTTTAACTTGTATAGATTGGAGAAACCCTTGAAGTTTTAGTTGTTTTATCTTAGCTTTTTTCCTTTTCTAGCCTACCTATTCCAAGTGGAGTGCCACCTTTTGTAATGTCCCCTTTCTAAATAATTTGATTCAAGGAAAAAAATTTGATTCCATATTTCATGCGAGCTTAAGGAAATAATGATAGTGAGATAATTTGTATCTAATATCCATTGTTGGACCCAATCTATTTAATATTTTAAAGTTCTTTATACATTAGGTCAATTAAATATTAATATTTGTGTTGCAAAGACAATTGTTGTTGCACCAAAAGATCAACCTGTTAATGCCTGATACAACCCCCAGAGTTAATGAATCCACGAGAGGCGATTAAGCCGTGTCACTGCACAACACAAGGAGACCAAGTGTGCACGCCTTGCAACAATCCCCTAGCAAAAGCGAGGGGTTTGAACTCGTGATCGATGCTCTGATACCAATGATTGCAAAGATGGTTTTCATTGCACCAAAAGATCGATTTGTTAATGCTCAATACAACTGCTAAAGTTAATGAATCCACAAGAAGCAATTAAGCCATGTCACGAACCCGAGCGCTGCACTGTACGGCACAAGGAGACCAAGGGCGCACATCTTACAACAATTTTATTGCATATTGCAACCCAAAATGGGATTTTGGGGTGTTGGTTTCTTCATGGGACCTTGTGTAACATCTATTATTTTGGGTGGCAAGATTTTATGTAGGAGTTACTAATTATTTTTAACCAAGAATTTAATTAAGGTTATGAAAAGTCTTTTGGTGAGAATCTTTAGAGATAAATTAATGAAAAAAAATATTTTTTTTAATAAACATGGATCTTGGAATTGTTGGGTCTTGAAATATGTATAAAATACAAGTAGTTTCTTCATTTCAATGTAGATCACATTATACATATTGTAGATACCTAAATTTGGACACTTACATTGGTCCAAATTTATCCCTTTTCATCTAAACATTCTCTTATCCGCATTAATAATTAGGTAATATTGCTATTATCTAATTAATATCCTTAAATTTCTTTAAATTTCTAAGGTATTTAGTTAATAATTAAATACCTTACCCCTTTAATCCCCCTTTCATCAAATGAATTAAATGTCATCACATGTCACATCACTTTCACTCAATCTTAATCAACCTCTTAATCCCTTCATTAGGGATGTGCACATGCCTAATTCGTTGATTAGGATATGTCACATTCTCCAACTTTTGCAAGTTGGCTTCTAATCTCCCTTAACCACTAATTATCTTCTAATCATTGATTAGCTAATCTAATCAACATCCTGGTCAACTCTCCCCATCCCCCAAGGAATTTTTAATTTTTTTTATTCCTCCAAGGAATCTTCTTTTCCCCATGCAAGTTCTAAAACCTTTGACTTGTTACATCACATGTGCCAAAGTCTTCTAGAATCTTTGATTTGCCACATCAAGTCACGTGTGGACAAGTGCTTCCCTTTTTGGAACCTTGTCTTGTCCATGGGATTCTTCCAAGCATGTGAATTTTTAATTCACATTTATTTTCTAAACTACTTTCCTCTTCCCCATGGAGATTTTTGAGGAATACTAAAATTCCTCTCATGTCACTTTCCAACCATTTGGGGACAAGAACTTGCTTTTTAAGGCAATCTTCTTCTCTCCCAATGTACTCTCAAAGTACTTGTCCTTCTTCCACATCATGTACTCTTCTTCCATCTCATCATGTCCTTTGGACACTTCATCCTCCACATGGCAAGATATGAGGGCTTGTTAGTCTTTAACTCACTATAGCCCTACATCTTGGCCATGGTGGCTCAATCTTAATCATCCATTTTTGTAGAGAATTCAAATTCTTCTATAAATACCCCCCATTTTCTCTCATTTAGGGACCTTATGCATTTGATACCAAACTCTTGCCATTTTTCCATTTGAAGCCATACTTAGCTAATTTGCACATTTTGCCTTCATCATAGCACTTGAATCCACTATTCATCCACTTTCAACCATCTTGCATCCCATCTTACATCTCTCATCTCATTTTTCATCCAAGGAGCAACATCACGAATCACATCAAGGGCCAACCAAGGACAACGCGAATAGAAGGTATATCATTTGTTTTTTTTTATCTTACTTTTATTTGTGTTCATTATAGCCTAATCGTGAGGTGGTCTTATGTTTGTTTTCTCTTGCATTTCTAAGTTGTCTTGCATTTTCAAATAGATCACAAACACCTGCACACATTTTTGGCATGCCCAGTAGGACCCACAAATGGGTCTCTTGCTCTCATGTTTTCAGTTGTTTCATTTTGGTAGGTTCAGGTTGCAAAGAGGCGGATCTGCCCTTGCAGAGAGGCGAACTTGCCCACAGATAGGCGGACCTGCCCTCAAAGGCGTGAACCTGGCCTCCACATAGCCCAGAAAAAACAAGTTTTTCCAACTTTCAACAGAGGGGTGGACCTGCCCTTGCCAAGGGGCGGACCTAGCCACAGAGGGGCAGACCCGCCCAAAACAACATTTTTCAGAAGGTAAAAACTGCATTTTAAGCATTGTTTTTTCGTTGTTTTTAGTACTTCTGACCTCCTAACGTGTGTTGTTTGTGTTTGTGCAACTATTTGATAAGCATTTGGTGGAGAACAAAAAATAAATTACTAACAAGTTTTTTGCAAGGCCATTCATTTTGAAACTTTTATTAGTTGTTTGCTTATCATTTTTTTTAATTTAGGCACATAGCTTAACTAGGAGGGGTCAAATTTACATTGTGTGTTGTGTTTGTGGTAGGCTATTGACATATCCAATTCCCTTGTGTTGTTTGGCAATCCTGGGTGACGAGAAATCATAGCTTACCAAGTCCTTGAGTCATCTTTTTTTGTTTTTTTAAGGGACCTGCTTGGGGATTTCATCACCCCAAGGGATGATCCCAACCACATGTACTAGCGGGGTATACAAAGGGGGGAGACCAAAGTTGTACCCCAATCCAGCCACGTCGTTATTGGCGAAGCATCGAGATGATGTGAAGAGTTGGTCCGAGCCTTTAGTATCTCGCTAAGGTTCTCGACTCACGCTTGTGACAGAATGGTGTTTACGGTTTGGGCCTCATGTATTGGGTGTATATTGGGGAATCCCTAGCCACTTTGTTTATCCTAGATAAAGGACTTTGTTGACCATACCCATTCTACTAATCTTAGGATCGTGTTGCTTAAACTATTTTCTTTGTGCAAAACTAGTGATTTCTGTTCAGTCAAGTCAACATTATCCTTTGATTATTGTTTGATGTGTTTTGGGTCCTTTGCCATAGTCATTTTTGCGAAAATCAAGTTTAAATTTGTGCAGAGGGGCAGATCTTCCCTACCAGGGGTGAACCTTCCCTCTATCTTAGTCCCTTTTCAACCTATTTTTTTGTCAAAATTTCCCAACTTTTTATCAAACAAGCAGACCTACCCTTGGATGGGCAGACATGGCCTTGGATAGGTGAATCTGCCCCTTTTAGTTGGGCGAACTTGCCCTTGGATGGGTGGACCTGCCCTTGAATTGGCGTACTTGCCCCGAACAATTGTTTTTTCCCATTTTTCACTGAATAGGTGGACTTGCCCCTTTTAGTTGGGTAGACCTACCCTTGAATAGGTGTACCTACCCCAAACAACTATTTTCGCCCGTTTTTCACTAAATGGGTGGACTTGCCCTTGAATGGGTGGACCTACCCTTGAATGGGCGGACCTACCCTTGGATAGGTAGACCTACCCCTTTCAGTTATGTGGACCTGTCCTTGGAGGGGCGTACCTTCCCTAACTTGGGAAAACCTGCCCTCCAAACGTCCTTTTTCATCCTTTGTTCAGTCATTTTGAGCACCTGTTTGCCCATCATCAACACTTTTTTGTAAGTAATCATTTCATCGACCAAACCACATGGGTGCTACTTAAAACATTATTAGATTCCATATCTATCATCAAATCATCCATCCCAATCATCTAGACTTCGTTTCATGGTTTTTTATTTTTATGCAGAAACTTCTAGAGGCCATAACATTTGACTTGAGTGTCCGATTGGGCTAAAATTTTATGGGTGGTTGCATTATGAGGTGGCATGTGGATTCCCAACTGACCCTTAGTCGATTGGCCCGTAGTTGGGCACATTTTTGGGCTTCAAACTTTCATCTTGACCCTCAAAATCGTAATTTAGTATTTTTTTCCAGTTTTTGAAAAATTATTTCCTTAATAACTCAGAATGCATGCCTCAGATTTGGGATGTTAGTTAGAAATTGATCCTACCTTAGTTTTGGATAGTTTTTGGGAAAAAACTGGACTCTCAAAGGTATGCCTGTGTAGTTTCATAAAATGGCAAAATTTGACAATTTTTGAAAACTATCAAATCTGAAAAAATTTGATTGTCAGCATCCTACATCCTCTAGTTAAAACCCTTGAACTTGGTGTAGAATCAATCCCATCACGTCCTCCAATCATCCTGACCTGAGCTTCAATCCAATCCTAATCTGAGCTTTAGTTTATTCCCAATATTATCTTAACCAAAATCCTAATTTGAGCTTTAGTCCATTTGCAGCCAAGATCTTCGGATATCGAAACAAATCTTAAGATCCCTCCTTCCATCTTCTTCAATTTCATCCTATTCATCATTTCATCCATTCCAAGAGTCATTCTCCCCATCTAAGCATTCGTTCATCCATTTCGATCAATCGTTTACTCATTTCAAGCTTTCATTCATCCCTTCCGAACAATCATTTCCTTTTTCCAACCAATCTTTCATCTATTCTGAACCTCCTCTCGTATTGAGTAGTTTTTCACCCTTGTTGATCATTCATTTACTCATTCTGAGTAATCGTTTAGTCATTCTGAACCTTCATCTCCTTGTTTCAAAAGTCATTCATCCATTCTTAGCAATCGTTTACTTGTTCCGAGTAGTCATCCATCCCTCTCAATCATTTGTTTACTCATTCCAAGTAATCTTTCATCCCTTCCAACCAATCATTCATCTATTTTGAACCTCCTCTCGTTTTGAGTAGTCGTTCACCCATTTCAATCAATCGTTTACTCATTCTGAGTAATCTTTCATCCATTATGAGCTTTTGTCTCCTCATTCTAAGAGTTGTTCATCCAATCCAATCAATCATTTACTCATTTTTAGTATTCATTCATCCATACCTATCATCTGCTCCCCCAATTAGATCATCATTTTCCCCATTCAAATCCCCTGAACTTCATTTCAAATTATTATTTGAATTGACCTAGGTGTCTGAATTGATCGTCATCCTCAACGTCTACTTAGGATTGTCATCTGTCCTGAGTTAATCATCATCATCGGCTCAATCAATCTACTTTCAATCTCAAAGTGAATTTGGTGCACAATCATCTATTTATCCTTTAATCTAATCAATCAGTATCCTAGGTCACCTAGGGTAATGTTTGAATGAGGTTTTCCAATCCCTTTTGTCATCTTATCTGATCCATCATTCGATCTTATCAATCATCGGTTGATCTTATCCAATCCAATCCAATCGCATCCTTATTGAATCACCTTCGGCCAAATCAATCTACTTCCATCTTGAAGTAAATTCAATGTCGAGATCATCCTTTGGTAATCAAATCCGATCGTCAGAATCAATCCCATCACATCATTTGATCATCCTAATATGAGCTTTAATCCAATCCCAATCTAAGCTTGATCTAAATCCCAATTTGAGCTTTAGTCCGTTTCCATCCAAAATATTTGATCCATCCTATTTATCCTTTCATCATCACGAATCCTTATCCTCCATCAATAGTAGTCAAGGGAAACCCTAATTGCGTTGATGACAATAATGAAAGTCTTGTCGATCAAGAAGAATATGACATATATCCTCTTGACGCTATCATTGCTAGTAAGCTTTCTCCACTCGCTTTCCAAAATCCAATCATCCCTTCAAGCTATCTTGTTATGTCTTCATCCATACCTAATCACGCTCCTTATGCTACCTTTCACAAGGGATATCCAATACCTTCCCCGTCCGCATATTTGTCGTATCCTTCATCTACATCATCCTCTCATCCAACACCTGCATCCTCTTATCCTAATCTGCCATCCTAGTATTCTTATCACAATCCCCCATCCATGTCCCCTTATCATAATCCTCCTTACCAGTTTGCTCATCCTAATCCAACATCCACACCTTTTTATCTTAATCCTACACCCTCATCAACCTATCCTAATCCAACATCCACATCTTATCCTAATCTCTCATCAAGTCTCCCAATCTCAATCTGTTGTCACAATCTTCCCATCCTAATCCACCATCCCAATATCCTTACTACAATCCTAATTCACCATTTCAATATCCTTACCTTAACCCTCCTTGTAATCCTAATCCTCCATCTACTCCTAGTCTTCCATCCAATCTTGTTCCTCAATCTAATCCTAATCCACCAATCCATATCCCTAATCCGCTACCAATCCATAATCCTTCATCCACTCCTACCTCACCATCTAATCCTAGAGTATGCAAGTTTCTCACTCCAAAACTTCTCCAAGGACTTATGACAAAGCACACATCCCCCACTCCACCACTTGGAGTCGTGGAACTGTGCCATCCCAACCCATCATCCACGATCACTAGTGATGAGATCCTTCTCCAACCCACGCCTATCATTGTTGTTACCACCCCTAGCACTACTCAAATAGTTGAAACCATCACACCCATTGAATTTATTAAACACCCACCTCCTACTTTGAGAGGCGTTGAACCCATCAAAGACCCACAAATCCAATCCACTTCTCCCACTCCTAGTATCACTGAAATCCATTCCCATTAATGCTTTGAATCCTCCATCCTTCCATCTTCCCCACTTGAACAGTCCCTCCAAGACTTCATCATCACACCACCCACACAAGATGATTCATCCCAATAGTTTGATCCAAAGCATGCCAACATATCTCCTTCTCCATATCAAGATCCTACCATCCCATCTAATCCACCTTAAGATCAAAGTCTCCTATCCATCCCATCCCATGATCCCTTTGATACTCAATATCCGATCACTCCATCGCCGACTACCACAACTCTAGATCCTATCATGTCACCTAATCCCTCTCTTGATCCCTTACCACTCACTTGTCCTGATCAAGATGTTGCTACCCCATCATCTTCATCTCATGATCCTCCATCGTCACTTAAACCTACTATCCCCTCACTACTTTTATATCCCCTTTGTACTCTCACATTCTTCCACGGTGGTCTCCTTGCAGAAGAAAAAAAAAGCATATATACCACCCATCATCCTCCACCTAATAATAGACTTGCTTCATGTTTCCATAATAACAAAAATCCTATCATGAATTGAATGCTCAAGAACATGAACTATCAAGGAAAAGGTTTAGGCCTTCCTGAGCAAGGTATTTTAGAGCCCATCTAGATCAAAGAAAAAATATGTATGCAAAGTCTTGGACATATTTCTCAAGATTCAAAATCTAAATATGTTGGTACAACCTCTAGACATCCTCAACGAGCCCTTCCAAAAGAAATATAGGCTCTTCCCATCACTCCACCAGATCATATGCTGCCATCCCTCCTCCTCCATCGTATCACCTCAAAACAACCGTCCATATTCCTCCTTCATCTGCTCCATCCATTTTGGGTCCTTACATCCCTCCATCCACCATCTCCCATCCTTCATCTACTCCATCCATCTTGGGTCCTTATGTCCCTCCACCCACTACGTCTGTTTTGGGCCCTTATATCCCAAAATCACCTCCTCCATCTCGTCCTATTCATCCTTTCATCCATTCATTACCTATCCATGTCATCCATCATAAACATCTCACTCGCATGTCCCCTATTCAGGATCAACAAAGGCACATACCTAAACATCCTCCATCTACACATAATCCCCATAATCTTACCTCCATCGCTCCACATCATCCATCTCCTAGCACCCATCCCATTGCTATTAAAAGCACTTTGGATGCTAAAGTAAAAATGCATAAATATAAACATCCACATGAATCAAAGCTCCTCATGTCCCCTCTAAAATACATGGTGATAAAAAGAAAAATCAAATTCAAAATCCAAATCAAATCCATAGGCCATAAAGGCCCACCAAAGCAAATATCAAAACCATGTGGATCCCAAAGAAAAAAGATGCCATGTCTTCAAATGAAGCATCCATAACAATATCCAAAGTTTATAATCTGAAAGCCAATCATACACATCCTCCATCTCTTATATCTATTTTGGGTCCTTATGTCCCAAAATTCACTATCCCATCTCCTCCATTATCCCCACATTCTCAATCCATTAATCCTCCTATCCTTTCACATACATCACCACATGTGCCAATTTTGGTCCTGAACTCGCCACCTTATCACACACCTACCCCATCATTCTATCCATACCCTTTCTAGCATCCCATCTATTATCCCGCATATCTTCCCCATCAAATCCCTCTAATTCATCCTCTTGCATAATCCATTTATCCTAATAAGGTTGTACCAACATCCAACAGTCACTTCGAACATGGGCTCTTAATACTTCGTATGGAATTTGATGCTTAAGTCCTTCATCCATCTATTTATCACATGTCTTCCACATCCACTCATCTGCCTCCCTATCCTTATCCATCTCCATCCACATTCTATTGAAAAAGTCAAGAAAATCCCAAAAATCAAGAAAATCCAAAAAGTCGAGAAAATCCAAAAAGAATAAAGAGAAATAATTTGTCCAATGGTGAAAACTTGGCAAACAAGCGCCTTGGATAAGTACCATGATGACAACCTGGAAAATAGGCGTCATGTGTAAATCCCCCATCCAGCTTACTTCTGCACTTGGGGGCGGCTTCATCCCCTTCATCCATCAACTGCATCCCCTTTACCCATCTCGTCCATCCAACATATCTTCCATCCTCCTTGTGATCTTGATATTGATAGGGGCAAACATATATACACGCTTTGGACACCTCTTGGAATACATTCCGCTCACCCATACACTATCCTAATCCTTATTCGCATTCATCTATCTTCCTTGTCACCCATCATGCTACTATTAATCTCCCTTCATTATCCATGCATCGTATCCATATCCATCTCACTCCCTTATTTGCCTATCCTTTTATCTTCCATCCCTCCTGCCTCATTATACATGACATATCTAGAGTGGGGGCACCTCCTTCTTTGTGATATATCACCTCCTTTATGTAATCACCATCGTCCTATCCAATCCACCAAATCTATCTTGTCCCATCATGTTTGTCCTATCATTTTATCCCCTTATCTAGGGTTATCTCATCATCCTTTATCCATCATTAGTATTTGGTACTTTGTCGAACTACGTTGCCCTTGTGCTTTCACGTAGGCAAGGTCAATCATTTGATCTGCCCCCAGGGCTCCTTTATCATCTATCATCAGTCTTCATCATCCTCTTTTGCTTTTGTTGTCATTTACTTGTCATGTCTTTCGTCATCCATCATCGATCTCCATTGGTCCTCTTTCCGCTTTTATCCATGGTCTTTTCTCGAACTACGAGGGCTCTGCGCTTTCACATAGGCAAGGCTAATCTTTGATCGGTCCCCGAGCCCCTAGGCTTTTAGGGTGTGTCAGTCTTGTGTCTTGTGTCTCGTCCCATGTCATGTCATCAAGTATGTCCTTATCTAGCTAGTTCTTCACAAACAAGATCAACCAGTGTCATCAGATCCAATTGGTTTTGAATATCCTGCATCATTTCAATCTTTTAGTTTAGTATCCATCTTTGGTCTCAATAGGATGCATCCTTCCTAACATACCTCATCAATCCCATCCATCCCCTTGATCCTATGGCAAAGGACATTCAAAATTGATTGTGATCTTTTGATGCTTTTGGATTTTTTTTATCATTTGAGCTCCCTATCACACCTCGTCATGGTCACCTTGATCCATCATATCATGGTGTGCTTTGACTGGTAAACATAGGGGCATATCTTGATCTTTTGTTTGTTTGTGTCTTCTTTGTTGTCCCGCGTAGTACCCACCAAGATCCTTGTGGTCTTGTGTTACGCTTGGGCATCCTTGTGTGCTTGTGGTTATTCCAATACCTGGCCCGACCAAAGTCATTGCGACTTTGGGGTGTTGTGATAGCCTTCTTTTTTGTTGTGTTTGTTTCATGCATTAGACACTAATCCACCTTGGTTCCACATACCCTTGCACTTGGTGTCTTATGCTATAGCAAAAATCAGTGCTCTGGAAATGGAAAATTGTATTAGGATTGCATTTCATCCCCCCATCCATTCATCTCTCATCAATCTCCCTCCCATATCCATCCAATCTCTTATTCTCATCTCTCAATCCTTTTAGAATAATATAGATTGGTTATTCTAAGCATCTTGTCCCCCATCATTTTTATTCCTTTCATCCATCTCGCATCTCAATTCAATCTCACACAAATCATCTCATCACATTCTTGGTATTGTTCCCAGCCTTGCTACAAGCCTTGATCTCATCAGCATCATCATCATCGGGATGTATCCTTCCCTCATCAACAACACTTTCATCATCATCATCATTGGGATATATCTTTCCCTATCCTCGTGTTGTTTTGGGATATCTCATTCCCTCATCGACAACACTCTATCTATCATCAACCCATTTTGGCTTGTAGCTCGATTGGGGCAACATCACATTTGTCCTTAAATCCATTTGTGCTTCATCCATCTCCTATCGTTTATCATCCTCTCTCACTCCATCCCTTTGCATCATCTTCTTCATCTCCCCTTGCATCATCTTCTTCATCTCCCCTT
The DNA here is from genome assembly GCA_007258455.2 of Sequoia sempervirens. Classification (NCBI taxonomy): domain Eukaryota; kingdom Viridiplantae; phylum Streptophyta; class Pinopsida; order Cupressales; family Cupressaceae; genus Sequoia; species Sequoia sempervirens. The sequence goes on from VDFB02047230.1 coordinate 339,538,141, forward strand.
GCATCATCTCATCCATTTCGAGAGCACACCCGTGTTCTCTTGAACCCGCATGTCCTCTCGAGGGGGCATCCTTTATCCCTAATATTCATCATCACTCCCATCATCTTCCTTTCCAGTCACTCCTTTGATGATTGGGCATCTTTCCCAATCTAACCATCTTCTTTCAGGTTCTATGTTTTAATATTCTTTGAAATTATGCTACTTCATAACACCATCTCAAAGAGGGGAAAAATGTAGACACTTAAATTTGGACACTTACATTGGTCCAAATTTATCCCCTTTTTCATCTAAACATCCTCTTATCCACGTTAATTAGGTAATATTGTTATTATCTAATTAATATCCTTAAATTCCTCTAAATCCCTAAGGTATTCAGTTAATAATTAAATACCTTACCCCTTTAATCCCCCTTTCATCAAATGAATTAAATAAATATGACATTTATTTAATTCCTCACATGTCACATCACTTTCACTTAATCTTAATTAACCTCTTAATCTCTCCATTAGGGATGTGGACATGCCTAATCCTTGATTAGGATATGTCACATCCTCCAACTTTTGCAAGTTGGCTTCTAATCTCCCTTAACCACTAATTATCTTCTAATCACTGATTAGTTAATCTAATCAACATTTTGGTCAACTCTCCCCATCCCCCGAGGAATTTTTAATTCCTTTTTATTCCTCTGAGGAATATTTTCTTCCCCATGCAAGTTCTAGAACCTTTTACTTGTCACATCACATGTGCCAAAGTCTTCTAGAATCTTTGACTTGTCACATCAAGTCACATTTGAACAAGTGCTTCCCTTTTTGGAACCTTGTCTTGTCCATGGGATTCTTCCAAGCATGTGAACAAGAACAAAAATACTAAAATTCCTCTTATGTCACTTTCCAACCATTTGGGAACAAGAACTTGCCTTTTAAGGCAATCTTCTCCTCTCCCAATGTACTTTCAAAGTACTCGTCTCTTCCACATCATGTACCCTCCTTACATCTCATCATTACCTTTGGACACTTCATCCTCCACATGACAAGATGTGAGGGCTTGTGAGTCTTCAACTCACTATAGCCCTACACCTTGGCCATGGTGGCTCAATCTTAACTGTCCATTTCTCTAGAGAATTCAAATTCTTCTATAAATACGCTCCCTTTTCTCTCATTTAGGGACCTTATGCATTTGATACCAAACTCTTGCCATTTTGCAATTTGAAGCCATACTTAGCCAATTTGCACATTTTTCCTTCGTCATAGCACTATTCATCCACTTTCAACCATCTTGCATCTTTCATCTCATTTGCCATCCAAGGAGCAACATCACGAATCACATCAAGGGCCAACCAAGGACAACACAAATAGAAGGTATATCATTTGTTTTGCTTTATCTTGCTTTATTTGTGCTCATCGTAGCCTAATAATGAGGTGGTCTTGTGTTTGTTTTCTCTTGCATTTCTAAGTTTTCTTGCATTTTCAAATAGATCACAAACACCTGCACACACATCTATTGAAACTATACCAGAATTATTTGAGCACTTGCGTTCATTTATCAATCTATGGATGAAACCCCTCTGGTTTATTGAGGGTAATTTCACATATATGTTACAATTTATACTTCAAATATTGTTTGGATTCTATAATAGTTTTTTGTATTTTGTTGCAAGATTTGCATAGGAAGGACCTCCAACATACATACTTTTATATTTAGATTTCAATATCATGTCTTATTGTGGTATCTGATTTATGATATATATTTTTTTTGTACATCTATCAATATAAATCAACTCCAACATTTTGGTGAAGTTTATAATATGTGTGCAAATATTGACCTCTTCAATGGTTGCATTTTATGAAAAAATTGCATTTTATGTTCTAGTTTTTTACATGCATTGTGTATGAATATTATTTTAGTATATTTCATGGTATAATTATTGAGTATACTTCAAATATAATAAAATTTATCAAAAATATGTTTGGGAAATTACACATTTTTTAGAAATATGGCAAGCATGGGTTGATGGCATGTCCAAGAAAGAATTCCACTAGTACTAAACTTCAACCAAGATTTTTGATTTTTTTCCAACTTTGACAAACTAGGTGGAGGTCCATGATGGTTCAATTGTGTTAATGTGTACCAACAGAGAAGATAATTTTCTTAACCACTTAAAGTGTGTGGCCCAACTACTTTAATAACAATTTCCTTATGTCTTGGAAAAAAATTTGTGGCCAGGCCACCATAAATGTGTACCCAACTTGTATCTACCATGTTTTTAACATGTTCTACAAAGATATCTTCCACCCATGTCACTTTCCTAGGTTGGGTAAAAAATTTAGATGGCTTAACCACTTAAATTATATAGCAATAAAGATGATAGGCAACTTAGTCATTTGGTGTGTGTGTGTTATGGATGTTTGTGCCACCTTTTTGAACCCGTGTGAAAAAACTTAGTCACTTAACAACTTCAAAAGTGTGTTGCTAGTTAATTAAGTTGAACTTACCTTCACTTAAGTCACTTTTCCAAGATTGGGTGGAACTTTTCAATGGATGCCTAATGTGTGTCCATGTTGACTTAGAGTTTTCATATATCAATTTGAGTGAAGTGGTAGAACTTTGTGTTACCCATGCCATGATAGAATTTTGAAGAATTGTAACCATCTTTACGAAGATGAGAATATTCAAGAACTTTGCCACATTTTCTTCTTTGTATTCTTCTTTTTGTTGTCATTTGTTGAAGTTGCCTCTCTATCCATAAAAAATATTTTAATCTACCACTAAAACTACAAAAATAATCCTTATTTCTTTGCTTGCTTCAAAATTTTCCCTTTAGAATACACCTTCTAACTATGCTTTGATGTTGAAAAAATTAGGCCAACCTTACTCTTGAAAAAATTTACTTTCAAAAATCTAGGGTGTAACAACCCAAACAAAGTACATCTAATAGTCTTAGCAAACCCACTTTGGAAGATGGGTCATATCCTTTTATTTTAGGCACAATACCCACCATGATTATTGTGGACAAAAAGGCACACAACATACAAAGAAGACTAAAACACAAGAAACTAAGTCTTTACCTTGCACCCAAATGCATCTCCATTTGATCCAAAAAATATGTACTTTAATTGAAAGACCTTGCAAGAGACCTCTCAATACCTTTAGTTTCACACCAAGGGCATGTATACATGCTCAAGATTTAGATTTGTGATTTTAAGCTATGTTAGTTGATCACTCAAGCAACACAACTTTACATTTAAAGATTCGTTTCAAAATAGCCTCATTGAAGGCTTATTTATAAATTGGGAGGATAATTGGTCAAGGCAATGGGACTCAACCATGCAATGTCAAAATTTTCTTGATTCCCTTCCCTTTTGTGTGTCTAACCTTGGTTTTGACCTAATAATTATTACCAGTATGAGAAACTTTATGTGGTTCATGGGTTGTTAAATTTGCTCGTGTGTTCTTTTGCCATTCCCCGTGTGCCAATAATATATTACAATTGCCAAAATTCCAATAAGCTTTTGAGGGGTTAGGTTGTAGGTTGAAACGTCTAATCTTATGCAAATAATTGGGGTTGTCAAAGTTTCCTTGCCAAGCATACCTTTCTTCTCATCCTTGCTTCCATTTATTCCTTATGGGGACGTCAAACTTTCATATCTCATCATGCCACCCTATGTTAGTCCAATTCCCTTTATTATAGTGACCTATAGAACTTCCCCCTCCCTAGGTACCTATCATCAAGTTGCCCCCATACAATAATCCCTAATATTTCCACTACACTTTCTTATTTGATTTTCTTGTTCAAATTTCCCTCCATTTCCATCCCTTAATAGTATGAGTTCATTGTCATGTCTCATCTTGATCCTTAACACTTTGATGTTGGTATGAAGTGTATGCCACTCTCGATCTCTTAAGTTCAAACTCATGCAATTTTTCATAGTAACTCCCACCTACCCCCTATTGGGACTCAAATTTGTAATGCCTATTTTTCTTGAGTCCCATGATGTTTCATATGTTATCTTTTCCTTTCAAACCATTGTTAATAACATCTTTGAGATATCTAATCTAGGCGGTTCCTTGCCAAAATTCTTAGCACAATTGGGTAGAGCATGCAAAATTAAGCCTAGTTGCTTTTGTAAATTTTACAAAATTCTCTTCCAAGGGAAGAAAGATATGCCTTTTTCAGGTTTTCTCCTTCCAACTAGCCCAAGTGCAGTTCAAATGCCTTTTTCATATAGTGTTGTCCAATTAGGTTTTCCTACAAATGTTAATTTAGTTATCGGTCCCTACAGAAGCTAGAAAAATAAGAAAAAATGGCTTATAGTTTTTGTAGGAACCTGACACCTATTAAACTTCCTCTTTCATTTGCAAGTGACTAGTTCAATTGGTTCTCCCCATGATATCTATCTTAATTAAATATTTATGCACCCTTTAGTTTTCGTGGCTTCCCAATGCCCAAATGAATTGCATTTTTTAATGTTTTATATGGTTCACTTACCATTTCCCACACCCAAACCTCATTTAATCCAATTTAACTTCTTGCAAACATTTAGGTCCCATATGAACCTTCCCTTTGAAAAAAATAGTTCACTTGTATATTCCCACAAGTTCCCAATTTAATCCAATTTAATAGCTTACAAAAGTCTAACCCACATCTAAAATTATCCATTAAATTTAGCTTTCAATTAGTTCAAATAGATTTTCCTATAAGGTCCAATTCCATTGCTCATTCCTACATCCATACATTGATGATGTAATGCTGACATTATCCCACCTTGTTGACATTATCATGATGTCACCTCATTTGAAGCACCCTAGCCCATTAACGATGTCATTGTTGAGACTTTTCATCCAAATTGGATATATTTTAGCATTGTGAAGTTGGTGGGTTCAATTGTGTTTCCCTGTAGAATTGGTTGGGTGACTTTTTCTGCAAAGGTGCAGTTCAAGTGAAAATTCCCACAAATGGTCCATATGGACTATGAGAGCCTGTAAAGCTTCGTTTCAATGTGTGGAAGGATCCAACAACATCTAAACATTTGGATTTGTATGGTTTTCCTCTACGGTTGTCACTCACCTGCTCCTCTGACTAAATAAAGATTTCATTAATGCATCTTTCATCAGCCATGGGTTTACTAGGTGATTTCATAAATGTGTTTCTGCACCAAAAATTTCAATGCACAAATTTTGATTTCAACTACCACCATAATTGCAAAATGGTCGTGCAACAACCATAGTTTAATATTGAGCCCATATTTCAATTTGAGGCACTTATTTTGGGTGTGACTCATCCTGGACCATGGATTCAACCTTGCTATAGTATCACAACTTAGATTTTTTCCGAGTAAAGTGTTTTTACTAGGTTTTGATCCCTCGTTTGTCATTGGATAGTACTGGGATATAGAGAATAGTTAAAGAATAATCCAAAATGACATATATACACAAAAAACCATTCCATAGCAGTTGTAAGGAGCTAGAGACAATTTCAAACTATTGAAAAATATTATAATTGTGGACACCTAAAATTGTCTGAATGTATCATATCACACATCTTAATTTCACCAACTAACATTAGTTTCCTCATTATCCCCTAATTAGTATGCTTCTTTCTTTCTTTTTTCCTATTTTGTGTGTAATCTTGTATTCTCCCATGAATGTAGGTGTAAAATATAAGGAACCCCAATCATTGTCCAATATTTTTGTGATTGTTGCAATTTTTTTCTCTTTTTCTTCCTCTTAGATAGGTTCAACTTTTTTAGTTGGTGTTAATGTTGTAATAAGATTTGTTATTCCTTTTTCAATTTGTAAACAACTCTCAGGCTCATAATCAACTTTTATTGTATAAACCTTGTTGTTATAAGTGTACTTCACTAGATGATGTAACATGGAAGGCACCACATTCATTGCATGAATCTATGGTCTACCTAAGAGAAGATTATATGAAATATTATTGGGCATGACATGAGTAGGAGTTTGCAATGTAACCTTTCTAGCTTTAACAGGTAATGTTATTACACCAAGTAACTATTTTTCCACATTATCAAATCCACATATAGATAAAGAATCAAGTTGAATTTGGCTTTTGTCCATTCCAATCTTATCTAGCACTATAAAAATTGAGTGTTGAACCATTATCAATGATAGTTATTTTTATTCCACATCTATTAATGGCAACCACAATCATCAAGGCCTTATTTTATTTTTGCACTTCTAATGGAGGTAACTCATCTTGATGAAAGGTAATGTCTAGTTGATTGAGTTCATACCTTGAATCAAGGCTACTACATCATCTAGTTGCACACTAGGAGGGATAACAACTTGTTGTAAAGCTCTTTGAAGCATGTTGGCGAAGCTTGAATCAAATCCCTCAAGGATATCTTAGCACTAGTGTTTTTGAGTTCTTCTATAAAGTCACACTCCTTTCCACTATGCAAAGGCAAACGAGGAGTACTAGACAAAATAGGTTGAGGTAGCAGTAACAAAGTAGGTATGGTTTGTGGTTACCTATTGTTCCTTGTGTTTTATGTATGAGCAACATTATGAGAGTTAGGTTGCTGCAAAACATTGCTACTCGTGAGTTGCCTTGCAAAAATCAAGATACTTCCAAAAAGTTTAGGCTTGTTTTGAGGTGGTCTTATGATAAGAAGTGGCTCAGGAAATGACTTGGGAGGTCCAATAATTAAATGAATTGCAAGAGTCCAATAATTAAAGGAATTGTAGGAGGTCTAATGATTAGAGGACTCCCAGGAGGTCTAGTAATCAAGGGAGATCCAATATTCAAAACCTCAACAATTTTATCCTCATTTTGATGATCTTCTGGTGAAGGAAAGTCTAATGTCACCTTATCATCTTCATCTAAGGAATCCAAATTACTATTGTTTGAAAGACATGTACCAATGTTATCATCCTCTTGCACCATGATATCTTCCCTAGTATGAGATTTTTGAGGAGAGGAGCAAACAAGATTTTCATTAAATTCAATAGTTGGATCTTGTAACACCAAAATATCTTCTTCATAAATAGGAGAGATATTGGGATGACAAATGTGACTATCATGATTGTCCATGACTGCATCCTCTTTCAATAAAACATTCTCACAAGTGGGAGATGAATGGAGACTAAGTAAAGTGATGTTAAGAAATGTATCGATGATCTCATCCTCTTGCGCCATAATGTCCTCCCAAGTAGGTGGGGTAGAGAGACAAACAAGATTCTCATGACGTTTGATAATTGGATCTTCTAACACAAGATACCTTCATCACAAGTAGGAGAGGTACCAAGATAAGAACAACTCTGGTATCATGATTATCTATGTTGTCCTCCTCACAAATATGAGAGATATTAGGGGATGAGTGAAGGATAGGCAGTGTGGTATTAAGGAATGTGTCAACAATTTCATTCTCTTGCACTAAGGGACTCTCATAACTACGAAAGATATTGGAAGAATGACTAACATGATTGTTAATGATCTTTTTCTTGGCATACTTGAAAAGGAAAGATGCTAACATTTAGAATTTTGAGTATGTGCTAAAAATGAAAAGTAAGCAAGATCCAACTTATGCAATATTTCATAAAAATAATCTATCCAACTTTTGAAAATTTTCAAATTGGAAACATGATAATTTATTGATTATGCTATGCAAAAACCTAAAAATGATGTCTTTTTAATGCCAATTTTGATTGCAAACAATACACTTAATTTGACCAATTGAACTTAATGCAAAAAAAAGTACATTTTGTTTTGTTTTCTGAATCTGAAACCTAGTAAAATAGAATGAAGCAAACAAAGACCAAATAATGCCTAGAAGTTTTGAAAATCACCTATATAGGGACTTATTCGCCCAATGGCAAATGGGCCTTGATTAGGGTTCTAAAAAAATTCAAGTTTGTGTTTTTGGTTTGATGTTTGAGTTTGTTGTTTCAGGTTGTTGATTGTAACTTTTGTGACAAATTTTATAGTTTCAGGTGTCTAAATACAAGTGCAAATAGTGAACAAAGTGACAAATTTTGACATGCAATTTGAATTGAAAATTAAACCTAAATGACTAAAAGACACTCTTGATGCAACTACAATGCAAAATTGATGCAATTTTTTTTATTGTTTAATGAATTTAGATGATGCAGACATGAAAAATTAAACCCTAAATGCAATGTAAAGTACACTAATGCAAACCTACATCTAGGGTTTTAAATGTCTCCAAATCAAAATTTAGGATGTACAATATCGAGTTCACCAAAATGAAACATAAAAAAATAGGTGTGGAGGGAAAATGGGTACACGGAGAATGTATGCACCTATCTTTCATCTAGTTTCATTAGGAAAAAGAGATCCCCAAAGGTAGAATTGACTTTCAACCCTTAGGTGAGTCAACCCTCTTAGAGATCTTGTTGTTTTCCTTATGACAAAAAATGGTAAAATATGATTGAAATGCACTTTGGGAGATAAACTAAAAATGTTCAATGAACTTAATTGTGCAATGTAAAACTTGAAATGAAAATTCAAGGCATAATAATAACAAAAAATGCAATTTGTAGGAAGATCTGAGGGTTGTAGGATGATATCTGTCAACCCATAAAATCTTGTCCAAAAAACTGTAGGACGCTTTCGCCAAAATTGGACACCCCAATATGACTAAAAGGAACTTTGGGGAGATGAATAAAAGTGAATTGATGATTTGATAACTAAGATTGACCACTTGGAACATGAAGTGCTATGATAACACTATCAGAAACAACAATTAGACATAAGATCTAAAAAGGTTAAGATGTTATGTACTGACTCCAAAAGTGTTGCAGAGTGTCCTAGCAAGACTCATTCGCCTAGGTGAATATGCCCTTGAACTCTTTTATGAAAATTCTTTATGTACTCCTCTAATGTTGGATCTAAGGCTTTGATTTCTCCAAGTTTGATTACCGGAATGTTGAAAATAAATTTTGTAGGTGAGTTTCTGTGTCTTGACAACTTTGACGACAACTTCGACAACTTTGCAAAATTGCACTTTTGATCCTATTTCAATTCTTCTTCACTTGCAAATTTGCAAACACACAAAGAAGAGAAAAAATGTTTATTTTTGGGTTAATAGGGGTTTGCCTTGGTCAAAACCTGGTTTGGTAATTAAACCTTGATAATGAAACAATGATCAATGGAAGAAATTGATGAATGAACAAAGTTGTGTCACAACTCACCAAACCCTTAATGGCTGCCCTTAGAGGATTGAAGTCTAACACATAACTCTAAGGATTATATCTTGTATGAAATGGCTTGATTGTATGCCTTATTTGACACTTGATTTGATGCTTGAAACTTGAAACCCACATCACAATGTTAGCTCCAAAAACATGCATGAACACACATAAACTTTGACATCATGATGGGATCTTGAATGTTGCAACAAGTGACTGATAAATCTGCTCTCTAATGCTCTTGACAATAATATTTGCTCTTGTGAAAGTTGCCTCTTTTTTTTAGTTTTTAATTGATAAATAGACCTTGCATTTATATGGGTTTTCCTAATTTCCCAAAAATTAGATTCCAATAGCTGACCTTTGCAAGTGGAAATTCAAATATTACGATGCCACCACCGATAAATCCAAATTTGGAGGGAAACAGAGTAGCGGGGCACTTTCACCAAAATGGGATGTCCAATTATGGCAAATGTGTCCCAACCCTGTTTTCCAAAATTTAAGGTGTCAAACAAAGTATTAGATGACTAAATTTGTTTAATGTTTGCTATTTATTAAAAGTAGTACAAATGAGCCATGAAATACATAGTTTTAGGATATTATGGGGTTAATTAGAGGCTTAATTAAGTCCAATTAATTAAGGGGATGCAAACATAGTGTGAAAATGTAAAGGAGTACATTTTTTGACACTATATTTAGCACCCACTTTAGTGAGAGTATGAACTTACACTCAAACACACACTAAAGTAGACAAATATATGTCAAGAGGGGTCCAAGTGCACAAATGTCGATGAGATAGGATGACAAGGATCAAAGAGATTGTGCAAGCCCCTAGGATCAAGATCCCGTGGCAAACCAACATAGGCACAAAGGGACGCACATGAATGTATGATATGAAGCAACAAGACAAGATACACAAATATATAATGTCAAAATTAATGCCAAGATGGAAGAAAGATGGAATTGCAAGTTGCATTGTGCCACATCCATAAAATACACTCACAAGGATGTAAAATCACTTATGAAACACATGACTCCATAGGCAAGCAAGTTGTGTTATGCTCAATGGCCATGAAAAATACGCTCACAAGGGCTAGTGCAATCCGATATACGCTATGTGAGCCCCTAAGACAAGTGGCGATGGGAAAGTCATACCAAGTCTAAAGGCTTCCATACATCAACCATACAAAAAGTTATACTTCATGATAACTTTGATAAGGTGCCACAACATAATCAGTATGCTATGTTAATGCTACACTAAATTCAACTTCTATGAACAAAGTGGAGCAAGAAATATCAAAATTGTAATGGCAAAATGAAATAATGCCAAGGTCAATAAAATATTGCCAATACAATGGTCACACTTCCTAGGATATGTGTGCTATCTTCACTAAGAAGGGAACATGCAAACAATGAGCAGGGGATAATATGCTCCCTACTTAAAATGTCAACATACTTGCTATGTTGGTATTTTAAGTATAAGGAGAGAAAGAGGGGATCCTTGAAAAGAATGTATACTTCCAACAACTAGTTATCCTTGCCCCTCAATCATAGAGACAAAGACAACCACCAAGAACTATCATGTTGTTGCCAAGATAAATATGGTTGCACCTAATATTGTACCACTATGAATGGCAACAAGAAAAAAACATAAAGCTACGAATGCCACATAGTGATGAGCAACGTGATAAGATGAAAATCATTATCAATTAGAGGAAATAGGTGCATCAACGAAAGGAAGCAATCCTTAAGATGTTGAATTTTATTACTCAAAGACTTACATTCATTGGTGGAATGGTCATGCACTCGATGATATGCACAAAATGAGATTTTATTGTAGAATTTCTTTCGTGTTCTTGTGGGGAGAGATATCAAGTAGGCTTGGAGAAGCCTCAACAAGGTACCCTCTTGATCAATAGTAGAAGATGTTCCTTTCTTTTGTGACAAAGGTATCTCTTGCTTACTACAAGGTGTCATACATACACAAGACTCTCTATATTGTGAGAAATTTTATACTCTCCCATAAAGGAGGGTGTAAAATCTAATGAACTCCAATCATTACTAAGACATGTGTTTGAAGATGAAGTAATATTTGTCCTAGGAGTGTTTTGCATGATGCCATTGATATTAAGTGAAGGTTTCTTTGATGCCTTTGTTTCTTTCGAAGGACAATAACCAAGACTGCTAGTTGTTTCTTGTGTGTAAGGCTCTATAGGCACACAAATACCTTGTTCTCTAGCATCGTATCCTTTTAGATTATATCCAAGTTTCAAAATATCATAACCTCTTCCATAATTTTTTTCCATTTCTTTTGGATTTGGTGGTTTCTCATGATCACTCTCTTCATATGTGGATGTGTAATTGTTGTTTTCCTCTTCTTTGCTACAAGTTGTGGACTCTTGTGCTTTTGATGAGTCAATTTGTGTGGATAGTATGTTTGTTTCTTTCTCTTTTCCTATTTTTGTGTAATCTTGTATTCTCCCATGAATGTAGGTGTAAAATCTAAGGAACCCCAGTCATCATCCAATAGTTTTGTGATTGTTGCAAAACTTTTCTCTTTTTCTTCCCCTTGGATAGGTTCAACTTTTGTAGTTGTCAATTTTGTAAGAGGATTTGTTATTCCTTTTTCAATTTGTAAACAACTCTCAGGCTCAGGATTAGCTTTTATCATATAAACCTTGTTGTTATAACTGTACTTCACTAGACGACGTAACGTTGAAGGAACCACATTCATTGCATGAATCCATGGTCTACCTAAGAGAAGATTATATGAAATATTGTTGGGCATGACATGAATAGGAGTTTGCAAAGCAACCTTTTTAGCTTTAACAGTTAATGTTATCACACCAAGCGATTGTTTTGGACCACATTATCAAATCCACTGATAGATAAAGAATGAGGTTGAATTTGGATTTTATCCACTCCAACCTTATCTAGCACTATAAACATTGAGTGTTGAACCATTATATCAATGAGGGTTTTTTTTTTTCCACATCTATTAATGACAACCACTATCATCAAGGGCTCATTTTTTTTGTACTTCTAATGGAGGTAACTCATCATGATGAAAGGTATTGTCTAAGTTGACTGAGTTCATACCTTGAATTAGGGTTGCTACATCATCTAGTTGCACACTAGGAGGGATAACAACTTGTTGTAAAGCACTTTGAAGCATGTTATGATAATTACGTGAATCTTGAATCAAATCCCACAAGGATGTCTTAGCAGGAGTGTTTTTTAGTTGTTCTACAAGGTCATACTCCTTTCCACTATGTAAAGGCAAACGAGGAGCACTAGGCAAAATAGGTTGAGGTAGAGGTAACAAAGTAGGTACGGTTTGTGGTTGCCTATTGTTCCTTGCGTTGTATGTATGACCAACATTATGACAATTGGGTTGTTGCGAAACATTGAACTATATATACATATATATGTGTGTGTACATATATATGTACACATTTATATGTGTACATATGTATAGATATATATGTATAACAATTATATATTTCTTGAAACAACATTATAATGGTATTCCAAGAAATATATAACCTATATATAATATATATAACTTGAAACAACATTATAATATAAATATTTACATTTTTTTTACAAATTAATTATCAGATACACACACACACATTAAGAGTTGTATATAAATTGAAACATAATACCTCCTAAAACACCAATAATGAATTATATAACTTGGAATGCCATACATATACATGCACACACACACACACACACACATATGAATAGTTTTATGGCATGCAAAGTGAGAGGTATCATGTAGTCAATGTGAGTAGTTATGTGTGTGTGTTGCAAGTATATTATATTACATAGATATATACCATGTAGACATATACATAAATATGTTTATGGCATGTAGAGTGACACCTATAATGGAGTATATTGACATTTATTCAATTGATTTTGAAATAAGTTTTTTGGTATTAATGGTGTGCACAATGGGACCTATAAAAAATTGTAGATATATATGAAAATGAAAAACAAATTACAAAACCATAAAAAGCCAATTGAAATAAACATAAATAGATAATAAATGAAATAGAATTGAAATATTTAATATATATAAATAATAAATGAAATAAATAGAGTTTTTAAAATCTAAAGTATAAAAAAATATTCTAAATTTATGTTGCATATAAAAATAAGTTTCTATATTAATATAAGATAGAGTTTCTAAATTTTAAAAAATTAGGTATAATTTTTTTTTCTAAATTTACTATTTCATATAATTCTAAATTTAAAAGTAAGTTTCTATATTAATATAAGCTAGAGTTTCTAAATTTAAAAAAATTAAGTATAAAAGAAATATTATAAATTTACTATTTCATATAAAAGTAAGTTTCTAAATTAATATACTTAAAATTAAAAATATTGAAGATCTTTTAAAGCAAAATATCCCTTGACTTTTTTATATGAATCTATTTAAATAATCTTCTCCAATAAAAATTGACAATTTTTTATCAAGATAAAATATTAAAAAATATGTTAAATTACTACAAATTAAAAAGAGTTAACTATGAAAGAACTTTCTTAAATTTACTATTACATATAACAATAAGTTTCAAAATTAATGTACTTAAAATTTAAAAAAATGTTTCTTTTTTTTAAATAAAAAATATCTTTTGATGTAATTGTAAACTATTTTTAATAATAGAATAAAAATATAATTATAAAGGACTAAAAACAACTATTCTTTAAAAAAATTATAAATTATGTATTTAAAATTAGAAAATTAAATAAAAAGGAAATATCCTAAATTTACTATTACAGATAACAATTAAAAAGGAAAAATCATTCATATTCTATTTTATTCAGAATTAATATATATTATATATTTGTAAAGAAATATTATAAATTTAAGGCTTTACTACAAAATTTATTGTACAAAAATATAACAACTTAAATATATAATAGGCTACATAAATAATCAATTTAAAATTATAAAATTAAATACAAAGAAAATATAATAAATTCATTATTACACAAAAATAAATTTTAATATATTTAAGACTATCATATCTATCTGTAATTAAGATTTGCATTTACACTTAACTTTATCATATAATTTAAAATAATTTATATAACATTATTATTATTTAAAATGAGGGCGGGGGCCCTAGCTCGGTTGGCTAAGTAATTCCGTTGCGGCTCTGCTGGTCACGAGTTCTAGTCTCCCCCCGTCCCGTGGTACCAGAGGGCATGTCGCGCCAGCGCCGCCGGTCACGTTAAAAAGTTAAGATAAAGCTTAGAGTTAGGGTTAGGGTGAGAAGGGTTAGATTAGGATTACACTTAGGGTTAGGGTTCTTGATTAGGGTTTAATTAGGGTTAGGGATCAATTGGGATTATGGTTGAATTAAGGATAGGTTTAGTGTCAGGATCAATTAGGTTAAGGTTCAATTAGGGTTAAGGTTCAACAGGTTTGATTAGAGTTCAATTAGGGTTAGGGTTCTTGATAGGGTTTAAAAAAGATTAGGATTAGGGTAGAGTTCAATTACAATTAGGGTTATATGATAAAATTCGGGGTAAAGGTTACAATTAGGGTTGGGGTTAGGGATAAGACTCGACTAGGGTTAGGGTTAAGGTTTAATTAGGGTTAAGCACAATTAGGATAGAGGTTAGGGTTAATGTTGGGTTAGGATAAGGGTTCAATTAGGGTTAGGTTTTAATTAGGGTTAGCGTTAAGGTTCAATTACCAATACTATTAGAATTAAGGTTAACATTACAATTGGAATTATAAATAGAGTTAAAATTATGGTTATGGTTAGAATTAGAATTAGGGTTATAGTTATGGTTAGGGTTAGAAAGAGGATAAAGATTTGGGTTAGAATTTAATTAGGGTTAGGATTAAGATAGGACTAGAATTCAATTATGATTAGGGTTGTAGAATAAATCTTTGGATTAACATTAGGGTGAAGGTTGGGATTAGGGTTAGGGTTAAATTATGGTTAGGGTTCTAAAATAAAGCTTTGAATTAGTGTCAGGGTTAGGAATCTACTAGAATTTGAGTTATGGTTCGGGTTCAATTAGGATTAGAGTTTAACTAGCATATATATATATATATATATATTTAATTTAATATATATAAAATATGTCAAGATATATCTTTCTTGAGGCGCCTATTTGTTTAATCAATTTTCACATAAAAGAGCAATAAACACCTCACATTATATGTGTGTGTGTATATGCACATGTATATGTACATATATGCGTATATATTATATATATAATATATATGCATATATGTACATATATGCATATATATATTATATATACACATATATGTACGTATATATGTGCATATATATATGCATGTATGTACGTATATATGTGCATATATATATGCATGTATGTACGTATATATGTGCATATATATATGCATATATGTACGTATATATGTGCATATATATATGCATATATGTACGTATATATGTGCATATGTATGTATACACATACACACACATATATATGTACATGTATACATATATATACATATATATACATATTGTACATATACTACATATATGCACATATATATGTACATATATAAGTACATATATATGTACGTATGTATATATGTACATATGTATAAATACATATGTATAACAATTAAATATATTTCTTGAAACTATATATATATAAATACATACATATATATGTATATGTACATACATACATACATACATATATATATATGTAGGTATGTATATATGTACGTATATATATGTACATATGTATAACAATTATATATTTCTTGAAACAACATTGAAATGGTGTTTCAAGATATATATATATATATATATATATATATAGAAACATCATTATATATATAATATAAATATTTATAATCTTTTTACAAATTAATTATCACATATACACACACATTAAGAGTTACATATAAATTGAGACATAATACCTCCAGTGCCTCAAACACCAATAATGAATCATATAACTTGAAACTCCTCCATATATATATATATGCTAAGGGTTTTATAAATATATATAATTGAATATAGTTTTATGGCATGCAAAGCAAGAGGTATCATGTAGTCAATGTGAGTAGTTATATGTGTGTGTTATACAAAGTATATTATATTACATAGATATATTACATAAATATGTTTATGGTGTGTAGAGTGGCACGTATGATGGAGTATGTTGACATTTATTCAATTGGTCTTGAAATAGGTTTTTTAGTATTAATGGCATGCACAATGGAACCTATAAAAAATTGTAGATATATAATATGGCAATCAAAAACAAATTACAAAACCATAAAAAACCAATTTGAAACCAATTGAAATAAACATAAATAAGTATGAAATTGTTAAGGATCACTGTCATAGTGAGGTTGGAAGACAACCTCATATGTGTTAAATAATGCAGCACCCTCCTTGGTTCCCGACCTCTCCAATGGTAGAGTCGAAGTGCTCCATCACACGTCTTTCACTGCACAAGACCATTGCTTATGCCACAAAATGGGGTTGTAGAGGACCCAAACCATACTGATACAAATGCCAAAAGAGTTGAACCGAAGCGCAAGGAATTCATTGGTAGATGAGAGTGGCAAAGTAAATGTATTGATGTGGCAGTGAATAGGTAAGCGATGAACACACGTCTACCATTGGTCCATGTCATGAAATTTTTCAATTGTAACTTTGTATAAAAAACCATACCATCGTGTAGAGAAAATGTGTGAAACAACTAAAAATAGTGTATGCCTCTAGATTAAACTGTGTGTATTTTTTGTTCAACATTTCGGATCACTCAATGATTCTAGTGTGAAAAACTAATACCAACTAACAACTGAAAAAGAAATTTGCATGGTAGAAAACACATGTATACTTGATGGGCATGAGTCTGATTTGGCTGCCGTATCATCGGATGATGTGGACGCCCAGATCAACATACCCCGCACCACCTTCTAGCCTTCTCCCCTAGTCGTTTTAAAATGACTTCTCCAACAAGTATGGTATATTCCTTGAGAAGAATGCTACCTTTAGTCAAGCATAAAAGCATGGGGCCCACTGGAAGCCCCACATATCACGATTGTTTGGCAACATAAAAATAGGAAGGGCCTTTCCAACATGCCGCGGAGAAGTTGAAAAGACAGCCTAGGCCTATGATATCGAAGAAGAAACGAAAAACGTTTACTTGCCTGTGTGGTTCAATTATTGGTTTCTGCTCCAAAAAGGGAGGGAGGAGATTTTTCTTTTTTTGAAAAAATGGCGGATGAGATAGGCCAAAGCGCTCCAGAAGCTGTAACAGCTTCAGATGACGGAGCACCTTCTCCAACAACTCCTAATGAGGGAGGAGAAAATAACTTAAATCCTAATTCAGTATTGCAGTTTGCGCCATGGCAGAGCACAGTGGAGGAGGGTTTCTGGAGAAAATTAGCCGACCTAAAACTCGATAAACTCGGAATTTCTCAACGCCCGATTGAAATCACAGGTGCGAAAAACGTTCAGCATTACTTATTTACTAAAATTATTTGTAAAAAATTGTGCAATTAGAAACGGTTTTAACAGTTCAGATGCTAGCTTGCTACCGAAAAAAATATTTGTAAGTATTTTTATAACATGCAATAATTTGCAACAGTTTACATGCAATACATATTTCTAATTAATTTTAGTATAAGTTTGGTAAACTTCCCCTTTTTGGGTACCCTTCGACTTGGTATCTAGTAATTTTGTTTGGTTAAGTTTCCATTTTACTTTGGACTTAGCTACCCGTTTGGGGTAGCCACTGGCGAGTTGCCCTGCGGAGTTTTCCTTTTCGTTTTTCTGATTTGTGTAAATTTCTTGCTGGGCTTACCTTAGGATTAGTTGCCATGACCGACACATATTTTACAAAGATACTTTCTCTTTTGGGTAATCTGTCACTTAGTTGACAGGGTGAAGGCATTTTCTCCGCCTGATCTGTTGGTACATACCGTTATTTTTATCCAATTTTAATACATTATCATATTTCCAGGGATTTGAATCTGGGTCCCCATTGTGGTATGCTGCTGAATTACTTAATTTCAACACTATATCATGATTTAGATTTTAGATTTTTTTTTTTTTGCAGTCATACACATTACATGGTAGGATAAGGGCTATCTAGAATTCATGTGATATTAATTTGATCCCTGATGGTTGGTTTGTTTGCAGTCTTGATTTTGGGCTGGTTTGTGTGTAATGTGAAAGAGACATTGACCGTTATTCTTTGACCCCTGAAGGATGGGTATATCAGACGTTGATTTAATATTGCAGGAATTTCAAGATAGCTCTTATCTTACATCATTATGTTTCTGGGTATTTGAGATTCGAACCTGGGATTCTGCTATGGTGTGGCAGCAAATTATCCACTTAAGACATTGTCACGTATTTTCATGGGGCTTGAACCTGGGTTTTTTTAATGTTATACTAGTATTTTACCTAATTTGAACACTGTATTATGTTTCCTGGGATTTGGGATTTCAACGTGTGGCTCTGTCATGGTTCACCAGCATTTTGTCCAATTTTAACACCTTTGTCATGTTTTTTCATGAGGTTTGAACTCGGGTCTCCATTCTGAACGTGACAATTCTATGAGCTCATTCTATTTGGTTTGGCTTAAAGATTCGTTTGACTCTTCTTAACTTCTAACTATTATTATTTATCTGGTAATTGGCTTGTAATAATTTCACATAATATAGCTCCGGACACATTTAGTTTTTCTTGGTAAATCTTAGGTTAGCATATGGTCTACCTTTAATGTAGCATGGGGTAAAGCTTGGATCACATCGAATGTACCTTAGAATGATTGCACCTTAACCTAGCACATGTCCACTAGGATTCTGGCTTGCCTTATTGTGGTATGGGAATTCCAACCTATGTCACGCACTAATAGTGACCCCACTATTAGGTTGAATAGATGGATTGGCTAGGTCTGGTTTACTTTTGTTCATGCTAGTCACAAGTTTGAATATAAAGCTACAAAATTTAAATAATATATGGTAGAGGGAAAGGAATCCACCTTTAAACTTTCACAAGGTGGTCTCATATGTCAAATTGTATTTTTCTTGATGGCAACCCAAGGAAAAGTGAAAACCTTTGCCTTTATCTTTTATTTATCAAGCTGTATAGATAGCTTGTGATGGGAATCGAGCCTAGCTTAAGCAGTTTTCTTATGACACTGACCACGAATTGGTCCAATTTTGGCCTTAGAAAATTAATTATGCGATATTCTGCGTTTTTTTAAGTTTCTGATATGGGGTGACGTGGGGGACAAGGGGATAAGATTTCAGGGATAGCAAATATTTTCCTGAATTTGGATATATATATATATATATATATATATATATATACCATGATTTGCACAAAATGTAAAAAATTAAATACAAAATCGAGAATGCACAACATAGTTGATAATTGATAATTCAATGTCAATTGTCAAATCATAAATATTAATGAAAATTCATAAATCAAAGGGATTTACCATTTACATGAATATCATAATAGATGCTAGCATTAAAAAGTTTGAAAATTCAATGTACAAATGAGCTGAGCATTGCAACTAGAGTCTACGAGTGACAAACATCAAAATGACAAAATGGCCCAAAAAGGATATCCATTGCTGGTATTTTTTTAAGCAACAAACTCAAATTAGAGTCATTATTGGAACTATTGAATCGATTCATATCCTCATTCATCAATGTGAGGCCAACCAATCTCGACTGTGCATCATGCTCCTCATCAACTTCTTGTGGTACCTTAGGCTTTACATCCACCATGTTGCTGGGCTCCATATGTACTCATGTATCTTGTGATTAATGAGACACAAGGTACTATGTACAACATGCTTTTCCACTCTTGTACAGGTAAGTTTATTCCTCTTAAGAAAGTGGATGAAGCTAAATGTGGGCCAATTGCTCTTAGTAACAAAGAAACTAGAAGCCTTTGAGAGAATATGAATGGAAGTGTGCAGAACCATCGTGGAGGTCTGTAGAGTCATTGGCAACTAATTAGTTTGTCCTATGCAAAAGTGTACTTGTCAATCTTTGTTGAAGTCTTCTAGTCACTAAGTTCAATAAACTTTGTCCACTCAAATTTGACCAATGAAGCTTCCTTGGGACTAAACATTTTGTTAAAGACCTTCACGAGGCCGTTCCTCACTTCATGGCCATCAGTGGGAACAACTCTGCCAAGTCTCTCCTCATACCACTTTGGATTTAATTCATATGCAGCCATGCTGAGACGGATGCTCAACTTCTCCCATCTTTTTTGTATGGTGGGGTGAATATGGTCATTGTAAATTGTAGGGTGGGTCCCTCTCATGAATGGCAGCCTTCATCTGGCCAAGGATGCTATCAATTCACTTGTAGATCTCCCCAAGCCTAGGATTGTCAAAATGTCCAAATTTGTTGATACCTAATATAGTAGATAATAAGAGGTGATGTATCTCACAATTGACTAAAAACTATCACTAACCACAATCTCCTACACCCTTTGTAGTTGAATAAAGTAGGAAACAAAAACAAATCAGTAATCAATTGATTTGAGGAATTCCTTCATTGCAAAGGTCCAAAACAATGCGAATGAATTGTGGTGGTTGCAAATGAACAACTGCACCTCCCTTGCATTCCCCACCATCTTTTTGATCTACTCTATTTTTCAATTCTCATGAGTGTGTTGTTTATAGCATGCACAGGACAAGGGGACCAATAGATGTCCTAGTAAATGGAATTTCAATTAATTAATTTGCCCATTGCCTTGCACACATATGCTTCATCTGCATTCACCTGCAGTACCTTTTGAGGACCAACCTCTTCAATGGCATCTCATTGGATTCAAAATTGATCTTCAACATCCTTGCATTATTGAGATCAATTGTTTGCCATAAAGAACCAAGGCCCATCAATACATGTAACTATCATGTTAATGAGTGGGCTATGTTCAAATGTTGTCCACCCATCCATGATAATGCTGCAATGTAATGTCCCCTTTTTTCTCTAGCTGTGGATAGGATTGGTGGTTAGCCTATGACTCTGGTTCCCATAAGCTAACATGGTGTTAAGGGGATCGTTTGAGGGCGTTTCTTCTGTTACTCAGCTGGCCTTTTGTGTTCTCTCTAGCTTTCTTCTGCTCAACGTCTTGGCTATTGTTTGGAGTGCCTTTAAGAGGTCATCTAGGACAGTTTTTCCCACACTTACTATTTTTAGTAAGTCACTTGGTCATATTGCTCATACTTACTATTTATAGTAAGTCATGCCTCGATCATTTGTCATCATGCCTACATTTGAAAAATGTGATTGGATCACTCTCATGAGTTGGTGTTCGTTTATTATTGGGAATTAATGATTTAATTATATTATTAAAGTTAATTTGACTTTAATAATATTATTTATTAATGATGACTTTATAATGAGTTAAGTGGGCATTTAATAAAGTATTATATTTTAATGATGCTTTATTAAATATTATATTAAAAGTCAAATGTATCAAAGGGAAACAAAAGCAAATAATAATAATATTTCATTATTTGCCCAAGTGGACGTGGGAATTAGAGGAAGTATAAAAAGCAAATTGAATGCTTTTTCATTCATTCATTCACTTATTGTTATTTTGCAAATTTGAGGAGAAGAAACTTGCAAGGGTTTTTTGAATGAGAATTGAAGCTTTTCTAAGGACGAAATCCCTTGAAAAGAATAGTGTTTACAGGTGTGAAAGGTCACCCAAGGGCACTAGATTAAATAATCTCACTGAAGTTATTATCAGAGCTTTATTGGATTCTTGGAGATCATTATTTTCAGAATAGCAGAGTTCTGTTGGAAGATCGGAAAAAAAATTGTTGATTATTATTGCTGATTGCACCTTCACTAGCTGGCATGTGTGAGGCATTCTGAGCAGGCTGTACAGCCTAGGCAAGGCGTGCGACTTCAAGAGCAGGTTGATTGAGTTTAAGGGCTGCAAACAATCAGATTTGAGGCGTCTTGGGAAAACAAACAGATCGGCATTGAATTTGAGGCGTGTTAGAGGCATTCTGGTTAGTGGCATCCAAGGTTTTGATGCATCAGATTGCTGGTTAAAAGAAATCAGACCTGAAACTTTACAATCTGTCAAATGGGTATGTTTTAAATATGTTATTGATGCAATAAAATTAACTGGGTTTCTTTCAGTTTATGCATTTCCTTAGTTTCTTTAGCATTTTGCAATTATCACTATTTTCTGCATTGCCTAGCAAAAAACCTAAGTTGCCGAATCGGGTACGGGTACAAGTACGGTACGCCAATACGACATTTTTTTTTTTTTGGGTGGGTACGTCCATACATAAAACATATAAAATTCATAGATATAGACATATTTGCAGCTTAAAAAGTAAAAACAAGAATTAAATTTAGAATACCACATATCATGCATATGCTAAACAAAACTTAGAACTACCATAAATATAACAAATCTGAAATACAATTATACTAAATTAATTTGATATCAATTTTTCAAAACTTGAATGTTATGATAGGTATATAATTATATTGAATTCATTGTTCATTGGTTCAACATTTAAAACAAAATAATACAATTAATAGTAGGCATCATATGGGTCATCAGGAAGATTAAAGATCAACATCATCATTGATATTAGATGATGTAAGTAAACTAGTAGAACCACATGCAGCCCCACTAGCATTTGCACTGGAAGCACGCTGGGTATCCAACTCCACAAAAAGTAAAGATTGTGTGGTAGCTGAAAAATCCAAATCAGTTCGTGCTGGATCTACATCCCACAACCTCGTGCCTACTTCCTTATACTCATTCTTTTTATGAGTAAGAAGGTGCAAGTTGGAATGCACATAAACAAGCTCTTTTGCTTTACTTGTTGCCAATTGGTTGCGTTTCACTGAGTGGATAAAGGAGTATGTACTCCAATTTCGCTCAGCTAAAGAGGAACTAGCAACCTATTGCAACAAAGTGAGAGGAACTTATAAATATAAAATTGTAAATCAAACTTTAAATTTGAAGTTAACCATTTTATTATTTTTAAAATAGTAAACAATATAAATTTAGAGAGTGCAATAAAAACTAAGTAACTTACTTGCGATAAAACTTTGATCACAAGAGTTTGGAGATGTGGTGTTGTAATGCCATTGATATACCACCAAGAATGAGCATCCATCCTATACTTGTCAAGTGAAGTAGCAATACTTTGATTTTCGCTGGCTACAAAATCAGCAAACTCAACTCTAACTAAAAACTCCGTTTCTTGATCGAGGAAGAGTCTACTAAGTGCTTTCCTACACCCCACACCAACTTCTAGATCTGAATATAGTTGCACTCTTGATGGCAAAGCAAGAATCTCATCACTATAAAATTTGGGAGTCAATGCAAATGCAAGAAGATGTAGTGGGGTGGTCATTTTGTTCCATCGCTCAACACAAATTGTTTGCAGCTCTTTGAAGAAAGTTTCTTCGGGGTCTTGCTCTTTTTCGTTGATGACGATTTTCATTTGCTCGATCATTGAATCAATGCCATCATATGCCTCTCCCAAACATGGCTTATCCATGTCAGTAAAACGGATCATACTCATGATGGGCTCAGTGAATCTAAGAAGATATTCTGCTCGTTCCCACCAAGTGTCATATAGGATCATTTGTTTTACATTTGTTGCCCTTTCAGTATTGGATTGCCTCCATAGGGACCAACTTTGATTGATAACCATGCTAGAAAGTGCCTCCCGCACCTTCA
This sequence comes from Sequoia sempervirens, assembly GCA_007258455.2. Classification (NCBI taxonomy): domain Eukaryota; kingdom Viridiplantae; phylum Streptophyta; class Pinopsida; order Cupressales; family Cupressaceae; genus Sequoia; species Sequoia sempervirens. Next base: position 339,562,041 of record VDFB02047230.1, read on the forward strand.
CAAGTCGCCTCAAGACAATCATGTTCAATGCAAATTTGGTTTCGGCAACCTATTCAAAAATTTAAAATTAAAATTAAAATATAAAGAAGACATGCTTGAGTTTAAAAAATAAATTAGTAATTACTGAAGTGAAATGTAAAATTTAAAAGTTGAAGTGTTTCAATTACCTTCAACAACTCCAATGCTGAAAATGATCTAAAAATGGCTTGTGACATTTGATGGTTTGTGATGAACATTTAGATCTCTTTAGCTTCAACATACATTTGTTTGATCCAATTTATTTTCGCACCCAACTTTTGTAGCATGAGGTTGAGAGAGTGAACAACACAAGGTGTCCAAAATATATGCTCAAATCGTGTCTCAATCAACATACCTGCAGCTCTACAATTCTTTGCGTTGTCTGTTATTACTTGGACATCATTTTTAGGACTCACATCTTGAACGCATTGTATAAGGATGTTAGCAATAAATTGTGCATCCTTCACTTGTCCTTCACAATCCACGACTTTCAAAAACATTGCCCCTTTAGGGCACACTACAATTACATTGACTAATGGCTGGTTTTTGGCATCCTTCCATCCATCAGAAACAATTGACACCCCTGTTTTTTTCCATGAATTTCTAATGGGAGCCAATGCATTGTTTATGCCTTTTACCTCCTTTGCTAGTAAGGTGGTACACACCACCTCATAACGTGGCCCTGTGTACCCTCGTGAACACTCACTTGCCTTTCTCAACATATCCTGCCAATATGGTGATCTTACAACATTAAATGCCAAAGTGTTTGCATATAGACATCTTGCAACGACTTGATCTACAAGCTCTCTAGCTTCAAGCTTAAATGCTCTTTCTAATGGCCCCTTGCTTCTCTTCACACCAATAGGATCTTCTTCACTTCTATCCAAAAATGGGTGGCTCTTTACTACAACATCAGGAAAGTCACTATGTGATGGAGAAGGAGGAGGCCTCTTTGATCCCCTTCCACTTCCTCTTCCTCTCAACAAAGGATGGTTTGTGGCACGACCAAGTCTTGCATCTGCTTCCTCTTGCTCTTTAATATATGTTGCTACTTTTTGAGGTGATAACTTGTTGCTATCTTCTCCTGGAGGACTTGAACATACCACGATTCCTTCTCTAGGAATGGCACATTAATGGGCTTTCACATGACTGTATGAGCTAGTATACTGAACTTCACAATGACTGCATATCCAAACAAATGTTCCTCCCCCTTGAACTTGTTGTATCATTTGTACATATTTCCATAGAGGTGAATTTGGGTCAGTTTTAAAGGTGGGTCGAGCAATAAAAGTAGAACTAGTTGCCATTATGTTGCTACAAGTTCAAAAACAAAATCAATTATTGAATTATTGAACTAAATAAGCTAATATACCATTTAAAAAAAATTAAAATTTACATCTATTATATTAATAAATTATTATTTTTTTTAGACTGCAGGAATCGGGTAGCATGACCCCCTATAAACTGCAGTGCGCCTGGTAAAATTTTTAACGTGACCGGCGGCGCTGGCGCAACGCACCATCCGGTACCACGAGGGTGGGGGAGACTAGACCTCGTGATCGACCTCCTGCAACAGGAAAGTTTTAGCCAATCGAGCTAGGGCCCCAACCCCCTATATTAATAAATTATTAAATTCATAATAAAAAACTAAATAATTATTAATAATTTAATTAAATTAATAAACAATATATTTATAATTTTATTATCTCATAAATTATAACTTAAATAACTTATAAACAATTTTGTTTAAATTTAAAACTTAAAAAATAATTAATAAATTTAATATATAAAACTTATTATAACTACAATATATATTTTTATAACTTTTAAAATTGCAATATATATTTAAATTATTGTTTTACAATTTTTAATATAAAATAAATTAAATATTAAAACTAAAATTCTAAAAACTTTTTTTTTTTTAATAAAAAAGGGGTAAATTTTTTATTGAAGATCAGAAACCAGAATTACGGCCAAGCCAAGGGCCAAAGCCCAGAAAGAACATAAAACGCCAACAAGAGCCAGAACCAAATCATTCAGCACCCCTAGTATCCTCAGCAAGAACCCTCCCCAAATCCGAGCTAAGCTCAGGAGGGATTTGAGCCCAATCATCAATCTTCCAATCCACAAGATGCTCTGAAGCCCATTTGGCCAAACAGTCAGCCGTCCTATTCCACTCCCGCGGAATATGGACAAAAGACACTCTCTCCATTAGAGATCCAATCTGCAAAATCTGCTGAACCAGAGCCGCCAACTGCCAATTCACCTCCAAACTCCTCCCCTTATTCAGTAAGTTAATCAGAACCTGAGAATCAGATTCACAAATTACCCTACGCCACCCCAGCTCGTAGGCCCTCCTCAAAGCATAAAGAATCGCCCAACCTTCCATAAAATTAATAGTCTGTGTCCCTATATGAATGGAAAAAAGGAACACCACCGAACCCGAGGAATCCTGCCCAACCCCTCCAACCCCAGCTGGGCCAGGATTTCCCCTAGACGAACCATCAGTATTAACCTTCAAGGTTCCCGCAGGGGGAGGCACCCAGGACCCCTGCCTCTGCACCCGCTGCCTCACGAGACTACCCTTCCGCCCATAAGAGGCCAATGGGGAAAACCCCTGAATACCCAATCGGGCCACCACCTCAGCATCCTTCTTTTCCAAAGGCAGCTCCACATCCCCTTTGGCGTGGACAGTCTCCTGGATCATCCCAAGAATTCTGCACCACACCTGCTGAACTTGCAACACTTCACCCCGCAAAATTCTCCTATTCATTTCAAGCCAAATTTGCCACAACAAAAAAATTGGGCCTGCCAGCCACACATCCTGCAAAAAAGAAGCCCTTGAGGGAGGCCTGCCCAAGCTATTCCAAAACTCAACTAAAGAGGAGGCATGAATACAAGGATTTCCCCAAACACTCCACCAGAAATGCCAGAGTTGCAGGGAGAAAGGACACCGGAAGAAAAGGTGCAAAGAGCTTTCCTCACCTTTCCCACACATCACACACATAGACGGTCCCTGAAAGCCGCGCATCTGAATCTTGTCCCAAGTCAGGCACTTGTTCCAAGCCAAAATCCAAGGAAAGCAATTACATTTCGGCCAAGAAAACTTATTCCAAACCTTCTTCCACCACGGAACTTCCTCCCCCTCAAACCTTTGAGACAATAACCTCCGATATCCAGACGCAACCGTGTAGTGCCCCTTTGGATTAGGAGACCAAGCAAGAATATCCTTGTCCCTTAAAGGATTACATTGTCTGCTCAAAAGAATACTATGTAGAAGCCTACAATCCTCTTCCATGCCCATAATCGGCCACTCCTCAGGAGTCATCCATCTAGAACTCACAAGTTGGCCCTGGTAAGAAATCACCTTAAAATCACTTACCCGTGTCCAGCCAACATCCTCGAAGCTCTTACTCAAAGCCATCAATTCAGGGAACTGAGATAGGATGGGAGGGTACCCATCCCAGGAATCGTACCAGAATTGAACCTCCGTCCCCCTTTGACAAATCCAAAATAAACCATCCTTGATAAGCCTCGCTCCCTTCTTGAGGGTAGCTCAAACAGCTGAGCCCTTACCTAACAGGGGATAACGAGGAATATCCTCTCCAGGAGTACTCTAAAGGTACTTATAGGACAGAATCCTGGCCCAAATCCTATCCTTCTCAGTGCACCATCTCCAATAAAGCTTCGCTGCCAACGCTGTCCCAGCCAGAGAGGAATGTCTCAACCCCAAACCCCCAAGCTGCTTAAGACAACAAACAGTATCCCACTTAACCAAACTCCACTTGGAAGTCATCACACTACCAGCCCATAAAAACTGTCTTGCCAAAGAGTCCAGCTCAGAAACAAAACCCATCGGAGCCACCTGAAGCATACACCGATAAATAGGGAGAGCCTGGACCACGGATTTCAACAATTGAACCCGCCCAGCAAAGGACAACCAACAATTGGTCCAATGGGTAACCTTCAACCGAAATTTATCCAGAATAGGCTGCCATGACTCCCTCGATAATCTGCCCACCGAGATAGGAACCCCAAGGTAGGACATAGGAAGGGTCCCTATCTGAAAACGAAGAATTTGCGCAATTCGCCTCTGTATAGGATTCAGAGTATTAAAGAAATAAATGGAAGACTTATCTTCATTGATTGCTTGACCTGAAGCCTCAAGATACATATCCAACACCCGCCGAATATTAGTAGCCTCCCTAATAGTAGCCATCCCCATCAAGGCAGTATCATCCACAAACTGCAAGTGGGACGAAGGGGGTAAATCACCACCCCACCGCCACCCCTGAATAAGCCCCAGCTCCACTTGGCTCCTCAGAAGGCGCCCCAAGCCTTCCACCAGCAAAATGAAAAGGTAAGGGGAAAGAGGATCACCTTGTCTTATCCCACGCGACGCCTCAAACAACTCCGAGTGCATCCCATTAGATAACACAGAGAAAGACACAGACGTGATGCAACTCATGACCCATTGGATCCAATCTTCCCCAAAACCGAAAGTAGCAAGGATCCTTTGAAGAAAAGACCATCGGACTCTGTCATAAGCCTTTGCCATGTCCAACTTGATAAACATAGCCTTAGCCCTCGAGTTAGCCATAGAATGGATGGTCTCAATAGCCAAAACAATACCATCCAGAATCTGCCTGCCTTCCACGAAACCACTTTGCTCCTCAGATATGAGTAACGACAACCACTTTTTCAGCCTATTCGCAATCAGCTTCGAGATAATCTTATACACCACATTACACAAGGATATAGGCCGGAAGCGGCTCATCCTATCCGCTCCATCACACTTTGGAATAAGAGCCAGGAAAGTGGAATTCAGAGCCTTTAACATCTGCTTATTCCGTTGCGACTCCTTGACCACTTCTAATAAATCCAACTTGATGATCTCCCAAAACTCTTGGAAGAACTCAACCGGGAAACCATCAGGGCCAGGAGCCTTTCCTTTCTTCATTTGGAACACCGTCCCCTCTAATTCTTCAAGAGTGATCTCCCCCATAAGATCCTTTCTCATCTCCTGAGACACCAATGGGGGATGCAAGAAAGGACCTGCGCCTCCCCCACCACACTCCCCTGCAAATCCTCTCTAAAAAGGGTAGAAAAATAATGGACGGCCTCATCAGAAATACTCTTGAAAGAATTCAACCTCTCTCCCCCGTCTGAAATCAAAACAGGAATAGAGTTACCATGCCTCCGCGCCTTCACAGAATTGAAGAAAAAGGCGGAATTTTTATCCCCCTCCTGAAGCCAGTCAATCCGAGATTTTTGTTTCCAAAAGATCTCCTCCCGTAATTCCCATTCCTCTAGAGCTTTCAAAGCCCTAGATTCCTCCTGCAATAGAGCCTCAGACACCCCATTCTCCCTCATCAACCTCGTAATACCATCCAGCTTAACTTGTGCATCAGACTTGGCCTTAAAAATATTCCGAAAACATTGCTTATTCCAACGTTTAATCTTATATTTAACAAACTGAAGAAGCTTAGTAAAAACATACATTGCCGTACCAAAAGAAGGTCTTCCCTCCTGCCACCACTGAGCAACATAATCATGGAGAACAGGATCCCAGAGCCACATAAGCTGGAATTTAAAAGAGGGCTTGTGGGTCCGCCCAACCATGCTGATAGAAAGCTTAATGGGCCAGTGGTCCGAACTCCTCCAGTCCAAAATCTCTGAGCAAGTAACCCACCTATCACCCACCCAAAAGCAAGAAACCATAAACCGATCTAGCCGCTCTGCAATGCCATTTTCACTAGAGCGTCGATTATTCCAGGTAAAGTGGCCATTACCTGGCTTGATATCAACAAGATTCAAAGCAGAAATATTATCCTGAAAGAGGAAAGCAGAAGCCTCCAATCTCATGGTACCCCCCCGCTTCTGAGCAATCTCAGTGATAGCATTGAAATCACCCCCAATAATCCATGGCAAGTAAGGGTTCATACTTCGCACATATCGAATATCTGACCACAAAAGTTGCTTGCCCTGCAAATCGACAGGCGCATAAATGTTGGAGAAAAGTACTACTTCCCCCAATTCATAACAAGAGGCCACCATAGAGATAGAGGACTTGAAAGAAAACCACCAAAGGGGGCAAATCTTCTGAGGGTTCCATAAGCAAGCAACCCCACCAGAGGCACCCAGAGCACCAATGCACTGGCAATCACCATTCATCCAAAGCTTAGGCATAATACCCATCATACCATCCACAAAAAGCTTAGTCTCCTGTAAAAAAAGAATATCAGGACACTGACTTCTAACCAAATTCCGAACAGCTTTTTGTCGAGGGCCACTGTTCAAGCCCCTAACATTCCAGGATAGGACAATCATTTCAAAGGGCTGGTGAAGTGCGAGTCCAGAGTCTTAACTGACCTTGATTCCACCAAATTTTCCCCAATCATCTTAATCTTCTCCAGGTCCTTCTTCCTGCCCAACTTAGAACCTTTCTCCACTCCTCCTTTCTTAAAATCTTTTTGAAGGATGCCTAATTGAGGAGACGTCTTATTGCTTTTTCCCCCCACCGAACCAGCTTTCTGCTCAGGGAAAGACCCAACCACTTTGTCTTTCACCACCACGCTACTTGATTCTCTTTGAGCCTCTAACCTTAAGTCTGATTCCATCTGCAAGGATCCCACTGCCTGAGGGGCCAGGGAGACCCCAGGGCTGCTCCCCTCTTGACCAAAGCCTCCCCCACCCAGCTCAGCACCCTAAATAACCGAATCTACTCCCACCTGATGGCTTGCCATTTCCAGCTCCACCAGCTGCCCTTGCTGCTCAGCATCCAACTTGCCCTGATCCAGATCAACCAACCCTGGATTCACTTCTTGCTGGCTAAGACCCTCCAACACCTCAAATCTGTTAAAAGAATCCTCATCCTGCCTCTCTTTCAGAGACCTTTTAAGCCCCTTATTTCTATTCCGAGGCTTGACAGGAAGAAAGCCATCCTCCCCAGGACCGTCACCTGGACAGGGCCTTTCCCCTTATCCAACCCAGAAGGATTCCTAGGTGGCAGAGAAGAATTAGTCTCCATAGGCTTGGCCCTTGGGCATCTACGCAGTAAGTGACCATACTCATGACACAACCGACATCTAAAAGGTAAAGTCTCATAATCAAGATGTTGAACCCATGAGTAAGAGCCTGCACACACTTCTAAAGAATCTGGCAAGGGTTTACTTAAATCAATTTCCACACAGAAACGGGCAAATGTCATTACCTTTTTGAACTGTGTCTGCTGCGAAGAACCAATAGGTTTACCAAGCATTGAGGCTAGTAAATGCAGAACATCCTCCCGCCAACACTCAACCGGTAACCTTGGCAATCTAACCCAAACTGGAACCCGACTAGGAATCTCCTCAGCCGGATTGAATCCTGCATGCCACGGCTTGATAAACAAGCCCACCTGGTTGTAAAAATAAGGGCCTCCTTCGAAAACCTTGATCCTATCCGCCATGCAGTCAAACGTGACCATGAAATAGTTATTAGCGAGGAGCCGAATCTCCATCTCTCCTAATGGCATCCAAGTCCTTCGGGCCCAGGTCTCCAAAAATTGCAATGAAATCTTCAGACCCAAAAATTTACAATACAACGAATGTCTTGAGTAGTACTCAATATCATCCGCGAGCATCTCCATCGGGATCACAACATTCGGCCTTTCTTTGCACCTTTCAAGGCAGCCGTTAATCTTTGGAACACGAAACCCTCCTGACAAACCCACCTCATTCTTTTCCACATTCTGAGAAAAAAGAATATTATCGTGCAGACGAGACCCTGAAGGCAAGGGTTGCGAACCAAGAGCGGATCGAAAATCCAGCTTAGGTCCCTCCCCCGAAGGCTCCCCAGACTCCATTGAGAAGAAAGAAACACCAGCGGAGAACCACGCCCTCAATGAACACGGGAGCACAAGCTCCCACTCGAGGGAAAGCCCCCACACACACCCACCAAGGATGGGCTCCCACAAAAACCCACAACACCACCCCACACAAGCTCCAACCTCAGACCCCACCACTCCACCACACCCCTCACCACAGCACCACATAGCCCCACTCGCAGCCCCAAACTTCAACCCCACCGCACCACCCCACACCACGCCACAACCGCCACCCACGCAGCCCCACACCAGAGAAGACAGCAAACAGCGCCTTCTGCCAACCCAGTGGCACCCACACTGTAGATAAGCCACGCACCTCACCAGGAGATCCACCCACGGCGGCCCTAAACCAGCGACACCAAGAGAAATCTGGCAGAGACCACGGGCCACCAAGAAGAACAGGAAAACGCGCACAGGCAACTAGGAAAAAACCCCCCAACCAACAAGAACCCACCCTCCCCACAGCGCACAAACGAGAAAAGCAGAAAAACGGGCTAGGGCACGGGCGCCCTAGCTCGGCTCGCACCAGACAGTCGCGCCATCTAATATTATTCTCTAAAAACTTTAAAATAAATGAATAAACTATAAATTTTTATCATTAAAAATAAAAAAAAGAAATTAAAACTTTATTATAAACTGAAATGCAAAAATAAAATAAAATAATATTTATCATTTAAAAGTGAAACGAAAAAAAATAGCGGACTTACCTGACTCGAAACAGTGCCTAGAAAATCAATTTTCTTTAGTTGCGTGAATATCTTATGCAATTGCGTGAATGGCCGCCCACTTGCTAGAAATCCGTTCTCTGTCGCGTCAATGGCCACTGGAAACAAAAACATAAATGGCGTTGAAAAATATTGCAGGTCGTTGCTCGCTGCTTGCGTGGGTGTAAACAAAATAAGGTAAAATGATAAATGAAGGCAATAAAATCTAAAGAGGTAAAGCGAAAGTTAGGGTTAAGAAAAAACGTCAACAAAAAAAATGAAAATCACGCCAGTTCAAAAACGCGTTGGATCTGCCCTCGAAGCGCCACGTCATCATTGCTAACAGAAAAAAACGGGAGACAAATGCAAATACGTTTCAGCAAACAAAATGACGTGCCCTAATCGAATCCGCAAGGAGTTTGTCGCGTATCTGAACTGGGCATGTCCCGTACCTGGAATCGGGCCAAAAATGCAACGATTCGGTAACTTAGCAAATTTTTTTAAAAAAATCAAGGCATTTAAATCAAAAAACAAAACTCAGATCAGAGGGGGTTATTATATGCAACCATGTGATATCCATTTGGCCTTCCTTTTCTCCACCAATAGGTTAAACTTGGAATAACATAGAATGTGGTCCTCAATTTGGTCTTAGTAGGATGCACATAAACATTACTAGCTTTGCCTAACCTAGCCATATTGTAACAGCCTGACCCTTCGGTAAAATTAAAATTTTCATAATTTACATCCTACAAGTATGTAAACGAGTTAATCATGTCATTGCAATAGAATTTTTCTTTTTCTTTTATTGACAAAACATGAACAAATTGCCATATTAATATACAACAAAGATTCCATTTCAATATAATAACTTCACAAGTACATGAAACAAGAATACGTACCTTAACTAACATAGCTCCAATGAGCTTTAGAACAAATAGTAGTAAGAAGGTCTAGGAATCCGTCCTTTCAAATCTTGGTACATCGGCCGCTTGCTGAGGAGGAGAAACATCACTCGGGCGTTTTTCCGCCATCCACGGACTTATAATGCGGTCCCCCGCACGATCATTTTGCAATGAACGGCCCTCCCTTCGAAGAAGAGATTGGTTGGGTAACCCTTAACGACTACCAACTGGACATAGTGCTGTGATTCTACAAAACTAGTTTTCGTGCTAACGGCAAATCACAAACTAGGTTGTATTTCGGAATCACGGTGATCTGACAGTGTAGTACAACAACTAAATGGTTCCTTACACTACTTTGGCCAAAGTGTTACGTTCAATGAAGAACATAGGTCATTTGTCACATACACTAGCCAGGTTCAACTTGACTTGAGGCTATCTTACCCTACGCGTAGGTTGGTCTATCGGGGTAATCCGTACCCTAGACTTCCTACAACATTTTACTACTGGAATGTTGAATCTATTAAACAAGATACTACAACAGACGCCCTAATTCAGGATATATTCATCCTAGGGATACAATAACTTGATTAAGTTGTATGTATTAAGTTGTAGAGTATATCTTGCAAATATTCTTCACTCAACCCTAGTATCTATTATTCAAACACAAGCATATGCTCATTATATAGAGCCATTAAATAATACGCAGGTTGCTTTCCTTTAAGTAATGTAAACCATACATTATTGACAGCAAAACCATGATATGACTATTTACATGATACTTTTATATCACAACTTATCACATGTTTAAGAAACTGACATTCTTTTTGAATTCAATTTAAGTCTATCAGACAGTCAAACTCTTTTCTTTCCAGCCATAACTATAAATCAGAGACCTATCAGATTACTCTGGAAAATTAGGAAAATATGTAAAGAAAGAATTTAGCATGCCTGAATTAGCTTTCCAGAAGTTGGAAGGTAGCTCCTTTACTGGCCTCTACTCAGATCACTTCCAGTTTGGATTCTTGTAATCAATTACTCAGCACAGTAAAAGACAATTTCTGACTGCTCCTCTTCTATTCAAAGATTACCAGTAATTTCAACTTCTGCTCTCTTGTATTAACAGAATAACTTAGCAATTTCTCTCTTATGGCGAACTCACTTTTTAGCTTTAAAATGCTCAAGAAACTGACTGCAAATTCGTGTGTGAAGGAATGCCAAACGCAGGTTTATTTATAGGTTCATTTTGAAACTGATTTCCACCTTCTATGGCGCCAGAACTGCCAGCAGGTTGAAGAATATTTCAAACTATAAACGTGTATCAAATTGGTGAGGGTTTCGACCTCCATGTTTGACAGCAAGAAGTTCATTTTTAATTCGAATTTGTTTCAGGCTGTTAAAACTGTGACAACTTTCAACTGGCGCGTTTTTACAGTTAGGTTAAATGCCAAGTTTCCTTTCTGACTTCTTCCTTGCTCAAATGGCGTACAGATTTCCTCTTATTCACCAAGCAAGAGATGAATCGGCCATTTTTAGACGTCTGGCCCTAGTCGCGCGGGTTACCTGCGCGTTTTTCATTTTCCCTTCTGCATTTTCGCGTTTTTCTTCTTTATTTCGCTTTGGTAAAACTTTAATATTTTAATAGATTTTTCAAAGTAAATATGGCGCATATATGCAGGCTCATTTTTGAAGATTAACACTTCAATGAATACATTTAGAAAAATTCGCGTTTTCTTATCAATTCGTGATTTTTATGAAATCCGCGATTTTTAATTTCTTCCCAGATTTGGCATTCGTGCTTTACAATGTTTTACTTTTATTTCATTTGATTTTGACCAATCTTTTATTTAAATATATTTGTTTATTATATTAAAATACTTACATAATATAGTTTATGCATAATTATTTAAATTATCAATTTAAATAATATTGTATACATTTAAACTATATTATATTAATATTTTAATATAATATTAAATATATTGAAATACTTAACATTATACTAATACATATATATTCATTTACCTCGTTAGCCGTGGGTATGTAAATTTGTATATATATATCAGTATATATATACTACATGTATAAGTATCCTTAAATATATTTATATTGACACATACGTATGGCATATCCATTTGCTTAATACGTTTGTATCGACATGAATGTACTTATGGGTACTTGTACATATCGTATTCGTATATACAAATACACATATCCACCTCTAACCAGAACTTATCATTTATAAGGTTATACTGGCAAGCATCACTTGTTTACACATTCAGAAGAAGACACGACTCCTAATGATACTAGACAAGCCTACAGATGACTTACCTTTAACCAGAACAATGACTTAGCTTACACAGTTCTAAGGTTTGTGTGTGTGTATGTCCAGTTGGTATCCATTATTGTTTACCCGACCAAGTTCCTCCCCGAGTGATATCTCTCCTCTGCCTGGAGGTACGAACCTGCTTCCTGCATGCCATGTCACGACAACGGAAGTTATTTGCTCAAAACAAAGCAAAATACATGAAACATTTCAAAAGTTAGATTATTCATAAATCAATAACCTCCATTCTCCTTTATGCAGTATTTCACCAAAAATAACATCAAATGAAACAACATTCATATTGAAAACGAGGTACAAGCATTATTAATTTACCTTCAGAATTCACATTTACTCTATCTAGTAATGGTAAATTGTAACGTCTCAATTTGGGATGTAACACATATCCTTAAAATAAGGAGATTGAGCGACATGGAAAGGAATTCCATTTCCAAAAATAGTTTAGGCAACAACTTCATTGCATCATCTCTATCTTGCACATTGAACAAATCTATAATTGGGTATGGTGATTCTGAACCTTTGGTCCTTTGTTCCCCACTCGATTCCACTCAATTCAACTCAAATATCAAAACTCAAGGTGGTCTTATCTCCTTGTGTAGACACCTCTGAGAAAATAACAGATGTTGCAGTGATGCCCTCTTTCATAATTTGATGATGCGAGTCCTCTCCTGAAATGTGAATTAGCTACAAGGTCCAACCCCATTACTAGAGATATGTAAGAAGTGTGCTTCAACCCTTGTAATGCTGCCCTTCCAGTTGTCTGAGCAAATGTTGCATTTCCAATGCTGATACCCACCTAAATTAGTGGCCTTGTTAGTGTCAAGCAACATTGCAAATTGGTACAAACAGTTATTTAAAATTAAATGGGCCTTAGGCATATGGTGCAAACAACCTTGGAAGGACAATTTTTTTGCAATGCACTTTCAATTGAACTGCCTGTGTTGGGGACTTAACTGGCCTTAGCTGATTCCCCCACATTTCTCGCAATTTCATTTCCTAATTCAAGATTGTCATTTCCATTGAAGGAACCTACTCAACCTTGAAAAGAGATGCAACAAAAAAACAATAAAAAATAACAATATGAATTAAAAACAACAAACTTTTTTATGCATCACAGTTTAATAAGGTATCAGAAAACAAATAACAATTTTTGCATGCATTGCAATTTCAGAAAAAGAAAGAAAAACAACAACAACCATTACATTCTTTCAAGTTTCAAGTGTAAAAATATTTAATTTAGAACACAGAAGCTTTAAATAAGGTTTAAGACTGCAAAATGTCTTGTAGAGGGAAAATAAAAAATTATAGCAGCATATTCATTGTTCAGTCATAAAATGAAAACAAAAACAATTTAAATTATAAATTTACAATAAAAATATAAGTTAAACATATAATCACAATGTGTTGTTCATTATGTCAAGATGCCTAATTACAGTGGCAGCAAGGGGTGGAGTGTAATGATATGAGCATGTTAACAAAAACTATTAAAGAATTGACATATTAAAAAAAAAAATACTAAAACTATAAAATCCCTTAAGTAAATAAAATAAAATTAAATAACTCTTAAGTAAATAAAATAACTTTTAAGTAAATAAATATACCTCTTTAAATAAAAACCAAGATTACTAGGAGACTGGTACTGGTACTGGTATGGGAGACTGGTACCAGTACCGGTACGACTCTTTTTGAAAATAGGAGACAAGGGTACTTGGAGATGCCATCTTTTTTTTAATATAAATAAAAAATAAAAAATTAATAAATTAATAATTTATAGAAAATATCATGACATTGAACTTTCAAAACAAGAGCAGTAGTAAAGTTTAACAATGAACATTAACTTTAAATACACAAATGTCACTGTGTCAAAGAGTTCATACTTCATAATCATAGTTCACATTTGACATTACATATTTGATAGTTAATATTTGATTACATATTGAAATTCAGAAATATTGATAGTTTGATAGGCTGATATGCAAACAAAAAACAAAAATCAGAAATCTGTCATCTACACCACATCATGATCATCCATATCAAGGTCCACAGCTATGTTGCTCTTTAAATACTCGTCACTCTCAAACTCAGGTTCCTTTGCTGGTAGTATAACTGGGGGTAAATCATTAAGGCCATATGTTTCAACCACTTCATCCATCATGGCTGCAACTTCTCCATTAGGTGAAATTTGGTCCCATTTTGTTGAAGGACCCTCCTTGTACCCAAGATCTACACAAGAGAGAAGATGAAGTGAGCTATGAATGTACACCAAGTTCTCAGCTTTCTTTAACTCTAATCGGTTCCTCTTTAGTGAATGAATAAAACCATAAGTACTCCAATTTTTCTCACAAGATGAAGAGCTGGTTATTTGTGAGAGTAATTTTATTGCAAATGATTGCAATTTAGGGGTTTCATCTCCATGGTTCCACCACCACCCTATAAGGCCTTTCTTTGCTTGCATATCATATAAAGCTTCTACAGAAAAAAAATCACCATGCCCACATGAAAACTTATTCCATTGACTCCTCATAATTGAAGCTTCCTCACACCGGCCATAAATCTTTTTTATTGCAGCCCAAAATCCCTTCATTACCTCTCCATCCTCATATGGAGCCCTCTTATTAGTCACTTGTATATTATGCCACTTAGGACTTAAGGCATAGGCAGCACAATGAAGGGGTGTGTTAAGTTTGTTCCATCTTCCATGTAACTTTTCTTGTATCAAAGGATATAGAGAAAAATCTTTTGCATTTGTTATTTTCTTGATTTTGTGACACATGGAATCTATTTCTTCATAAATTTCTCCCAAACATGGCTTGTCTGAATTTGCAAATTTGATCACCTCATATATGGGTTTAATAGAGTCCACAACAAATTTAACATTAGCCCAAAAACGGTCATCAAGGACCATACCTCTCACCTTAACTGCATCATCTGATGTAGATTGCCTCCAAGCTGCCCATGCATCACTAACTACTGTGGAACACAAAGCTCCTTTCACTTCACAAAGATGGTCAAGAAGAATAAAATAAGAAGCAAACCATGTATCAGCTGGTTTGAGAAGTTCCACCTTGGCAAATTTTCAATAAATGGCTTGTGTGTGGTGATGGTTACATATGAACATATGTATTTTTTTGCCCTTTTCTATGATAGCTGAAACCCACTGAAACTTGCCAATATCTTTGTGTGCATTATTCAACGCATGCACAAAACATGGTGTCCAAAATATATGCTTGTAATTTTTTTGCACCAACACGTTTGCTGCTTTACAAACAGGGGCAACATCTGTAACAATTTGGACTACATGTGATGCCCCCACCTTTCAATGCCGTCACATAGCTGGTTAAAAAGAAACTTTGCATTTTTTTCTTGCCCTAAACAATTAATTGCCTTCAAAAAATAAAGCCCTTTGCTGCATGTTATCTGTCCACCCATCCATCACAATACTGCTTCCTTCTGTAGCCCACACTCTTTTCATTGGTGCAGTTTGTTGCTCTAATCGAATTTTTTCTTTATCAATTAGAGTAGTGCGAAGCTTTTCCTACATAGGTGGTTTATAGCCAACTGGTGCATTGGTGATAGCTTGGACCACTCCATAGAAAGATGAGTGAGCAACATTAAACGGTATTCCATTTGCATAAAAGAAGCGTGCAATTGTTGCATCAACCGCTTCTCGACCTTGCACATCAAATAATCTTCCAATGGGGTTTGAGCTACCAATGTGTGGTCTCTTGTGAGAACTTACTGCTAGTACATTTCTAGAAGACACATCCCCTTCTTCCTCACAATTTTAATTTTGAATTGCAGCAGTTGCCCCTGTTGTTAAAGCATGAGAGCTCAAATTAGAAACTTTCCCATCAGCCCTTTCTTGATCCCTCACAACCTCATATCGTTGCGCCTCATTTGGACAAGGATCAACACCTTTTCCAGGTATGTGAAGGAAATGAGCCCTCACCCTCGTGTAAGTACACCTTGTCATGACATTTCACATAACTTACATGTGATCGTGCCTGTTCCACCCGAACCCTTTGAACCCGGAACACGATCACAATACTTCCACAATGGGTACAAGCCTTGTTTTCCCCCGCTCGACATTCGACATAAAAAAAATTAAAAATTATTAGTATCATAACTATATAACTGTTTGACCTGCACTCTTTTCAACCTTCAAAATCGTGACTCAAGTCTGGCGCAACCTTCACTCTTGTCCGTCCAAGAAGAGAAGCCCTCTAAATTGCGAATTTTCCTTATGTTTTGGCCTTTATTTGTTTTATGCTTTTCATGGGTTTTTTTTTCGACTTTTGCTTGGGAGACATCAAAATTCCCATGGGGAGATGTTGGAGACAACAAGTGAAGAACCTTGGCTTTGGGAGGCGTTTCGTGGGACGTCTCAAGTACTCGAGATGAGTACTAGTACTGAAGATGTGTCTCCTGACAACATTGATAAAAACAAAATAAAGTAAACAAAGTAAATAAAATAAAATAATTCTTAAAAAGTTGTAATGTAAAATACAATAACTCTTAACTTCTTTAAGTAAATAAAATAACTCTTAAATAAAAGTAAAGTGAGCAATATAAATAAATGTAATGTCCCCTAATTGGGAATGCCCTAAATTTGCCCTAATTCCTTAATTTAAATAAACCAATGGGTTGAGAATATCTTTCACCTGATTGAAGCCCTGCACATAGATTAGAAACCATTTACCACAATCACATTGATTAGCAGATTATAACCATTTACCACAGTAATACTAATTAGCAGATTATCATTATTAAATATTAGTAAACTCATGGCCGAATTATTAATTCAATCACAAAGCATTTTAATATCCTTGAAGGGCTCAACTATGGGAGAACATGACTTGATGGGGTGCCTAGGATCCTCTACCCTAGGCCCAAGAGCAGATATACCATCCCTCTTGGCTTCATGTGGCCCATGCCATCCATATGAGGTGGTCTACCTAGTGAGGTGTCCCCTTTCCGTTATCCCCTCATCTTGCCAACCACTTCCCTCTCTCTATGATTTGACCTCTTGTGCTGATTCACCGTGATGGAGGGGTGAGATTACAAAGGGTGCCCTGGAATGCCCATCAATCCTAAGCCCAAAGTGCAGTACCCTTGGTACCCCCTTGGCCTCCTTGGGCCTACCTGGTCCCCATCTCGGGACTCCTTGGTCACTCATCTTGAGGTGGCGTACCTAGGAGAGTGCCCCATCACATACCCCTCTTGTAATCTCAACCTCCTCTATCATGGCTAATACATTCAAGACATATGGCAAACAAATATTAATCATATTTACTGATATAAGGAAGCAGTCATAACAGCAATGCTTCATTAGTACCTTGAACATCTAATCAAACAATCACAATTACTTATATTAAATTGTGCTACAACTACATTATTGTAAATCAGATTTCATACCACCGACTAAAGAAATCAGATTGCTGTGCATATGCCAATTTATCAATTATTTCCAATTTAGAGGATGCAAACCTCTATTTCATTTTTATTAACTTATCCCTGCAGATGATCGCTGGCATATTCCTCTTCTTCAATCGATCTGTTCGTAATATTCAGAAGATATTGTTAGTGTACATCAAATGCATAAGAATCTATTATTCATATTAACATAACAACTTATAAGGCTCAATAATTGCTGCAAGCATCATTATTGCATAATCAAATATAATTCATATATATCTATAACTATTATTAATTAATCTAATTACCTTTGCATATACATTTTATCTCTCTGTCTCCCTCTCTCTCTCTCTATATATATATATATGTATTTATATTTACTTATTCATATACATATTGATATATTGATAATTATATTATCTCTTTTCAAACCTGTTATTTACTTCTTTAAGGTCTGTATATATATCTTGTTCTGCATATTTTCCTTGCTGTGTATATAATAATATATCCATCTTCCCACGTATCTCTTCTTCCAAATCTGACTATAATGTATTTGCTGCTATACTCAGGAGTTACTCCACGTATTTCTATTCTCATTTGCTGTTCATATATTCGTCCTTAAACCTGATTATATTATATTGTTCCAGCTTTCTTACTTATTTATTCTTCCATTTTCTGTTCTTCTTTAGATTTCTAATTCCTTTTCCCTTCATGCCTTTTACAAGTGATTTAACCTTCCTTATATATCCTTTCCTTGAGAGAGTCATACCTCTTCATGCAATCATTGCCTTGCAATAGTCACACCCCTTCCAGATTAAGCGCTGCCTTTGGGGCTTTGTTTAATATTAATTATTATTATTTTAATTGCAATTCTTTTAGTCTTGGTTGCTGCCTTATTAATCTCTTCACTAAATACTGCTGCCTATCGATGTCTTCTTAATATCCCAATCGCTGCATATTAAGTCTGAACGCTGCCTTTGTGAACACAAATTCTTAAGCACTTCTTTCTCATTAAGATCGCTGCTTTGTATCCCATCGATTGTCTTATCCCATCGATTGTCTTATATGTATGATGGTAATCGTTGCTGTTTACATTAACATATTACATGTTTTCTTTCTTTAATATATTTTTATTTATAAATTAGTTTTGTATATATATTTTTAATGCTTATAGTATTATATTGTAATAATTATAATTATAATAATATTAAATTGTTAATATTTATATATTCATATTGTTATTTATTTAATTAATTTATCTATTTGCATTTCAATGTTTGGTTTTTCTTGTACTTTTAGTGTTGCAATTTCAGGGGCATGACAATAAAATAAAGTAGTTCTTAATTAATTCTAAAGTAAAATAAAATAATTCATAAATAAAAATAATAATTAAAGATTGATATTTCTGGAGTTTTTCAAATAAACATATTTAAAATGTCCATACTAATTCAACTTATAGTCTTGTATTATTTGCTATTTGTAAACAAAAATAAAAATAAAAAATAAACTTGTTACAAAATAACAAAGAAAATCTAAAAAACTGAGTGTTATTAACATATTTTCTTCTTCCGTTCCCTCTTCTTCATATTCCTCCTCCTTCTTCCTCTCTCTTCAGCAATCCTCCTCCTTGCTTGTAAAAGTAAATTATAACAATGCAAATGATAAATTATGAAAAAAAAAATGCGAGCTAGGATATTTGGGAACAGAATAACATTTTTTTGTTGTTGTGGGCCCCTTGTAAAGCATTAAGCTTTTTTGTTTGTTTTAAATGAGTTTTTTTTGTTGACTGATTAATTTGATTCCTGCCGTCCTCCCAGGGCTCCCAAACAGGGGAATATACCAAGGAACACCCTCCACCTTGGGGATACATCCCCGCTTTTACATTGTTCTTTTGGGGTATGGGGAGGTACATTTTGCCCTCCTTCCGCTGTCCCCAAACATCCTCCTCAAAACTGCAAGAAAACACGGGGGACATATCCCCATGGTACACTGCTGGTATTAGTAATGAAGAAATTTGAAAGGCTTTTCTACTAAAATCTATTGAAAATTTGATGCTAAGGTAAGAATAATTGAGCAAATTTCATGAAAGTTTAAGCAAACTTGTCAATTAGGTTGTGGTTCACTGGTGAAGTTGACTTTGCTGCTATACAGTCCACCAGGTTTCATTCCTGTAGAAAGATGAGCACTGTTATGTAGAAAACAATGAGACCGGATGTAGGTTTTGAATGGATTCAGACAGAAGATTTACTCATACTTTTGCAGAATAGCCTAAGGAACTAGAGTTCCAAAAGTTGTTATATACATTCTTTCATGTAAATCTTAAGTCGTCTCTTCGAACATGGAGTTTGAAATTGTCCTTGCTAAGATTCGGGACAGACTTATGTTACTGACCTTGTCACTAGAGCATATTATATGTTTCATTATGGGAGCTTTGGTATCCTTGGCTATAGCATGCATGGTCATTTGAACTGCCTAAAAGAATCAGCGTCATTTTTTTTATTGTTTCCAATTTATTTTTGCATGGGACCTGTTTTCTCTTTTTCTAAGTGTTTAGGAATACGTTGCTTTTTGCAATTTGTTTCTGGCTTTGATGTCATTTGAAGTGGCAAATAGGAATAGCAGTTTCCATTCCAAGTGACTGAAAGAAAGGGGCTTTGTGAGTATTAAGCCGAGTTTCAAATCTTAAGGGTAAATTTAATATAGCAAAGAAAGTAGCTGTCATCTAAAATCTGTATGTTACTATGCTAGGCCTATATTGTTACACTTATTTTGTTTGATACTTAGCACCACACTTTTTTGCGAAAATTTTCCTTCTTCGACTCAAAATAGTGCAGCTACTTAATTTTGGAAAGATTTCCATACTTATAAATTATCCTCTATATGGATGATTCAGCTGACCATCTTCTTTGATGTAGTATATTTTGGATGTTTTCCTCCCTAAAATATGAGATTAATGCTATTACCCAAGAGGATATATCCAAATGTCACAAAGTGTTGTCTTGTCCAGAGTCCTCCAGACTGCATGGTTTTCTCACCAACTTTGAGAGCATTTTATTTAGATTGCTAACATGATGTATGTTTGGTCTCGCTGTCTAAAATGGCATTGTTCACATGAATGGTAATCCTGAATCTGATTTGAGATTTATGAGTCTTGTGAAAAACGTGTTTTTGTGACCCTTTAACACTTTTCATGAATCTATGGTCATGGGCAGCCTGTACTTGGTGTATTCGATCTGTATAGTGCTATATCTTTTGAAATGAAAAAACATATTTTTTTGAAAATGTTAATTACACTGCATAGGGTGCATTCTTAGTGCAAAGTGATAAGTTTCTAGATTAAGGTGTGCTGCATTATTCTTTTCCAATATTTCAAGTCTCACTAACAAACTTGTCATTAGGGAATAATGAGAAATTAATCTTAAAATATTAATCGTGCACACATTTTTATTCTGTTGAAAATCCTCACAGATTCTTAGGGTTGATTCTTGTTGACTCTCACCAAATCCACCCGGAGTCCAAGTCATGTGACTATGGTCATATAGATTATTTGCAAATTTTGCTGCTTTCAACGGGTGACAGTGAGGAATATATTCATTTTTCATGAGCCTAATTTATGATGTGATATAATGAGGCTTCTATTGTCACTTCAAGGATATTAGAGCAACTATCTATATTTCTCATGTCGGTTGTAAGTAACGAGGTCAAAGTGGTCAGAAATAACTTCTAAACGAGGATGCCTCGCAGTGTACAAGGCAGCTTCTGTTTGGATAGAATGAAGAGTGTGAATAATGGCTGGACTGCTCTTCAGGAGTATATGAAGGCGTATTAAACTAAAAAAAACCAATTATGGATTAATCAGTATGGAGTCACTAATGAAGAATAACAGGGTATCTCAACCAAAATATAGAACAAAATTGTGCTTATATGCTAAACAGTGAGAAAATTATGTGGCAAAATATGCTTGTTTTTACATGCACCTGGAAGATGTGGGAAAGGGAAAAAAAGGGATTAACAACATTGGCCATACTGTACTATAGGAGTTTGCAGTCTCCACTCAATGGTGGAAATAAGAAATAGTTGGTATAACTTATAAAGTCTATGTAGACAATTTGAGAACTTGGTAGTTTGGATGAGAGTGAATCGGTGTCCCAGTGTTCTGCCAGAGTAGGTAGCATTGGAGAAAGGGTTAACATGACAAGCATTTGGAGAAGCAGAATATCACAAGATGCATGGATTTTGATTGTAATGCAAGTCAGTATTTGGCCAGAAACCTGGAAAACTGAGATGCTCTACAGTTAGACAGAGAATACTGGATCTCCAAAGAGACCATTTGAGAATGTCGGAAGTTGATTGCTCTCCAAGCGACCTTGAACCCTTGAAGCAGAAACAGTGTTAATATTAAAAAAGTTGTAGAATTATGCAATAGTTTCATGGGTGGGTACTTAATAAATAAAATATATGTATTATTAGCACACAATAAAGTGCTCAAATCTAGTTGGATTGAAAGAAAAAGCAGCCTGATAACAGTTGAGAGCTCCCTTAACAGGGATTTCTCATGCTGGGAAAGCAGATGTAGGATATCCAGTTTAGGAGAAGAAAATCTGCTTAAGATGTCAAATTTTGGAAGAAGGGTGTGTTTGAGTGGGACAGCCTGCTGGAGGTGCTAAAGGGTGTTTGTCTGGGGTATTTCATAACAACAGTGAAAGAAATGTAGGACTTCAAATTTCAGAGGAGGGAATCTGAGTTGGATGTTGACTTTTGTATGAAGGGTATGTTCAAGTGAGACAATATGCTTGGAGGCTAAAGGGTCGGGGCATCTTACTACAAAAGTGAAGAATTCCCAAATATGACGCACTAAAAGACAATGATATAATAATAAGATAGATGCCTCACAAAGATCTTGTTACCCTCTCATGCTTTGGTAAATATTTTCTCTTGGTTACAGCTCAAAATGATAACACTATAACAGAAAACCATTTCATATGCTGTGTTGTATACCTGCATGTTTTACACACCTTATAGACTGTACTATAGTTGAAAAACTCGGCAAGTTCTCGCTGTACCAGTGAGTTTCTTTGGCTGGTAAGTTACTCACTGAGAACTCACAGGTCGAGTCAAGTAAGATAACTTTTAAGTTTCTTGGCGAAACTCAGCAAGTTTCAGACTCAGATGTGGCTGCTGAAGAAAATCTTTGGCAGGGGTTTCAAAACCATTATTTTTTTTTCATTTTTCTTCATTCTTGTCTTTAGCAGGTGCAAGCCCGGTATAGTGGATTGATTGTTGAGTGATTGGAGGTCCAAATATTGAATCAGCAAGTTTTGCAAAATCTCATGCATTAAATTCTTCTTTTCTGTGTAATTATGTTTTTATTTTTCTGAGTTTTTCCAAGCCCGAATTTTCTTACTATAGACTATACATCCGAATGCAATTGGAGGGTTTGGGTATGGGAGCCCAGTGGTCCTCCACAAGGTGGGTACCACCCCCAAGTTTTTGTTTTGGGCTCTTGGAGGTGGTTTTCCAGCCATTGGTTTTATACCATTTTATTGAAAATACTGCTTACTGTTTTCCTATATTGATGTGCCTATAAATACTCACAAATGGATTAGGGTTAAGCACAAGTGCAATTTATTTTATTATATTGTGAATGGTTGAATTGATACAGTAAGTTTCGTTTTTGTTGGGCTTTTTCCTGGAAGGTTTTCCTACGGTAAAATCTTTTTTATGCTGGGAGTGTACCATTATTTCTTTATGCTCCATTTAAAATTATGTTATCATTACTTCTCTTGCATCGGTTTATCGGTATTTCTTATTTTCATGATATTTTGTTGATGATCAGATCAATCAATGGCCTTTGCACAACCTTCTCAATTCCTTTTTCACAAGGAAGAAAGTTTCAATATTTGACAAAAAACAATATCCACCTCCTCCTTAGCCAATACTAGGAAAAATCTCATGAAGCCTCAATATTTCTTCTCTAAGGAAATTCCATCAAATGATGTAAATTTTAGCATTGAGAATAATTAATATTATGTATTAGACTGCAAGCTGTGTACCTTCTTTTAGGCTAAGTAAACCCTCCAGCTTCTATTTTGAAAACCTTAGCAATGATTTCCACATCTTTTGTCGATAACTGGTGATTGCAGTTCTTTGCTCTTGTCATTAACTCCATGCTATGTTCTACTGGGATATGCCTACACACCTGAGTCCCCTGTTGCTGTTCCCACTTTCTGCCCTCATGCTATTTTTTTTATTCTAATATCATTCCTAGAACTTCGGGGCTTCTAGGCAGCCCCCTTTTAGCATTCCCATTTTCCTGCCACCTCAAAAGGGGGACTCTGCAAAATGTAGCTACATGATAGATTTAGAGTTTTTCACAGTGAACCACGGGGACGCGTTTCCCCCCAAAATGTGACCCGTTTCGGAAACGGGGACGTCCCAGGGACGGGGGGACGGGTACTTGGCGTCCCCCGCCGTCCCGCCACCGCCACCAAAGCGCCGCCGGAGACGGGGAGACGTCTCCACGTCTCCAAGTCTCCTGGGGAGACGTCTAGGAGTTTCTCGGGAGACTGGGAAACGCCTAGCCGTCTCCCGTGTTGAGACGCGTCTATGGACGCATAAAACAAATTTTAACTTAAAATTTTAGTTTATTTTTATTTCCTTGTTGCCCTAAGTTGGCGTGGGCCCCACCCCTTCCTCTAAAACAACACAAAACAATGTTTTCATTAAGATTTGATCATTTCAATCACATTCAAAGACTGATTTTTTTTTGCAGCCAGCTGAAGAAGAAGAAAAACAGTGAAGAAGTCTGATTGAAGGGGTGAAAATAAAGATTGCAAGTGTGATAGGAGTGAGAAGGAGCAAGAAGAAGAGGAGGAAGAGGATTCTACTTCATTTTGGAGAGATTTTTCAAGCACAAGGTAGGGTTTTTGAAGTTTTTTTCAAATTTCTTGTTGTTTTTCAAGTTTTTGTTTTAAAATTTATTTTCTTAGTTTAAAGTTAAACTTGTTTTCTTTTTTTCTTATTCATCTCAAAGACTCAAATTCAGATTTGATGTTGAATCTTGAGAGCAAAATGATGAAGATGATTGAATCATTCATCATTTTGCCCTCAAGATTCAACATCAATTTTTTTATTTTAAAATTTTAATATTAAAGTTTAAACTTTAAAGTTAAACTGTTAAACTTAAAGTTAAAAGACTTAAGTGTAAACAGCTTGCTTTTTTAATTTTTTTTCCTCAGATCCTTTCTATTTCTCAAATACTATTAGTTATTAGTTATTACTTATTTATATTGCTTATAGAGCTTGCTTTTTTTTCCTCATATCCTTTCTATTTCTCAAATCCTTTTTATTTTCTAATTTCTATTTGCAAACTGCAAAGTAAAATTTCAAATTTGTTAACTTATTTCAATTTTCATTGTTCAATGTTCATTGTTTCAATTTGTTAAAGTAGGCTGATTTTATTTTAATTTTGTGAATGCAGTGTCACTTTCACGATGAGCACCGAAGACATGAGTGGGGATGACATGGAAATTCACTCTCATAGTGAACATGATTCAGATTTTGAACCTGAGAATGAGGGGGATGACCATGGGGCTGATCCTGCAGCCCAATCTAGTTCCTTGGCGAGTGCAGCAGCTAGTACAGGTTGCCCTTCAGAAACCTTGGCAGAGTTTGCTAGGGGTCATTTTGATCCAAAGTCTCCTCTGAAACAGTTTGCTACAAGAATACAAAGCACATCAAGTTCAGGTGGGGGAACAAGGAAGTGGAAGTGCAACATTTGTCATATGGAATGGTTTGGTAGCATGACTCGAGTGAATGCACACTTTCTTTTTTGGACAGGAAAAGGTGTGGAGCCTTGTAAGTTTTTGAAGGAGGCTAAAAATATAAAGTATAGAATGGAGTTTAACAAGCTTTGGGGCATTCCAGAGGACACAAATATTTCAGTCCCTACTACTTTGACTGGTAGGGCAGCCCTTCAGCAAATCCAGCATGCATCAGTGCCACATACTTTTCAGACGGGAGGAATGATGTTTGGAACTTCATCCACTTCCACTTCTAGTGTCGCTAGGGGGACAGCCACAGGGAAACGCAAGTTGCAGACATCACAAAGTAACCCCATAGCTAATATGTTTAATGTGCAGTTGAGAGATGAGATAGATGAATCCATTGGCAAGTTCTTTTTTGCCAATGGAATTCCATTTCATGTTACACGGTCTCCTTATTATAGGGAGATGATGGCTATGGTGGCTAAGGGAGGAACATCATATGTGCCACCAGGTGAGACAAAAATGAGGACCTCGATCTTGGATAAGTGCTATTCCAAGATCGATATTTTGATGGAGAAGATGAAGGCATGTTGGGTGGCATCTGGGTGCAGTATAGTTATGGATGGGTGGACGGACATTCGCCATCGTCCACTCATCAACATCATGGTCACATGTGCAGAGGGCCCATACTTCCTTAGAGCAGTTGATTGTACAGGGCATCGCAAAGATGCTGATTTTCAGTTTCATCTCCTCAGGGAGGCTATTGAGGAGGTTGGGCCACAAAATGTGGTCCAAGTAATCACAGATGCAGCCCATGTGTGTAAAGCAGCAGGGAAACTCATTGAGGCAGCCTATAGACATATTTGGTGGACCCCATGTTGTGTGCATGCCATGAACAATGCACTCAAGGACATGGGGAAGATTGATTGGATTAGAGGAGTGGTCACTGATGCGAGAGATGTGCAGATGTTTATCTGCAACCACCACACTTCCCATGCACTCTTCAGGACCTTCGCGAAGAAGGAGTTCTTGAAACCGGTGGAGACCCGATATGCATCATATTTCATTCTCTTGGAGAGAATGATTGAGTTGCAAGAGGCATTGCAAGTCATGGTTATGACTAATGAGTGGAATAGGTGGGCCGAGGCCAAGACAGCACAGGGGAGAAGGGTGAAGGAGATAGTGAAGAGTGATGTGTTTTGGACTGATGCGAAATACATTGTCTCCATCATTTCTCCAGTATTCCAGGTTATCAGATATGGGGATGGGGATGCACCTAACCTTGGAGAGGTGTATGAGTGCATTGACTCTATGCTTGACCAGATGAGGGCTGCTGTGCAAGTGAAGGACCCCTCTCTAGCATTCTACAATGAGCACATCCGGCCAATCATTCAGCGCAGATGGGACAAGTTGAACACTCCTTTGCATATGGCTGCCTTTGCCTTGAATCCTAAGTGGTACATGGCTAGACCAGGTAGAGTGACACCGATTCAGGATGATGAGGTGAAGGCAGGTTTCTTTAGGTGCATAGAGAAGATGTATGATTCTACAGATGCCAGCACAATTCGCACTGAGTGGACCAAGATTTGCCACTCTTAGAGGCTATTCAGATGCAGCAAAGGTGGATATAGTTTCTATGGCACAGGAGGACCCACTTTTGTGGTGGAATTGTCATGGTTCGAAATCTTTGACCACCACTCTAGCTATTCGTCTGCTATCCCAGGTTTCCAGTTCTTCAGCTGCTGAGAGGAACTGGTCTACATATAGCTTCATCCACTCTCTTAAGAGGAACAGACTTACCTCTAAGAGAGCAGAGAAGCTTGTGGCTGTACACAGTGCTTTGCGTCTCATGGACCGCAAGACAATTGTGTACAAGGAGAGTCCAGCGGCACGATGGGATGTGGAGCCAGAGGAGCCTTCACAGATTGATGAGGATGATCCTACCACTTCAGATGCAGGGCTGGTTGGTGTGAGCTTGAGGGATCTTGACCATGTGGAGTCCAGCAGTTCCAGTGATGGGGAGTTTGGAGATGATTAGAGGCCTCCATTCACTACATTTTGAGTTTCGACATTTTGGCATTTTGTCTTTTCAGTTTTCATTTTGTAATGCTACTTATTGTAATGAACTAATGATGAATCATGTAATCAATTAATCATCTTTATAGACTTTGTCATATCATCAATGTTATTCATATTTGGGCCTTTGGCGATATAATAGAAATCTCCAATTTGACAATTCAAATATCTTCGTATTTAGATTTAGTATTTCAAATTTTGCCATGTTATAAATTTACTAATTTCCTATAGTTTCATTTGAAATGTAATTCTTATACTGCTATACTATTATACATCTTTTCAAAACTAGTTTTTCAAGTACTATAAGTATATGTATAACTATATCAGCGCCACCCCCCCGCCACCCCCCCGCCGCCGTCCCCCCGCCGTCTCCCTGCCGTCCCCAAACTAAGGCCCTTTGTCCCCCCGTCTCCGAAACGCGTTTCCCTGTCCCCCCGTTTCCCCGTCCCCCAGACCCGTGGAACACTGGACTTTTTCACCATTTGCTTCCTCCTTTGGCTGTATTTGACATTGTTGTTTTATTTTTGCTGGGTTGTGAGAAATTAGAATTACTAAACTAGGGATGCTTGAAAAAAAATACCCTTTTAAACTATTCAAATTAGTTTCTTTGCAATGTTGCACCAAGCTCTTGCACTTTGGATGGTTGTGTATTGTAATTTGTATATTACATTATCAAAGTGTAATGCATCTGTAGCAAACGTTGTTCATCTTTTTGATGTTTAAAACAGCTTACTTTCCAAATTTCAACTATGTAGTGCCTTTATAATTACATATACAAGTAGCAAGCATCATGATTCTAGTTGATTAATCTCATTATCACATTACATATCAGTAATATTTTTCAATCTGGTGTAACAGGCTTTTATGCTCCATCTTCTCATGGGCAAGTGTCAAATCATTTAAAGCTTCTTTCAGAATCACTGTCACCTGATAACAGTGAGGAAACATCAGCTTCTGTCAAATTTTTAGGGAACAGAAACCTTTGTCCTGTTCCAGGAATACTATACAATACAAATACACTGGAAAGCTTCAAGGCTCTTGACAGGCAGACTCTATTGAACTTGGAAGTAGAGAAGGTACTTTCTGTGACTTTAATTAGGCCAGTAAAATGAATACTTTATAATTTACATTCTTTTGGCTATGAATGATTTGGTAAAGTCAAGACCTCTACAATAATCATCTGTAGGGAAGAAAATAAATGATGAATGCCTCATACGATGATTAATGATGATTTATTTTGTATGTTTTTAGATTTGGGAAGATATACATTCTGGAAGAGCAGAGGAGGACAGCAGTTTGCTTTGTAGATTTTTGCTGATTTCATTTGCAGATTTAAAGAAATGGAACTTCTATTATTGGTTTGCTTTTCCAGCTTTAGTTCTTGATCCTCCTGCAACATTTACCAAATTGCAACAAGCCTCAGATTTTTTTAGCTTCGAAGAGGTATCAAAATAATGAAATTTGATAAATTTTTCATTATGTCATTGATAGACTTTTCATTACGTTATTGGTAGAAGACTAAACTTTTGGTTTTTTCTTTGAAGAGAAAGGCTTTATTAGCTGCTTGTAATGGATGGCGCCAATCTGAATTAACTACAGGTTATTGCAATCCCCATTTTCTTTTAAAGTAACATATGGTTGTTCTTTTTATGGAAGATTGCTTGTCATTCTTTGAGTTTTAGATTTCCTTTCACGGTTTGGATCTGGTCTTTTTTATTTGAGTGCTGACAATGATGAAAAGATTGAAAAAATGCAGGCGTGCCTTTTTTTTTAGTGCACATAGTCTCTAATGTTGATGTTAGACTAAGGCCTTTAAAGGAATGGGAAACATGTCAAGAAGAAGGTGGGAAGGTCAGTTGTGGAGTTTCTATTCGTTATTGTTGAGCTGCTATTAGATTATTGCAACAACATATGTGGCATGGTTTTGCAATCAATTTATCAGCTTCAATGTTAGCTTGTATATTATGAGTATTTCTTTACTAAGAAATTTTATTCAGTGATTGGAACATGCCTCTTGTCAATTCATTCAAGTTTTGGAGCTTTTGAACAGACTAAAGATTTCAACCTGTATGGTCTTTTGGTGCCAAATTTCTACATATTTTATTATATTCCTTGAACATTATTATGTGACCTGACAGGTACTTTTTGGTTTTTATGATCCGTGCCACCTCCCAAGCAATCCAGGATGGCCTCTTCGGAACTTAATTGCTTTTGCTGCTGCTCGGTGGGGACTAGAAAGTGTTACGGTTCTATGCTATCGGGAAAAAGGAGGCTTAGGAGATTTGCAGCAATCTCTTGTTGTTGATATCTCAGTTTCCTCTACACAAGGTGGGGGCAGAAAATGTTTTACATGGAGTTTGTAAAACTATTATTCATTTTTGTTTGTCATCAAGCCATTGTAATTCTTATATTTCCTAACTAAGGTGTTGATAAATGCTTAGGTTGGAGTGATCCTAAAAGTGTTCCCAAGGTAGTGGGATGGGAACGGAATAACCAAGGCAAGATGGGACCTAGACGGATCAGTCTTGCATCTCAGATGGATCCAAAGAGGTAAGGATAATCTGTAGAATTTATAGTTGCAGGAATGTCAAGAGCATTTCCATTATTTTAGTGGCAATACTGTTTGCAGGTTAGCTATATCAGCAGCAGATTTAAACTTGAAGCTAATGAGATGGCGTCTTCTACCATCCCTAAACTTGCCACTTTTATCAACAACAAAATGCCTTCTTCTAGGAGCAGGTACACTTGGATGCCAGGTTGCCCGTAATCTTATGGTAAGTGCCTTCAATATACATGCAGAGTGCATATTCTCGCATATGTGTGTTTTCAAAGCTAAAAGCATTTTCATTATTATTCAGGCTTGGGGCATTAGGCATATCACACTAGTTGATTACGGTCGTGTGGCCATGTCAAATCCTGTGCGACAATCTTTATATACTTTGGACGACTGCCTGAATGGAGGCCAGCTGAAAGCTATAGCAGCAGCAAAGAATTTGAAGTGCATTTTTCCTGGCGTGGTAATTTCTTCATCCCTTCGAAGTTTAATATCTTAATAAATTTCTCTATTTTACAGGGAATGTGACAGCTTTTTACTACATTGTTTTGTTCTGCTCTGCTAAGCAGGAGGCAGAGGGTGTTTCCATGGCCATTCCAATGCCTGGACATCCAGTGGGAGAAGATGAAATAGAAAACACTGTTAAAGATTGTTTGCATCTGAAGAATCTGATTGACAGCCATGATTTTGTTTTCTTGCTCACTGATACAAGAGAAAGTCGTTGGCTTCCGACACTTCTATGTGCTGATGCTAATAAGGTGCGATAAATATAGTTAAGAATATCTAAAATAAAAATATGGAGCATGTTTCTGTTTTGCCATTTTCATTACAATGAGCATATACACTTTCTGATCACTTTATTATAAAATATTGACAGATTATCATAGTATATACTATATAGCATATTATTTGTAGGTGAATGAAAGTATAAATAGCATATAAGACCATATTATATATTTCTGCACCATAGGTTTTGCTTTCTCTTAAGAATAGTATATAAGCATATCATGGCCTGCCAGAGATATTTGTGTTTTAGACTACATATTGGTGTTTACTAGTCCATAGTGATGGAAAATTGATTGAATGCTTTTCTTTGCAGGTGGCAATCACGGCTGCTCTAGGATTTGATACCTTTCTTGTAATGCGACATGGTGCTGGCATAGCCTTACCTAGTACCGATTCCTCTCCTGCATGTTCCGATGAGGAGACCAACTCTACACAGATTGAACAAGATGAACCTTTGGAATTCACGGACCTGTCAATTTTTGAGGAGACAGAAAGAAGGAAGCAACGATTAGGGTGCTACTATTGCAGCGATATTGTTGCTCCCATAGATGTACTATCTTTCCTCTGTTTGTGTGTGTTCATGTGTATATATATTGCAGAACCATTTTCCTTGCCTACTTTGATTTCTTGATGGAAGAGTAGCTGAGTATTTAGAAGGGACAAAATTAATGCAGTTGGATGTTAAAACTCAAAGTTCCAATGTTTTGTCTTTTTATGTCTAATTATTTTTACTGTTATTCAGAATGTTGAGCATGCTAATATTTTAGCCATTCTTGTGTTTTCATTAAGATTTTCCGTAGTTAAATCTTGAAAATCAATATGTATTTTTTATATTCAGTGCATGAAAGATCATTTTGCTGGGTGACGGCTTCTGCTAGATGTAACCGTTGCTTTATTGTTTTTATCTTGATCAGTCAACTAGGAACCTTACTTTGGATCAGCAGTGTACTGTAACACGTCCTGGGCTTGCTCCTATTGCTGCCTCTCTTGGGGTAGAACTCACAGTGGGCATTCTTCATCATCCTCTTGGGTAAGAACTAGATGCGGTGTTTTTCGTCAAATCCTGAAAATGAACAATCTATCCTTCTGATGTTAAATACTTTTTTATGCTAGGATTAACGCCCCAGCAGACCAGACAGCTTTGGACATTTCTAGTCTTGAACAGCCTCTTGGTATTTTGCCTCATCAAATCCGTGGTGATATTGCAAAATTTTCACATATGATAATTAAGGGACGTGCATTTAACAGATGCACAGCTTGCTCTGAAAGGGTAAGCCTAAAAGCTGCCTTGATGCAATTTGATATCCATATGATATCTAATTTGGTGATATTCTATTTTATTTGCTTGGTTGTTTTGTTACTTGCTTGTCCAGGAACTGATTCGTATGTTTTGCAGGTTGTGTCAGAATATCGTAAAAGAGGGATGGACTTCGTACTAGAGGCCTTAAATAAGCCTTCTTATTTGGAAGATCTTACAGGACTCACAACATTAATGGACCTGGCAAATTCCTTTAATTTAGACTTTGAAGACTCAGATGAAGATCTAGATGACAATGTTCAGACTGTGATGTAAACCTCATCATGTACTTTTGCATTTGTGTGTGTAAGAAATTGTAATATCCATACAGCAGAATTACTGTTAATACAATACTTCAGCAAGCTTTTCATGCAAGTGGGGATTTGCTGACGTTATATACGTACTCAAATTTATCCAGACGACAATGTTCAGACTGTGATGTAAACCTCATTGTGTACTTTTGCATTTGTCTGTGTAAGAAATTGTAATATCCATTGAGCTGAATTAACGTACATACAATACATCAGCAAGCTTTTCATGCAAGTGGGGATATGCTGACATCCTTTACAAAGGTCACAAACTCAAGACTTCTGGAGTACTGGTGGGTTCTAATGTACTCAAATTTAAGATGTACAGATTTATTTTGTCAACTGATATGACATACAGAGGGAAGGGAAAATCAGAAGACAATTCCTCATGGAGTACTTGCGAATTGGATGCAAGACATTTTTTTTGATCCAGGCATGTATTTAAATTCAGTACAATGTCATTTGATTTGAGCAAACTATCAGGTGACTAAAGCAAATTTTGGCGTATTTTGTCAAATCTCAAAAAAATTGATTGGCTGATTGTATTTCAAATGCGACCACTCAGTCTTCAGACCACTCAAAACAATTAATTTGCATGCTATGTCAAATCTCTAAAAATCGTTCTTTTCCAAATCGTCGTTATTCTACTTTCATACGAGTCTCTGCGAAACA
The DNA here is from genome assembly GCA_007258455.2 of Sequoia sempervirens. Classification (NCBI taxonomy): domain Eukaryota; kingdom Viridiplantae; phylum Streptophyta; class Pinopsida; order Cupressales; family Cupressaceae; genus Sequoia; species Sequoia sempervirens. Next base: position 339,594,747 of record VDFB02047230.1, read on the forward strand.
ATTGGTCTTCAGAAGTAATGTAAATTGCTTATAGAAAAAAGATAGTGATCCATATGACCTGATAAATGGCTTTTTGCTAAGGGTATAGTATGCTTAAGTAATGTTTGCCAATGGTGTTTCATTGGGTAAAGATACGATGATCTTGGATGTAAGACACCTCTCAAGTGAAGATTTATTTGTTTTTATTTAAAAAATATTTCTGAAAATGAGAAGACCATATATTGTAGCCAAGTTAAAGTAGACAGCCAGAACCTAAAACAATATGGGTTGCATGGGATCATGCTCCAAAGTTAGATTGACAAAGCATGGAACAAAAGGAACTTGTAGTCCCAAAAATGGAAACAACTACAAAACAAGAGCACAATCAAACAAAGAAAACATTCATTAAGTCCCTAGATCAGCAAAATAAAAAAGAAACTATAATAATTATTTTACAAGGGCAACGCCAATGTCTGAGGGAGGGTGGGGGTCTTGCCCATCAAGCCTATCCTACCTCTCACTTGGCAAATCCTTGACATCCATCATGGGTGAGTAGCCTATAAGAGTAGCATTATCACCATCCTTAGGATTTTCCTCAAGTTGGTTTTGTATTTTTCTTGGTAGTGATATCATAAGAGCTAAGCAAAAGGAAAACCCTTATCATTAGGGGGTACTCATCTATGCCATTAAGAGGTTGTATAAGAGTGACGTGGAGGTGGAGAACATACACCTTGGTGACCAAAAGGTATAGATGGTAGTGCGCTTTGGTGGTGCTTATTCAATTCTAGCCCTTTGAATTATTTTGAGCCATTGAAATTTCCAAAAAATCCTATGTTTTGCAAGGGTTTATTCAAAATTTGCATTAGGGCTTTGAAAAACCCTAAACTCTTACTGAAACCCTACGTCTTGTCCAAAGCTTTCACACTTTTCTTATAATTGATCGTTGACCGTTGGTCTTGGTTTTCGAGCCTTTTAAGTTATATCTAGTAAGGCTTTTGTCTTTGTTAGGACGTTGGATGAGCTCGCTACCTTTAATGCATTTTAAGCATCTTTTAAGCTTTTACACTTTATTGGGTCCCATAGGACACATGGCGCCATTCTGCCTAGCCTCTTCAGTTCATGAGAGCTTTCCATATTATTTTCTCACTGCGAGTTTGCGAAATGATCGTTTGCTTCTCAATGCTGCTAATGTGTATGGGTTTTCAGCCAATCAAATTATAAGCTTTGTTTTCTTGCGGTAACTTAAATGGTCTAGGGGAAACGTACCAATAACTGCTAGAGCTAACTTCACGCATTCATGTAGAGTGCAAAATAGGTCTGATTTCAAAATTTTTTTTGGGCTTCTTAGTGAGTTAGGACCTTAAAAAGAAAAAATTGGCTTCTGGGTATTTAAAACGCACCTTGTGGAACCCGTAAAGGGAAAGGTGCTCAAAAAGGGTGTTTTAAACCTCCGTCCCCTACATCTTTACCACTTCACCAATACCTGTTCATTTAGACAACCAATAAAAAACCACAAAAAATTAAGGTGTTTTCAATAGTTTTCAATGTGTTTTAATTTTTTTGGTCAACTACACATTCAGTAGTGAACATATATTGGTGTAATTTGTAAATTTTTATTGGCATAATTAAAACAATGTAATGACTAAAATGTAAACAGATATTGGGGGGTCAGGTGAACAAGTAAACAACAATTGGATCATGAACGACAATTGGGGGTTTTCCCCTAGTGAAGTTCTCTTTTATCATGCATTGTCAACCCCTCTTTTCCTAGTATCTTAAGTTCATTTGCGCACATGCCTTTTTAGACCTTTTTAGTTGCTCTAGCTATATGCATCATGGGGGCCCTTTATTAAAAATTCTCTCCGCAAATAAGCGAAATGCTTTTGTTTTGTGCAATAAACATGGGTCATTTCTTTTACATACTAACTTAAACCTTCACAGAGTGATGTTACGTTGAGCTTTTATTTCACCAAACTCTTGAAATTGCGTCTTGTTTGTTTTAAGTGTTTCGCAAAAGAAAGCATTGTTGGGGAATCATGTAAGTTGTTCCTTTTGCTCTCGTGAGTCCTTGAAATGATGAAATGTGTCTCAACGTTGTGCAAAAGAAAGAAAGGCTTCTCTTCACGGAAAGGATTTCAAATCCCCGCGATCATTGTTGATCTTCGGCTAATCAACGATCTACATTAAAAAATAGAGAACAACTACTACTGATCGTGCATTCAAACATGTGAGGACATTGATGGCAGATTTGATTTGTATCTACTAAATTCTCGAGGGTATTGTCTTAATTACGTCTATTCTCATCATTTAAAGCATAAAGTGAAGACATCAAAGTGAAATTGCTGCAAATTTCCAAGCGAACGAGGGTTTTCATGGCTTTTCTAGGGCTTTGAGTAAGTGAAAAACTAGTAAGTAAATTTGAACTTTCTTTGTGTATTTTGACATAAAGGGGTATAGTTTTCTGGTTTATTAGACTTAGAAAGTAAATTAGCGCTCTGAAAGGGTAGTGATTGTCTAAATTTTTAAAGAAGTTTTCTTCGAAGTTGTAAAATTTTAAAAATCCCTAGTTTTTATAAACACTAAAACCTAGAAAGGAAGCCATGGCTGGAACATCAAGAGGTGTGAAAGGGATTGGACATTGACATCATGGCACAATTGCCTGGGTCATTTTGTTGAAAATGAAGGTGAAATTGTAGCTAAAAACTTGTAAACCTATGAGATTGTAGATTTAATTAAGTGTTCTTTGTCACAATTCTTTGTGTATGATTAATCTGTATAAATCAATTTTACCAATTGTAGAAAGAGACAAAAGATTGTAGAGGAATGAGACAAGAAGATAAAAGTGACAACATATACATGGAGAAATCTTTTTAGGAAAAAACTCCACCAGAATCAATAGTGTTTGTATTATTTAACCTTAGAACAAGATTACAATAATACTGTATCAATCCTTGATTGATATGCTTCCTTGCCTTCAACAATCCTTCTTCACAACCTGCACAAAACTCTCATACACTTTCTGCAACACAAGCTATCCATGCATTCCATGTGACCAAGCATGAATCCACACATCCCATGCCATGCTTCAAACCCTCACACATGCACAAACTCAACCTTCTAACCTGCAATAAACTTTGATGCAATTGCTGCAATAAATAGACAATTAATGAGCATGTAAACTCATAAGAATTATCAAATACAAGAGCATAAAGCTCCTCACAAAAACCACACCTAGATTGTGCAAGTAGAGTTCCACACTGTAACATGAAGTCAAAACCACGTGTCCCAAACTGAACACTTAACTGATCATTGGTCAAGAAAATATTTTGCAAGCATCACCTCAAAGTTGGCGCTCAAGAATGGGCCCACTTAACTGAGCCTTATAAATATTTTCTCATGCAAAAGGTGTTAACTCAAAGATGCCAACTTGAGCGCCCAAAGTGGGTCCAAGTCAATCTTAGTTAACTGAAACATATCTCTCCACCAATTCATGCAAACATTATGCATGATTGATCATCCCCACTTAACTGAATGTATCCACCTGTTATCTGTCATGCAACTTAAGTCATTAGTCATGCAACTCAACTCAACTAAAGTCAACATTCAACTCAAATTAACTACATGCAACTGAAGATAACTGAACCATAACTGAACTGAACTGAACTGAACTCCACTCATGTAAATATCAATCCCTAACTTGTAGGATCTAAACATGCATTATTGAAGTGTTATCAATCCTCCAAACAATTAACTGAAGGAAGGTGGGTTCCACCTTCCATGTGGGCGCCCCATGTGCTCCTATTTTGTAGGAGCTCTTCTTAGGTGTCCCCACATGTTCTTATCATTTAGGAATAATTACAAATGTCAATTTACATGTTCATTTCATTCAAATTTAATCTCTTTCTAATCCTAGTGTTGGAGAACACTTTCCAAGGACTTAGGAGATACATGAAATATGTTTAGGATTGCAATTAAATGGCATCCTATTTCCAACATTCTCCCACTTGACATTATACATTGCAATTATTCTAAACAAGGAATCATTATTATAAATCAGGTATAGGACTCAAGGCCAATGGCCTTCTTGCACCAAGAGAACTTATCTGCATCATTGATCAAAGTGTCAACTTTCTTAATCAACACCTTTCCCAAATCTTTGTAACCAAACTATCATAGGTAGAACTTCATGCTATCAACATAACAACCCAAATCTGCAAACAAGTCCCTGTATATCCACCATCCTGCAAAATAAGACTTCAAGGTAATAACACACATAGACATGCGATAATTTTTTTTTGAAGTAACTCACTGTAGTAAAGTGTAACTAGTCCAAGAAAGGTACCCCTCATACATAAAACATATACCTTCTGGAACTCCCACTGCACAAGTAATGTCAAATATGAAAACAAGATCACAACATTAACAAGTCCTATAGCACTTAACATAGAGGATATGGCTAACTCCTCTATCATAGTGTCAAAGAAGCATACAATGATATGCAAAATACATCTCTCATAACACAAGAACCTTCAAAAAGAAGATAATATTCCCACAAAGAGAGAACTTGTAAATTAGACCATGTTCTTATACCACACTAACATGTGCCAAATTGTGTAAAGTAAGATCTCCTTCAACACTCCCAAATTGAAAGGATATCAACATCTAACCATTCAATTTATAATGAAACATGGTAGAACTTAGATGTAAACCTCTCATTGAAAGTAGATCAAACTTAGCCAAACATTCCCACAACAAAAGGGAATATGCCCAAAATCACTAACTATCTCCCCTACCTCTCCTACCCAAATCCTCAGAACTAACTCAAGCTCATTATTGCAAGGAGAACAATGGAAATACATAAAATCATGCATCTACTTCTCAATAATCCCTTAGAACTCAATTTTCAAGACTAATGCATAAGAGAAGACAAGATACATATAAATAATGCATCTAATAATCAGGCGGGCAACACCTCTTAGATCATTTACCTGTCGAGTAGACCAAGAGTGGGATACAAGATTGTCCCGTGCATACAACACCAAACAATATAGGCTTTCAATAAAGAAAACCTTCTCATCAAGTCTATGATGGACTCACATCCTTTTCCAGGTGTAGGCTCCTCGGTCTTTACTATTAAAAAACTTTTATAACAAGTAACCATTCCAACACATATCTCTTAACATAAGAAATATCTAACCTAACCCAAGTCTCTCTAGTATCCATGAGCACCCACCAATCAATCCATGCCAACTTCAAATGCAACCTGCATAATCATGAAGCTCCAAGCAAATGATTAATACTCAAAACCAAAGAGAACTACATCCTCTCCAAAGGAAGAACAATAACACATTTACCAAAGACTTTAAGGGTCCTCCATGAAAGAAGATGTTAAACCTCTTCAAATTACATGAAGATAACCATATCCTACCAAAGCTCCCACTGAACTGTGATAACGAGTTATACATGGCAACAAGATAAACATCAAACCATCACTGTCAAAAACTCCCACTGAAACATGTAACCAAGCTATCCATGACATCGTGATAACCATCTCCTAAATGAAGATCATCCATGGCCTCAACACAATCAAAGAATTTGCTGTTAATGACACAACTCCCAAAAGGTCAAGAAAACCATAATCTCTAAACCAAGAAGATTAAACACACTTCTTTTACAAATTTGTAATAACACAATAGTACAAGCTCCCACTACATCCAAAAAACCTTCAAACTTTTAAGAGAAAGGTGATCCAAACTCTACCAAACCATTAGCTCTGATACCAAATGTTGAAAATGAAGGTGAAATTGTAGCTTAAAACTTGTAAACCTATGAGACTGTAGATTTAATTAAGTTTTCTTTGTCACAATTCTTTGTGTATGATTAACTTGTTTAGATCAATTTTACCAATTGTAGAAAGAGACAAAAGACTGTAGAAGAATGAGACAAGAAGATAGAAGTGACATAGCATATACGTGGAGAAACCCTTTTGGGAAAAAAATCCACTAGAATCAATAGTGCTTGTATTATTTAACCTTAGAACAAGATTACAATAATACTGTATCAATCCTTGATTGATATGCTTCCTTTCCTTCAACAGTCCTTCTTCACAACCTGCACAAAACTCTCATACACTTTCTGCAGCACAAGCTATTCATGCATTCCATGTGACCAAGCATGAATCCACACATCCCACTCCATGCTTCAAACCCTCACACATGCACAAGCTCAACTTGCTAACTTGCAATAAACTCTAATGCAATTGCTGCATTAAATAGACAATTAATGAGCATGTAAACTCATAAGAGTTATCAAATACAAGAGCATAAAACTCCTCAAAAAAACCACACCTAGATTGTGCAAGTAGAGTTCCACACTGTAACATGAAGTCAAAGCAAAGTCTCCTCAATTTAGGTGCCCCAAACTAAACACTTAACTGATCGTTGGTCAAGAAAATATCTTGCAAGCATCACCTCAAAGTTGTTGCCCAAGAATGGGCCCACTTAACCGAGCCTTGTAAATATCAGGTGTTAACTCAAAGATGCCAACTTGCACGCCCAAGGTGGGTCTAAGTCAATCTTAATTAACTGAAACATCTCTCCACCAATTCATGCAAACATTATGCATGATTGATCATCCCCACTTAACTGAATGTATCCACCTGTTATCTGTCATACAACTGAAGTCATTAGTCATGCAACTCAACTCAACTAAAGTCAACTAGCATTCAACTCAAACTAACTACATGCAATTGAAGATAACTGAACTAAACTAAATTGAACTGCCACTCATGTAAATATCAATCCATAACTTGTAGGATATAAACATGCATTACTAAAGTATTATCAATCCTCCAAACAGTTAACTGAAGCAAGGTGGGTTCCACCTTCCATGTGGGCTCCCCATGTGCTCTTATTTTGTAGGAGCTCTTCTTGGGCGTCCTCACATGTTCCTATCATTTAGGAATAATTACAAATGCCAATTTACATGTTCATTTCATTTGAATTTAATCTCTTTCTAATCTTAGTGTTGGGGAACACTTTCCAAGGACTTGGGAGATACATGAAATATGTTTAGGATTGCAATTAAATGGCATCCTATTCCCAACACATCTAAGAGGCCTAGAATGGCACAAGGGTCAAAAATTCTAGCCTATAAGGTCATAGATAAAAATGAAAATTGCAGGGACCCCATTATTCCAGTTCAGGGGTACACTCTTTTCAAACATGCCTTCAAAAAGTGTGTGGCCAACAAACCAATTTGTAACATTTGGAGATTAGGGTTGGGAAGGTTGGTGCCAGACATATTCATAAATGTTGACGTAATCAGAGGGATTGCATACGCCTACAAAATTGAGAAGAGAGCATTGTTCACCATAGGTGGAAAATTCTTGATGCACTTGAATATAAACTACATTTGCAAGGTGTTTAATTTGAACCCAAATACCCAGTTACCTATAGATTTGGGAGCCCTAACTAGAGAATATCAAAGGCACAAAGAAAGCTATAGGGTAAAATGGTTTCCATGCTTTAGGCCTAGAGGGCCTAACAGAGAATTAAGAAGGTTTGCTAGTGGAGAGCTAGAGCCTTTTAGCTATGATATTTTTGAAGATTATTTTGTAAAAATATATTTCACTCTGCAAAGTTTTGGGCCCAGATTGCAAGATTTAGATGCTAATGAATATGATGGTGCTAGCTGTTGACATTCAAAGCAGGGATGTGAATAAGCCCTATGACTATGTTGACTATATTGCATATAAAATCCACAGAGCTTTGAGCTCTATCAAGGTAGATAATAACATAGTCCACTTCAAGTGGTATTGATGCATACAAGGATGGGGGGTCTTTTCAGACAACCCATCTAGGTAGCCATAACACAAAATGCATTCTCATTCCAAAATTCCAAGCATGTGCAATTAAAAATCCAATGAAAAATATTTCTAACTTCTTTAAACAACACATTGAGAAAATCAGATGTTCATTAAAAATCCATTAAACTTCTGGAAATACTCTCAAAAACTTGTGACATACCACTTTTAAAAATTAATTTGAGCCTGCAAATGCGATCCCCTTTCTCTAAAAACTTGTACAATGGAAGCTCCCATATTCATCTACTGGAAAACAAAAGATTCAAATTTTTCTTACCAACAATACCATGTTATCTTTCAAGCCAAACTTTCAAAAAATATCTTTTAAAACACAATACAGTATGAATTTTGAAATCACTAATTCAAGCAAAGAGTTTGCAACAACAATGAGAATCAATGGCTCCAACAATAGCCAAACTAGTCCAATCTTGTAAAAACAACAAACATCTTCTAGCAAAACTCCAAAGCCAATGTGCAAATTCCTATAGGCAAGATTTTGGAAAACACAAAAAATCAGTTTCATCTCAACAAAAAAATCCATCCTACAAGTAGCAATAAAATATTCTCAAACTTTTGGCCATGGAGATTGGGGCTCCCAAAATTATCTTCAACACTTTTAGGCTTGCTTTTTCCTTACATTTTCCATTCCAAAGCTTCTAAAACCCATCAATTTTTTCCTTTCACTGCTCCCTCATTCGTATCAAATTTTCTTAAATGGTTTCTGGGTTTCATGCGTCCTCTTCATAGCTTTCTGAGACATTTCAATTTTTTTCAGTTCGTGAAGAAATGAGAAAGTTATGCCCAATTTACCGAGTCTAGATCTCACAGTTACGACCTAGACAATTTTCCTCTCCGGAAAATGCTAGTCCAACCTCTACCTCCTCCAATCTGGCTTGGTAATTCATGCAATTGGCCTCTTCAATATTTTTGCCAAGAAAATTTCAAATATTTTCCAAAATTTTCATCCACTCCCTCTTTCTGGCACCTCCACTCCCTTAAACTTTTATTCTCTTTCTTTTTATTTAATCCAAGGAGTTGCAAAAGCAATAAAAAATTAATATCCCAACTTGGGAGTTGGATTTTACATTCCAAGTGTAATATGAAATTACACCAAATGCCTTCATATTTCATCTAAATTTGGAGCCAAACAAAGTGTAGAAAGAAGGGGCCTTTCAAGGTTGCTGAAGGAGAGTTAATTCATGCCTGCAAGATAAAAACAAACCCAAAATCGAAAAAGAAAAAATTAAATAAAAGACTTTTTTTTGGTTGTGCAGGATTGCTCTTCATCTCTGATGGCCCTGCATCAGGTACTCTCTACTGTGTCACATCATTTTATTTAGTGGGATAGACATTTGGTCCCCCCATATGCATATGAGTGCCTTTAATGAACAAAAAAGGGTTTTACTAGTTCAAGAACGGGCTTATATTTCAGACAAGGATTGTGAGAAGTCCAATAATTTGATTTTTGAGGAATGTTTTGTCAAATTTCTTAAAAATTTTGGTCAACTTGTGGACTAGAGATTGTCAGAGGGGGTGAGAAGATTTCTGAGGCCAATGTACCTTATCCTTGAGGTAGGGATGAATTTTTTTTGGGGAGATTACTTCTCTTATTTTGATGCAACTGTGATTAGGGGTTATGGATCCCCAGTTGCTCCACATGTGCTTCCCAGGAATGTGCCTAATATAATTGACTTTTTGGAGATCATATGACAATTGGTTGAGTATGACAAGGCTCACTTCAAAAACTACAAGAAACAAGCCATCCTTCTCTCCACAATTGTGTTTTTAGACTTCCAAGTCACATCAAGGGAGGGATTGGAGTTGTTAAATAAGCTGATACCATACAAAATGAGAGTCAATAGGTTAGGAGATGTGACCTAGAGCATTTCATTTATGATCACATAACAAGTTTCAAGTTGGGCAGTGTTCTTGCATGAGCCTGACAATGTTGAAGATCTGATCAGGAATTGCTCCACAGAGAAAGAGACCACAAAGAGAATAACACTATGGGTCAAAATTCAAATTGTTGAGAATAAGAGGAAGCAAGTTGACCCATCTTTCAAAGGGTCATATTCTGAGGTTAAGGACCCCATAGTAAGGACTATGAAAATGTTGGATAATGCTAACAATTTGCTAACTAATGTCCTTGTGCCATCAACAAGTGCTCCTGGCCCTTCTACTTCTCAAGGGGTTATACCACAAAGTCCACAACAAATTACCCCTTTGCAACAAATAACTCCTCTTGTTGGACCTTTGGTAGATTATCCCATAGGCCTTGATGAAATGATAGATGATACAAATATAGTGCAGGTAATGCATTCCCCTGCTAGAGTGATAATTGAAAGATCCTCAGATGACAAATTGCTCATCAATTTTGAAATTGGAGGGCAAGTAGTGGATGACATAAGGGCTCAAGCTTGCTCAGAGTTTATGCAAGATGACCAGTTCATCACTACAAAGGAATTTAAATATTTTTTCTTTAAGAACAAAGGAGAAGAGCTACAAAAGAAAATGCAAGATAAAAATCTTACAAAGGAAAAGAAAAAGAAAATAATTGCAAAGTTCTAGACAAATGTGAATGCAAAAATGGAGTCTATGATTCCTCGGAGAGGCAGAGAGCTAGATGCCTACATTTTCCAGGGTGGGATATGTCATCTACCATTGCATTTGACACTATCAAGAGGAAAGGAGGAAATGGCCTTATTTTATAGCCAGAGAAGCAAGTTGATGCTCTCTATTTTGGATCAGGATTCAACCCAAGGCATGAGACCTTGGCTATATGGTCTATTTTTCCTGAGACAAATGAGCCCCAAGTAATAAATGATCCAAGTGAGCTCACAAGAAATTTAATAGTTAGAAGACTAGGGGATACAAGTGCCATCCAAGTAGCCTCCTCACTATCAACACAACCTTGTTTACTGAGGCAACAATAAAAATAATGTAGGGAGACATGGATAAGGCCAATGCCACAAATTTGAAATTGCAAGAACAATTGAATGTGGTTACAAGATTGTTGCCTCTGCAGCTAGCCATTGAAGACAAGGGATCATAGGAAAATGATACTTTAGCCCTTGAGGTTAAAGATTTAAGAGAGAAGCTCAAGCAGAGTAGAGAAGAGACAAGAATGGCTAAAGAAGTAGTAGTTAAGAAAGTATCGGACTTGGTTGATAACATTTTGGGATAAAAGTTGTCAAACATTTTGCATTCAGTGGATAAGGTTTGAGATAGTTACAAAACTTTGAAGGATGCATTCACCAACCATGCTCAATTAGGAGTTAGGTTGAGGTGATTTCAAGTTAGTTGGGCCCCCAAAATTTTACTATTGAGGATTATTACTAAAAGCTCCAATTTTGATTATAATGTGGTGTCTGATTTTATTTCTAGATCAAAATCTTTAGATGATATCATTCACATCATAATAGGTATAAGACACTCATAAGGAGGGAGTTATATGTTTTTGAAGGTTTTGAAGAGTTTCATATGCCTTCCATATTCGATAATGAGGGAGAGATAAAACCCTGCAAGGAATGGAGAGAAAATTTTGCTAATATTCTCTCTCCTATATATGTAAAAATAAACAAAGATGGTGAAATGGATACTGAGCAACTAAACCTTAGTATGGATATGCTCTCTAAGATTGCGTGCAACATGGTAGGCTTCTCTAACATGGTTCATGTGTTAATAAATGATGACTATAAGACTCATATGGTTATAGTGAACTAGTTTCTCCCACTTAGAAGTGACATGCCATCAAAGCAAAATGAAGATAAAGAGAAGAATGGTGTAAAACTTTGAGTTGGTTTTCAATTGTTCATCACCAAATAGTATGAATGTAAAATCAACAATTCAAAAAAGGAATGTCAGAGATGTCCTATTGACTTCAAGAAGCAATTGTGGGTAAATAAAATCCATCCACAAGTATAAATGCTCCAAAAGATCTCCAAATAATTTTGTAACAATTACTTCTTCATGTATAAATATATTTTGTCCTTTTGTAAAGGTGTCATTGTTTATCTTTTGTCTTTTGTGATAAGAAGTGGAATACGGCCTTATTCTTGTTGCTCCCCACTTCCATAAAAGGGAATTCCATGCCTTATTCTAGGATTTGAGTCCTTAGGTTTTGAGCAAGTCTCCATATAGAGTTAGTCTTGTACAGTTAGGTCTTCTGAAGTTTAAAAAAAAAAGGATGATATTAATTTTCTCTATAATAGAAACAAGCAACTCAATTTTGTTGTTTATATGAATACAAGTCATATTATTGATGTCTTCATACTATAATACAATATATTTTGAATTTTAATAATCAGGGATCATTCAAGGTTCTCGTTGCACATTTGTTATAATGAATGTTTGATTGTTGGATTCTATGCAAGTAATAGATTAAAATTGCTTTCAATTGAATCATTGAAGATATTATGGTTATAGTAGGGATCTTAAAGAAGATTAACAATATTGTCTATTTGTTGTTTTCTTGTTGCAAGGAAATGAGATTATGAAAACCATTGAGCTAGTTTTTAGTTTGTTATTAGAGAAATTGCTTCCTTCTTGACTCTGTAATGGATAAGGAATCAATCAGATTAATTCATAGAATTCAATCCTAGACAAAATCAACCTAAATTTGAAGCTTATCTTTAATTATATTTATTTTTGTCCATGCTCACTTCACACCATTAAAATATAAAGCTATAGAGGGTTTTGAAGATGATTTAGCCAATAAGGTTCATCCTCTAAATTGCCAGTGTGAAAATTGTAATCTATTTTGACATCATTGAAAGTCTTGTTATAATTTGAGAATGATGTTGTATAAAGGGGAACCCACCTTGGTTTTGTAGAGCCTAAAGTGCAGAGGAGAACAATTATAAAACCTTTCTCCTATTTTTTGGCCACTGATCTAAGGTTATTAAGTATAGGATCTAGCTAATCCTTAGAGAAATCTGGCCAATCAGTTGGAAACACCAATAGGCTCTACCCAAAGTTTTTGTGCTACGAGAAGATGAGGTGAAATCAACTTGTATTATTTCTTAGAAGTAATTATGGAAAGGAGAATTAACATAATATTTTTGATTCTTCCACTATGACTTGACGTAACAAATATTTTATGCAAGTGTTGAGAAGGAGAAATCTCAATTATTGCCTAGAAATTTTCTTTGTCAACAAGGTTTAAATTGAACTTTTCTATGGTTCGAGGCCAAGAAAGCCAAGTGGAATTCCTTGGAGTAGAGATCTTGAAGGTGAATGATTCTCCCTATGAAAAATTAAGGAAATGCATTTAGGGAGTAGACAAAAATGATTACTGTTGAAACAAGAAGATAGATCACCATATAGATTGTTGGTTGATAGATAATCCATTGTGAAATCCATCCCCATTCCATGGCAGCCATGAATTGATAGTTTCCGAAGCTGTCTAAATATTTTTTCCATAAAAGTGCCAATGATTGTGATAGGCATGGAAGAAATTGCAAAGGAATGTAAACAGAGGCTATTCTAGGTTGGAAATCCATAAGAAAAACCAAAAACAATGTAATTTTGTAACAAATTTTTTTAGGCTTCATTGCTATCAAAAGTTTTGATGACCCACTTAGCATATAAAGCAATACCTTGTCAATATCAACAAGGTCTAACCCTATAGAATATCTTGCTGGACGACTAGGGTCTTGAGAAACATAATGAAGATCCTTATTGTGGCCTAAAGTGGCTCTTGTAGAAGCTTGTTAAGCTAGTACACATGCATAGTTGTGAGAACTTTAGAGTAACTATAGAATTTGCGTACTTGGAAAAATGGTTTGATGATTTAGTAGGCAAGATTTTTCTCAATTCTATTAATTACATATTGCCACAAATTAGATTGCCATGCTTGAAACACAAAGGTAATACCCATAAATTTAAATATTTCCCCATGAAAAATGGGGTTTCATCCTAAGGAACGAAGCCAACCATTAGACTAGGAAAATACTTGCCTATAAAATTGTCTTAGTATGTAGGTGTATAGGAGCGAATTTACACCCCTCACAAATTCCCCTTTTACATCCTCCACCTTAGAAAAAACAAATCTGACCAAGTAATTCCATGTCTTCATTACGTACCCCATCCACTTGGTGGTTGTTTTTAGTGTCAATGGGGGAATTTCTGTCAAGGATGCACAAGGCGTGCAGACGTTTGTGTGGTGTGCTGCCATCCTGACATGATTCCTGCCTCTAGAATCTGCAGAGGCATTACGTTCTCCATTAGCGATGAAATGTAATACCCTTGCACCTTCCTGCCAACCTTTGAATGAATCTTTCCCTCCCTTTTCATCTTCAAATGGCTATCTTTCTCATTCACTTCATCTTCTTCACACCTCTTTGGCAATTCTTGATCTTCTACACACAATTTCGCTCCCACACCATACTTTTGATACTTGTTGCACTATTGGAATCACAAATCCAACATCACAGCATCACACACATTTTGCCACAGAAGATGCAACTTGATGCCTAGTGAGGCTATTTTTGGCGTTGTTGCGGTTGCGTTGTCTCTATCATTGTTGTGGGCTTGCATTCCTATCTCATTGGCCTTGAGTGCCTTTGGTCAAGGGTGGTAATGATTTTTGTTTACTTTGTTGTTGGATTTGTGTAGCTTTTTGTCTCTTGTAGTATTTGATTCCATTTCTATTCTAGCATCATTCTCTTTATCATATTTCTATCTATCTATCTATCTGGCTGTCCGTGGAGGTGGAAACACCAAAGTGGGGGTTTGATTGCGACAAACCCCTATACAACCCCAACATTTTCCCTCTCTCAGCTGTGTGTAGGTACACATTCGTGTGGAGCTTGTTGGTGAATTAGACTCCTCGTGAGTTAATCTTCATCACCTTCATCCTTGTCATCTTCTATACCATCTTTCTAGCTATTTTAGTTATTTTGTTAGTTATCACTTTAGTTAGCACTTTAAACTTTGTTTGCTAAGCTGTTAGTAGATTTCTAGTATTCTTACTATACTTTTGTACTTTCTATCCATATAGATGCCAACACCCTAGTGAGACGCCAATGCACCGCGCTATCATCCTTGACCTGCGTTGTTGTCCTCTGATAGAGATCTGAGGTACAGTTTGGGTTCCAAAAGCCTGCTTGTTTAGCCCCATTGAAACTCTTGGGTTAGTAGAGTGACATAAGCACTTGAGAATGCTCTTCATTCTCTAGTCTTGAGCTAAAACACTTGCACAAATGAGGTAGATTAGGGCAGTCCTCCGCTCTTGGCTTTCCGTGACTTGGAGCCTTGGTGTGGTTGGTCCCCCTCCTCTACATTTTGGTGAACTCGACGTGAACATCTATCCATTTCTTTGTGTCTGAGAATTTTTCCCTCGCACTTGGTGACTATTGTAAACTCGGGTGTTGTGAGGTTTTATGAGCACCACAACCCAATCTACGACCTTCGGATACGTGGTTAGAAGAAGTGTAAGCCACTTGCAAATGGAAAAGATGGTCACTTTCGATTTTACTACTGGATTTTCTACAAGATTTGTAGATGAGATAGGTTTCATTGACGAGACCACTCGTGCGCCCACTCCTCCAACATCCCCTATGGCCTCATATGTGGATGAGGATGACACTATAGATATTCTTGCATAAAACCTTTTGGAATTAGAAAAGAGGTTGTTAGACCTCGTGAATCATTTAGAGAAAGCACCAAACATGACAAGAGCCACTAGGCTCATTAGTGAGGTGAGATACATGTTAGGTAAGGATTGGACATGCGTGGATTTCTTATGTAGCCTTAACTATCTAACCGAAGCATACATACCTTTGTATAACCTTAGATCGGGTACCACTCGAGGGGAGGTGCTTGACACCTATGAGAGACAAATAGGTTTCTCGATGCCTACCACATCTGTATGCATGGCTGAAACAGGCCCCTCGATTAACATTTCCTCTACTTTTGAGAAACCTCGCATTGTCAAGGTGAGTAGGATACCCCTTGGTTTCAACTTCACCCCTCTTACTGCCCCTGGTGGTGGGGGCTCCGATGGAATGAGTGGTGGTGGATTTGGTAGTAGTGGCAATGTTGGCGGTGGTGGCTTTGGCAGAGGTTATGGTGGTGGCTCCAGCGGAGGCCACGCTGGTGGCTCCGACAATGGTCATGGTGCTACCTCTAGAAGTGGTTCTGGTGGTGGTGGTTCTAGGGGAGGTTCCACTGGACCTTTGTCATCTTCGAACCCTATTTTGAATGCTCTTCTTTAGAAAATGGGACAAATGCAAAACCAGTTGGTGAACCTCTCTCAAGTATCCTCCCACCCTATCTTTCAACCCTTCTCCTGACATAGTCCGTTGTCGGTGAATATTTTGAGCACTAATTTCTCGCAAGGAATGGAGATTCCTAAGTTCAAAAAGTATGGTGGTAAAGGGGATTTGCAGACACATGTATTAGCTTTTAACGCCATATGCATAGATTTCTTTCACCATAATGCCCTGATGGAATTTTTTTTCCCTCAATCTCTCAAGGATACAACATTCGAGTGGTATTGTTCCTTTCCTAACAATTCTATATTCTCATTTGACCAGCTCATCAATCAGTTTCTCCATCAATTCCAAGCTAACATTGATTTGAAGATGACCTTCTCAGATCTCATCCGATGTAGGCAGGGAGAACACGAGAAGATAACTGATTTCATTGTGCTATACCAAGCACTCTATTCGCAAATCTCATACCCATTGCTCGATTCAAATTTTCAAAAGGTATTCATAGGAAACCTACAGCGAGCCTGGTAGGATAAATTTTCCTTAATGAAATACCCTTCCTTCGTACATCTGTGTGTTGCGTTGTGGGAGTATCAGCAAATGGTGGTTCAACTTGGGGGATCTTCCTCATGCTTTTGTTCCAAAGGAAAATCTATTGTGTCCATTTCAGGAAAAGGAAAGTCTGTTGCAAATTTAGTTACCGTGACTAATGATCATAGCCTCATACGCAATAGGAAGCTTACAAAATTATCCGAATCTTATTCTTCTATTATGCAAAAGTTACTAAATGATAATATTATAACATTGAAAAATCCTAGACATTTGAAGGAGTCTTATCTTGATTGGTATGATGGGAATGCCTTTTTCTAGTACCATCGAGTTCACGGGCATGATACTTGTTGGGTGAAAATTATGTAATCAGCTTTTCGATAGATTACACAACTAGGACTTTAGCCACAACTATGTGAGATGTGAATCTCTCCTCTCAGAAAGGGGAGGCACCCTTCTTACTACTGACAGAAGCGATAGTAAAACAAACAAAGTAATTACAAAATGTACACAATACTTACGAAGTGGGGGGGTGTGTTACATTCATCCTTCTCTCTTTTTTCAGAGAAGATGTTTACAATGCTTCACTGTTGGAAGTTCTTAATTCATAATAATTCTAAACTAACAACGAGCAGTAATGCCAATACCTCTATCTTGTCAAAGCAAAGCGTAGAGGTACCAGAAGTGATTAACAGTAAACTAGTAAAATAAAAGGGAAATCTCACAAAGGCACAAAGTTGTTCTGTAGCTTTTTCAATGGTGGATCTGTGACAAGTGTGTCGTTTGTCACGTTAGAAGCACAAAGTCTTCTTAGACGCAACAATTCCTCAAATAGTATGAACAATTACAAGCACAAATTCTTGTAGATCATCCAACCAAATTATCCAAAGAGCATGAACAATTACAAGCTCAAAGTCTTATAGATCATTCAACCAAAGATAAACAAAACACAAATGAAAATCTAAATAAAGGATGTAACACAAATTTTACACGAATTACTTAGTCCTTCAGATTCCATAAGCTAATCACCACCAAATGAGATCAATTCGTAAGATTATCAAATCCAACACAAAGTCTAGTTTGCAATCTTCTTCTTTATTGATCAAATTTCATTCACAAAGTATGAACGCAAAGTTTCACAATTCTGCTTCAAAAAGGGCAACACTTCGTTGCAAAATACTAAAGGATAAATTTACAATAGAAATCCCTCACATTATATAAAAAGAGGGATGAGCAAAATTAGGAATCTAATTGAGGAAATCAAGGAAAGTTATGTGAGCGATTTTAGGAGATCTCACCTAACTTTGACCAAAGTCAAAGTGTAATTTGTTTTCAAAATATTACATCTTCAAACTTGGTGTAATTACAATTTACAAAAAGACATATAAGATGTCAAGAAATATTTACAAGATGAATAAAAGGATGCATAAAATTGTTCAACATCAGAGATCAAGAATCTTCATGGTTCCTTGCTTTGGGCACAAAAGTCTTCATATTTCTTCCTAGTCTCCTGCACGAACTTCTCATCCGGACCAACGGTGTAATCCACAATGGTGTGGATTCTCGTGATCGATCTCATGGCAGATGAGTGAACCTTCTTGCACCTGTCAAGATGCGTTTTCAGGTTATCCAATGTGAGCCTTGTATAACAAATGACGTTTAGTGAGGCTTCTAAAAAGTCTGAATTGTCAATCAACTTTGTGATGACTTCTTTGAAGATCTGGGATACTTCTGTGGCCGACAAGAAGATACGATTCTCTTCAAGAAGTTGACCTGGTAACTCCTTGATACCTTTTTTAAGAATAACACGATGTCCTTCGATATCTTCCTGCACTTGGTGGAGATCTTTTGTAAGAGATTGAATTACTTGAATTCGATGTTTCAAGGATTCTCTTACCTCAATGAACTTTTCCTTGTCAGGAATTACCCTGACTTCCACCAGTTTACTGAGCTTTATCTGCTTCATCTGTGACCACGATAGCAAAATTTTTTTCATATCTCTGCGCTCTTGGGAAAGTACACTTTTTTCTTTATCAAGCTCTGTGGTGAGCTTGGCCAACAAGGTAGTTTTCTCGTCCGCAACAATTATGATCTGAGATCCGTGTTCTATGATCTTCTCAATGAAATCATACAACACTCTACCTTTGGAGGCAAAATTCTTAGCTTTCTTGACAGCTGGGTCTTCAATACTTACCACTGTCAGCGGTTGTGCATTAGTTGGAGATCCTGCAAGTCTCTTTACAATAGTGGCATAATGCTCTGCCCTCTGCTTGTACATATTGCGAGCTTGCTCCATTTTATCCAGTCTTCCAACCAAGATATCCAATGTCACTTGCGCATCAGCCTTTGCACTTTCATTGGTAACCTTTCCAAGCTAGACTTTTGTTACCGTGTAGTCCTCCATATTGACATCACCTTCTTCTTGCGTGGTATGCCAATTTTTGCATACTTGTTGCCAGTCTTGTCAACGTTCAGCCTTGAGTATACTTTTGCCTTTTTCTTCCCTTTAGCCTTTGGAGGGACTATCTCTTCGAGGTCGAGCTCTTCTGGAGAGATCATTTGCTTCTTTCGCTTTGACACTTGAGATATCAGCCAAGAGGGAAGGAAGGAGGTGTGAACTTCTGGATTCACTGTCAACTCAGTTGTCATCATCACTTCCAAAGTTATTGTCACATCTGAAGTTACCATGGGTATTGTGACAATGGGAGAGGTGTCTATCATCATCGCTCCTGTAGATTGCACATTGAGATGATCACGCATTGACTCATTCATGAAACGATTGAATTCATTTTTAGAAGTGATATCATATGTTGGTGATGACAGGCTAGGAATGGATGATGGAGGACTTGATTGTATATCAACCGTATGAATGCTTGTCACTGAGGGAGTATCAAGTGGGGTTGATGTTGCAGGAATAGTGGATATCTCAACTGCAGGAATGCATGTGGTAGGATTGGGTGACGAAGGAACAGGAGGTGGAGGAGTTCTTAAACTTGGAGGGGTATGAGGAACACTGGAAATCACAGGCGATGACGTTCTAGGAATTTCCTCAACTACATTCTGAGGTGGAGACGTAGTTCTTTCTTGATCATGCCTGGGTTCCTGTTGATCACCCTCTTCTCTCTCCGATTCTGGTTCACCTTTAGAATCACCTTCAGATTCTTCTTCAGAATCTTCTTCAGACTCTTGCCCACTTTCATAAACCTCTTCTGCATCAGAGTCTGCTTCTGCTGAGTCTTCATCTTCAATGGATTGATCACTGGAAGTACCTTCTTCATTAGAATCTATCTCCTCTGGAATGGAATTTTTACCTTTAGAGCGAGATGGATCGGATTCTGTGGTTTCTCCTTCTGGGATGGACTGGGTATCTTTCTTTCCAACAATAAACTTGATCCTGGGACCTCTTCGTGAGAAGTGGGAACAACTGCTGATTTATTTTTCATGTGGAGTTCTTGCTGTCGGTGAGCTTTTGCTTCAGATTCTTCTCCTTCTGAATCTATTCTGAAACTTTTCATTTCATAACCATGTTTATGTAACCATTCTGTAGTGTTGGCTAGGATTGGCTTCAATCTCTCTCTCATGCTGGTAATTTCTTTCCTAGACCATTGAATTGCAGGCAACGAACTTTTAGAAACCTCTTGTTCATCATAGACATCATTCATGATATCGCCAAGATCTGTAAAATCCTCTGGTAGGTCAACAATATCAAGGCCTCTAATATGCTGAATAGTCAACCTGCAATAAACCATTTTGCGAATGGCTTCTTCATCTCTACAATCAACCCAGATGTCTTCAAAATGGTACTTGTGATGATGAACCTTTTGTAATTTCTTTCTGAAATCTCGGTAATCAGAATCAAACCTATAACCGTAGGTCTTGATTGTCATGATCTGCATTTCAACATAAACAGACTTGGCTTTTTGTACAGTTGGGATAGTATATCTACCGATTATCAATGGGAACTTGAATCCATGCTTGTGGTTACTTCTGCATTCTTTATGCACTAAAATCAGCTATCTGCACGTTTCCATGAGAACCCACTTATCCGAAGGATAACGTGGCAACATGTAAGGACAACCAGTGTAGCACCCTACTCTTAAATAAGTAAACATCGAGAATTGAAGAAATAGGCATCCAATTTTACTTACCACCTTATAAGCCTCATCAGATACCCTCCTCCTTTCGAGGTTGGATCAAAATTGAAAAGAAAAGGTGCGAAGAAAGCATCTGTAACCCGCCTGAAGTGATGAAAGCTTTCCTTCAGTTCTAGTTGATAGAAAAATCTGTACACAGGTACCATCATCCGATTTCCTTTTGTGGATAGACCTAGAAATTATCTCATTACAGCTGCTGCGTACACCAAGTAAGAAGTCATATAGAATTTCAATGTGGAAGGCGCATTGATAAGTTGCTCATGTATTTCATCACTGATCTGTTTGCCCCAATCAATGTGCACTTTTTGTCTTCTTATAATCCTGATGTATTCATACATCCAATCATGAAAAGTGGATGATTCAGGCAAGCCTTTTACTCTGCTTAAAAATGTGATCATATCTTTGATGTCATCCTTGAAATCACTTCGTAGGAGTCCCTTTGGCCATCTGGAAACAGATTGTCTAGGCTTCTTCAACCATTGGGTATTTATTAGGTTTTTAGCCTTGTTGGGATCAACATCAAAGACTTCTTGTGCTTTTTGTATAGAGATATCAATGCATTTCTCCATTTGAGGAACCTTAAACACAATGTCAAAGAAATCAGGGTCGAGTCTTAAAATATCGTGCCTAGAAGAATCGATCACGAATCCTAGGAAACAGACAAGTTTCATAGGGGGTTATCCATGGAACGAGCACTGCTAGATTCTGTGATAACAATACTGAATGTTGCATGCACTTGCATCATGATATTCAAGATCGCATCAATGACGATACCATCCATCTCGATGAGATGAAGCAAAACACAAATAAGTCAGTAGCGAAGGAAAACAACGAGTTGTAGATTTATATGAACCACTTTCTGTCTCACTCTGCAAACTTGATTATTGACCCTTCCAATGCCTCTCCTAAGGCCTCGACATATGTTAATGTGGTTTCATTTACTCCTACTCCTCTCCTGCAACTTGCGACTAGTTCCCCACATGTGATTTTCGCCTTGGAGGATTTTCCTTTGAATAATAAGCCCTCTCCTTTATACATTCCTGCTTGCCTCAATGGGAACATTGTGACAGGAGTCCTAGTTGACCCCGCGAGCTGAGTGAATGTTATTACAAAGGATACATTATGGTGAATTCATTATAGATGGAAGAATATGAGAAAAGGAAATCTACTATATGGATGCATGATGGTCTCTCTCTTGCGTCGTATGACTATAACTCTTTCCATCCTAGTAGGACCTAGAGCTGTGGATACAAATTTTGATGTCATCCTAGAATCTGATTTGTTCAGGGTGAAGTTGGGCATGCCGTGGCTAGCTTCCATGAATGGAATCACTTCCCTTATTCACAAATGTTTAAAGTTCTCTCACAAAGGTGTTGTGCATGAAACTGAATATCAACCATTGGTATCCCATGGGGGTTATTCCTTGGATCATTTTTGGCCCGTCCCGGTTGCTTCGCTCCCTCCTAGGACAAACCTACTTTATCGAAACTATGTGAAGTGCAAAACTGGGGGCAAAGGACAACTGAAGGTGACTCACCTGGTAGCGCAAAAACATACTACCTCTTCCTCTTAGAAGGGAAAGGAGAAGCCTTCCCGTGCTCAGGGAACCACCTCTACCTTCCTCCCTGAAGAGGAACTTTGGGTGACTACTCTTGGTTTTTGTATAAGTAGTTCGATGGTGCCCGCTTGGTAAAAGGCCAAGTGTTAAGTATTCAACCTTCTTATCTTACCCACGGTGCCTCGGCTTGTTTGGTATGGTAAGGGGAAGAGTCCCCGTGGGGAGTCCTCTATGTCTCAGCCTCTGTGGCCTCCCACTGGTCCTGCCTTTAACGTAGTGAATGGGAAGAGGCTTGCTGCTAAGGCGTTAGAGCCAACTCCCCCTGCTATCGTTCCATCATCCTCTCAACCTCTCCCTCCTATTCTCGTCTAGGAGTCCCTCCCTCAGTCGGAAATGACTGTGATGGACACTTTGATGGTTGAACATGAATCTTCTGTTCTGTCGCATCCTCCAGCCTCTAGCTCTTGGAGTCACAACAACCACCTTGTGCATGAGTGCAAGCATCAGAGAAAGGCTCTAGCCATTGAGTAGGCTGCCCTATAGAGGAAGGAAGAGGATTCAACAACTCTTTCTTTGAAACCTTTTGCTGTGTCCTCCTCTCCCGTCCCCTCTACTTCAGTTCCTTTAGCTTCAGTTCTAATTCCGGTTCCCACCACGAGCGTAAATGATCCTCACCCGAGGATGGTGCAGGTTTTTATTGCTCCTTCGATTGATCCACCCCTTCCGATGTCCCTTTCAGACATCCCACCATTTTCAAAACTTGTGGACATGCTGAATACCTCGGTTGTGTCCACCACAATTTTCTCCTCTTCCTCTGTGCCTTCTTTGTTTGTGGGGATTTCACATCCTTTGACAAAGTGAAAGATGGAGGATGATCCCACTAGCAATGGGGGTCAAAAGAAGGGCTCGCCTTCTTTAGAGGGTGGTTCTACATTAGCTTGTACTGTCCTAGTGATGGAGGAAGCCCTGGCATCCTTGAAGTTTGTCATTGCTCTCGAGTCATTTGATGAGCCTAGTAGTGGATATTAGGTATCACCTCCCGCACCTGTTGAGTTAACACATGGCACTCCTGTGAAGTGCATGTTTAATTCTGTTGACGAGGTCCTGACCCTATCAATGATTTTTGTGAAATTGTTGATGTTCACCCCATAGGAA
Source organism: Sequoia sempervirens (assembly GCA_007258455.2). NCBI lineage: Eukaryota > Viridiplantae > Streptophyta > Pinopsida > Cupressales > Cupressaceae > Sequoia > Sequoia sempervirens. The sequence goes on from VDFB02047230.1 coordinate 339,618,219, forward strand.
AAAAGTGGAGAAGACCTCAAGGGGAATTTTTCCTTGGCTCTTGTTGTGAGAGGGTTGGAGGGTTCCCTCCTTGATATTTCTCCCTCGCAGGCTCATCCGCCCTCCCCATACAATGATCTAGATTGAGAGAATGATGACCTCTTGGTTGATGAGGACTAGGGGGTGCCTCTTCTTTATCTATAGAGTAGATTATGTGTGTGTTTGTGTTCCCTTGTGCTTGCATTACATGTTCTTGGATGACCCTTGTCACCCTCATAGGTGCTTGGATACAGGAGTGTTTATGTGTCGTAAAACTTCCTCTATTTGTTATGTCATTCTTCCTTTGTTGTGTATTGATTTTTGACAATTAGGGACAATGCAAAGTGTTGGGGGAATTTCGGCTTCCCTTCCATGTTGACCCAATTTTTTAATTTTTATTTTGTCTTCTTGTGCCTTTCTTCATATGGTCTGATATAGTAGGGAGTTGATGGCAATTCATTTATATATATTATTATACTTATTTATCTATATTTCTGAGCAGCTCTGATCCCGAAATATTAGATCGCCCCAATGTCCCTTTTGTGATGTTATTGTCTCTTCTTGCATTTTTTCTCTCTTATATTTCATTCTTATCTCATGATGTTGTGGTGCTCATGTGTTGTCCCTCGCGTGTGCGACAACATTACCACGGTTACATCTTGCTATGTTCTGTGGGCCACAACATCACTTTTTCATTCTTTCTTTTCTCTCCTTAGGATGCCACATGCCTTTGTGTTTGACATGCACCATCCTAAGGGGGGCTATCATGTTGCCTTGATTTTTAGAAAATGCATTCGGTCACCAAAAAATCTTTTCTCAAAAATATTTCCAAAATATTTTTCAAGAATTGCATTCTTCAACAAGGACCCCTTGTGGAATATTTTTCTTTCATCATGGGTTTGTAAAGAAAGAATTTGAAAAACTTTCCTCTGAGGAGGGAGCACCTTCTCTTGTGGGCAAAAGTATGACCTTCCCCTTGTGAGGGGACCTTCTTCCTTTTGAATTCCTTGATGAGGTGAACATCTTTCAAAAGGATTCCTTGATGTTGAATTGATTTGTGAAATACACTCTCGTACTTTCAAACTGAGTGTCCCTTAAGTGGACCCCTTTTCTTTTAATGGGTTCTTGAGGGACCCCTTTGAAAGCTCTTCTTTCATTTTTTGACTATCTGCATGATTGTTTGCTTGCTTTTATGCCTACGTGGCTATTTTTTGCTTTCTAACATGTTTTATCTGCAGATTAACATGTTGCTTTGTAGGTGCGCCTGTGAAGCTTCTTTCTAGTCCGACTCTACAGAGTCCCTCACATTGGGCTTCCTTCAGGAGAGAGTACTTGAAGGCACCTTCTTTGTAGGTTCAAGGATCTGTGAAGCGCTTGCATCCTGTGGGATTTTTCCATCATTGGTCTACGTGCCTTCGGTGCACTTTGTTCAATCCTCCTCAGGAGAGAGTACCTGTGGAGTTATTTTTCTGCCTTTCACTTTCGAGTTTTCTAGATTGCGGTTTGCTTCCTTGATGGTTCAGTTATACATTTCTAAACTATTTTGATCTACTTTACCAAATAGTCATTGACACTCATGTTCGCTAAAGTGGGGGTAAAATGTATAGGAGCGAATTTGCACCCCTCTTGCAAATTCCCCTTTTAAATCCTCCACCTTAGAAAAATAAAATCTGGCCAAGTAATTCCACATCTTCATTTCGTACCCATCCACTTGGCCTTTGTTTTTAATGTTAGTGGGGGAATTTCTGTCAGGGATGTGCACACGGCGTGCGGACGTCTGTGCACCATGCTGTCATCCTGACAAGATTCTCGCATCTGGAATCTGTAGAGGTGTTATGTTCTCCATTGGCGATGAAATGTAATGCTCTTACGCCTTCCTACCGACCTTTGAATGACTCTTTCCCTCCCTTTTCATCTTCAAATGGCTATCTTTCTCATTCACTTCATCTTCTTCACATCTCTTTGGAAATTCTTGATCTTCTACACACAATTTCGCTCTCAATCCATACTTTTGCTACTTGTTGCACTATTGACATCACAACTCCAACATCACAACATCCCACACATTTTACCACAAAATTTGTAGCTTGGTACCTAGTGAGGATGTTTTCGACATTGTTGCAGCTGCGTCGACTCTACCATTGTTGTGGGCTTGCATTCCTCTCTCATTGTCCTTGAGTGCCTTTGGTCAAGGGTGGTAACACTTTTTGTTTACTTTGTTGTTGGATTTATGTAGGTTTGTGTCTCTTGTATTATTTGGTTCTATTTCTATTCTAGCATCATTCTCTTTATCATATTTCTATCTATTTCTCTATCTAGTTGTCCGTGGAGGTGGAAACACCGAAGTAGGGGTTTGACTGGGACAAACCCCTATACAACCCCAACATTTTTCCTCTCTCAGCTGTGTGTAGGTACACGTTTGTGTGGAGCTTGCTGGCGAACTGGACTCCTCGTGAGTTAATCTTCATCACCTTCATCCTTATCATCTTCTATACGATCTTTCTAGCTATTTTATTTATTTTGTTAGTTATCACTTTAAACTTTGTTTGCTAAGTTGTTAGTAGATTTCTGGTATTCTTACTATACTTTTGTTATGGATGCCAGCTCGCCGTGCTATCGTCCTTGACCCGCACTACTATCCTCTGGCAGGAAGCTATCTAAGGTATAGTTTGGGTTCTAGAAGCCTGCTCGTTTAGCCCCATTGAAACTCTCAAGTTAGTAGAGTGACAAAAGTACTTGAGAGTGCTCTTCATTCTCTATCCTTGAGCTAAAACACCTGCATGGTTGAGGTAGATTAGGGAAGCCCTCCGCTCTTGGCTCTCTGTGACCTGAAGCCTTGGTGTGGTTGGTCCCCCTCCTCTACAATAGGCTTTTGAAACCTAAATCTAGACAAAAAGTGTAAATACACTTGAAGGCTTCTTTAATATTTTCATCTTCAAGAAGCATAACAAAGGAGGTATATGTAAAGTGTCATTGATCAATTATTGAGAGGTAGTTTTAGGTGGGGATATTCTTTTGACTAGTTATGAAATTGTGTTGGTGAGAAGATACTAAAGCCTTTACCAACCGATACATGAGTGAGGGTACAAGATGACAACCCTACCTTACAAAATACAAAAGGCCGAAGTGCTCAAATTAAACACCATTAGTAATAAGATAAGCAAAAGAGATTATAAAATCATTTGAACCAAATAGATGAAGGTGGTGGTGAAACCAAGAGCTCTGAGCATGGCTAATGTGAAATGCTATTCAATTATATCATAGTCCTTTTTGAAGTCAAGTATGATGAACAAATTTATTGATTGGATTTATATGCCTATTCCATACCTTCTTAGACTACGATGACATTATCAAGAATATCCCCACTTTAAATAAATTTAGTTTGCTCATTTTAAACTACAAACATGAGGAGATGTTTAATTCACATGGCTAATGTTGTGGGAAAATATTGTAGAAGACATTTGAGAAGGTGATGGGTTTCCAATTATAGATTAGTTTTGGAATTCTTAGCTTCAAGTATGAATTTAAAATTATATTTGCTAGTTATAGGACCTTGTTGAGAATGTGTCTCAAACTCACTGGTGAAACCCTGGTCTTGTTGCTCAGACTTCTAAAAGTGTTGGATTTTGCTTATATTGCTATACTGCTAGGTGTTTGTGAGAGAGGAGCGGTAGCACGGTATACCGCCATACTGCGGGAGACTTCTTACTGCCTGGTGGTAGTGTAGTGTTACCGCCATACCGCGGAAGCCTCCTAACTGTCTAGCGGTAGTGCGGTATATCACCATCCTATGAAAGCCTACTAGATCGCCTGAGGTAGTGCGGTGTTATCGCCATACTGCAATAGGAGTTGGAAGAGGCTACGGTAGTGTGGTGTTGTTATCGCCGACCCGTGAGGGTCTGTAGATGGTCCTGCGGTAGAGCGGTGTTTTGGTAGAATGGTAAACTACGGTCCTGCAGAGGCTTGTAATATGGCTTGCAGTATGGCGGTTAAGCTTGGAAGCGACGAACATAGATGAAACAATGTGATGGTTAAACAACAATGAATGAGTGATGTGCTGACACATGGCATGGAGTCATTTTTTGATTTCACATCGTTGTTGTGAATCAACGATTCATTGGACCAACATTTATAATTTGGAGCCGATATGATAACTGCTAATTGACGGTTTGTCTTCTGTAATGACTGGAAACCAAATTGGTATGTTTCCATGCATGGTATCTTGAAGAAGAAGGTGAACCTAAGAGGCCATGAGGCTGTGTTGGCCGAAAGGCTAGCTGAGTGAGTGGGCTAGTGAAATGAAATGAATCTACATTGTGTGTTATGTGAGGGTATTGTAACAAGACGAGGATTTTGAACAATGTTGTTGTCTACTTTCTCTTGATGGAGAAGATGTAAACTCTAGAAGAGCATAGCTCTGAGATTGTATTGTAACTGTCGTTGTTGCTGATTAATATAATTGAGCTGAGTGTTTTGGAGGGTGGGGTTTTTTACCCGAAAGGGTTTTCCCCACGTAAATCTGTGTGTTCATTTTTTTGTCTTTCATGTTGGTTGGTTCTATAATTTGAATCATAGCATAAGTGTTGAATCTGTTTAAGTTTGCATGTGCTTTTCTCATAAGAGTTAATGAGGGAAATCAACTGTGCCAGTTTTCGCTTTATGACATAGTAGTATGTGTCTTTGAGGCAATTTAATGGAATTAAAATCATCGAAGGCATTGTAGTTCTTAGATGTTCCGTTCTAAGATGACCTGATTTTCCTTACAAACCTACAAATCTAGTATGATAAGCTTTAATATATACCTTGAAATTTTTTGGCCAATGTCATCCCAAAGGAATGTAGAATTCACAAGGAAAGACATCAAAACCAAGTGCTTTATCTCTAGACATGCCACACGTAATTGAGTGTAGCTCCTCTTGGGATGGGAGTTTGCCATACATTTCAACTTGGTCAATGGAAATATTATAAGGGACCACATCTAGGTAGGTTTTAAGTGCCTCTTCCTTTTCAAGAGAAGAATCCTAAGCTTGGAAGACCTTGGTATAATGCTAGACAAAGGCATTCAAGACATCAAGCAGCATAGAGTTGCTTGACTTATTTGATGCATTTGACTTTTTGAGCTAAATTTTTAGCTTGTAGAGTTTGAAAAGATTCTTTGGAAACATCGTTGCCAACTTTTAACTAGTGATGTTTGGATTTGATCTAAGCTCTTATAGTGGCACAAGAATTAGCCATTTGCACAAGATGGTACTATTTTTCCACTTAAATTTGGAAGAGTTTGTGAAAAATATTTGATTTGAATTGAGCAATACATGAGCAAAAACTTGCAACACATACTTGTTAACTGGTGACTAAACATTCACAAAAATAGGTGGCATGGGTGATGACAATAGACTACCATTCAATACACCCAACATTGTATTTCAATCAAGGTGTCAAGTTCCAAACACATTGAATATTGACTAGCATGGATTTATGATGGATTAATGACAAGTTCAAATAGAACTAATACTTTTCAACCTTAGGAGTTTGATGGCTACATTCATTTTTAAAATAGATTGGTGAGTGGTTGGGAAAAAAATAATTTGACAAGTGTTCCATTAATAATGGGTAACATTTGGCGAAAGAGAAGTATTCTTTCCTTGACATTGTAGCAAGATCAATCTACTTAAGTATTCTTTTAGAACCACTTCACAAGTTGGGTCATGCATACCAAATGGAAAACATATTTTGGTGGCCAATATTGGGGTAATAAAGGCCCAATTTATTGTTCATGTAACATTGCATCTATTTTTTTCTAGTTGTCCATCTAATGAGTAAGCGGCCTTTCTTATTAGATGCCACCTCAACCATATAAAAATTATTGTTAGAAACCTATCGGGTTGATGGTAATTCATTTGCTAGCCCTGGCCAATGAAATATCCTTTTAGTTGCATCATTTGAGGCATATATATTAACAACACAATCAAAGGTTCTATTATCTATATTAAAAATGACCTACAAAGCTCTATTAAACTAGTCACAACTATGGATAATATAATGGAAATTTCTATTGATAGTGTTACCCCAAATTTTTGCTATCTTGCAAATGGTCTTCCATCCTATCCAAAATTCGGCTAAGTCCTATGTCGGGCAGTGTTTTACACAACTTTGCAAACTTAGGTGGTGTTTTCATTAATTCGTATAACTTCCCGCTTTACCTCCTAGCCTTTGTATTTCACTTTTTGGTCCTCCACAAACATCAAAGTTAATTTTGTGACAGGTGGTGTTTTACAAAGTTCATCAAACCTCCTGTTTCTTTGCTCGGAGTGAAGTTTCATGTAAATACTTTTCGATTAGGCAATATGTTGCAATGAAAAACATGAAATCTGGTGGGCTTTTGTTAGGTTCGTCGAAACCTCCGCTTCTCTACCCCTAGCTGTTCCCTTTCAAAATTTTGAAAAGCGATTGCAATAAAATAGTGATGTGAAAGTCAACACGTGCCCATATAGCAAGGAAGTGGTATTAAGTTCTCATATGCTCGCATGCTTTCCGCAGGTTTTTTAAGAAGGTTTCAAGTAATAGACAAACATTCCTTATTGTGGTGCTAGTTTTTCAAGGAGGAGATTGATGAGACATATCGACACAAATTTTTAGCTATGGAATTTTCCATTTGAGGTATTTATGATATTCATCCTCTTCAAGGTTTGTCTCTATGGGTTATTTGTCCTTGCGTTGCAATTTTTTTGAATATATTCTTATTTGAGCTCTAAAATTACAGTCATGGCTAAGCTCAAGTGCATGGGTTATGAATATATATCTGGACTAACTTGTGGACTTGAGATTGGGATACCCGTTTAGGGAATGTGAATTTAAGTGAATTAAAAGATAAATTTAATAGTCCAAACCTACTACCTATCACTCAACAAGTAATTAATAGTGGATTAGTTAAAGTTACTACCTTCCCTATAGCAATACAATGTCTTGAGCTTATCCTAGAATGCATCAAGAATTATAACCCACATACACTAGAAGTCAGGACAAAGGACAACTGGTTGGTGTTAAAAATTCAAAAGGCCACCTTCACATCATGTCTAAAGATCCTAGAAAAGGATGATTACTTGTCTATGACCATGAAAAATTCCCAGATTGAGTTTTCTGCTAAGAAGGGGCTCTATAGAAATGAAATGGTGAAAAATTGGTTGGCAAAACCTAAGCGGGGTAAGTCTCAATTGCCCCAAAAGCTACATAGAAATCATTTTGTGGAAGAAGTAGCTAATATTGTGGTACTGTTACATAGAGTGAGGGGAAATGAGGATGTACACGTGTTTGAGGAATGGATGTACTTCTTTATCCAGATTAAGTTGCCAAGGTGGCAATTTCTCGACTGGGCGAAAATTATCAATGACTGTATGCACCATTTGATGGATTTATTCACTCTTAAATTTTTTTTATTTGTCCTCATACTTAGTCTATGCCATTTCCAGTACAAGACCTTGGCCTGGATTGAGACCAAGTGATCTTCCTTCTAAAAAAGTCCCTATTTACGACTACCTTGATAAGCTGCAACTTCATATAAGTTTTCTTCATTTCAGGAGGATACCATATACTTTCACCATGAGAATGGTTAGAGAATTGCAAGGACGTAGTGGAATGTGGCTATCACCTGAAGCCATACGATTTGTAATTTTTTATGGTAGTCATTTCATCCAATTCTAAAGGTTTTCCTACATAAGGATTGGAGGTTTCACTGGATTTCCCATCAAAATCCCAAGGTACCTTGAGGACAAATGGGTTATGATTGAGGTGTGCAAATAGTTAGCAGATATAAAAAGGATATGTCAAGAAAGGAGAAGGGTGACCATTTGTTTTCCTGTTGGTTTTGGCCCCTACACATGTCAATCCATGTTTGATTCTTTGAATATTAAGAGGGAGTTATCCAAATATAATTTGCACTCATATGATGAACGCTTCCCTTTTGATCTTAAAGATTATGTCAAAAAAAAATTAAAGTTAAGTCCTAACTTCTTTCACCAACCTAGTCTGGAGGACTATTGGGTTGATTATTTTGATGAATATGAAGTTAGAAAAAGAAGTCGGATGAGATTGTTTCTAGAATAGATAATTATCTATGGTTTGAACTGGGATTTGCAAGGTATTGTAGAGGATGGGTTTGATATGGTAGACCCAACTTATATTGAGTTGATAGAGAATCACCCTATCCTCGCCATGGATTGGAGCAATAAGGAGAAGGAAACTATTGAAGCGAGGACCGCTATGTTTTATTCAAAACACAAGAGTGGGTGACCAAGAAGAAGATAGACTAGTCTCACCCCCTAACTAGGTCACAAAATACTCAACCCTCTAGGAGTATTGCTCAAGCTTCTCCAAATGTGAGAACAACTAGCGCCATATCATAGTCATTTCCTTCAGGAATTTAGGGAGATGGCGATGACAATCCACCTTACAAAAATATGTTTCAACAAACATGCGGGGAAGATGTTTTTGATCTACCAAATATAGAAAAAGAAAGAGGGTGAAGAAGAAGGGAATTTGTAAAATATTGACATTAATTCTTCTCCTTCTCAAGACGAGTCACCTGCCTGGGAAGTAGGTGTGTCATAGAAGTACATTGCTGCTCCACACACATTAGAAAACACACCAGCAAACACTCCTACACATAGAACATTGTTTGAGTCTTTAAGCTCTAAGGCAACTAATGTGCCTGTTACACCTGTTTGGCTGGAAGATACTTTGTCTAGAAAGAGGAAGGCTGTGCAATTTAGTCTACCAAAGCAGGACATGGTAGGTCATTTACTACAAAAAGCCTCAACCCCAAATTTGAAGAAATTAAAGACCATTGCACGGTTGGTAGATGATGTAGATTAAGGAAATCTCCATTTGGAAATTATATGTCCTTTAACACAAAAAGAGGTCACCCAAGCAACTGCAACTGATTTTGAAGTTAACAGAATTTACCTTGGGCCTCATACAAGAGATGGGGATGTTCAAATCTTTCAAGTATTTACAGTGAGAGTGGTTGAGTGATCGAAGAAGGATAAGGAAAGAAAAGATGAACTAAAGACATAGGTTCAAGCTTTAACTGAATGTCTAAGATTTGTCTTTGATCTTTCCCCTCAATCGATTTCTCAGGTTGATTCCTTTGTAGATCCCCTAGATGTGATTGGAAAAGAAGCTATGAGAAAAATGAAAATTTGCCAAACCCTGGGTAGAGCTATGGAAGAATGGAGTGAATGTCTGATAAAAAAGGGAAATTTTATTATTTCTGAATCTATGAAGTGTTTCCAGAAAGTAAATTCCTTGAGGTCTACTCTGGGAGAAGAAATTGTTGCTATTGAAAAAGAAGAAAAGACATGGAATAACTTCCAGACTGAATTGAAAGAAATTATGAACTGGGGCATGGAAAAATTGGCAGCAGAGAAAATTATACCCAATACTGCAGACTCTCGTTGCCTTGTATGGAACAAATGCATAGAATGGAAACTACAAGTCACTAGATAAGGTTTTCCAAAGCTTCGAGAAATTGTTACTAAATGCATTTCTGTCTTAGAAGAAGCACAAAGTACCTTAGTCGGTCTTGGGTTGCAACAGGATAGAGGGGAAATTGGAGATGATACAAACGTCAGAGGCTTGGTAGACAACTTCCAAAAAATGGTCAAGGGAATACTCGATTCACATTCCTTTAATGCTGAACATTTAAAGAAATTTAGTGAATTACATCTTGTCTCATCTCAAGCAATTGATCTTATGAAGGTTTATGAACAACATATTGAAAAAATCAAAGATAGTCAGCTAACATGGAAAGTGCGAATGACTAATGTGACTATCCCTCAACACAAGGAGCTATTGCATACCGTGAAGGCTTTCCAAGCCTTATGAAAAAGACCCATGACACCCCTAGAAATAGGAAATGAAGCGACACCGTCTTGAATGTTCAGTTGCTTTATTCTAAACTTTTTAGTTTAATTAGTTATGGGAAAGAAAGAAGCGGTTACCTATCCACTTATTTATATGTATCTGTTTTCAAACTATGACTCTCTAGATGCTATTTTGAAATCTCAATATTATATTAGACTTTGTTGCTATTTTCTATGAATGAAATCACTATTTGTCTGTGTGCACTTAGATTGTGAAGATAATTTGATGTTCTTAAATCTGTGTGTTTAGGAGTATCTTAATGCTACGCTTTACCCGTGTGTGAGTTATGTAGTTCTCTTCATAATAGATTTCATTTTTAAAATGATATTGAGTGTATCATTTAAATTCTCAGTGGTTTTCAAGTTAAACTGGTCTTTGTGCCCGTATTTTATTACATGCATCTCACATCTAATATTAGGATCCTTCCTGATATTGGGTTTCACCTTTACTGCTTTCTGGTTAAAATCAAACATTCTATAATTTCTTGTTTTTCTAATTCATTGAAAATATTAAGAGGATTGTACCTTAGTAAAATTTAGAGAATATTTACTCTTCTTAAAAGGGTAAATATTTAGAGCTGTTGGCTCTTTTTGCACCTTTTCGGGCATTAAAGTATACCATATCAAGGTACCCAATCTGTTAGCCAACATATAGTAAAAAAGGTTACCACACCACCTCAACCTTGGTCATGCTTACTAGTGAAATAGATACTATTTGGCTATATGAAATGAGACATAATTGATATAAATTTAACTAATAACTAAGGCAATTCTCTATTGAAAATCCCACATCAAATTCTAACCTTTGCAAATAAAAAAATTATTCTACCTAAGTTGACTCTAGTTCAAGAGAATGCTCAAAATTGCATCTCATTTTGTATGAACACATCCCTTTCACCTACCTCACAAGAAGGATTGTGTGAATTATTGATTCCCTCTAGTTGAGAATCTATTTGAACAACTAACTTTTCCAAGGATATAACACTCATAGGGAGTGGAATTCTAGTGTATTGAGGTTTACCAACCTCTTTGAAGGAATTACTAGAAGGGTTGATCTTTGGTTGAGTAATGGCCATTTTCTTATCTTTGTTAATGGCTTATAACTATGAAGGTCATGTTGTTTTTTCTCCTTTATCATTAACATGTGGCTAAGGGGGGCTTGTTGATGCGGATTTAGTAGTTAAATCATTGTTTATTAATATCAATAAAAATAGGTTTTGAAAGGGTCTGAACCCTTTATAATGAAGTAGCCAACATGAAAATGAAACAAGTACCATGAGATATGAGACATACAAAACAACCCATTAAATAAAATCATAAAGAGACACAAATGTAACCAATATTCCAAGCACAACAACAACCAAAAAGTAAGAAAGAACATAGTTCCCCAAGATCAAACCTAGACAATTCCAAACCTAACTCTATCAAATGTCACACCCTTTACTCTAGTATGATATTGGAAGACAAATTTGGGAATAATTTTCTTTTGCCTTTAAACAATTGTCCAAGAAATATTATCTTTTAAGTCTTCATAACTAGAAGAATCAGGGGGGATTCCTCCACCAAGGGCCCATCTATGTTCACAACAAGAATAAAGGAGTGTTGAGGTAGAATAGCCAATTGTCAAATGACTACCTCATGAGTAGGGTAAAGAAGATCCAAATTAAATGGAATATTATGCTGAGTAACTAGAGTAGAAGGTGGTTGGGACTCACCATTGTTAAGCCCATATTTTGTTGTGCCATTATTATTTTTTACAATTCCTACATTAGTCTAACTAGCTTTAGTTTTCCTTTCCTCATTAATTATTGTGGAAGCTAGTTTGGGCTTGTGGTTAGTGAAATTTTGGGGAAAATGGATGGGTATCCTAGATCCTACATGCAAAGAACCTAGGACTTAAGGGTGGATCCCTTTCCCACAAATTTTATTAGGAAATACATCATAAGGTGTAAAGATTGAATTTCATCCCTAAGGTGAGCCAATTAGACTTGGATCTCAGTTCCTTAGGAGAATAGGAAGATCCAAAATCAAATGGAAATGATTTGATGCACTTAAACTAATGAACAGTAAGACCTAGATGATAAAATGCAATTTCATGAAGATACAAAAATCAAAATGATAGTTTGCAAGTAGATCTGAGAAGGGTTTGGACACATGTACTTGACACCAAAAATTGATTTTGAGCACTGCTAAAGAACAAATTCACCCTAGGGTGAATGGGTCTTGGTTAGGGTGTCCAAAATAAGTTTTGACCGTCCTTTGATGCTGGATCTTTGCTTTAGTTTGACATAGGTCCCATTGTCGAAAAGTAATAAAATATGCAACTTAGTTTTTGTGGCTTGACAACAATGATGACAACATGTACAATAATGCAAAATTGCTCCTTTCAAGATATCTTCAATCCTTCTTCAACATATAATTTGCACATACAAAAATAGAATTAAGAAACATTGTAAGTTTCCCTTCAATTGTTAGGGTTTTGAGAAGAATGATAAGTTCCCCTCAAGAAAAATCTTAGCCTTGTTGTCAATCTTGTCATGACCAACATTTAGATAGTTTTAGAGAAATTGTTGAACATAAGGAGTTCCATAAATATTGTATATAAGATTGACTGTGAAGGAATTTAAATTGCTTAAAATTGGTTTTATATAATTATCTATGGTGAGAGAGTTACATGGCCATTCATGACAAACTCATCTTTGTGTTTCCCAAAGCAATTAATTAATGACTTACTATAATCTTGAGTAATAACTTTCATAACTATTCTACCTCTAGTAACACATTAGGTTATTAGGATCTAAATTTTCATGTAGTTCATAATATTTAGAAAAACATTACTTTATACAAAGCATTATAAATATTCAAAGTAGAAGATCATTATAGTTAAAGAGAATCCTTGGTACCAATAATGAGCTATACATTCTCCATCTCTTTCTACTTTCTTAGCAATAGAAAATGCTCTACATGAGACTCATTAGAGCATATGCTACCTATTTTAAATATTTATTGAGTACCATTTAGGACTTAAATTTGATGTCAAATTTGTCTATTAAGTTAGTATTTTGTGATGGTTATCTATTTAAATTCATCTTTCAAATGTGAAAGTATATATTTAAAAATAAATTATAAATTTGATATTTTCTTTTTCTTTTTATGTAACATAATCTTAATTTTAAATTATATTTTATGAAAAAATTATTAAATATTTCCAAACAACCATCAAATTTAAGCTCTTATACCATTCCTTTAACTTTATGATCAAATGGATTAATATCAAACACAAATAATTTTTTTTGAACATGTTTTCAATACCATTTCTTCAATTCCAACGTACAATTAAATTGGTTAATTATGAACACAATTTAAATGATTTTGAAGAATATTGACTATCACCTAATAAGATATTTTCAACACTACATTTTAAACAAGAGTTGCATTATGTCTGGTTCCTACTAGTGAGATGTGTAATATGTCGATTTAAAGCAATGTTGTTAGAATAATGAGTTTTACTTATCAATGATGTTTAAAAATTAAAAATGAAAGAAACTAATTCAACAACAGTTAGAACTATGTTGCATATGTTAGTCAAAGATAGGTAGTGTTAAACTAGAATTAAAGCTCTATGTATGATAAATTTTAATCATTACATTTGAGCACATGAATGCATAGAACTTTAAGTTGATGAAAGACATTATAATTTCATTATGTTATGTGTTGCCAAAAAAATAGAACTTTTAAGTTGATGAAACACATTGGATAAATATAACAGTTCTTTAAAAATATATAAAACAAACATTTACATAGTATACTAAATTATGTAATATGATTAGAGAGTTGCTAGACCATGTAAGTAATTTTCTTATGTTATGTGTTGCCAAAAAAAAGTGGTTCTTTGGTCGAGAGGCATTACAAATCCTAACAAATAATTATGTATCACGTCTCAAAATTTTGCTTGCATTTAATAAATGTTAAGTTATTTAAATATTTATGAATTTTTTTTTTTTATCAATTTGACTTGTGATAAATTTAAGATTTCAATGTCATTTAAAATATATTTATATTCACATGATTGAATACAAAAGATGAATGTTATGATGCGAAAATGAATCTTTTCATTTCAAGTATTGGTTAATGGTTATTGATGAAACTCTGCAAGTGCAAGTGTGTGAATGCAACAAGTTGAAGACCGAGAACATGGTTGAGGTAGGATTATTTAGCTGAATGATGATCAATAAACATGATGGAATCTAGAACGTGCACACACCACCGAAAATCATAGCATTTGAATTTGACTTGCAATTTGGTAGACATAATTCTACTTGTGTGAAATGTATGAATGATTAATAGGTAAGTTTATAGGAACAAATTTATTGGAGCATTTGCTTTACCTTGTTTTTTGATGTAAACTTCATTTTGAGAAAATAGAGATGGAAATACATATTATGTGGTAAATTGTTTTCTTCAATTTGAAATATTGAAATGAATTCCTTTTGTGAAATTAGAAAATGATAAAAAAATGTCACATGAAAAAAAACAATTTATGTTATCATTTGAAAATAACATCCAAACGTTAAAGTGATTAAATGAAAAATAATATTAACTTAATAGTTAATAGTTAATTTATATTTAAATTTGAATTGAAAATGGGCTCGAATGGGTGAATGACTGCCCATAAACCCCAAAACAGAGGATAAATCAAAGTGCAAGAAGTGGGGCAACTACCTTAATGAAAGCTTTCTAATTTGGGAAAAATGCAGAATTAGAGAGGAAAGAAATCATGCAAAAGGAAAGGGTAGAAAACTAGAGAGTGAAGGGGGGTGAATCTCGGTCTGAAAAGGAGGAAAAAGAGATCGAACTGTGTTGGCCAGGGAGGAAAAAAGTTGTTTCCATAGCCTTCAAGAATTCTTCACCTTAAATCTTGGTTGATTGTGTGCTTGAATAGAGGTAAGTTCAGCTCTTTCTGAATGTTTCCATTGTAATCATGCATTTCTTATTCCATCAAAATCCTCTGATTTTCTATCAATTATCATGATTTGAAGAGAAGCCATTTCTTTGTAATACTTTTGCATTCGAGTCTCTATATATGCATGTTGTCGGGCTTTCCATATCGGCATCGACCCCCTTTTTCTTTTAGTCAAGGACAAGAAAAGCCTCAAGTCTATCCATTCCATGGACATCGCCTCCATGGATGGCTATATTCTTTTTGTGTTTTTCTCTGTCTATGCTATAGGAGTAGGGTCGTATTGAACCCTATATGTAAATGCATGTGTGATGGGTCATTGACCAAACCCTCTTTTACCAAAATGAAGCCTTAAGAGGCTAAGTGATGCTATCGACATCAAATTCAATAACATTGTTTCTTTTGGGTGGTGTTTAAACCTTCAAATTGACTCATGAAAACAATAATTCCTTGGTTCAAGTGAACAAACTTGAGAATGCTATGATCGTTCTAATCTTTATATATATCTTCTTATTGTAACATGATGTTTAGTACGAATAATTTTCATCATTCCATTTGAAAGTTTAGATTCCAAAAGAAAATTGATTATTCACCGATATTAATCGAGCCTTAATAGGTCTAACGATGAAGTTCCATCATTTCATTTTAAATGTTTAAGAGAAATGAAATGTTGTATATACATATAAATATATATGTATATATATATATATATGTATGTATGTATATATATATATGTACATACACACACACATATAGTCATTCCATATAGAAGGATTAAGCAGTGTCGAGTGATTTTTAAACACTATTTTATGGGTGACATTATTCTCTAATCGATAGTCACCATGTCGATCTAAAAAACATTAAGTGTGTTATATGGCACATAATGTCAAACGATAGCATGCTATCGTTCTAAATGATAACCTTCTTATCGTTCATAAAATTGATAGCAAATGTTTATAAGAATGAAATCAAACAGAATGATAATTTTCTTATCTATCCGAATGGTATTAAATGATTTCAATAATGTTTAAAATGATACGATAGTAACAACATTGTATTTAGATGTTGATGCCCTAAATAAAATGAAAGGGGCCCAATCAATATGTTTTGTCTCAGTGAAATACTTTATTTTAGTCTCTGTTTCAAAATAGAGCAATATCCATATCATCCTTAGGGACAAGTCAATACTTTTATCTATGACATAATTGCTTAAAAAGTGTATGTTTTTGACCCATATCTGTTTGATGTTCTTTGTAGTGAAATGATCAACGGGTTGGTTGTTATTTACTGAATGTTCTTGTTAAATAATAGAACATAATGACTCAAGAGTGAAATTTTTATGAAATTAAAAAATTGAGTAGTCATTACTAAAAGGGAAAATAGATTGAAACTAGAATGTATAGTCTTTGTCAAACACATATTAAGTTTTAGTGTTGATTACAATTGGTTTCTGTGTAAATTGAACTTGTGACACTTTCTTTGGAAATTTAGAGTGACTGCTTCTTACTTATGTTCATTATATTTTCATTTGAATTTGATTGTGCATTTGATGAAAGTTGTCATCTTATTGAACTTGGAAATCTGCATATAGAATAGATCTTTCCTTTTTTATAAAAAAAACGTATATGCATACACAATTTTCAATAGAAGGCCATCTATGTGTGCATGCATAAATCTTTCATTTATGCATACCCACATACATGCGATATACCTTGTTTAAAAATTGTTTTATTTTCTTTATCTAAAATGTAGATTTTGTTCCAAGTAAGAAGGGATAAAGGAAATATTGGAATTATGAAATTATTGATGCATGTTTTGTAACATTCCTATCAAAATTGATGAAATGAATCATGTATTACGTTTAAAAATTTGATTTCTTAAATATTAAATCTTGATACATTATTTCATATGTATGTTGAACATAGATAGCCAAATGAGTCATACATAGACTATGATGTAGATAGTTTGATTCTTAAACATGAAACGATTGGCTTGTTAAAGATTATTGGAAACCAGGTTGAAAGTTCGCAAATTATGAAACTTGGATATGATCTATGTTATCTTATGTATGTGGGAGGTTATCTTCCGAGACGGGTACCAAAAATGGGTTAACAGAGAGTATAGGTTTTTCTTTTCCAAAATCTATTATTTTTTTAGCTGTATACAACATATGCTTGGCCAAGCGTTTGAAGTCCATTAGGCTGAATGGTCTATTTTTTATGATGTAACTCTCTTTGCCATTTCCTAACATAGATCTTGAATGTTCTAAATGTAGATAGAAATGCATGTAGTTGTTAGGCACACACCAGATTCCACCTTGTATATTGTATCTCTTGCTAAGTATTCCATGTAGGGTCGGGTATTCTTCGAGTTAGGAAGAATTATAAGGAAGCATAGATTTGTGGTTGGGTGGAAAAGTTTTTGAACCATGTTCTCATCCACCAAATGCAGCGGGCATTGAAGAGGAATCACATGGAATTCCATTTGAATATTGTACTTTGTATTACATGATGTAACTTGAGTTGACTATGAGGTGATGTTGGCCAAAGCCAAACTATGTAACTTGTAAATTTGACATTTGGTGGATATAAATTATTATTTTTGGACATATTGTGCTATGATGGAAAATAGCTAATTGATTATGTCTTAAATTTATTATTCATAATGTCATATTTTAATTATTTGGTGTTATTTATGTATGGCACATTACATTTGGTATTAGAGTTTAGGGTTCAGCTCTAGGCCTATGAGACCATAATGGTCAAAAAATTAGGGTTAGTTGACCCTTAATTCAATTTTGAGTTTAATGAACCTGAATTGAATGCAAGTATGGGATGGTCAAAGTCCGAGAAAAAGAAGGGGAATATCGTTAGGACTACTAAAAAGAAAGTTGTTGTCGAAGAGAACCCAACACTTGAAGTCCACCCTGAGATTCTTGATGATGAGACCTTGGCACACACCCTCACTCGACTTAAGTTAGAGAGGGGCGAGAAAATCGAAGTCTAAGCACAGTATTAAAACTAAGAAACCTTTAGCAATTCGAGATTGGCCTTTGGGGTGTGGACCCTGATATGTAATTAGAGGTTAACAAAATAACTTGCAAATTAATCCTAATTACAATTTTTCCCCGATCCAGACATAATTGCGTGATTATGTTGTTTAACCATTGAAATTACAGACTAAGTTCACTTAATCCTTTATAGAACTCAATGAAATTAACTAATTACTAAAATGTTGTAATTAGAACTTAAATGCCAAATCGAAAATACTAGAAAGAAAATAAGAGAGAATGTAAGATAGGAGATAGAAGAATAATAAGACAGAAGATAGAAGAATCAAATGCAAGTTGATAACGAAGTTTGTCCAATCAGGACTACGTCTTCGGGTCCGCTTCTCAATGTTAGACCGCTTTTATTAATATCACCAAGCACTTGAAGATGCCTTCTTATAATATTCAAGCTTCAAAAACCTGCACAAAATTCCTCACAATCTCTCTCACTTATACAATTTTGGTGTATAACAACACCTTACAATTCTTCCTCTTGAAAAAGAATTCAACTCTCACAAAGGAATTATTTCTCCAAGTAGACTTGCTTATTTTCAAGACAAAACTCTCCCCCTTTTATACAAATTTATTTGCTAATATGGGCTAAAACCATATTATTTGCAAATATACCCATATCTCCTATTACAAGAAAAAAATTCAATAATATCCTCCTTTAATAATTTTTGGAAGGATCTAATATCCCTTCAAAATAATTCTCTTTCCATTTGAATGGTTACGAATGGATTTATTCTCTATTATTTAGGGAATATTTTATGTAAGGTTTTATTTGATCCCTTAATTTAGGAATACAATTCCTAATATTTCCGTGTAAAAGAAAATATTCTAGGCCTCTAAAAATATGGGATAATTTAGGCCCCTAGGAAAAAGGGATTTAGCCTTATTCTAAGGCTTTGAAAAAGCAATTAAATATTTTAGAGAAAATGGTGGGTGGTGATCCCACCATCCTCTCCTCCTTTTAAGTTTTTCCCCTAAAGACAAGGGAGACTTCCCATATAAGGTGGGATACCCCCTATTCCTTAGGTGACATCCCACTCTAATAGGTGGTGCCCACTTTATATATATTTTTTCTTTAACAAATATGGTTTAATCCATATTTATGCCATGTCATATACTCTTGCCACATCACCATGCTGACATCATGATGACGTCATCATTTTGACTGGTCAACTCTTTTTGTCTGCAAACTTTGACCGGCTCTATTTTGCTCATACGGACTCTATTTTTGAAACCGAATATAGTTCTGGAATCAGCACGACGAGCTCTACATTTTGGTGTCATTTTTGTCTCATTTTGAGATAATAAATTTTTGGCCTTTTTGAATGCCTGATTTGCATGTTTGACCGAACCTTTGACTGCGCATAACTTCTGCATACGAACTCCTTTTGAGCCCGTTCAAGTTGCGTCAGGACCATGTCAGCGAACTCTGTGTGATGATGCTAGTTTCATGAGATTTTGAGTTTGTGAAATTTTTAGGTTTTCCAGGATCCACCTGGATCATTCCTCCCCATTGAGAAGCTTTTGGACCTCCAAAAGGTCTATTTTATGTACAATTTGAGCTAGGGTAATGTCGCCCCACTTGCCCAGTATCATCTGTCCTTGCTGGAATTCTGAACACTTGACTCATCATAACAATAACCAAAACTGCACCGATATTGTTAAGTACATTAGCCACATACACATCCACATCATATGTTGCCACTACCAACCATACACTGTTGAAAAGTAGAAGGCTGAATAACAAAATTGAATTTGCAGATGAGAAAAAGAATGTACCAATATCATGCTTGTCTTTCATAACTGGAATACCCTTAGAATTAGGCATGCTCTTATGCAATGACACTTCTTTTGGTACAGACGTAAGTGCCAAATTATTGCTTGCATTAAGTACCCTTTTCAAATGTCTCGTTGTCACAAAAGACTTGCCAGTCTTAATTGGATGAGAATGCACAATGTATTCAATTCCTTCCTTAAACAAGTGATACTGATTATGTTCCCTATAGAAGATTGCTTTCCTATCATACAAGTATGGGCTACCCAACACAATCCCGCAGATATCAAGTGGAACCACATCAAATTCAACCTCATCTATAAACTTAGATGTTATTGCAAATATTAAATTGCATTGCTTAGTTACTCATAATTTGTTATCATTGCACACCCAACCTAATGGATAAGGGTTTTTATGTGGCTTTGTTTTCAATCCCAACTGTTCAACAACTTCTTCTAAAATTAGATTAACTTGGGATCCACTATCTATTAGTGTATCAATCTTAGTGTTCTTAGAAATCACCCTTATATGAAATAATTCACATCTTTTGCTACCTTTAGGAACAACATGAATTTTAGAAGTAGAAGCACATGAAACATCAGTGGCAAATTCATTACCAACAAAAGCTTTACCTTTCAAACCCACAATTGAAATCTTTGATTCATCACTAGATTCCATACCAAGGTCTTGCACGACAACTATGGACTTTTGCTTACCCTTTCAATCCTGGAACCACTTAGGCTTCTGATCAGGATGCAATTTCCAACACTTCGCATCTTCGTGTCCTTGCTTCTTGCAGTGTGAGCAATAAGGCCTCTCATCCTCCTTCTTTATAGTAGCGGTTTGTTGTGATTTCTCCTTCCATTTCTTGCTGCTTTTCTGCTTACTGGAGTCCAACAACAGATTGTCTTGGCTATTCCTTGAGCTTGTTTCCAAATGGATAGCTTGCACACTAACTTCATCAATGTTAGTTGGATTAAACATAAGTATAGTATGTTTCAAATTCTCACGTAATCCACCTATATACTTTAACAAAATTTCTTGCGTGTATAAAGGAATGCCCAACATTAAAGCCCTCTTCCTAAACTCTTGTGTATATTCTTGCACACTTTGTCCTTTCTCTTGCTTTAATGATTGCCAATTCATCATTGCTTTTTGCATATGCCCTAATGGATAGAACTGTTTCTTTAATGCAACTATAAACTCAAACCAAGAAGAAATAATTTTGCCATAATGACTTAGATCCTCTTGTGTTCTACTCTCCCACCAAATTAAAGCTGTGCCTCCTAGGCAAAGAGTAGCTAATTGGATTTTTTGAGAATCCTTAGTAAACTTCTGAACTCTACAATAAACTTCAATTTGTTTTATCCAACTATGAAGTTTTTCTACATCTAGTTCTCCATTATAGATTGGCAAATCAAATTTAACATCAAGTTTCAACAAAGGTGAATTAACTTCAAATTTCACAGGTTGTTTCTTTTTGGAAGAGTTAGACGAAGAAGAAGATGAAGAAGATGAAGATGAAGAAGATGAGGAAGACGGGGATGGAGGTTCAGGAGGGTCACTACCACCTCCTACTTCTTTACCTTTCTCTTCTTTCAATGAAGATTCAACTTCCTCCTTTCTAGCCTTGCCTTCCTTTTTCTTCTGTCGCTCTTGTCTCTCTTGGAAAAGAACTTCCACCATAGCCTTCATTTCAAGAAATGCTTTCTGGAAAGCTTTCTCATCAAGCTCTGGAGCTTCATGTTCAGTTACCATTTCTAACATTTTTGAAGGTTTTTGTTTCCTGATCTCAGGATTGAACTCTGTAAGTGCACCTTCTCCTTGCTTCAATTTCAACCTGGTTAACATTCACTTTTGCAATTTCTTGCAAAATGGGCTCTGATACCAATTTGATATGTAATTAGAGGTTAACAAAATAACTTGCAAATTAATCCTAATTACAATTTTTCCCCGATCTAGACAGAATTGCGTGATTATGTTGTTTAACCATTGAAATTACAGACTAAGTTCACTTAATCCTTTATAGAACTCAATGAAATTAACTAATTACTAAAATGTTGTAATTATAATTTAAATGCCAAATCGAAAATACTAGAAAGAAAATAAGAGAAGAATTAGACGCAAGTTGATAACGAAGTTCGTCCAATCAGGACTACGTCTCTAAGGTCCGCTTCTCAATGTTAGACCGCTTTTATTAATAGCGCCAAGCACCTGAAGATGCCTTCTTACAATATTCAAGCTTCAAAAACCTGCACAAAATTCCTCACAATCTCTCTCACTTATACAATTTTGGTGTATAACAACACCTTGCAATTCTTCCTCTCGAAAAGGAATTCAACTCTCACAAAGGAATTATTTCTCCAAGTAGACTTTGCTTATTTTCAAGCCAAAACTCTCCCCCTTTTATATAAATTTATTTGCTAATATGGGCTAAAACCATATTATTTGCAAATATACCCATATCTCCTATTACAAGAAAAAAATTCAATAATATCCTCCTTTAATAATTTTTGGAAGGATCTAATATCCCCTCAAAATAATTCTCTTTCCATTTGAATGGTTACGAATGGATTTATTCTCTATTATTTAGGGAATATTTTATGTAAGGTTTTATTTGATCCCTTAATTTAGGAATACAATTCCTAATATTTCCGTGTAAAAGAAAATATTCTAGGCCTCTAAAAATATGGGATAATTTAGGCCCCTAGGAAAAAGGGATTTAGCCTTATTCTAAGGCTTTGAAAAAGCAATTAAATATTTTAGAGAAAATGGTGGGTGGTGATCCCACCATCCTCTCCTCCTTTTAAGTTTTTCCCCTAAAGACAAGGGAGACTTCCCATATAAGGTGGGATACCCCCTATTCCTTAGGTGGCATCCCACTTTAATAGGTGGTGCCCACTTTATATATTTTTTTCTTTAACAAATATGGTTTAATCCATATTTATGCCATGTCATATACTCTTGCCATGTCACCACTTGCCACATCACCATGCTGATGTCATGATGACGTCATCATTTTGACTGGTCAACTCTTTTTGTCTGCAAACTTTGACCGGCTCTATTTTGCTCATATAGACTCTATTTTCGAAACCGAATATAGTTCTGGAATCAGCACGACGAGCTCTACATTTTGGTGTCATTATTGTCTCATTTTGAGATGATCAATTTTTGGCCTTTTTGAATGCCTGATTTGCATGTTTGACCAGACCTTTGACTGCGCATAACTTCTGCATACAAACTCCTTTTGAGCCCGTTCAGGTTGCGTCAGGACCATGTCAGCGAGCTATGTGTGATGATGCTAGTTTCATGAGATTTTGAGTTTGTGAAATTTTTAGTTTTTCCAGGATCCACCTGGATCAGACCCAATGCACCCATACTAACTAAAGAGGAAAAGGAGTGCCTGCGTGCACATCCTTCCTCTTCCAAGAAGGTTCTAATAGACTTTAACGAGGACCCATATGAGTATCCTCTATCTAATAATGAATAACCCACCTAATATGGGGGGAATTTTGTAACTCAGGATCTTTGTAATATGATATTATTATAAATAAATAAAGTCTTTCTTGTGTTCAAAGTTGTGAGCTTGAATGACTTATCCTTGTTATGAATAAACATGAACATGACCATGACTTATCCTTGTTATGCATTATGTGTTGAAATAATTAAACATAGAAAACTTGTGTTAGTTGTGCTAAATGTGGGTTGTGATGTAGGTCATTCATGAACAATCATGGTGAATACTAGGAATGGAGGTTCAAGTGGTGGTCAAAACGAAGGTCAAAATGAAAGGAAGGATCGAATCCTTGACCTCCTAAACCGACAGGAAAATAAGATGGACCATCTGGAAGGGGAATTTCGAGGTATGCGAGATGGTAAAAAATAGAGGAATGAGGAGCCACAAGGAAATAGAGATCTAGATGTCAATAACTAGGCTAGAATCTAAGGAGAGCTCATCAAGGACCTGAAAAGGGTGGCTCCACTGAAGTTTGATGACAAAACCATCAGAGATGGAGTGAAAGCATGGATCATTGAAATGGAGTACTTCAGGCTTCAAAATTTATCAAATGAAACTAAGGTTGTATGGGAGGCATACCAACTCTTTGGTGAGATAGCCACATGGCAGGACAACAAAATGGAAAATTTAAAACTACATGGAGAGACCACCTGGGAATAGTTTCTCCAGTATTTTTGAAAAAGGTGGCTCCCTCAACAATTTTTTGATAAGAAGATGAAAGAGTTCCAAAACTTAGCTCAAGGGAGCATATTAGTAATTCGGTATTGGGAAAATTTCACTCATTTATTGAAGTATGTGCCTCAATACCAAACTGATGAGCGCTTCTAAATCCAGAAGTTCATACTTGGGTTAAGGCCCCAGATTGGAGTAGAGGTAGATATACATAACCCACTTATCATGGAGGAGGTCTTCGAGAAGGCCACCAAGCAAGAAAAAAAGTTGCAACAACTATCCTATTTTCAAAAGAATTCATATTCTAAGTCTCGATTCAGGAATAAGAAATTTTAGAAAGGAGACAAACCCTGCCATATCAGGAGTTTGAAAAGGGGAATCCACTCTTGAGAGAAAGGAGAGGGTAGAAATGGCGGGAAGAATAAGGTCAATGACAACAAAGGAAAATTTGATAATAAACAGAAGAGCTCTAGGGAAGATAGGTCGGGAGGTTGAGAAGGGCCTCGTGATGGGTGTTACACCTGTGGAGGTGATCATTATGCCTCAAGTTTCCCACAACATTTAAAGGCACAAAAGGAAGGAAACCAACATCATATCCATGCAAAAATGGATGATAGGAAAGCTAAATATCAAGCCTCACCAATCCAGCTACCGGGTAAGCTTTATGGAAAACTTGTTTCTATTTTAATTGATATTGGGAGCCACTAAATGTTTTGCTGACCTAAGAATAATTTCTAAGTTACCCATTAGACCTGGACACATGGCCAACTCATGGATGGTCCAGTATGGAAATTAAGCAAAGCAGAGGGTCAATTCATGTCTCTATTGTAGCAAGTTAGAACTTCACAATTTCCAGACTCAAGTCAACCTTTATGTGGCACCCTTAGGTTCCTATGATGTAATCTTAGGGATAAATTGGTTGACTGAACATAATTCCATAGTTTATTGTGAGGAAAAAATTATTAGTTATTTGGATGACTATGGAAACTTGGTTGAGGTACATGGATTACAGAGGCCTCTAAAGCTTAGGTAGATTTTAGCTATGCATCTCAAGAGGGCTCAAAGGAAGGGGTGTACCATCTATGTGCTACATGTTAGTGAACTTGAAAAATATGAAACCTTATTTGGATGATTACCCCATTCTCAAGGAATTCTGAGATGTATTTATAGAAGAACTTAGAGCTACGTCCTAACCAAGAACTTGATTTCTCTATTGATCTAGTACTAGGAACTGAATTGCAGTCTAAGGCCCCATATAAGATGACTACCACCAAGTTAATTGAATTGAAGGCCAAGTTGTAGGAATTGTTGAGCAAGGGGCTTATTCGACCTAGTGTGTCTCCTTGGGGTGCACTGGTTATCTTTGTTAAAAAGAAGGGTGGAACCTTGTGTTTGTGTACTGACTATCGGATGTTGAATAAGGCGACCATCAACAATAGATATCCTCTCTTGAGGATTGATGAACTATTTGATTAGATGAAGGGAGAAACAATGTTCTCAAAAATATATCTTTGATCTTGATATCATTAGTTAAGGATAAAAGAAGAGGACATCCCTAAGACTGTTTTCCAAACTTGGTATTTACACTACGAGTTCATGGTGGTACCTTTTTGGTGCCTCAGTCAAACCCCCATTTTGGTGTTTCCACCTCCACGGATAGCCAAATAGATAGAGAGAGATAATAGGAATGAAATGAATGCAAGAGTGATAAAAGAAGTCCTCGCTTGAGGAGAACTCGTATCACAAGGATGTGATGAATCCAAAGATGCTCACAAGCACAAGGTAAGAGAGATATAAACTACAAGGCTTAAGGAAGCCAAAGAGAGAGGCAAAGCTGCAAGAGGTAAGAGAGAAATGTAGAGCATTATAAGAATGCGAGAGTGCTTGATACTCCTGTAACAAACAAGAGAGTTGTGCAAGCAAGAGCTATATGGGAGAATGTTTGAGAGAGGAGCCAAGAAGGAGAAGGCCAAATGAGCTGAAAATACATCTTTTAAAGAGGGAAAAGAAGGTTCTCGAGGCGTTACAGGGCGTCCCAGGCCATTACCACTAACAAAAAGGGTTGACAAGTGGCAAACATAATAAAAAATGACCGTTTGAATGTCAAAATTTCATAGAATGCTATCATGGCACACAAAAGTCTGCGTAATGTGCTAGTGTCCATACACATCACACTACAAATGATGAGAACGAGAAAAACACAAGGTTCGACGCAAAGTTGACGTGTAGAGGTAGCTGCTGAAAAGGGGTCTAGAGCATCTTGAGAGTGGAAAAAGGCTAATGTAGGGGCTAAAATGGGCCTATGCAAATACTAGGGGAGTGGACACTAAAGCAGATACAAGAATGTATGTGGAATTGCAAGGGGTTCAATTTTACGAAATTAAATTTGTCCCCCACTTTAGCAAACATATGAATCTACACTAATATGCACACTAAAGGAAATCTACTAAAAACAAATAACATCATAATGCCAAAGGATACTATAGAGGAAGCAAACAACTCTTCGAACTAAGGAAGCATGCTCCCTAGCTGAAGACCTACAAAAAAACACATTAGACAAGAAGGACCTGCACCAGAAAACAATGTTAGAACATAAAATCCATTAAAACATGAGGTTAGAACACACACACAGAGGAACATAACTAACTAACTAGATTTGAGTCAACAAAGTGAAAGGGACCTCGATATAGAAGGTTTTCTTAGTACTATGTGTCATACCCAAATTAAGAAATAACACATAGAATAATTCTTAAACTGAGAGAAGATGTAAGGATTGATCGCTTCAAGAGAAGAATGCACCCAAAAGTCAAGGAAGCAATCCATGTCAAAGAGAGAAAGAGCATATACTTAGGATGAAGAAGATGCAGATCTTCGATCCCGTATACACAATTGAGAAGAAAGAGAATCTAAGAGAGAGATGGAGAAGCTAGAAAGGAATGAAAGTTCCAAGAGAGATGGCTCCACAAGTCCTCAGACCCAAGGAGAGTTGAATAAATGCACTGCAAATCCGCAAACCTATGGAAGGTGAACAAAAGGCTTTGTAGGTACTCTATCCTATAGAGTTGAGAAAACTGCACCGAAGGCCTGCAGACCAATGGTAAACAGATCTCGTAGGATGAAAGTGCTTTACAAGTCCTTAGACTTGCAAAGAAGGTGTCCCAGGTACTCTCTCCTCAGGGAAGCCCGATGTGAGTAGACTCCGCAGAGTCAGATTGGAAAGCGGCTTCACATGCGCTCCTACAAAGCAACATGTTAATCTACAGATAAAACATGTTAGAAGACAAATAACCACATAGGAAAGTAAGTAGACATTCACATAGATGATCTATAATTTGAAAGCTTTCAAAAAGGTCTCTCAAGAACCATTCAAAAGAAAAGGGGTCTGCTCAAAGGACACACTATTTGAAAAGGGGGTCTAGTCAAGCTACCCCTAAGCTAGACGCAAATGATCTCATTTGAAGGAGAAACTTTCAAAGGGGGTTCCCTCGAGAACCCTTCAAGATAGTGAGGGGCCCACTCAAGGGGACGCTCCAATTGAAAGATAAAGAAAAGAGAGGAGGTCCCTAAGAAGGAAACACATCTCCAGAATAAGTTATCACTACCCCCTAACACACAGGGGATGAGAACCATGCAAGATACTTAGAACATCTAAGATAGAGGTAAACCTCAATATCACTTGTCATTGAAGAAGAGGCACGTGCATCAAAAAATAACTGAGTGATGGCACCTAAATCGAGAAGTGGTTGTATTTTATCCTTCAATGCCTTACATTCACTAGTGGAATGGCCAGACACTCGATGGTATGCACAAAAGGAATGCTTTTCTTTATCATGCTTATGAAATTTCTTACGTGTAGGAGAAGGAAGAGTAATCAATGAAGCCTCAACAAGATATGCTCTTGCTCAGATAGAGGATGAGGAGCAGGAAGCAACCCTTTCTCTTGTGGAGAAGAGCTTGACTGCTCACAAGAAGAAGACACGAAGATAGAAGACAATGGAGTATGAATCTTTTCAAGAGAATGAGGTTGAGCAGAAACCATGTCACCATTCAACCATGGTTTCTGTTTAGATTGTTCATTCGAGCAACCAAGCCCCAAATTATGCTTACGAGGTGTACATTCTATAGGGACCTGAATGCCTTGTTCATGTATAGGAGTGAATTTGCACCCCTTGTGTAAATTTCCCTTTTGCATACCCTCACCTTAGAAAATCAAATCCAAAGGTGAAATTCCACATCACCCATCCAAAATGCATCCACTTGGCGCGTGTTTTGTGTTTCATTGGGGGAATTTTCATTAGGGACGCATGCATGTCGCACAAACATTTGTGTAGCGTGTTGTCATCCCTGACAGATTCCTGCCCTTGAGTCTGCAAGGACATTACACTCCTCATTGGGGATGTGGTGCAAGGGCACCATGACAAATCATGTAAATAAGGTCTTATGTCTTGTTTTTTGGTGTGATTGAGTCTTAAGTCATAAAATAAGGTCATAATAGACCATTGGGATGTAACTTGAGTCATCTTGGGTTGGTTAGTATTAAGTTGTCAAGTTTGTGTCAATTATGCAAACGTTGTCATTGCAAAAATGTAAGAAAAGTGCAAAATTGGGAAGTTGAAGAGTCTAGTTGGCTTTGTTCGGTGAAAGCAGTTGTAAAATGAATGGCCATGTTTGTAATGCTATAAAAATCCTTGGGGAATGTTGGGAAAGAGGTTAGCCATTGTAAGTTTGAATTTTGAATAGTGAAACTACTATTTTTCTACGTTTTCACAAAGTAATCTGCTGCTCCAACATACAATACGACCTTGTACAACCTGTAGAAGATCACTCATGCACTTGGATTGATGCATGACTGATTTAACTCCATTTTATATTTTATTTCATAGATTTCCATTAAGATTTAGGGTTTTTATCACACTTTTTCTGTTGATTGCTAGACAACTCAGATTTTAAGGGTTTGAAGTAGGAAAATGGAGACCTAGGCCATTCCACCTGGTGAAATTTAAAATAACTTGGTGGAATGGCATGGTTAGATGTAGGTTATTGCTTTATGTAGTTTTAGGAGTAGGGAGTAGAGGTTGATAGGGTTTTGATGCTGGCCTAGTCGTGATTTTATGAGTTTTTGACTTAAAAAATTGATGGCTTAGAGTGGAAGTTTGTCTAGAATGCATTGATAAAGGATGGAAGATGGTTTGTGAAGGATATGCAAACTATATTTGATTTTTTCAAGGAGTTATCAAGGTAAAATAAGGCTTGGAAGTTAAACATTCAATAAACCCTCTCTTGTGCAAACCAAAATAAGCCTAAAGCAAGGGTTTTGTGTTTAGCAAGAATTTGTGAGCATTCCTCTGTCAAAAGTTGTTGATTTAGTGTTTTTGTAACCTAGTTGTGAGTTTTCAATTGGAATTTTGGGTTGAGAGAGTGATTGGGTTGATGTTGCTTTGGAAAATAGGGCTTATTGAGTCATTGTCCAACATAGCAGTCATTTTTAGGAGGATGTGTTCAAAACAATGGTATGAAAAAATAATATATTTTTAAAGTAGAGCTTAATGGGTGTTTGAAAAGGTAAATGGTTTGTGGGTCTTCAAAGTATTTTGAAAGATATGGATAGAAAACACTGGTTGATATGCTACAAGGAGAATAGGATGGAGTTGTGAAAGGTTGCCAAGTTAGGGTTTTGGTGATTGAAAGATTGTTGGAATCTAATCAAATTGTGATTGTTGAAGGTTTTCCTCCCTGCTCTGCATCATGATGCTTTGTAACGCCTCTATTTGACCAACCAACCCAAAAAGATGGTTTGTTTTGGCCTTTAAAGGCATCCATTTCACACTCACTTCATCTCTTAGACATTCATTTGATAGCTTCTTCACTCTCATTCACTCTTTCAAGAAATTTCTCCATTTCACAAGTTGACTTGAGCATTGTAGCAACTTGTAACTTCATCAACTTCACTCTTATACATGTGGTGTTGCCATATAAGTTACGAGCTTGGAGTCTTGCGAGACCTCCCTTCATCACTGTTGCAGCTGTGGTGACTTTGCCAAGTCCGTTGCTTGCATTTTCCCTTCATTTGCCTTGATAGCCTTTGGGTGGAGGTGGTAATGCTTCACTTCTCCCTTTGTGATTTGATAGAGTAGCTTTGTATTTTGCAGTGTTTAGTGCATTTCTTTCTTTATCGTACTTTCTACTCTGTTGCTTTTCTGGGTGTCCGTGGAGGTGGAAACACCAAAACAAGGGTTTGACTGAGGCAAACCCCTATACAACCATAAAAAAAATTACCCTTCTTGCTTGTGTGTAGGTGGACATGTGCATGGAGCTTGTTGGTGGATTGGCATTTCAGTGTGTTTATATTTGTCACCCTAGTTTTCATCTACTTGTTTTATCATTTATGCATTTACTTTTCATACTTTATTGTTTTGTTCATTTCATTAAAATCTGTTAGTTAGGCTGTCAGTAGGTTTTTTAGTAATTTATTTGTTGTACTTTACATTTTCTGACCATGCGGATACCAACGCGCTAGAGAGATGCCAACACGTCGCGCTGTCGTCCTCAGACAAAGAGTTGTCTGAGGTATAGTTCATACTCTAGAAATCAGATTGTCTAGCCCCAAGTAGATTATTAGGTCTGTAGAGTGACAAAAGTACTTCATAGTGCTCTTCATTCTCGATCCTCACCCCAAAACACCCTTTAGAGTTAGGTAAGTTAGGGTAGCCCTACGCTCTTAGCTCTCCATGACCTAGAGCCTTGACGTGGTTGGTCCCCCTCTCTTACATTTTTGGTGAACCCGACATGAACCATTCTGGTTCCATTTAGTAGTGTTGAAGGGTCCTTTCCTCGTGTTCTAGGAGCATTGTAGGTGTGTGTGTTATGAGGCGTTCTTCCTTACAATCCAACCTGCAACCCCTAGTAGGCGTAGTTGGAAGGTTCCGTAAGCATTACAGAATGAAGCCTTAGTTGGGTCACTATTTGATTTCGAACCTTTGGGGGGCTTTGTGAGAGTATTATTTAGTATACGTGATGGCCTACTTCCTACATCTGCCTATCCCCTCTGTGCAACTTGCGAGTAGTGCTCCTGGTATAACCTTCACCTCGTAGGACCTGTCGATGGGTTTTATTAGAGAGCCATCTCCTCTTTACATCCCTGTGTGAATCAACAGAAACACTGTGATAGGTGCTCTTGTTGACTTGACGTGTCAAGTGAATGTGATTACAGAGGAGATTATGTTAATCAAATTCTTGCATAAAGATGGGTACGATGCACTTGAAAGTACCATCTGTACGCGTAACAAACTTTCCATACCTACCCTTGGTAGCATCACCTTGTTGGTCCTTGTTGGCCCTAAGTCAATGAACATGATTTTTGAAATAATCCTGAGGTATGAACTCTTCAAAGTGAAGCTGGGTATCCCCTGGTTAGTAGCTATGAATGTAGTTTCCTTAGTTGTGCATAAATATCTGAAGTTTATTCACAAGGGTTCAGTGCATGTGATCCATGACACTGGTTATAAACCGCTAGTTGTGCGTGGTAGCTATTCTTTAGATCACTTTTGGCCTACACCAGTTGGTCTGCTCCTGCCTAGGAAGGACCTCTTGTACTAGACCTATGAGAAGTACAAGAAAGGGCGCTTAACGCCTAAAGTGAGGTACCCTCCATCTCCCTATGTTGTCTCGCATAGGGCTTGTTTAAAAGCTCACAGTGATGCCACCATGGAACATAGAAGGGAAGAAGAGAAGCACACTCGAGGTTCCTCTTCCTCCTCTTCCACTGTCTACCCTAACACTTCCTCTCGCCCTGCTATGGCGTCATCAGATTCTACCTCGCATTTGCAGTAAAATCCCATGGTGCCCGCTTGGCGAAAGCCGAAGCATCCTGCATTCAAACTTCCCATTCTGCCCATGGTGCCTAAGTCCATTCAATATGGTAGAGGGAAGGGTCCCCATAGGGAATCCTCTATGTCTCAGCCTTTGTGGCTTCCTACCGCTCCTGTTCCTAAAGCAGTGAATGGGAAGAGGCTCACCGTCGAGGTGCGAGAGATGACTCCCCCCGCTATCTCTCAACCTCTTCCTCTTGCTGTCATCTAGGAGTCTGTCCCTCCACTGGAGATAGCTGTGATGGACACTCATATGGTTGAGCAAGAGCCTTTTGTCCCTTCTCAGCTCTCGGCCTCTAGCTCCAAGAGTCGCAAAAAATGCCTTGCATGTGAGTGCAAGTGTCGAAGAAAGGCTCTGGTGGCTGAGCATGCCGCTTCGTAGAGGAAGGAAGGGGATTCAATTGCCCTTGTTTCAAGGCCTCTTGATGTGTCCTCCTCTCTCCTCCCCTTTGCTTTCGTTCAATTGAATTCGGTCCTACTTTTGGCTCCCGCTATGAGTGTGGTTGTACCTGACCCTAAAAAGGTGTAGGTGTTTATCGCTCCTTCGATTGAGTTGCCTCTTTTGATGTCCCTTCTAGAAATCCCACCATTCCCTAAGCTCATGGACATGCTACATACCTCAGTGGTGTCCACTTCAATTTTATCCTCCTCCACGCCTCTTGTCTCGTTTGTGTCGAGTTCACATCCTCCGACGAAGCAAAAAGCAGAGGTTGGACCTTCTAGTAATAGGGGGTATAAGAGGAGCCCACTTTCTTTAGAGGGTGGTCTCGCATTAGCATGTCATCCTAGGGACAGAGCAAGTTTTGGCTTCCCCATATTTTGTCATTGCTCTCAAATCACTCAGTAAGCCTAGTAGTGAATCTCGGGCGTTGTCCTCCCTATCCATTGAGGTAACACATGGCACTCCCATAAAGTGCATGTTTAACTCTCTGGACGAGGTCCCTACCTTGTCAACGATCTTTGCGAAATCACTAACCATTGCTCCACATGAGCCGAGCGAAGAAGACCTTGCGGGGCCTTCTTCCTAAGCCCTTGTTGTGGGAGGGTCGAAAGTGCCTCCCCTTAATATTCCACCAATGTAGGTTTGTTCGCCTTCCCCTTATAATGATCTAGATTGGGAAGCGGACGACCTCTTGGTCGATGAGTGTTAGGGGGGGCCTCTTCTTTACCTTTAGATTAGGTGTGTGTTTGTTGTGATGTGTTCCCTCGTGCTTGTGTTATATGTTCCTGGATGACCCTTGTCACCCATGTAGGTGCTTGGATATAAGAGTGATTATGTGTCATAAACTTCCTCTATTTGTGGCATTATTCTTCCTCTGTTATGTGTTTTGATTTTTGGAAAATTGGGGATGATGCCAAGTGTTGGGGGCATTTAGCCTTCCCTTCCATGTTGACCCAATTTTTTATTTTTACTTTGTCTTCTCGTGCATTCTTCATATGGTTTGATATAGTTGGGGGTTGATGACAGTTCATCTATATACTATTACTACACTTATATATATTTACGAGCATCTATGGCCCTAAAATATCAGATCACCCCTGTGTACTCTGTATGTGATGTTATTGTTTCTTTTTGCGTGTTTGCTATCTTTCTCTCTTCTTTGCTTGAGTTGTGATGTTGTGGTGCCTATGTGTTGTCCCTCGTGTGTGCAAAAAAATCACCATGGTGACATCTTGCTATGTCCCGTGGGCCACAACATCACTTTTGCATTCTTTCTTTTCTCTCCTTAGGACGTCATGTGACTTTGCATTTAACACACACCACCCTAAGGGAGGTTTCCATGTCAACCCCGATTTTCAAAAAACACATTCGTTGCCAATGAATCTTTTCTCGAAAATATTGGAAAACTTTTTCAAAAATCGCATTCTCAACTTGGACCCCTAGCGGAATGTGTTTCCTTCGTCATGGGTTCACAAAGAAAGAACCTTCCTTCGAGGAGGGAGAAACTTTTCCTGTAGGAGAAGCTTCGACCTTCCCCTCGCGCGGGGGAATTTTCTTCCTTTTGAATCCTTGATGAAGTGAACATCTTTCGAAAGGATTCCTTGATATTGAATCGATTTGCGAAAAATGATATCTCACTTTCAATCAACGCGTCCCTTGAGTGGACCCCTCTTCTTTTGAAGGGTTCCCGAAGGACCCCTTTGAAAGCTTTGCAATTTGTTGACTGACTACGTGATTGCTTTCTTGTTTTCCTATGTGGATGCCTTTTGTTTTTTGACATGTTTTATTTGTGGATTAACATGTTGCTTTGCAAGTGCGCCTATGATACCGCTTTCCAGTCCGACTCTGCAGAGTCCTCTTACATTGGGCTTCCTTCATGAGAGAGTACTTGGGGGAATGCCTTCTTGTAGGTTTGCGGCCTGTGAGGTGATTACATCCTTCAGGATTTGTCCATCGTTGGTTTGAGGGCCTTTGGCGTACTTTGTGCAACTTTGTAGTTCTACGGAGCTATGGAGTCCTTTTGTTCGAACCTCCTTAGGAGAGAGAGTACCTATGCAATCCTTTTCTTCCCCTACACTTTCAAGTTCACTAGATTGCAGTCTACTTCCTTGACAGTTCAGGTATACATCTCTATCTCTTCGATCTACTTTACTGAACGCTCATCGATATTTGCACTCGCTAAAGTGGGGGAAAAATGTATAGGAGCGAATTTGCACCCCTTGTGTAAATTCCCCTTTTGCATATCCTCACCTTAGAAAATCAAATCCGAAGGTGAAATTCCACATCACCCATCCAAAATGCATCCACTTGGTGCGTGTTTTGTGTGTCGGTGGAAGAATTTTTGTCATGGACGCGAGCGCGATGCACAGACGTCTATGTGGCGCACTGCCATGTCTTTGATAGATTCCTGCCCTTGAGTCCACAAGGATGTTACACTCCTCATTGGGGATGCTTTGTAACACTTTTGTGTGACCAATCAACCCAAAAAAATAGTTCGTTTTGGCCTTCAAAGGCATCCATTTCACACTCACTTCATCTCTTAGATATCTATTCGATAGCTTCTTCACTCTTATTCAATCTTTCAAACAATTTCTCCATTTCACAAGTCCACTTGAGCATTGCAGTAGCTTGTAACTCCATCAACTTCACTCTTGTACGTGTGGTGCTGCCATAAAAGTTGCAAGCTTGGAGTCTTGTGAGACGTCCCTTCATCACTGCTGCGACTATGGTGACTTTGCCAAGTTCATTGCTTGCATTTCCCCTTCATTGGCCTTGAGAGCCTTTGGGTGGAGGTGGTAACACTTCACTTCTCCCTTTGTGATTTGATAGAGTTGCTTTGTCTTTTGTAGTGTTCAGTGCATTTC
This sequence comes from Sequoia sempervirens, assembly GCA_007258455.2. Classification (NCBI taxonomy): domain Eukaryota; kingdom Viridiplantae; phylum Streptophyta; class Pinopsida; order Cupressales; family Cupressaceae; genus Sequoia; species Sequoia sempervirens. The sequence continues at coordinate 339,653,312 of VDFB02047230.1, forward strand.
TTTCTTTATTGTACTTTCTACTCTGTTGCTTTTCTGGTTGTCTGTGGAGGTGGAAACACCAAAGTGAGGGTTTGACTGAGGTAAACCCCTATACAACCCCAAAAAAATTTCACCCTTCTTAGTTGTGTGTAGGTGGACATGTGTGTGGAGCTTGCTAGTAGACTGGCATTTCAGTGAGTTTATATTTTCATCCTAGTTTTCATCTACTTGTCTTATCATTTTTGCGTCTACTTTTCATACGTTATTATTCTATTCATTTCATTAAAATAAGTTAGCTAGGTTGTCATTAGGTTTTTGGTAGTTTATTTACCGTACTTTACGTTTTCTGGCCATGTGGATGCCAACACGCTAGAGAGACACCAGCTCACTGTGCTATTGTCCCAGACCTGCGCTGCCGTCCTCAGACAAAGAGTTGTCTGAGGTACAGTTCAGACTCCAGAAACTGGCTTGTCTAGCCCCAAGTAGATTATCATGTCTATAGAGTGACAAAAGTACTTCATAGTGGTCTTCATTCTCAATCCTCACTCCAAAAAACCCTTTAGAGTGAGGTATGTTAGTGCAACCCTCCACTCTTGACTCTCAGTGACCTGGAGCCTTGATGTCTGAAAATATTGAGGAGGATCTTTATAGAGAGCATTGTTCCAGCAATAGGGACCATACTCCTCTATGGGATCACCATCAACCTTCTTGATAGGACTACCAACATTAACCTCTTTAATAGAAGTGCAGTCATCTTCCTCAGAAGGAGGATCAACATTAAGAACATTATAATTATTGCTCACATTATCCCACGATACATAAGAGTAACCATCTTTGATAGTGGGTCGAAAGGTCTAAGTGGATCGGATCAACTTTATGCTCTCCAATGAAGGATTTTGTAAAGTCTAGAGAACCCCAATCATCACCAAGACATGCATTTTCTTGAGTAGACTTAGGATTTCTCGCTTCAGAAGGATCTTCTTCAAGGACATCTATCTCAAGAGTATCCTTTGTATTAGGTACTACTGGAGTAAACATCAATACATTGGAAGACATTGAAGGAATAAGAGTAGGAATGAACAAAGTTTGACCAACAACTACCATCTCACATAGGTGCATAGCATCAGGGTCAGCCTTAACTGTGACTACTCGATTGTTACAAATAAACTTAATAGATTTATGCAAGGTAGACGTGACTGCACCCATAGCATGAATCCACAATCTACCAAGAAGAAAGTTATATGTAATGTCCTCATTTTTAGCACTACACTTTCCAATGATTGATAGCCTATCCCCGGTGTGCTGTCGGCTAGTCAGAGGTAGAATTAGGGTTTCAGGCTACTTGGTGGTTTCTTTTGAAGATTCGAGGGTTTGCTTGTTGAAGTTTGGATATTTGGATTTTGGATTCCTTCTGGGTTTTCAGAGAGCTTCACAGTGGTATGACATGCAATTGCGTCAGGCAACCTTTCCAGACTTACTATTTTTAGTAAGTTACGACAACTACATCTTAGAGTTTGGGATTTTGGATCACAAATTCTTTCTGGGTTTTTAGAGAGCTTCACAATGGTTCAGTTTGCACATTGATCCGAGCAACTTGCTAAATTTACTATTTTTAGTAAATTCTATTTTTGGCAGTAGTCCTAATTGGCCTCAGTACAGTTGGCTTTCCCCTTCAGGCAATTCAGTGGAAATGTTGATTTTTGGCTTCATGATGTAATTTTTGGGTGAGGAGTTATTTTAAATTAATAATGTTATAATTTCACTTTATCCCCTTAGCCTAGCATCACAACTTCAAGTTGTTTTTAAAAAAAGGGGGAACTTGAGGGTTGGACGCCTCATGAGGAGTTATTTTTGATATTTCTAAAATGAAAATGTCACCTTGGGAAATGGACGCCAATTTGGAGAGGAGCATTATTTTATTAAAATAATTACTTCATTCTTGGAAAAGGGCGACTTGGAGAAGTAATGAAATTGCATTTGAATTTGGGCACACTTCCTAGAGGCTTCTAGAAGATCATCACAAATCTATAAAAGGGAGTCACTTGTTCTTCATTTCTCATCCATGAACAAATTATATCAATATGTTGCCGAAATCGTGAGTGAATGCTTCGAGGGATGCATACCTCCTAGCTTGGGCTTGACTTCTAGCTTGAAAGATAGCAACTAGTTGAGATTGTTGTTCTTATTCTCTGAGAGCAGATTGGAGCACATTGTAGTTGAGTTTCTTGCATTTCAATTAGTTTTTGGAGTTGCTGGTCCATTGTAGCTGATTGAGGTTTTTATTCATAAGTCATTGAGTAAATTTTATATGGTTCTAGGTAGTTTACTAATCCATTTCTCAGCTAGGGGCAACCCTTCTTGCAGGTTTGCAAATTTTATTTTGGAGTCCTTGATTTTATCTAGTAAAAATCGCCCCTCTTGAGGCCGTACCATTCTGTTTTTCCCGGAAAATGTTTAGAAAATAAAATTACAAGTTTTTATAGTCATTTCTTGATTAGAATCTGGTCACCATCTTCATAGTGTTCATTTGCATCAGATTTCATGTCATTTGGACAAGTCTAGAGAGAGTTATGAGCATTTTAGTGAGTTACGGTGTTGCTAGTTATGCATTTTCAGTCATATCAAATTGTAAGATTTTGTCTTTGGGGTTGAGTTTGAGTATTGGAGTCATGTTGTGCATTCGGGAGACATTATATAATATTGCAACATTGATAGACTTCTAATTCAATGTTCTTGGCAGGCAACTCTTCTCATTGTAAGGTTGTTACAGTAGTACTGTTCAACCATTTCTATTTCTTGCTAAGTTACATTGTATTCCCACGGTTGTGGAAGAGACTGGCCCTCACTCAGTCTTCTTTGTAATGCATTAGATCCTCATCATCATATGATAGCGCCTAGCTCACCTCAAGCTTGGAGTGCACATGCTTGATGAATGAGTTACTTTCAACACTGCAATGTCATCAATAGAATCTCCACCATATGATAGCGCCATCCCCATCTTGGGTTTGGAGTGCACATGCTTGGTGTTGAGTTTACTTTCCAGCATTGCATTTCTTTTCATAGTACTTCCGCCATATGGTAGCACCATTCCCACTTTGGGTTGGAGAGCACATTCTTGGCGTTGAGCTTCTTTCAGCATTGTAATACTTTCAAGTTGCTACTGATGACCCTCTTGCCATATGACAACATCATTCTCATCTTGAGATTGAGTGTGCATTCTTGGCAAAGAGTTACTTTTCGATTGCTGGTTTTGGTCTAAGCTAACCTTAACGGGTGCTTATTGTGCTGGTGTGTTCATTCAAAAATTGAAAAAAATTGGCCAGCACATTACAGTGGTATCAGAGCCAAGATCCTGCCATCCTGTGAAAAAGACAGAGTCAGTTGACAGATGAGTGAGAATGAAATCAGATTCTACACCAGTGGTCAGAACTGAGTTTAGTTTTAGCTTTCAGAAGTTCTGAGGATGTTGCATTTTTTGAGGTCCAGGAATTGGGCGAAGTCAGATTTGACTATGGCATTTGAGGAAGGAAAGGTTAGTGTTGCTACAAGTGATTTCATTGGGTATGCCGAAGAGTACAAGAGACAATGTGAACATGAGGCTGCCATACTCCGTGAAGAATATCGGAACATGCTAGATGAGTTTAGGAACAATGTTTCATTTGATTCCTATTTGAATTGTGTGGCGTTACTGAAGCCTGGAAAGTTGGACATGGTCAATCACATCAAGAAAATGATTAAAAGAGAAGTAGAACAAGCTTTGGTTGAAGGATCAAAGAAGGAAGAAGCTGAAGTGCCTATTTGTTATTTGCAGCCCACAAATAAGCAAGTTGAAAAACCTTTGACAGTTGAAGGGTGTATGGAAGCACCCCATAATTCTTCTTTAGACTTGCATGTGATAGCAAGTGATGAAGATCAATTCATTGAAAAGAGCGTAGCAGTAGTCTTGAATCCTAATTTGGATTTAGCCTATGAAGGTCTTGAAGCTAAGGGCTTCACAGAAGATTTCAGTAGTACTGTTGTGTGGGATGAGTTTGCTATAGGAGAGAAAGTAGAAGGAAATACTGATGGTGCCTTTGAATCATCCTATGACCATTGCCAAAGTGATAATGTTGGTAATGATTCCAACATGTTTGTACCACCTCTTGTTGAAGATTTGGTGATGGATAGTTTCCCTCTTGTTGCTATCCAAACTCCTCAAGAGTTTTCACAAGATGAAGTTATGACAAGTGATCAAGGAGACCTTTTTGGTATGCATATGATTACTAAAAATGAGATCAGAAATATACCTATAGATGGTGGTCACATTGAAGGCAAAAGGGATGAAGTTTTCAAAACAGCTAACATTGAAGATTCTCCGCTTCACTATGACGTTGGTGACAGGGGTGAACTTGGGTTTGATCATCAAACTAAGCCCTTGGAGAGAGGGACTTATGAAGAAATCAGTTCAAGTGAGTTACATGGTGACCTATTCAAAGACTTAACACTTCAAGAGAAGCATGAACAATACTTTTCTTTTAATCAAAACAATCAACCTTTTACCAATTGGGATCCGGGTTGGTTGGCACCAAGGTATGATAAAGAACCTTTGTGGAATGAATTTCCCTTTGATCCAGATGAAGATAAAAAATTAGATTGCATTGGAAGCTGTGAGGTGGCTTTTGGAGGAGGTGTCTTTGATGAAGAAGATTGCTTGGAAATGCTCCATGATGATTTCTTGGAGTTGGTAGCAGCCACTAGTGGGGTTGAAGAGCTAGAAGTCCCTATGGCTCTTGAAGATGGAAGGTTCAAAGGAATTACCAAACACCAATCTGATTTATCAAGGCATAATTCTGATTGCAAGCAATGGGTTGAAGACTTAGTGGAGTATGATGCTTTCCAAGACATTGAGCATTCTCCACTAATTGGTGGTGAAGAACAAGAATGTTGGAGCAGCAATGAGGGAAGCAAAGACAAGAAATCAAGTTCTGATTTTCAGTTGCAGCCTATTAGTAATTCACCATCTTCACATTTTCATGAAGGGAAAGGTCAATTCAATGTGTCCTTTGAAGATGAAGTGCAAACTCTATCAAGATTTGATCACACACATAGTTTCATTGAAGGACTTATTTGGGAGGGTCAGTTGAAAGAGAGACGAAGAGAAGTGAAGGATGAAGTTGCTATTCCCAATTTGCAACTTATCACAGATTCTTTGGTAACCTTGAAGTTTGAGTGCATGCACTTGATTGAAGATCGTGATCATGCCATTGAAGTCACAAAGAAGACCATTTGTGCTTCTCAAGATACATAGAGAAAGTTTGATGAACTTTCTCTGGAGCTTGAATCAACAAAGGCTACGTTAGAAGAAACTCAAATGGCATTAATGGAGGTAGAAAACTAGTTTGCTGATTTCAAATTTTCCAAGGAGCAAGAGAATGCACATAGAGCCAAAGAAATCAAGCAAGTAATTGGTGAGCTTGATAGTCTTCGAGAGGAGTTTGACCTAGAATGTCTTACAAGAAAGACTAAAGTTACAAGTGCAGATTTGGATCAGCAAGATGGAAAGAATAACTTTCAAGTTTTTGACAATCCTCTCTTTGAAGAGAGTGATGAGGAAAGTTATGATAATCCTCTCTATGAGATGGAGGATGAAACAGAGAATTAGACTGAGTATGGTTTCTAGTGCTTGGATGCTTTGATATCACTCCACGAGGATGTGCCACATTTGGTGATTAGTAATGAATGCATAAGTGGGTTTGAGGATGAAAATTCCACATGGGAGGTGTCGAAGCAAGGTAATTTCAACATCTATGACATCAAGGTGTTGATGAGACAAGTCTTGGTAGCTGCTGGTAACTTCATTACAACAAGGAGTGAAGATTTTAGACCTACTACTTAGGAGGAATGGGAGAAAGGTGGACCAGAACTTGGTGGTTGCACTCTTGACAATCCATCCCTTGGGTGGAGTGATGTTTGGGCTCATACTAGTCAGTTTTGGGAGTTGAATTTGAAGCCACTCTACTTTTCATACTCCAATGTTGTTGAAGCTTTCATGGTTAAGCTTCAAGGATTCACTAGATGGGACACCAATTTCTTGAGCACACACTTGGTTCTCACTGGCACTTGGGGATGTGTTGATTTTTCTTTCCAACATGTTGAAAATCATTTTCAGTTGGGTATCTATGCTTGGGATCCTCAACTTGGCTCAATGGAGCTTATTACATATGTAAAGAAGGACTTTGGGTGGGATAAGGATCAAATTATCATATTTTTTGGTGCTGTCTCCTTCTTTACCAGCCTTTTTATGGCCCCATTTGTTCATCAACCAATAGATTGGAGAGAAATTTTGAGTATGGGTTGGAGAGATGAATGTATGGTTGCTCTTGGGAGTGATTATCGGCTAAGACAAAGGCAGATTTTGAGACATGATTTTGTTGGTTGGAGGTAGACCAACCACCTTACGTGGGGAGTTACTCTCATTTAGGAGAGTTGGTTCATCACTTCTTCCCAAAGAGGTGGTATTTTTCAGTTGGACATTGCTCTAGTTTGTTTTCCAACCACTTTGGAGGTGTCACCTTGCAACTCGATGCTCATCTCACATGCTCACATTTGGGAATTTGATTGGTGCTGCTGTTTTTCCTTGTGTAGGACTCTAGAATCAGATTGCACTACACTGATCCCAGCCTTGACCAACAACAATTATTTATTCCTTCACACCTTTCCTACTCTCCAAATTCATCTTATGAAGGTTTGTGATGTAAACTTTGACAGTTTACTCTCAATGTTGGTTCAGGACAACGAACTTTCAAATGCTTTGGTTCACCATTTTGAGGCTCTTGGAGTGGGAATTGTAAGAGTTTTCAAAAATCTTCATGGTTGCATTAGAATAATTCAAGGGAGGCCTAGTAGATTCATGTGGAGTCATGAGTTTGAGTTTGACGAGTTCTTGCAAAGGATTGTTTTCCTCTTTGCAAGAAATTTTGGAGTGGTCACATTTGCAATCGTGGCTATGTTAGATACCTTATGGAGTTATGCTGAGGAGTTCGATTTTGAGTTGAGTAGCCTCTCTTTCCTCTTTCCTAGGATTGTGATAGACAATGGTATGGTTGATATTGTTGAATCTGAGCCTCCTGGACATGAGACGTTGCATGATATTGATCTCATTCCTTTAAGGTTTTTCAGTTTGAGTATTATGGATGGTAACATTTTGGAGTTACAAGGGAGGTCAATACAACATTGGCATGTTGTTTTCATTGATGTGATCAGAGTAGTGCAACATTGGCATGGTGGGTCCTTCCTGAGATGGGCATGGGACCTTGGGATCATACTCGTTTTGGTAGTGATCAATTCTAAATTCTCTGGAGTTGTGGTGACATTGCTTGAGGACAAGCAATTTCAGGAAGGACGGACTGTAATGTCCCCATTTTTAGCACTACACTTTCCAGTGATTGATAGCCTATCCTCAGTGTGTTGTCGGCTAGTCAGAGGTAGAATTAGGGTTTCAAGTTGCTTGGTGGTTTCTTTTGAAGATTCGAGGGTTTTCCTGTTGAAGTTTGGCTGTTTGGATTCTGGATTCCTTCTGGGTTTTCAGAGAGCTTCGTAGTGGTATGACATGCAACTACGTTAGGCAACCTTTCCAGACTTACTATTTTTAGTAAGTTATGATGACTACATCTTGGAGTTTGGGATTTTGGATCACAAATTCTTTCTGGGTTTTCAGAGAGCTTCGCAATGGTTCGGTTTGCACATTGATCCGAGCAACTTGCTAAATTTACTATTTTTATTAAATTCTATTTTTGGTAGTGGTCCTGATTGGCCTCAGTACAATTGGCTTTCCTCTTCATGCAGTTTAGTGGAAATGTTGATTTTTGGCTTCATGATGCAATTTTTGGGTGAGAAGAGTTATTTTAAATTAATAATGTTATATTTTCACTTTATCCCCTTAGCCTAGCATCACAACTTCAAGTTGTTTTAAAAAAAGGGGGAACTTGAGGGTTGGACGCCTCATGAGGAGTTATTTTTGATATTTCTAAAGTGAAAATGTCACCTTGGGAAATGGACGCCAATTTGGAGAGGAGCGTTATTTTATTAAAAGAATTACTTCATTCTTGGAAAAGGGCGACTTGGAGAAGTAATGAAATTGCATTTGAATTTGGGCACACTTTCTAGAGGCTTCTAGAAGATCATCACAAATCTATAAAAGGGAGTAACTTGTTCTTCATTTCTCATCCATGAACAAATTATATCGATATGTTGCTGAAATCATGAGTGAATGCTTCGAGGGATGCATACCTCCTAGCTTGGGCTTGACTTCTAGCTTGAAAGATAGCAACTAGTTGAGATATTGCTGTTCTTATTCTCTGAGAGCATATTGGAGCACATTGCAGTTGAGTTTCTTGCATTTCAGTTAGTTTTTGGAGTTGCTGGTCCATTGTAGTTGATTGAGGTTTTTATTCATAAGTCATTGAGTAAATTTTATATGGTTCTAGGTAGTTTACTAATCCATTTCTCAGCTAGGGGCAACCCTTCTTGTAGGTTTGCAAATTTTATTTTGGAGTCCTTGATTTTATCTAATAAAAATTGCCCCTCTTGAGGCCGTACCATTCTGTTTTGCCTGGAAAATGTTTAGAAAATAAAATTACAAGTTTTTATAGTCATTTCTTGATTAGAATCTGGTCGCCATCTTCATAGTGTTCATTTGCATCAGATTTCATGTCATTTGGACAAGTCTAGAGATAGTTATGAGCATTTTAGTGAGTTACAGTGTTATTGGTTATGCATTTTCAGTCATTGTTCAATCATATCAGATTGTAAGATTTTGTCTTTTGGGCTGAGTTTGAGTATTGGAGTCGTTGTGCATTGGGGAGACATTATATAATACTACAACATTGATAGACTTCTAATTCAATGTTCTTGGCAGGCAACTCTTCTCATTGTAAGGCTGTTACAGTAGTACTGTTCAGCCATTTCTATTTCTTGCTAAGTTACATTGTATTCCCACGGTTGTGGAAGAGATTGGCCCTCACTTAGTCTTCTTTGTAATGCATTAGATCCTCATCATCATATGATAGCGCCTAGCTCACCTCGAGCTTGGAGTGCACATGCTTGATGAATGAGTTACTTTCAACACTGCATTGTCATCAATAGAATCTCCACCATATGATAGCGCCATCCCCATCTTGGGTTTGGAGTGCACATGCTTGGTGTCGATTTTACTTTCCAACATTGCATTTCTTTTCATAGTACCTTCGCCATATGGTAGCACCATTCCCACTTTGGGTTGGAGAGCACATTCTTGGTGTTGAGCTTCTTTCAGCATTGTAATACTTTCAAGTTGCTACTGACAACCCTCTTGCCATATGACAACATCATTCTCATCTTGAGATTGAGTGGACATTCTTGGAAAAGAGTTACTTTCCGATTGCTGGTTTTGGTCTAAGCTAACCTTAACGAGTGTTTATTGTGCTGGTGTGTTCATTCAAAAATTGAAAAAAATTGGCCAGCACATTACAACAAGGTAGACGTGACTGCACCCATAGCATGAATCCACGATCTACCAAGAAGGTTATATGGTAATTTTTTTGACATAACATATACAAGGGTGGGTACGGTAATAGGTCTCAACCTCAAAGGCAAGACTATCTTGCCTAGGGCTTGTCAACCGACATTATCGAACCCACAAATTTCAACAAAAGAAGCATTAAGAGAAGATGAATCAACATTAATCTTAGGCAATAGATCAATGCTACATGAATTGAGCATCAAAACAACATCAATGAGAGTATGTCTAATGTCGATATTATTAATGTTAACTATAATCATGAGAGGGTCTGCTTGCTTCTGTACTTCTAGAGGCAGGAGTTCCTATGGATAGAACGTAATATTCGGTGAATCCGCACGAATATGAGCTATCAATGCATTAACATCTATCAACCTGGCAGAAGAAGGCAAGAGGATATTTTGCAAGGCTTCCTGAAGCATACCTTGGTAAACCGAAATAGACTGAAGCAAGTTCCACAGTGAGATCTTGGCCAGAGTAACACGGATTTGCTCGACAAGATAGTAATCACTAGGTGCTTTAGTTGTAGGTTGAGCTGAAGGAAAACTTGGTCGAGAAGGTGATAAAGAAGTAGGTTGATTAACATTTTTTTTATCCTTTCTAGTATTATAAGTATGGGCTATTGCTCTATAAGAAGGAGCCACAAAAAGATCAAGAGAATTGCTATCAAATGGGACATCGTCAATAGAACAAATCCTTTTAGGAGACAGACTAGCTGGAGTCAGATAAATGATCGGTCTCTTAGGCCTTTGAGGGGCAGTAGAGACATAGATTACATTTACAGAATCATCACAAATAGTGGAATAATTATTCGAAGAAATATTCTCAACATCCATCCAAGGAGGATCAAATGTGGAAGGAGATTCATCATTCACTAATGCATCATCTCTAGAAGAGAGTGCATTGGAATGAAGAGTAGATTCATCATTCACAAATACATCATCTCTAGAAGAGAGTGTATTGGAATGAAGAGAGGGTAGAGTAGTGTTAAGAAAAATATCAATGATTTCATCCTCTTGCGCCAAAATATCCCTTGAAGGAATTTTAGGAGAGGGATCAACAATGAATAATAAGGAGACAAGAACTCACTTTCACATGCTTGTAAGAGAACTTCTTGAAGCTTCTTAACAAAGCTGGAAAGAGATAGAAGGAAGAAACATATAAAATACATTTTGAAATAGAGATATAGACACATCGGTTGATCCATAGCAATCCAGGAGTGATAAAACTGAGAAAAAACAAAAATCCCAATTTTTTGATTTTTTTTGGTATTTTCTAGGTTCTAGTAATTTGCATTTTCGGAGGTCTTCGAAGCAAAAATTGGGGTTGAAACTTGCATCGGTCCATAAAATTTGGTTGTTGAAGGAATTATATTTTGGGATTGAATTAGTCCTCTTGGAGACCTTTCCAACAGTGTAAACGGTTTTGAATTCCGAGCACCGAGTTAAAAGTTATGACCCCACCAAGTTGGGGTAAATAAATTCCTAGTTTTTTGAAAAATACTATGGTTCATGTTGGGTTCACCAAAATGTAGAGAAGGGGGATTGGCTACCCATGAGTCTCTTTATTCTCAAGAGATTCCCATGGGGTGAACTGCCCTAAACTACCTCAGGAACAACACGAGTTTTAGAATAAAAAAGAGCAGGTCAGAAATTTTTTGGATAGACTAGCGAGTTCTTGGCTAAAGGACGTTAGCGCGGAACAAGGACAATAGTGCAACACACTAGAGTCCCAAAGGCGCGTTGGTGTCTCGTATGGACCAGAAACCGAGAATATCACAAAAAATGGCAAAGTGACTACTAGCAATTTGACTACTAAGAACTTATAGAATGCGAGAAAGTAAAAAATTTAACAAAACTAAAATAAAGTGAAGTAGATGATAAGACTAAAGAGGATAAGAGATAGAAACTTCTCACAACAACCCAAGAAATGACGCCTCCAACACATGAATATCTTCAATACCTGCATGCATAAGATTTGGAGAAAATGTTGGGGTTGTATAGGGGTTTGCCTTAGTCAAACCCCCATTTTGGTGTTCCCACCTTCACAGAGCAAATAGATAGAGAGAGATAATAGGAATGAAATGAATGCAAGATTGATAAAATCAATCCCCGCTCAAGGAGGAGAACTCATATAATAGGGATGTGATGAATCCCAAGATGCTCACAAGCACAAGGTAAGAGAGATATCAGCTGCAAGGCTTAAGAAATCCAAAGAGAGAGGCAAAGTTGCGAGAGCTAAGAGAGCAATGTAGAGTGTTATAAGAATGTGAGAGTGCTTGAGATTGCTATAACAAACAAGAGAGCTATGAAAGAAAAAGAAAGATGGGAGAATATTTGAGAGAGGATCCAAGAAGGAGAAGAAGGCCAAATGAGTTGAAAAGACATCTTTTAAAGAGGGAAAAGAAGCTTCTCGAGCCGTTACAGGGCATCCCAGGTCGTTACCACCAAAAAAAAGGGTTGACAAGTGGCAAACATGCTTAGAATGACCAAACGTTGAAATATCATAGGACGCTAGCGCAATGCGCAGACGTATGTGCAGCGTGCTAGTGTCTAGACACATCATTGTATAAAATGACGAGAACGGGAAAAGCACAAGGTTTGACGCAAAGCCAATGCTTGAAGGTAGCTACTAAAAAGGGGTCTCGAGCATCCTAAGAGGGGAAAAAGGCTAATGCAGGGGCTAAAATGAGCCCTACCCAAATGCTAGGGGAGTGGACACTAAAGCATATACAAGAATGTATGTGAAATTGAAAGGGGTGTAATTTTACGACATTACAAAGCTTTTTGGAAAGCTATCCAAGTGCTCTTTTTACTAGGACAGGGTGCATTACCTAGGTCATGTCATATCAGCAGAGGGAGTCTCTGTAGATCCCAAAAAGATAAAGGTAATAATAGAATGGCCAACACCTTAGAGTGTAATGAAAGTCCGAAGTTTCATGGGACTTGCGAGGTACTACAAAAAGTATGTACAAGGTTTATGTCAAGTCGCAGCTACAAGGTTTATCTCAAATCGTAGCCCCAATCACATATCTTCAGAGGAAAGGGAAAAAGTTTGAATGGACGGAAAAGTGTGAGAAAGATTTTCAATTCCTAAAGGAGAAGCTCATGAATGCCCTAGTGTTGACTATACTTGATCCCAATGTTCAATTTACAGTGATCATGGATGCTTCAGGAGATGGTGTAGGAGTTGTATTAATGTAGGATGGGCAAGTGGTGGCGTATGAGTCAAGGAAGCTAAAACAACATGAAATGAAATACACACCACATGATTTGGAATTGGCTACAATAGTGCATGCCTTGTAGATGTGGAGGCATTACCTATTAGGGAAGCCATTTGAGCTCAAAATAGATCATCTGGGACTGAGATATATCTTCACCCAACCGAATCTCAATGCACGCCAAAGAAGGTGGTTGGAATTCCTCAATGAGTATGACTTTGGAATTGAGTATATTAAAGGAAAAGAGAATAGAGTAGTAGATGCTCTTAGTAGAAGAAGACATCTAGCAACCATGACCTCGACTCGGTCTAATCTAAGGCAACAAGTGATGCAACACTTGTGAGGGGATGAGGACTATGAAAGAGTAAATAAATTTCTAAAAGAGAATCCCTTAGATCATCGATTTGATGGGTATGAGATTGAATCAGATGGAATCCTAAGATACCAAAGAAGGATGTATATTACAGATTCTGGAGATCTCAAAAAGTTGGTGTAGTAGCAAATCCATAATGCACCTTATTTGGGAAGCCCTAGATTTGTCAAGATGATCGCAGAGTTGAAATCTTTGTATTTTTGGCCTAAACTAGGGAATGATGTAGTCGTGTATGTATCCAGATACTTGGATGTCAGTGAGTCAAGGCTGAACATGTGCATCCAGTAGGGATTCTCTATCCACATGACATACCTGAGTACAAATGGCAGGCGATCAACATGGACTTTATTCAGGCTTACCATTGAGCAAAACCAGGCATGATGTCATCCTGGTAGTAGTCGATAAGTTAACAAAGGTGGCACATTTAATTCCAGGGAATCTTAAGGATGGATCATTATCCTTGGCCAAGAAATGTGTCCAAGAGATCTTTTGTTTGCATGGAGTGCCTGAGACTATCATATTTGAGAGATACTCAGATGATGTCCAGATTTTGGACAACTTTGAATGCAGCTTTGGGAACTAAGTTGAATTTTAGTTTAGCATATCATCCTCAAACCGATGGTCAGACAAAGAGAGTCAACTAGGTAGTAGAGGATCTCCTATGAATGCATTGCATGGACCGATAGTATAAGTGGGAAGAGTATCTACCTTTAGTAGAATTTGCATACAATAACTCTTTCCATGCATCCTTAGGTATGGCACCTTTTGAGGCTCTTTACAAGTGAAGTTTCGTACACCCATTAGTTGGGACAGATTGGAAGACAAGATTATCAAGTGGGTCTTGAAATGCTCAAAGAGATGGAAGAGAAAATGAGACTCATCAAGGATAGATTGAAGGAAGCGACAAACAAACAAAAAAAGGCTATGTCGACAAGAATAGAACCTTCAGACAGTTCTCAGAGGAGATAAGGTCTTTTTGAGAGTCAAGCCACACAAGAGCTCAATTACTTTTGGAAAATCTTCCAAGTTGGCACCTAGATATGTGGGTCCCTTCGATGTGTTGGAAGTGAGTAACCCAATTGCATACTAACTTTCTCTACCTCTTGCTCTAGCTCGACTCCATAATGTATCTCATGTTTCTTTTCTTAATCCATACCATCCAGATGCATCTCATATACTCGATTGGCATTATTTACAGGTGCAGGATCCAAGAGTGGTGTTGGTGGAGCCCTTTAGAATTTTGGATAGACGCATCATCAAGTTGCGAAATAGACATTGTCCAATATAAGGTTCAATGAGACCAATATTCTGATGACAGTGCTACATGGGAGGATGCGGAAGAAATAGAACACTCCTTTCCTCATTTGATTTCTCGATAGACTCTTAATGTTCATTGAGATACTATTGTTCTAGAATTTTGAATTGGCATGTTATGAAATTTTGGCTTGAATAACAATGTGATTGAATGTTGCAATAGACATATAATTTAGTGTTGTCTGATAAGACATTGGGACAATGTCTCTTCCTAGAGGGGAAGGATGTCATGTCTCACAATTGTTCTTGTATGTAATAAATGCTAAGCTATTTAAATATTTATGAAAAAATGAAATTCATCATTTTGACTTGTGATAAATTTAAGATTTCAATGTCATTTGAAATATATTTATATTCACATGATTGAATATGAAAGATGAATGTTATGATGTGAAAAGGAATCATTTCGTTTCAAGCATTGGTTAATGGTTATTGATGAAACTCTGCAAGTGCAAGTGTGTGAATGTAAGAATAGGTTGAAGATTGAGAACATCGTTGAGGTACGACTATTTAGTGAGACGACGATCGATAAGCATGATGGAAACTGGTACAAGCACACACCACTGAAAATCATAGCATATGTATTTAACTTGCAATTTGGTAGACATAATTTTACTTGTGTGAAATGTATGAATGATTAATAGGTAAGTTTATGGAAACAAATTTATTGAAGCATTTGCTTTCCTTGTTTATCTGATGTAAACTTCATTTTGAGAAAATAGAGATGGAAATATATATTGTGTGGTAAATTGGTTTCTTCAATTTGAAATGTTGAAAAAAATTTCTTTTGTGAAATTAGAAAATGATAAAAAATGTCACATGAAAAAAAAGCAATTTATGTTATCATTTGAAAATAATGTTCAAACGTTAAAGTGATTAAATGAAAAAGAATATTAACTTAATAGTTAATACTTAATTTATATTTAAATTTGAATTGAAAATGGGATTGAATGGGTGAATGGCTGCCCATAATCCCCAAAACAGAGGATAAATCAGAGTGCAAGAAGTGGGGCGACTACCTTAATGAAAGCTTTCCAATTTGGGAAAAACATAAAATTAGAGAGGAAAGAAATCATGCAAAAGGCGAGGGGAGAAAACTGGAGAGTGAAGGTGGTGAATCTTGGTATGAAAAGAAGGAAAAAAGAGATCGGACTGTGTTGGCCAAGGAGGGAAAATGTTGTTTCCATAGCCTTCAAGAATTCTTCACCTCAAATCTTGGTCGATTATGTGCTTGAACAGAGGTAAGTTTGGCTCTTTTAGAATGTTTCCATTGTAATCATGCTTTTCTTATTCCATTGAAATCCTCTGATTTTCTATCAATTATCACGATTTGAAGAAAAGCCATTTCTTTGATATACCTTTGCATTCAAGTCTCTGTATATGCATGTTGTTGGGCTTGCCATATTGGCATCAACCCCCTTTTTCTTTTAGTCAAGGATAGGAAAAGCCTCGAGTCTATTTGTGTTTTGCTTTGTCTATGCAACATGAGCAAGGTTGCATTGAACCCTGCATGTAAATGCATGTGTGATGGGTCGTTGGCTGAACCCTCTTTTACCAAAATGAAGCCTTAAGAGGCTAGGTGAAGCTATCAACATTGAATTATGTAACATTGTTTCTTTCAGGTGGTGTTTAAACCCTCAAATCGGCCCATGAAAACAATAATTCCTTGGTTAGGGTGAATAAACTCGAGAATGATATGATAGTTCTAATCTTTATATGATATGATCGTTCTAATGTTTATATGTATCTTCTTACTGTAACATGATGTTTAGTTTGAACGATTTTCATCGTTCCATTTGAAAGTTCAGATTCCAAAAGAAAATCAATTATTCACCGATGTTAATTGAGCCTTAACAGGCTGAATGATGAAGTTCCATCGTTCCATTTTAAATGTTTAAAAGAAATGAAACGACATATATATATATATATATATATATATATATAGTTGTTTCGTATGGAAGGATTAAGCAGTGCTGAGTGTTTTTTAAACACTGTTCTCACATCTATGTTTTATGGTGACTTTATTGTCTAATCGACAATCACCATGTCGATCTAAAAGACATTAAGTACGTTATATGGAACATAATGTCGAATGATAACATGCTTATTGTTCCTAAACGAGATAACAAATGTTTATAAGAATGAAATCAAACAAAACAATGATATTACATAATTTCAATAATGTTTAAAATGATACAATAGTAACATATATATAGATTTGATGCTTTGAATAGAATGTCAATATGTTTTTGTTTACTTTATTTTAGTCTAATATCGACAATACTTTTATCCTTGAAAAGTGTCCCATATCGGTTTGATCTTGCAGTGAAATGACAACTTAAGACGTTTATGGAACAAACATCGAAAGATGAACTTTTGTTCCTAAACGAGAATAGAAATGTTTCTGAAAAATCAAGCCTAACTATAGTCCATGTCAATACACATAGTTAAAATTTACACTGTCGTTTAACAATTATAGATGTTGTAAATTTGACCTTAGTGAATGAAAGAGGAACCAGATCTGAATATGTTTTTGTTTAAGTGAAATACTTTATTTTAGTCTCTGTTTCAAAACAGAGCAATATCCATATCGTCCTTAGGGATAGGTCAATACTTTTATCTATGATAGAATTGCTTGAAAAGTGTATATTTTTTACCCATATCGGTTTGATATTCTTGCAGTGAAATGATTAACAACTTGGTTGCTATTTTTTGAATGTTCTTGTTAAATAATAGAACAAAACGACTCAAGAGTGAACTTGTTATAAACTTAAACAATTGAATAGTCATTTCTGAAAGGGAAAATAGATTGAAACTAGAATGTATAGTCTATGTCAAACACAAGTTAAGTTTTAATGTCGTTTACAATTGGTTTCTATGTAAATTGACCTTGTGACATTTTGTTTGGAAATTCAGAGTGACTGCTTCTTACTTATGTTCATTATATTTTAATTTGAATCTAATTGTGTATTTGATGAAAATTGTCATCTTACTAAACTTGGAAATTTGCATATAGAATAGATCTTTCTTTTTTCATCAAAAGAATGTATATGCGTGAACAATTTTCAACAAAAGGCCATATATGTGGGCATGCATAAACCTTTCATTTATGCATACCCACATACATGCGATATGCCTTCTTTAAAAAATGTTTTATTTTCTTTATCTGAAACGTAGATTTCATTCCAAGTAAGAAGGGATAAAGGAAATATTAGAATTATGAAATTATTGATGCATGTTCTGTAATATTCCTATCGTAATTGATGAAATGAATCATGTATTACGTTTAAAAATCTGATTGCTTAAATATTAAATCTGGATATGTTCTTTCATATGCATGTTGAACATAGATGGCCAAATGAGTCATATGTAGACTATGATGTAGATAGCTTTATTCTTAAACATGAAACGATTGGCTTGTTAAAGACTATTGGAAACCAAGTTGAATGTTTGAAAATTGTGAGACTTGGATAACATGTATGCTATCTTATGAATGTTGGAGGTTATCTTTCGGGACGGGTGCCAAAAATGGGTTAATAGAGAGTATAGGTTTTTCTTTTCCAAAATTTATTATTTTTTTAGCTATATACAACATATGGTTGGCCAAGCCTTTGAAGTCCATTATGTTGGATGGTCTAATTCTTATGATGTAACTCTCTCTTCCATTTCCTAACATAGATCTTGCATATTCTAAATGTAGATAAAAATGGATGTAATTGTTAGGCACGCACCAGATTCCACCTTGCATACTGTATCTCTTGCTAAGTATTCCGTGTAGGGTTGGGTATTCTTCGAGTTAGGAAGAATTTCGAGGAAACATAGCTTTGTGGTTAGGTGGAAAAGCGTATGAACCATGTTCTCATCCACCATATGTGACAGGCGTTGAATAGGAATCACATAGAATTCCATTTGATTATTGTACTTTGTATTACATGATGTAACTTGAGTTGACTATAAGGCGATGTAGGCCTAAGTCAAACTATGTAACTTGTAAATTTGACATTTGGAAATGGATATAAATTATTATTGTTGGGCATATTGTGCTATGATGGAAAATAGCTAATTGATCGTCTTAAATTTATTATTCATAATGTCATATTTTAATTATTTTGTGTTATTTATGTATGACACGTTATTTATTTATTTATTTATTTATTATTATTTTTTTAAGGGGTAAACGCTTTTGACCGGAGCTATGAATCGGGTACAAGAAACCACAAGATACTACCAAACCCACGAGCTCATTGGCCCAGCGAAGGCACAAGGCCTGCGAGCACTTTGGCCCAACAAGGGTTTGAACCCTGTGGTCGTCACTACAACCAAGCGACTTGACCACCAAACCACACCCTTATTGGCATGTATGACATGTTACAATATGATTGAAGTTTGTATTTAGTTGTGGGATATAAAGGAAATGCAATATTTGATTTTGAACCATTGTGATCTTTGTCATAGTTGGTATGTTGACATGATAAGTCCTCAAATATTTACAAATAAGTGATATTCATTGTTGCCAGTTAAAAATGAGAAGCCAAGTGCACTCCAAAATAATAGACATTTTAATTTACAATTTTTTATCATCCACTATTTGCAATCCATTGCTTCCTACAAAATATGTATGAAGGTGGCTACAAGGACATTGTTATTTTTGTAGTACATAACTAGTTTTAACAAATAGTCATATTTACAATAAATTTTATCTATAATAAAATGACATAATACAATGTAAAAACATAAAGAGAAATTTGATTACCTTTTAGGAAGAGAGTTTGCGACATTTTTTTCTTGTTATTATTCAATTGAAAGATAGAGATTAGGAAAGAAATAATACAAATTTTTAATTGTATACTAGAAAAAGAACTAGATTTTGAAGAACTAGATTTTGAAGAAATACTATATTATTCATGTTCAATTCAATTTATTTTTTAGATTTCTTAAATATTCTAATTGATAGTTAAGTATGATTGTACCTAGCCATAAAATATGTTGATCATTCTTTCATACAAGTTCTATTGATTGAGTGTGAACTATCCTTTTGCATAAAAGTCTCACAAGATGATAATTGCTATCAATTTATCATCAATATAATCCTCATAGATAATGTTTTGTTACCAAGGAAACAAGAATTGAATAATAGATTTTTCCAAAGAATAATGTATTGTTTTCCTATTGTCAGATATTAGAATGAATTTGAGCTAGTGGGAGTAAATGTATGTAACTTATTCATTACATTTAATACAATTAATAGTTGGATATTGAAATACTCCATAGGTATCAAATTTGTAGTTAAATTTTGGGAAAAGGGCGTGAAATGAAATTAAAAATAGATTAGCAATTTTTAAGGTTCCATAAATTTGCAGAATATGATGAAATAAGTATTGTTTTATTTTTCAAACATATTTTTTACTAATTATAGAATTTCAATAGCTTGAAGTTACCTCAAGTTTTGACTATAGTAAATTGTATAAATGATCAAAGTCCTCTTATTATTCAATTTATCAAAGTATGTTGATTGACATGAAAGAAAAATCTTCTCTCTTACATCAGTTCGCTTCACAATGTTTTTGAATATCATTGTTGGGTATTCATTTCATCGAACTTGTTCTTCCATTATAAAAAATCATATGCCAATTTTGGATGCATTTGTACCTATTTTCTTGGACATAAAAGTTATGAATTCTTGTTTTATTGAAAAAACATGTTAGAAGCAAAAGGTTTTAAAGTAAAATGAAGTAAATAATTAAAAAAACATTTGCACTTGTGCTTTATTAAACTTAGAATATCCATATTTTATGTTAACAAGATATTGGAAAGTTGTTATTTTATTAGAATTATTATAGTGTACCTATAGATCCAATTGAATAATAATTTGTGCTTGTGAGGAGTTATTTTATGATAGTGCTTGGCATGAAATTATAATCTTCATACATTCGTGGTATGGTTTTAATTGTTGGAGCAGATAAATGAATGTGAAATTCAAAATTTTCACATAACAATCAAGTACAATAGATTAGCCAAGAAACTATCATAAAACATGTAAATGCATATTGATCTCTCCTTGTATATATAGACAAGGAGGAAGTATTGATCTCTCCTTGTATATATAGACAAGGAGGAAGTAGGAAGGTTAAACAAAAAGATTGACTAACCCTCCAAGAGATGTGACACATGTAGAACACTTTGGACAAGTAAGAGCATATGTCATGTGTTTATGAGGTGAGACAACTAAACCACTAAGTGAACTTAAGCTAGTGTGGATAGGACTACTAAGTGTAGGAACTAGATAAAAGATAATTAGATGCATAGACACTTTTCACAATAACATTAATTGTGTTTGAGTGCATCAAATTTAGTATACAATCATAATCACCATAGTCACAATCATTTCTAGGAGCAATTTAGAAGTTTTATTACAAATAGTGATTCCTAGATCTATTTTTTCTTCATGTTGATCTAGTCAAGTTGATAGTGAACGTCATTTTGACTTAATCATCAATCATATTTGCATCAATTACATCTCTTATTTTTTGGGTTTTTGTTAGGATTAAGGTTCCATCCACCTTGTAGATCTTATTTCATATGCCATGGTTCCAACATCCTTGGAAAGTCTCTAAGCACTAAGGGTGAATTGGGAAAATATTTTGTAATATTAATTCTCACCATTTTTGTAATATACTCATAAGGGGTGATGGGTCTACTAGAAATAGTAAAGGTGGGTTGTGGACATAAATATTTAATATTGTTTTCCCCACATGTGGATGCCTAGAATGGGATAATAAAAGATAAAGGAAATGATAAATGAGTGACTATTGGGATTATCCAAGCAAGTGCTTGGAAAGAGGCAACATGTATCACTTGATTTTTCGCCATTTATTGCATTTAATATCATTTTATGTTTCAAGTTTGGGCACCCAAGTTGGAGGGAAAGTATTAGAGCCAAAATCAGTGTCCTTTCGCATGCTAAGGAGGTAATCCAAAGGTTGGGGATGTTTGGAATGAAGAATCATCTTTGGGAGCCTTGTTTGGGGCTTAAAATGCTTTCACACATCTATAAAATCAGCCTCTTGGATGTAGAAAACATGAGGAACAGTTGAATGTAGTGTTACTTTGCAGGAACAAGGATAAGTTGAGGCATAAGGAGGTTGTTCTTAGGTGTACAAGTGCTTTCATGGTGGAGGAAAAGAGGAGAATGGACGTGGTTGTATTGTAATCTCAATTATTTGATGATAATGCATACTTGGCCTCTCTTCTTGGTGGAGTTTGTTCTCGCAAGGGTTTCTCCATGTAAATCATGTGTTATGTGATGCTCTTGTATTGTTGATTTGTATCTCATTGTGATGTTTTGGTAAGAGAATTGACACTTGAAATGATACTTGAATTGCCCAATAGAAAGTGGAAATGACACTCCGATAGTTGGAGAGATTTTTTGTGAAACAACAATCTTCCTCTGTATTTAAGAGGGGCAACTCCCTCATATGATGGGGGTATTTAGTAGTTTTTGTGTACTTTTAACTTGAAATTACACAAAGGAGAAAAGACAAAACTAAACTAAAATGACCAACAAAACCCCCAACAATAGACATACGAATATCAGCTAAGATTTCACAACACATGACAAATTAAAAGGGGTTTTATCACAAATATGTTTTTGATATGCAATACGATGAAAGAAAGAACTAATTTAAACATATGAGGGAAAAAGTTACCTTAGCACATTCAAACCAAGATACTAGGGTATGATTGTGTTTCATCAATCACACATAAATGACCAATGGATTCCTCAATTACACAAAAGGGATTGCCAATTTAACATACAAGAAATCAATAATAATAATCCAAAACACATTTAAGACATACAAACCAAATGCATTCTTGATTATCTTCATGAAATTATACAATATCAGAAACCCTTGAGTACAAAGTATCAAACCAAAAGTCTTGATACAATCTCACTCAATAGTCACAAACGTTTTTCCCTTTTTGCAAAAAGTCTCCCCTTTACATTTGAAATCTTGTATTTATAGGCTTCTTAGCATAATTGCATTGTAACCACTTTATAACTACCTCCTAACTATCTTTGAAATATAATAATCTTACTTGGTTAGGATTTACATATTTTTTCTCAAAACAAGGTTCATTTTCTAACCTTTAGTTACAATGAGCGACATAAGTCACTTTTTCAAAAAGATAACCAAAAACTTATAACTTTTGAGAAAGAGTAAGTTATCAATTTTTCCATAGTGGACATTGTGTTTTCTCCTAGTTCATGAATCATTTGTTCACTTAACAACTTGGCCTTGAAGGAAAATCACTTTGACTACATCTACTAAGAATTATTTACTTTCATGAACTCATTGTCTTGCCCTATAGTATATTCTTTCCATGGTCTTTTCTTTTAAATTTTTTCGCAAGAGTAGAATGATCAAGCCAAGGCACCATTGTGTAATGATTGAGTTGAAATATATTGATAGGTGTGTACAAAATGGATGCATCTGTCACTTCGACCTTTGAAGAAATGCTTGAATTTATGCTTAATATTAATTTTGTCACTTCCTAATGGTGTCTCCTACTCATTCCTTCTACAAGTTGCTTTGTATAGGCATAGTAGAGTTCAATTTTGTAGTTCAAATATCCAAGATAAATAACTCAATCATGTTCTATTATAGTTTCAGGAAAATTGTTACCACCTCCCACTCATTCCTTT
Source organism: Sequoia sempervirens (assembly GCA_007258455.2). Lineage (NCBI taxonomy): Eukaryota > Viridiplantae > Streptophyta > Pinopsida > Cupressales > Cupressaceae > Sequoia > Sequoia sempervirens. Next base: position 339,676,437 of record VDFB02047230.1, read on the forward strand.
CTACAAGTTGCTTTGTATAGGCATAGTAGAGTTCAATTTTGTAATTAAAATCTCCAAGATAAATAACTCAATCATGTTCTATTATACTTTCAAGAAAATCGTCACCACCAAAATTATGTGGTCCTAGAAAGCATATCTTTTTCATGATTTTAACAACATTAATGTTCCTTTAGAGCTCATCGCCACCTATTCCATATTTTCATTTAACATGTACAAATTTTCTTGACTTATCATGTCACAAAAGTTCTTTCAGGTGTAACATCAAGAAACCATGTAAATCAGTTTTATGTTCCTCTCTTTGATTACCACTTGAGGTTCTTGAGTCCTTCATGCATTCATCAACATATGACTTCTCCAGAGAGACTCTTTCCATAGCATCTTCATCTATTTTATTATTGTCAATTTCCATACTTTGATGATTATTTTGATGTAAATCAATATTCTTCTCAGCTTTATATATGCCTCTTTTAGTTGTGGGTGTACATGTATCTTGCACAAAAAGAATGCAGCATTTTAGGGTATTCCATCCAACTACATCCATATATCTTTTTAATTCCTCTATCCTTCATCAATCTCCTTATCATTTGAACCTCCCCCACCTGCCAACTTATGATCGGTTTATGCTACAGAGTGCTTCAGTAGTTCGAAGAGTTCGAGGGAATCCTTGCAGACATCATTTTGTGCATAGTCTTGAAAATGCTACCCCATTTTGCATTCATGTCGACCAGAGCATTTGAAACCATAACAATTATTAAAAGTTCATTTCCAATCATTGCATTTCAAAAACTTTATGGAATTTCAGCTTCATGCATTGGCTTGATAATTTCTAAAGCATTTTTAACAAATCCATCTTGTACACATCCTACGATCATTGCATTTGACGAGCTGACAAGACTTTTCATCTCACTAACCTTGTCTATGCTTCCACATTCCCTTGAGGTAACTTATCAAACCGTTAGTGCACTATATTTATGGCTCCACACCTCATGTGCAAATCTGTCCGGAAAATTATAGTTTTAATGGATGCTACACAATATTACAGTTCTCTCGTTTTGGCACAGGCAGCGAGAACATAAAGATTGGAATTTGGCGCGAGCCTATAACCGTTTGTAACCACCTAGATTTCGGCTTTTCTCGTTCGGCACTTAAATGATGGTTATTAACTTACAATGAACCACCAATAAGACTTGGCAAATCCTTGTCATCGACATTCAAATAAGAGTTAACTTTGACAAAATTGTCGATAAGATACCTCCTCGGCATTGAAAACATAAGACATAACCTCTATCGACATTTTGAAGTGAGTTGCCATGTTTTGCAAAATCACTGAATCACCGATGAGTATTCATTTGATTTTGATTGGCATTTGGAGAAGGGTTAAGAACAACCACTAAAGTGCCGGCCATTGTTCATTTTGCTTTGGATCGGTATTTAATAGTCATTTCTTAACTTAGATCGGCAATTTAGAGGGGGTTGTCGACTTATGAGCTACTGCAGATAGTCATGGTTTTTCTCCTGTTATTTTCTTTCATGGAGGAATTTTTAACCCTCACATTGTTCAATCATGAGCAGCTTTATTATCATGTATGTCATCCGATCACTTTACTTTCCTCTCCATCTTTTCTACTAAGAATTAATAGTGCACAAGAAAATTTAAACTAAGAGCATTGTTGAATACAAAGCTGTCCTTTTTTAGCCTCAGAAGTGTTTACGAGTTCATACATTTTAGTCTTGCCATCAGTACATGTCAATGTAAACGAATTGCCACTATCTATTTCTCGACAAGAAATAGTCTTGTCAATGCACAATCTAGATAATGGCACCAATTGCAATGTTTTTTTTTCGTTTTTTGGGGATTTCCCTATCAAAATTGAGGCTGAACCAAAAACACAAATTCAAGAAGAAAACTTTATAAAATTTGTTCAATAAATCCACTAACCCTACAAATGTAGATTGGTGCATAACTTTTTATTGGGTAAGTATTTTCTTTCAAAAACTTACCACATTGCGTATAATAATGTCAGAAACCATCTTGCAAAGGATTTCAGCTCCATATTTAATAAAACTTCAGATTTAATTGTTTCCATAAATCAAGTTGTGGAAAATTGAACTTTTAATATCTCACCAACCAAGAGGTGTACTGGGCTAAAAAATTGCCACATTATCTAAAACACTGATACAACAAAACCCAAAGAGCAATATTTTCCCAGCTCTTCTGAAAACACAAATTCAATTGTTTTAGTAATTCCACGCGTGAAAAATAGAAGCATTAATATCTTCCAATATGTGAGGCACCACAACTTAAAATCTGGCCACATTGGTTGAAATACTCCTAGAAATATCTCTATTGAAAGAATTTGCACCATATTCACCGATTTTCAAATTTAATTGTTTTCGTGAATTTCACCATTGTTCACTACTACACCCGAGGGTTTTGAGGCAACTAATGATTTTGTTTCAAAATGGCCAGCTGCTCAGTATTTATGGATGATTGGAGATAATTTTGACTAGGAGGCTCTCAACTTAAAGATTTTGACTCAAAATTTTAAAATTTGTCAAGTTTAAAAACATGGTTAACATGATATTATTCTTTATTTACTGCTGCTATAAGTTCACATAAGGTAGCGTTTATAAGCATGTTATGTTGGTTGTTTTTTGGCATCATAAAGAAGATGGATCTAATCATGGTATTTGCATATTAAGGCAACTTAATTTTCAGATTTGCATATAAGTTTCAGATTTTCATGTTGTTGTCTAAGCCTTGAATCTTTTCCATTGAAGTCATTTTTGGATGGAGATTGAATTTCCCAACAATTGGTATTGAACATGTTTATTTCTCATCATTTGGTATCAAAGCTTAAGGTGAACTAGGTTTTAGGTATTCCTTCTTTTTGATTTCTTAGCTTGGAAAGTTTGTGGGAATTTGTTAGAAGGAATTGGAGGTTGTTGGAAGGCTTTGGGGGCAACAATGAATGTTCTATGAGTTAACTTTGTTTTGCAGATTTGTGAAATTGGAAGCCATGGATATTGTCAATGTGATCTATGTTGGACAATGGAAGCTCATGATTATGGATCTTTATGGAGTTGGTTATGTTTTGGTAACTTTGAGCTCATTCTTGGCAATATGTGTATATCCTCTTGTTTGGTGGTTTTGTTCCTTTACCTTGTGGTCACATGTAGTGAGAAGGCGTCCATGTTGGATGGGTAAAGACATCCTAGTCACATGGAGAAACACTCTCAATTTTGACTACATAATAGAGTGCTTATGTTGGCCTTATGGTTTTAGCCCTTGGTTACATGAAAGCACTAGAAGATAAGCCACTAACCACTTTGTGAGTTGTAGAGCTGATATGTTTCATATGTTATAAGCTCCTTGACAACTTGGTTTTTTCTATTGGGTTGCAGTTTGCTCTTGGTTTTAGTTGTGAGTTTGTGGATATTTGCTTATTTCATCATTCAGATTACATGTTTAATGTGAATGTTTGGATGTTTAAATGGATTTTCAGATTTACAGAGATGATTTTACATGTTTTACATGTTAACTAAAATATGTGGTATATAGATATGTGATGAGGCTATATTTAGGGTGTTATGAATGAAGACAATTATAGGTTTGCATGATTGCATGGATGGTTTTATTGATCTATGGTTACTCCTATGTGGGTTTGTTTGGAAAATTAGATCTAGTGTTGATTTTAGTGTTTGAGTATTGTAAATCCACATACATTTATCTTTGCTATGCATGATACTAATGTGGGGTTGAATCTATTTTCAATTATTTGAGATTGGAGCATTGATTATGTATTTCTCCTTTGAGATATCGCATATGTGTAGATCTTGTAAAATTATCTGATGTGGATTCTATTTGGTAGGCCATATTCTTGGTCACCATTATTATATTGGTATGCTTATTGTAGTGAGAGATGGTTATTGGCAGTACCTGATATAGTTGTTCATATGAATCTATAGCAGTTGTTAATGGTGCATGATAAGCTTTGCTCACTTGGAGTAGAGTGGTGGCAATGATATTGTTCATGATGCCATACATAACTCGGTATTACTTTTAGTGGGAGCTTTTTGCAGTTACATAATGTGTTCTATCATCTTTGTTTCAAGATTTTGGTTCTAAGTTGTTTTAGTTTGTAGTAAGCCATGTATAATCTTTGATTAGAAGATGGATGGTCTTTTGCAATGGTTATTGGTGTCATAAGGAGCTTTTGGATTTTTCCTTCAGATTGTAGTGAGAGTTATGACATCTTTGGTTCTATTGACAAAAGATGTGTGGCACTTGTATCTTCTTGGTTTGGAGATTGTTGTTGTAATTGACCTTTTGGGAGCTTATGGTTTTGAGTTCTTTTGATTGTGTTGGGGCTATGGAGGATCTTTAGTTAGGAGATGGCTATCACGATGCTTATAGAGCTTGGTTACACAGTTCAATGGGAGATTTGACAATGATGTTGATTCATCATTTGATGATGGATGGTTATTTTTTGTTCAATGCACAAGACAATTGAGAGGGGGGTGAATCAATTGTACATTAAAACATCAAAAACCCTCATAACCATTTGGATCCACAATAACTTAGTTAACCCTTAATCTTTTAAAGTGAAATAGCATGAAAGCAAATAACATAAATGAAACACATCAACACTATGCACAATGAAACACTAGATTTACATGGAAAACCCAAGAAAGGAAAAATTATGTGAGGATTATCTCACAATATAAAGTAATACATGCAACACCAATTACAATAGGCTCATTGCCCAGAAGAAAGAAGGGCTCATTATCAATGGATCAATGCTAGATTACAAAAAAGAAGAAAGAAGATTGTTACAATGAGAAATTCATCTCAATGCAACAGAAAATTCCACCATAGCATCGCCAACACATTCTTAGTATCTTTGAAGATAGTAGGCTTCTTCTACTCATTGCTTCTAGTAGTCTAACTCATTGAAGCTTGCACTGCACTTCACAAATTTTCACTTCACAACTTTGCAATTTGCATCATACACACACTTCAAATATTCTACATCAACATAACACTTATTTATACCTTCTTCAACCTTGAAAATAATCTACAAGGTTGGCTATGCACCTCAACCATGCAAATTCAAATTAGGTTGACACCAGAACATTCCCGCGGTAGAAAGGAATGAAGGTGGACCACAACACACCTTAACTCGGACCTAAATCCACTCAAACACACCACACCACGCATCCACAAACACCGAAGCAAATCCACATTTAGAGTAAACACCCAAGGTCGGCCAAACCCGTGTAAACACCATTAAACTTTGAAGTACATGCTACCTTTGATCCAAAGACAAATCACAGACAACAAACATCACTTGAACACAATTTGGTATATTCCACAAACACCCTAAAATCCACACATTCCTTCGCAACAACTTTCACCTAAGGAATGTATACACCCATTATACTATGATAATCTCACATGCTATAACTCAAGAAATCAACTTGTGGAGCATTAGACCATGAAAAAGTTCAACAAAAGATATATAGGCGCCCCAGGTGAGAATAGGCTTTGCCCATCTTTTTAGGGCATTAAATGTGAAATTAGGGTTTGTTCCCCCAACCAAAGTTGCTCAGTTCTCTTCCAGCTCCGCGACGAGTTTGACGGTGCAGTCAACATATCATCCAGTTGCCCGGGATTTGAGGCTGAACAAAGGAGATCCAAACTGAAGTCAGAATGAAAAAGAATGAAATTGTTAAAATTTGACTAAGTCTGGGAACTCTGGGCGCCCCTGGTGAATGAAAGGCACCCAAATTTTTGGAGCACCTAACTCAGTAGTTAGGGTTATGAGAATATGCTCAATCTCTTCGGTATACAGCCAGCTTCGCAACGCCTGTCTTCGTCAATGCATCCGACTGTCCAATCTCCAGCAGGTTCAAATCAAAGAGGAGCATACATAATGAAGGTTTCAAACTTGAAGATGAAAGTCAGGATAAAAATGGCTAAGTCTGGAAGGTTTCGGCGCCCCAGGAGAGAAGAGGCACCCAAGTTTTCAAGTGCCTCAAACAGATGAATTTGCAGATGTGGCTCTAACTTGATTTCTTCGAATTTGATCGGGCTCTCAAACGAGATATTCATCGCGTCAATTGGAGTTTGCAGTCGCTAGATACGAGAGGCTGAACATAGGGCGCCCCAGGTGAGAATAGGCGCCCATCTTTTTAGGGCATTAAATGTGAAATTAGGGTTTGTTCCCCCAACCAAAGTTGCTCAGTTCTCTTCCAGCTCCGCTACGAGCACGGTGCAGTCAACATATCATCCAGAGAAGGCCGAACAAAGGAGATCCAAACTGAAGTCAGAATGAAAAAGAATGAAATTGTTAAAATTTGACTAAGTCTGGGAACTCTGGGCGCCCCTGATGAAGAAAGGCACCCAGCTTTTTGGAGCACCTAACTCAGTAGTTAGGGTTTGAGAATATGCTCAATCTCTTCGGTATACAGCCAACTTCGCAACGCCTGTCTTCGTCAGCATCCGACTGTCCAATCTCCAGCAGGTTCAAATCAAAGAGGAGCATACATAATGAAGGTTTCAAACTTGAAGGTGAAAGTCAGATAAAAATGGCTAAGTCTGGAAGGTTTGGGCGCCCCAAAGAGAAGAGGCGCCCAAGTTTTCAAGTGCCTAAACAGATGAATTTGCAGATGTGGCTCTAACTTGATTTCTTCGAATTTGATCGGGCTCTCAAACGAGATATTCAGCGCGTCAATTGGAGTTTGCAGTCGCCAGATACGAGAGGCTGAACATAGGGTAAAACAAGAGTGAAATTTCAAAATTCAAAAGCAAACGAGAAAAAGTAAAAATAATCGCTCTGGTGAGTTTGGGCGCCCCAACTTGAGGGGCGCCCAAGCTTTTGAAGGCCCAAACTCAGTTTGATGAAGTCTCTCCTAAAGACTCCTCTTAATATCTCGTAAGCTTTGCAACGAGCATAACCATCAGTCAATCTGATGCCTGGATCATCAAATTCAACAAGGTCATCTGTGAAAGAAGAGTTAATGAAGAAATTGAAGATCATAAAAATGGCTAACTCTGGACAAAATGGGCGCCCCTGGAGGAGAAAGGCTCCCATGAATTTGAAGGCCGAAATGAAGTTTTTAGTCAAAGGCGCCTCCAGAACAATCTTCTCAGAACAGGTCAGGCTCCACGATGAATCACTCAGCTCGCTCATTAGATTAGTTTGCAAGCCGAAAATCGAGGTCAAAGTAGGGGGTAAAAGTTGTGAGAAGATGAAAATATAAAAAAAAATGACTAACACTGCTTGAAGTGGGCGCTCCTAGCCAAGAAGGGCGCCCAACTTCTCATGCCTTAGTGGAATTTTCAAGATTTTCAAATTTTCAAAATTGCAAAGAGAAAGAAGGCGTCCAAGTTCAATGATCAAGAGATTTTTAGGGTTTTGAAAATAAAAGCAAAAGAAAGAAAACCTAATTCAAACCCTAAGTCTATTTAACACCTCTCTTCAATGTAATTTTTATTATTTTTGCAGGTAGCATTCAAAGGAGAAAATTGGAGCAGCAAGTTTGAAGAAAATTTTCAAGATTCAAGAGCTCAGTTTGCTGGTTATTCATTAAATTTTTCAGACCAGAAACATAAACCCTTGCTTTTTCATGCTTTTTCATCCAGAAGATCAAATTTTTCGAGGAGAAGGCCAAGGTTTTCAAAATTTCAGCCATCTGGGTCTTTGCACTTCATTCTTCTGAAGAAAATTTCAAGAACTTTATCAAATTGCAGCAGCTGCTTTTTATTTGCATGTCAGTGAAATCCTCAATGCATTCAGTTTTCAATCATCTGGGTCCTCTCAAATCAGTCTTATGAAGAAAACCCATATCAAAGCTTTTTTCAAGAAAGTTTAAAATCCTAGGGTTGGCTACTTTTTTGATCAACCATCAGTATTTTGCAAATCTAATCAACTGGGTTCATTTCTAATCATATTCTGAACAAAACCCAGGTGCCAGCTTTTTTTGGGAAAAATTGAAGAAATTAGGGTTTGTTGCTTTTTCAGTATAAAATCAAAATTTTCGAAAACGGACGATCTGGGTTGTCTTGCAACGAAATTCTGAGCGAAACCCATATCTCAGAAAAAATTTCAAAAAATTTGTCCGTTGAAGCAAGAAAATCAACATTCTAAAAATAGTAAGTTGCTCAAAACTTGTCTGAACCTAGGCGAGTTTACAGTCATTCTTCAAGTTTTCTGAAATGGAGTACACTCCCAATGTTTTCAAGACTGGATCAGTTCTTTATCATGATTACATCAAAACAGCTGAGACAGATTTGCATCACATTATGCCGGTGTTCAATCTACACGCTTTGGAGAGCGTAAGCAATACTTCCATCAGAAAACTGGGGCATTTTGGACTCCTCGCAACAGCGTCTATCCCGATATCAGTTCAGAGTCTTGAGTTCGTAATCGCTTGCATCAAGCATTACAACCCGACTACTAGGGAGATTTAATCAGTTGATGGTAGATTGATTTGCAGTTTGAAGCCTGATATGATCGAGAAGTGTTTTTCCATTCCCCCATGGACATAAAGCGTTACTATCTCAAAGGGTGGATGTATAGTAAGAAGATTGCACAAAGATGGATGAAAGAGAAGCATAAGACTTTGCCAAAGAACGTTGGATGAGGAGAATTCAAAGATGAGATTGCCATCATTATCACTTTGCTCAACAGGGTAACTAGCTCAGAAGATGCCACCAAGTTTCAACCTTGGATGTTTTACGCCATACCCCAAATCATGAAGAAAACCGAGTTCTATGATTGGCCCACCTTGATCAGTGACATCCTACATCAGCAGATAACAGAATACTTCCAATTTCATGAATTCCATATGGTTTCTTACCTAGTCTACCTGGTGGCCTATCAAGGTCAATTCAGAGGGTTGAACACCGAGGGATCATTGAGTGTACACCATATATATAACTACTATCCCCAGTTGGAATTCACGAAGTCACTGCATCACTACAAGAGAGTGAACGAGGCTTTCCTGATGTACACAGTGCGGGACCTGGACAATGAATTGCACGTTTGTATCTCTTTAGTTGCCAGGGCAGTGATGGCAGAGTGGGCAGATTGGTTCATACAATTTCCTACTTTCACCTATCTCAGGGTCTATGGCTATTCAAGTGCCCCGCTCATGTTACCAAGGTACCCGTCAGACGAGGTCGTCTTCATGGAGTTCTTAAGGTAGGCTCACGATGTCCACATAGTCTTGAGGAATAGAAAGAAACCCTCCCTCCATTTTCCAATAGGGCTAGGAATCTATACATGCAGGACTGTCGTAGATGCTAAGACAATGGGAGAAGAGTTAGATAAACTCGGCCTCAAGCCTTACAGCGAGAGACGATCATTTGATCCTCATGGTGTCTACGCTGGCCGACTTGAGAAGAACTATGCTCATATATCCGCCCTTGAAGATTTTTGGGCTAATTGTACAAATGAGTTCGAGGTGCGGAGGCATAGTTACAGCAGGCTCACTCTTCACCAGATGAAAGACTGCTTAAATGAAGATATAGAAGGGTTGTTAGATGATGATGAGGATGTGCTTCTCCCGATGTATACTCAGAAGCAAATAGAAGATCAGCCCCTTCCTCAAGTTAATTGGGCTAATAAAGTGTCCCTCTCAGTTGAAAAAAAGACAAGACAAGTCATTGAACATAGCAAGGTTTTCCTAATCCTTAAGAGGAAAAACTCTATTCCAGTAGCAGAGCTGCCAAGGACAATTCCCTCTTCTTCCAGAGCATAGTCGAAAGGGAAGGGAAAAAGTCAATCTCAAGAAGGCGTCAAAGGTAGTAGATCAAGTAAAAATGTAAGAAGAAGGTTAGACTTCTCAGGCATAGTCATACAGGAGCAATCTACAGTTCTAACAGAAGCTCCTCCTAACGAGCCCGTACCTCAAAAACAAGCAGAGGAGCTACCTTTAACACATGTTTCTGTACCTTTGACAAGCTCTTCACTGATTCACATCGACCTTGATATTGAAGATGATGAAGAAATTGCAATAGTACCTCCTAAGGAAGTTAGTAAAGATACTACCGAGTCTTGGCTTGAGAAATCCTTAGGAAGGGTAAGAAGAAGGCCTTCATATTAGGTGAATGTTGATGATCTCGATAACATCTATCAGGAATCTCCTAAGAAGAAAGCAAAGAAGCAAGTTCACTTTGATAGGAATCCTGATAACGAGATAGTCATGGAGACTACATTGCCCCTAGAAGACAAGAACAGGGATGAGGTGAATATGGATGACTTCATGATGGTCAAAGCTAATCTTGGTAGAAATACCAGACATGCAGATGTGAGTCTATTCAGAGTTGTGTCCGAAAGCCTTTAGGAAAGAGTGCTCAAGGATGGAGAATACAAAGCAACCCTCAAGGCTGAAAAATCAACAACTCAGGCTTTATATTTCTAACCTTGTCCATGGTTCTTCACAGGCAACCCAGTTGCTGCCCTAGGTTTTAGAGACACCAACTGATCATCATCAATTGAGACAGCTAGTCATTTGTGGGAAAGAAACTCAGGAGTGGATCGAGAGTTTCATTGTCAGAGGAAAGGAGATCTTGGCACAAATGTTCCAGTTGAGAGAAAACGCTCATAAGCTATGACAAGGTATCCAAGGGTTTGAACAAACAGTGGCTGAAGTAAGACCAAGGCATGAAATCATCATTGTTGATTTAGATACAGCCTATGGTTCAACAGTTTCAAAAGAACACAAGAGGAAAATCCTTGCTTGGAATGAGCGTCATGTTTTCAAAGTTAAAACTTACGAGAGGACATCCTAAGAGTTTATTTCCTACAGACAAAGGGTGATCGAAGCTCTTCTTTTCATCAGTGAGTTTGTCACAGAGATTCCTTCTCCATACAGTCTTGAAGATGGTTCCTACGTCGGGCTTGATGAGGTGCAAACTCAATTTCAGAATGTTGTTCGCAGTCGTGATAGCAGCAATACAGTTGGCGGAAGGATGAGTCATATTTCGATGATGTCAACAAAGTTTGAAAAGGCGGCCAATGAGGTCGAAGATTTCCTGAGATCTGTTGCAGATGATGAAGATATTCTAGAAAAGCGGAGTTTTTCTATTGATGGAATGGATGCACCGAACCGGGACACAGTTTCTAATTTTCTAGCGGATGTGATCGAGCTTTAAAGCAGCTTTCTTCTAAAAGCTTTCTTTCCCACTTTCTTTCTATTTTTGGAATAATTCTTATCCATTCTTTGAGAAGAGAAAGAAGATAAATGCAATAGTTTGCGTTTCCCACTTTTTCTGCTTTCTTAGGAGATGTTATCTTCTTTCTAGATTTAGAAATAAAGCTTGCTTGTTGAGCAAGCCCTAGATTGTGAAAGCAAGGAGATTTTAGGGTTCCCTACTCCTCTGCTTGTCTATAAATAAGAGCTTTTGCTCATTGGTTTTCTTTAACCATGCTAGTGATAACAAAATGCTGAGCCTATTGTGCCTTCTATTTGTTACTCAAGTGTTGTTCAATTGTTTTATGATAGCCAATTGTTGAGTCTCTTTTAGCCAACAAGAAGTTATTGTAATTGTTGTTCGTATTGTGTAAGAACAAGATTGCAAGCCTCTTTAGCTGCAATTTCTTGTTCCAGGCATGTTAGAAGTAAGTTTTGTTCCAGAAGTTTGAGTAATAAAATCATGAGCCTCCTTTGCCTTGATATAATATCTCAGATTTTCATTATTTGTGTTCTACTTTTATGATCTTGATTTCAACTTACATTGAAGTGTGTAGATGTTTGTTGAGAAAGAGTTTATTGAAGTATTTTGTCAGAGAATCCACCTTGTTCATTTCTAGTTTCTCTTGCTCTGCGTATTACTTGAGAAGTTAGAAACGTCTTTAGTTTAAGTTAGTCGTAGTTGAAGTTCTTAAATCAAAAAATCTCAACTGCGACGTTTGTGTTTAATAAACCTTGTGCTCTAAGTTGATAAAAAAGATAGGCAACTTAGTTCTTAGTTTACCTTCTTTCAACACCACCAGCAAGAGGGAGCTTCCCCTCCTAATTTGAAGAGCAGTTTATCTGTGCATAGTTGTCCGTTTCAAATACGCATTCCAGAGGTGCGAATTTAAACGCCAACAATTTGTATACCTTGGTTTGAGGTAAGGTTAACTTGGATGAGTTGCAATTTTTTGTGGTTTCTATTTCAAGTGGTATGACTAAGGAAACTACTCAGAGCCTTTTTTATTATGTGAATTTAATGCTTGTGTTCATGTAAAGATTGGTGCCAATTTTAGTGACAATTGATATGTTTCACCTTGGCATGTTCGTTTTTTTCCATAGGTGGCATGTTGGAGAATGTAAGGAGTTTCTTGCTTGATGATGGTTATCATGGTTGGTTTTGTAGGTATCTTGTTGGAGAATGAGAACATGGTGAAAATTCAGATGGTACACGATTGGCTAAGGGATGTTTTCCCCTTGTTTGTGATTCTTATGTGTATTTACGATGTTGATTTCAAGTGGGAGAATGTTAGGATTAAGGTGCCACCCACCTTATAAATCCCATTTTATGTCATGGTTCCAACATCCTTGGAAAGTTTCTCTAGACACTTAAGGTGAATTGGGAAAATATTTTGTAATATTAATTCTCACCATTGTTTGCAATATACTTATAAGGGGTGATGGATCCACCAGCAGCGGTAAAGGTGGGTTATGTCCACATAATTATTTAATATTGTTTTCCCCACAAGTGGACACCTAGAATGGGATAATAAAAGATAAAAGAAATGGTAAATGAGTGATTGTTGGGATTCTCCAAGTGGGTGCTTGGAACAGGACAAAAAGTTTCACTTGGTTTTTCATCATTTATTACATTTAATGTAATGTTTATCTCTCAAGTTTGGGTGCCCAAGTTGGAGGGAAAGTATTGGAGCCAAAATCAACGTCCTTTTGCATGCTGAGGAGGTAATCCAAAGGTTGTGGACGTTTGGAATGAAGGGCTATCTTTGGGAGCCTTGTTTGGGGCTTAAGATGCCTTCAGATATCTATAAAATCCGCCTCTTGGATGTAGAAAATATGAGGAACAATTGAATGTAGTGTTACTCTACAGGAACAAGGACATGTTGAAGCATAAGGAGGTTGTTCACAAGTGCATAGGTGCTTCCATGGTGGAGGCAAAGAGGAGAATGGAAGTGGTTGTATTATAATCTCAATTATTTGATAATAATGCATACTTGGCCTCTCTTCTTGGTGGAGTTTTTATCCACAAGAGTTTCTCCACATATATCCTGTGTTATGTGATTCTCTTGTGTTGCTGATTTGTACCTCATTGCTATTAGTTTATTGTGATGTTATTATTTATTATTGCCATTATAAGTTCAAATAAGGTAGTGTTTATAAGCATGTTATGTTGGCTATTTTTTGGCATCATAAAGAAGATGGATCTAATCATGGTATTTCCATATTAAGGCAACTTAATTTTCAGATTTGTGTATAAGTTTTAAGTTTTCATGTAGATGTTGTCCAAGCCTTGAAAGTCATCCATTGAAGTCATTTTTGGATAGATATTGAATCTCAACAATCGGTATTTAACCTATTTATTTCTCATCAGTTTTATCCAAACTAGTTTTCTAAAATATACTGTCATCTCTTTCAAATGCATTTTTAGATTTGTGGGCATTGTGATCTTCAATTGATATTGCATTTTTTAAGTTTTGACTTGCAAGATGATAACATAATGAATTTATAGTTTATTAATTTAGCTAGTACATGTGAAAATAAATAATTTTGATTACCTTTTGGATATTTTTATATATGTTTTGATTAGATAAAATGGGAAAATGGCATGTACCCAATATAGGAACAATCATAGAGGCAAGAAAAACAAGTCTCACCAACAAGGGTCCCTATCCTAAACAACAATCCAAGCAGGAAATAAGGGTCCCTACCCTAGAAACAAGATACTTATCCCTCAAAACACAAAAATGAGTTAAGGGAAGGGTGATGCAAAGCAAGGGTTCACTTCAACATAATAGAGGCATATTTCACAAAAATGGGTTGATATTTCAACATACTAAACTCTCTTCAACTTGGCATGACCTTGACAAGATTACACACCTCAAATGGGCACAATTGACTCAAAAAGGCTTAATCAACACATGGAAGACTTTACACAAGGTGTACATGACATAACAAACTCCATCAAGTCACTCAAGAGATCAGAAGTTACAAACTTGGTTGATCATACAAACGTTCACAATCCCTTCTCATATGCAACATGGCTATGAGTGCTACAAATGCACCCAAGAGTGGTTTTAAAACCCCAACCTAGTACTGGACCCCCCAACACACCTTGAACATCCCAAAAATGACAGGATTAAACCAACAAAATGGTTTCCCAAACCTAATGTCTTCAAACAATGGTGGTTCCATACAAGAGGCAAACCTTCCTACTAACTTTCAAGAAATAAACAATCCTTTGTAACTTTTGAATAAGACCTGCTATCCCGACTGTAAAAACATATTTGAGTACCCATTTGGCTTCTTTATAACATATCAAAAATTCGAATAGGGTTGTTTTGTAAATTGTCTTCCAAAAATGGACTGCTCAGATGTTCTTAAGGCCTAATTAGGCTTGTATGCAATGGGGTTTTTTGGTTCTATACACTCCTGATCACAAACACATATTCCAAAGGCATGGACACATCACATAGGGTTTGTACATGCTTACTAAAATGTTTCCCACTCTTCCCCAAGGGTATTTCATCAAACCCTCACTCCTATTGGCTTCAAATGCATTGAAACATGGTAAAATCAGTCTAGGGCATCACCGTATCACATGCAAACCTTCACCAAATCTCTTGCAACCTTGGGAAAACATCAAACACATGTATACAGTCCCTTTTTCCAACTTAGAAGATATTTCAACAGTGCAATAATGAGAAACTCAATTTTTCCTCCTATCAAGCCCCCAAAACAAGGGTTTCAAACTGTTTTTGGTAAATTTGCTCTAAAATGCTCAAAACCCAATAAAAATCAATAAAACCAAAAGCAAATGAAACTAGATTCAATACCCTAACATCTCCAATTGATTTCAGACCTTTATTTGTCTGTACAAGCATGTGCCATTGAGAGGAACAGCAAGAAACACAATAAAAATGCAAAAAATGAATTGTTTATTGCTCCAAACTTCCTCAAAACCTCTCAACCACCTTTACAACGATGGATTTAGACCTTTTATGCCTTTTCAAACTTGTCTCAACGTTTACAAACCAAATTTTCAACTACTAACTGTTTATCTTCCACCCTATGACAAAATTGCTAAATTGCACTTGACAACTTTGTGGCAATTTGACAATTTTTACAATGTTTGACAAATGATTCCAAAATGACCTTCTAAGACCCAAAATAGACTCATACAAGTTCAAAATGGTCTAAATGACCTTATTACAACATCAAAACACCAAAACTAAACCAAATTTAGCAAGATTGCCTCATGGAGGCATGCAATCACTAGGTGCTCCCGCACCAAAGGGGTAGAAGAAGGGCATTTTTTCCTACAATGAACAACAGTCCAAGAGATACAATCATCCAAAATCCTACTAGATGGGGAAACAAGAGGAGACACCACCATAGGATGAACCTCAAAAACACACGGAAGAGGATAAGAAGGACAACAAAGCAAAATGCTATCCTCAACCACAACAGAGGTTTGAAACTGAACAAAAGAAATCAGTGAAGTAGGAGGCAAACACAAAGAGGGAGGGACCCTAGCTGAGATCTTAGGACATGGCCTTGGAACAAGGAACTACTCAGATCCATCAAAGAGACACAAGCCTCAAATGTCAAGTGATCCCCGAAAGCATTCTTCCAACAAGTAGTAGAACCTTTGTGACACAAGAGAGAGCAATCTAAAGCCAAGTGACCAATAGCAAAGCAACGATGGCATCAAAAAGGGAGGCCCTTATAATAAATGGTTGACTCCAAAGCCTATCCCCTACCATAAGAATCACATCCCCATGAAGAGGCATGGAGATATCAATATCCACTAGAATACGAGCAAAGGTAGAGTGCTCTACGTAAGAAGTTGAATCGTCAACTTTCAAGAAGCAAACAACAGAATTGCCAATGGCCTCATAACAAGAATCCTCCAAAAACTAGAGGGGGGGATTCAAAATCCTAACCCAAACTAGACAAATGTTGAGTGGTTTGGTAAGGGGGTTGAAGGAGGTTGTCTAGTGTTTGAGTGAGACAAAGTGCTCACTCCAAGCCAAAAGTTGACCCAACACCAGAAGTATGTCCTTAGTAGAGGAAAATGAAGCAATAAATAAGCCCTTAGCACAACGGAAGAGTTCAATCTTACCAGCTAGGAGGGGCCTCCAAGAGTCTAAGACCTAGTTGTGTAGGTCAGGAAGAGAAGGCAAGAGGTTGGAGAAGTGACACACCAAACCTCTATGTTGGTAGAAACCATCATTTTCAATCACATCTATGCCACAGACCACCACTGGGGATGGTTTAGTGCAAAGAAGAGGGTTAGGCACTCACAGAGGGAAAACATGCCCAAACCTACCCACCACAGTAGAGCTACGAGTCCCCACAGAGGTTGCAAGCATAAGAGTAGGGCCAAAAGGGGGTGAAAAAACAAACAACACACAAGACACACCAAAAACAACACCACACACCAACACTCCCATGGAAGGACTTGCAACCTTATCTAGCAAAGGAAAATTAGGAAGTGGTGTAGCAGAAATAGACAGATGCTCGTCTGAACTGCATTATTTTTTTCATTTGTTTCTACTCTCTTGATACTTTCCATTTTTTCTATAAGAAAAATATAAAATGTTAACATGTGCATTAAAAAATTATAATTAGAGTTAAGATACATTTTATAGAGAAAAAAACTATTAAATATACATGATGATGCATTAAATTGATTGTGTTTGCCTAGAGGCAATATTTACAATGAATTGCCATTTCTTTTACAAAAAACATTTAAGTTTGTATTGGATAAGAAGAAAAACTCTATACTTGTCACCTGTAGGAATTTCATTGGATGTGGCGTTTGGAGGGAGTAGATGTGTGAGTTGAAGATCTCCACACAAAACAACCCTACTAGAATGATTCCCACCAGCCTCTTTTAGTTGAGGAATCACAGTAAATTACTCATGTATGGCACAAAGATAGCAAATTCTTTAGAATGAACCTTTCCCAATGTCTTTCCAAGTCGCCAAAATTGGTAGTATGAGGGTCGTTGTTGTTGATGAAGGGTGCGTGCTAAATGAAAAACACAAAGAAGTTGTAAATGGTGGCTTGATTGAGAGTCACTTATGGGGATGTGGTTGTTGATGCAAAGCCACAGTCCAAGGTGCAGGCCATGAGAGGAGAGTTAGAGATGCCTTGGAAAAAAACCTCGCAATCTCCTTTTAGCAACATTGCCTACCTTAAATCGTCATTGGAGGTCAGTTGCAAGCAATTTCATGGGGATATAATTATAGAGAGGTTGTCTCTCTATTGTGTTGTGTTGGTTTGTGGTTGTGTTGTGTGATCCAAAAAACCAGCTTATGAAACTGTTGAGTGCGGAAAGTCCCAATCTTTTGATGGAAGAAGCGTCACCAATTGTCTTATTTCCTACCCATTGGAAATCTAAAGAAGTCACTTGTTGGTTGATTGGTGTGGAGGGTGACCCAATACTATAGCAATGCTTCAAATTTGCTTCGAAACGTGGTCTATGTTGTACCCCAAAATTAAATTTTTTGTTACACTTAGACATTTTGAAGAAATGAGTAAAAGTCTTGTCAAATCAGTCAAAAAGGTCAAAATTTGGGTGTGCATGTCTTGCATGAGGGGTTAAAACGCAAAATTTTCAATTTCTAACGATCTGGGTCTGCTAAGAGCAGCTTAATCTACAAAACCCAGATCTTAGTTTTTCATCCCTAAATTTTAGGAAAACTGCTATTTTTAGAAATTTTCTAAAATTAGTAACGTTTTCTGGGTTTTTCTGGGTTTCTTTCGAAACGGATATTGGCAAAATTTTCTAAAAATAGAAAGTTGGTCCAACAGGGTCCGAACTGATTTTGATTGGCTCAAAATGTGTCCGTATCAGGCTGGTGCAGTCAGAATCTTAAAATAATCAGTTTTGTCCTACTAGGTCTATTTTGCTTTTTCAGAAGCATATCTGGAGCTCTGAGGTCATCAATGGAGGTCATCCGACTGCCAGGCGTCAATTTCAGCACTTAAACTTCCAGCAGAAAGTGAAACAATGAACATGCACGAGGAACGAGGAAGAAAGTTGAAAGTTCATGAAAATTTTCTAACACTGATGAGTTTGGGCGCCCATGTTAAAGAAAGAGGCCCACCTTTTTAGGGCATCAGATGAGTGAATTAGGGTCAGGACCTCCAATGGAAGTTGCTCAGTATTCAGTCAGCTTCGCGATGGATATCTCCGTCAGAGCATCCGACAATCCAGTCTCCGGAAAATTTGAGTCAAAGTGGAAGGTATAGAATGAAGATCTGAAACTTGAAGAAGTGAATAAATTGAAAAAATTTCTAAGTCTGGAGAAACTGGGCGCCCTAGGTGAAAAAAGGCGCCCAACTTTTCAAGGTTTCAAACAGATGAATTTGCAGTCAAGGTTATGACGAGATGTCTTCAGAATGCAACAGGCTTTCCAGTGAGCTATCCAGCACGACAAACGGAGCTCGCAGTCATCAGATTCAAGGGGCTGAACAGAGGGTCAGACGAGAGTTGAAAAGAGAAATCCGAAAGCAAAGGTGAAAAATGTGAAAAATAAACTAACTCTGGTGAAGTTGGGCGCCCAAGCTTTTGAAGACCTAAAATCTGCCTTTCGACAAAAGTGCTTCCAGAAGACAGCTCCTGAAATCCTCTCAGCTTCGCAACGAGTCCAAACATTCATCAATCCGACGCCCGGAGCTCAAAATTCAACAAGATCGCCCGTAGAAGTGAAAGACATGAATAAATTGAAATTTTTTCTAAGTCTGGTAGAAGTGGGCGCCCCAGTTGAGGAAGGGCGCCCAAACTTTAAAGCCTTCAAATGATGGAATTTGCAGAAGTAGCATCCAGAAGGTCCCATCAAAATTAGTCTGGTTATCCAACGAAATATTTAGACAGTCAGTCGGATCATCATCGCTCCCGGAATCGAGGATTCATTAGAAAATCAAAGGGAGAAGGAAGAACTTGGAAATCAGAAAAATGGCTAACATTGAAGAAGTTGAGCGCCCCTAGAAGGAATGTGCACCCGTGAATTCGAAGGTCAAAATCTAGTTTTTAGCAGGAGGTCCCTCCAGAACATCCTTCTCACTTTCAGTCAGGCTCCGCCGAGAACCACTCAGCTCGCCTGTCGGGTTGATCTGTCAACGGGAAATCAGAGGTGAAGTGGCCTGTCAAAATGGAGAAAAGTTGAAAAATGCAAATTTTGACTAACACTGGCGAAAATAGGCGCCCCTCTTGGAGAAAGGCACCCAAAGTTTCATGCCTTAGAGAATTTTTTAATTTTCAAAATTTCAAAATTTGCAAGAAGAGAAGGATGGCGTCCAAGTTCAAGGGACTGAGATTTAGGGTTTTGAAAATAAAAGCAAAACCTAAATCAAACCCTAAGTATATTTAACACTTCTTTTCAATATATTTTTCATTATTTTTGCAGGTAGCATCTAGAGGAGAAAGTTGGAGCAGCAAGTTTGAAGAATTTTTGTGATTCAAGAATCCATAGTCGCTGGTTTTACATTAGATTTTTCAGACCAGCAAGCATAAACCCTTGCTTTTTCATTCTTCTTGTTCCAGAAGATCAATTTTTCAAGCAGAAGGCCAAAGCTTTCAATTTTTCAGTCATCTGGGTCTTTTTTTTTGCCTCAATCTTCTGAAGAATTTTTCAAGAACTTCATCAAGTTGCAGCAAGTGCTTTTATTTTGCATGTCGGTAAAAACCTCAGTGCATTCAAATTTCAACCATCTGGGTCCTTTCCAATCAGTCTTATGAAGAAAACCCATATCGCAGCTTTTTTCAAGAAAGTTCACAAACCTAGGGTTGGCTGCTTTTTCGATCAGACGTCAGGGTTTTGCAAATCTAATCAACTGGGTCCATTTCTAATCATATTCTGAACAAAACCCAGATGCCAGCTTTTTTTGGGAAAAAATGAAAAAATTAGGGTTTGCTGCTTTTTCAGGCTAAATTCAAAATTTTCAAAAACGGACGATCTGGGTTGTCTTGTATCGATATTCTGAACAAAACCCATATCTCAGAAAAATTTCTCAAAAATTTGTCCGTTGGAGTACAAAAATCAGCATCCTAAAAATAGAAATTGTTCAAGACTTGTCTAAACCAAGGCGAGTTTACAGTCATTCTTCGAATTTTCTGAAATGGAGTACACTCCTAATGTTTTCAAGTCCAAATCAGCTCTCTTTCACAATTATATCAAAACAGCTGAGACAGACTTGCATCATGTCAAGCCGGTGTTCGATCTACATGCCTTGGAGAGAGTAGGCAACACTTCAATTAAGAACCTGGGACATTCTGGACTCCTCGCAGCAGCGTCTATTCCTATATCAGTTCAGAGCCTTGAGTTCGTAATCGCTTGCATTAAGCATTACAACCCGGCTACTAGGGAAATCCAACAGGGTAGATTGATTTGGTCCTAAAGCCCGATATGGTCGAAGGTGTTTTTCCATTCCCCGGGCTGAAAGTAACTCTTCAAGGGATGAATGTGAAAAGATGTGGAATATGCATAAAGATAAATATAGCAAGAAGATCACGCAGATGGATGAAAGAAAACATAAGACATTGCCCAAGAATGTCAAGCGAGGAGAATTCAAGGACGAGGTTGCCATCATCATCACTTTGCTCAACAGGGTCACTGGCTCAAAGACGCCACCAAGTTCCAACCTTGGATGTTTTATGCCATACCTCACATCATGAAGAAGACCGAGTTTTATGATTGGCCTACTTTGATTAGTGACTGCCTACATCAGCAAATAACAGAATATTTCCAGTTTCATGTATTCCACATGGTGTCATACCTAGTCTACCTGGTGGCCTATCAAGGTCAATTCAGAGGGTTGAACACTGAAGGATCATTGAGCGTACAACACATATATAACTATTATCCTCAGCTGGAATTCATAAAGTCGTTGCACCACTACAAAAGGGTGAACGAGGCATTCTTGATGTACACAGTGCGGGACTTAGACAACGAATTGCACGTCCGCATCTCTTCAGCTGCCAGAATGGGCAGATTGGATGAGGGTTTTACTTTACCTATCTCAGGGTTTATGGTTATTCAGGTGCCCCGCTCATGCTGCCAAGGTATCCGTCAGATGAGGTCATTTTCATGGAATTCTTGAGGTGCCTCACGGTGTCCACACAGTCTTGAGAAATAGAAAGAAACCCTCTCTTCACTTTCCATTAGGGTTGGGTATTTATACATGCAGGACTGCACAGATGCCAGGACAATTGGAGAAGGATTAGATAAATTCGGTCTCAAAACCTATAGTGAGAGGCCATCATTTGATCCTCATGGTGTCTGGCGCTGGCCGATTGAGAAGAACTATAATCACATGTACCCAAGCACTTGAAGATTTTGGGCCAATCGCGCATGAGCTTGAAGCGCTGGCTACGAAGCTAGCAGGCCAACCTCCACTGTGATGAAAGATCATTAAATGAAGATATAGAAGGGTCGATGATGATGAAGATGTGCTTCTCCCAATGTACACTCAAAAACGAATCGAGGATCAGCCTCTGCCACAAGTTAATTGGGCAAACAAAGAATCTCTTTCAGTTGAAGACAGAACAAGACAAGTCATTGAGCATAGTAAGGTTTTCTTAGTGCTTAAAAGGAAAAACTCCATTCCAGTAGCAGAGCCGCCAAGGATAATTCCCTCTTCTTCCAGAGCACAGCCAAAGGGAAAGGGTAAAAGTCAGTCTCAAGATGGCGTCAAAGGTTGTAGATCAAATAAAAATGTAAAAAGAAGGTTGGATTTCTCAGGCATAGTCATACAGGAACAACCTACAGTCGATTCAGAAGTTCCTCCTGTTGAGCCCGTACCTCAAAATGAAGCAGAGAAGCCACCTTCAACACATGATTCTGTACCTTTGACAGGTTCTTCACCAATTCACATTGATCTTGATATCGAAGATGATGAAGAGATTGCAGCAGTACCTCCTGAGGAAGTTAGTAAAGATACTACTGTGTCTTGGCTTGAGAACTCCCAGGGAAGGGTTAGGAGAAGGCCTTCATATCAAGTGAGTGTTGATGATCTCGATAACATTCATCGTAGAACCTCCTCCTAAGAAGAAGGCAAAGAAGCAAGTTCACTTTGATAGGAATCCTGATAACGAGATAGTCGTGGAGACTGCAGTGCCCCCAGAAGATAAGAATAGGGAAGAGGTGAATATGGATGATTTCGTCATGGTCAAGGCTAATCTCGGTAGAAATACCAGACATGCAGATTTGAGTCTCTTCAAAGTTGTATCCGAAAACCTTCATGAAAGAGTGCTTAAAGATAGAGAAGACAAGGCAGCCCTCAAGGCTGAAAATCAGCAGCTTAGACTTTTTATTTCTAACCTTGCTCGTGGTTCTTCACAAACAACTCAGTTGCTGCCCTAGGTCTTGGAGACACCAGCTGATCACCATCAGTTAAGACAGCTGGTCATATGTGGGAAAGAGACTCAGGAGTGGATCGAGAGCTTTATTGTCAGAGGAAAGGAGATTTTGGCTCGGATGTTCCAATTGAGAGAAAATGCTCATGAGCTTCGTCAAGGCATCCAAAGATTTAAACAAACATTGGCTGAAGTAAAACCTAGGCATGAGATTATCATTGCTGATTTAGACACAGCCTACGGTTCAACAGTTTCAAAGGAGCATAAAAGACAAATTCTTGCTTGGAGAGAGCGTCACGTTTTCAAAGTTAAAACTTATGAGAGTATATTCGAAGAATTCATCACCTACAGACAAAGGGTGGTTGAAGCTCTTCTTTTCATCAGCGAATTCGTCATAGAGATCCCCTCTCAGTATAGTCTTGAAGACGGTTCCTATGTCAGGCTTGAGGAGGTGCAAAATCAGTTCCAGAATGTTGTTCATAGTTGCAGTCCAGTTGGCGGAAGGATAGGCCATATTTCAGTGATTTCAGCAAAGTTCGATAAAGCGGCCAATGAGGTCGAAGATTTCTTGAGATCTATTGCAGATGCTGAAGATATTCTTGAAAAGCTGTGTTTTGCTATTGATGGCATAGGATGCAATCGAACCGACACACCCTAACTCTAGCTGGATGTGATCGAAGCTTTTAAAGCAGCCGAAGTGCTTCTTTTCGCTTTCTTTCTATTCTTGAATAATCCTTATCCATTCTTTTTAAGGATAGAAAGAAGATAAGATGTATTATTAGTTTGGCTTTCCCGCTTTTTCCTCAGTTTAGGTTTTATCTTCTAGATTTAGTAATAAAGCTTTGTTTGTCGAAAGCAAAGTCCTGATCAGAAAAGCAAGGAGATTTTAGGGTTCTAATTCTCCGCTTTGTTGTCTATAAATAAGAGCATCTTTGCTCATTTAGTTTCTTTAACTGCGGCTAGTGAGAACAAACTACTGAAATATTGTGGCCTTTTATTTGTCGCTCAAGTATTGTTCATTTGTGTTGTGATAGCAATTCAGAGTTATCTCTCTTTAGCCAACAAGGAGTTAGTAAGATTGTTGTTTTCTATTGTGTTAAGAATAAGTTGCAAGCCTCCTTTAGCTGCAATTTCTTGTTCAAGGCATGTTAGAAGTGAGCTTTGTTTTAGAGATTTGAGTAATAAAATCATGAGCCTCTTTTGCCTTGGTCTAAAATCTCAGATTTCCGTTATCAGTGTTCTACTTTTATGATCTTTATTTCAGCTTGTAGTGAAGTGTGTAGGTGTTCGTTGAAAGGGAGATTATTGAAGTATCTTTGTCAGAGAATCTACCTTGTTAATTTCTAACTTCTCTTGCTCTGCTATTACTTGAGAGGCTAGGAACGTCTTTAGTTAAGTTAGTCGTAGTTGAAACTTCTTATCAAAAAATCTTAGCTGCGGTGTTTGTGTTTAAAAAACCTTGTGCTCTAAGCTGATCAAAAAAATAGGCAACTTAGTTTTAGTTTACTTTCTTTCAAACACCATCAGCAAGAGGGAGCTTCCCCTCCTAATTTGAAGAGCAGTTTATCTGTGCATAGCTGTCCATTTTCAAATCCGCATTCCAGAGGTGCGAATTTAAACGCCAACAGTTTTCTGGCGCCCACCGTGGGGCACGAGGCTTTAAACAACAAAGAAAGCTTAGGCTTTATGTCATGGGTATGACTATCTGGCGTCCTACTGCTCCAATTCAACAACCTGATCTTACACCTCCAGTTATCCAGCCGAGTTTCCAGATAATTGAAGGAGAGCAAGTAGACATCATCAGCAGCCTGAGGAGTTTCATCTTTGAGAAGAAGGAGACCCCTGCTCAGTGGAGAAACGCTGCTGCTATTTTAGATAAAGAGGAAGAAAAAGCCGATATTGCAGCCGAAAGACCTGTCTTGCCACCACCCGCGTGGGACTAGACAATCCTGGCTTACATAGTCTATACAAGGAGGAGAACAAGAACAAATCCACTCTTCCAAGAAGCTGATCCTTTCCTTCCACATACACATCCTACAGAAGTTGGAGAGTCATCCAACACAGTTCCTGAGTTCAACGTCGTACCTGTGTTCGAAGAAGAAGAATGTGAAGCGATGGGTGATCACCACAACAACGATGACAACAACAATCGCAATCGGAGAAGAGGTCCCCCACTGCCTTGGGGTGACAATATCGGACCTTTGGCCCTAGGAGCAAATCACGAATTGCCTAAGGGGTCAAGAAAGCACTTTCCACGGTTCCAAGGTGATGGAAGTCAACATCATGACGATCACCTTTCAGCCTTTTCAATGGCTTGCGTTGTTTTGCATGTAGGTCATGAAGACATTGATGTACGTCTCTTTGTTGAGACACTCGCGGGACCTGCTGCCGAATGGTTCAATCACTTGGAGCCTGGTTGCATAACCAACTGGAATACTATGACTGAAAAGTTTCTTGCGAGATTCAAGCCAGTTGAAGATTGCCACCGGTTGTTCGCTCAACTTTCCAATTCGAAGGAGGACAATGAACCGATGAGAGAGTTCGTAGCAAGGTTTAACCGCCTAGTTACTCGTCTTTCATATACACTCAATCCATCGCCTGAGATCCTGTTAAGCAGTTTTGTCAACGCACTTCCATCAGAGATAGCCTTTATCATAAGGTCGGCTCACGAGACAGAACTGGGAGAAGCACAACAAGGTGCGATAGAAATTGAAGACAACATGATCACTTCAGGAAAGATCAGAGGAGATGCTATTAGGCCTTTGGTTCAAAGTTCTGCTGATCCGTTGCTTCAAAGGGTAGCAAACGAAGTAACTATTCTCAAGAGGCAATTGCCACTTCAGCCGACACCTCTTGCTCAAGTTGCACCACCACCTGCTTTGCCCGCACCTCAGCAGCCTTATCAGCCTCAGCAGCCGTATCAGCCGAGGAGAAATAACTTTCAGCCTTACAACAATTACAAGCCGCGAGGGCCACCTCCACCAAGGCAAGTCGCTGACAACACACAAAATGCTGTATTTTGCTCTTTTCATGATTCCACAGAACACACTAGCGCATCTTGCCCTGAAAATGTCAGAATGAACAAGATAATGGGATACGCCGAAGCTGCACCTGCACCAAGTTTCGTTCCAACTCCAAGTTTGAATGTTGTCTTACCTCAATCGGAAAACTTCGATGGCGACTCCGCAACGGGCTACTTTGAAAATGAACCCGATTTTGAAGAACAAGAAGAAGATATTCGTCAGTACTCTCTTGTAGTTAATCCTAAGAATCATACGACTCCTGTGTTCACCAGAGCTCAACATCTCAAGGCACACAAAGAAGAGGAAGAAGAGAGGCTGAAGATATCAAAAGACAAAGATAAAGACAAAGAAGTAGCTTCTACTTCAAATATTAAGTCTTCTCAAGAGAACGTGAAAGCAGTTGCTGAAGGTTCGTCCTCAGCGAATTTTGATATTGTAGATTCATTGATGAAGAACAAAGTGCAGATTTCTCAGTTAGAGTATCTCCAAGATCATCCAGAGCAAGTGGACCGACTTCTCAAATTCATGAAGAAAGGACCTACCAAGCAGCCCACATTGCTCGAATCATCCGTTCCGGCGGAAGACAAGCCTAAACCCTTCTATATTTCTCTATATATAGGAGGTTACAAATTGAGCAATTGTATCATCGATTCTGGAGCTTCGGACAACGTCATGCCTCTACAAGTAATGAATGCTCTAGGGCTCTCATGTACCAAGACAAAGGACAAATGTTACTCACTGGAGTCCAAGTCAGTGCCATTAGTCGGTCAATTGAAAGATGCTCAAGTGAGGTTGGCAGCTTGTCCTAAAAAGAAAATCATGATGACCATCCTAGTAGCTGACATTCCAGCAAGTTACGGGATGCTACTAAGCAGAAGCTTTTGCAAGGATCTCGGTGGAGAGATTTAGATGGATTGGTCTTCTGCAAATATTCCATTAAAGAAAGGAACTTTCAAGCTAGAACCAGAACCCAAATCTCGATTTGCGGTCGTGAAGTCTCAAGATCCTCAAGCTCAAGTTCTATATCAAGAAACGGGTCTTGGTACTTATGCCATGCTGTCAGAAATTCTTGAAGAAAGTCAAGAGATCGCATGCATTGTAGAGAAATCAGCAGATGATCCTAAACTGTGGACTTTGCAGTTCGATGGGAGTTGTTCCACTGCTGGTTCAGGAGCAGGAGTTGTGATAATCTCTCCTGAAGGACAGTTGTATCCTTTTGCATACCACTTGCAATTTGAATGTACAAATAATACGGTGGAATATGAGGCGCTTTTACTAGGTCGCAGAAATGCAAAAGATATGGGTATCAAATACCTTAGGGTCGAAGGTGATGCGGAGCTTGTTGTAAAGCAAGTCAGAGATCAATTCAGAGTGAAAGCAGATCGTCTTCGACATTATAGAAATAGGGTGTAGAATGCAATAGATTGGTTCGAAGCATTTGATATCAAGTATATTCCACGTCTAGAAAATAGCATAGCAGATGCCCTCGCGGTATCAGCTTCACTTTTCATGCCACATTCTGACTTTCGTCAGAATGCATTCGCCATTGAGTTAATCTACAAGCCAGTTGTACCTGACAATTGTGATAACTGGCAAGTCTTTAACGATGATGAACACATTAAGGAG
Source organism: Sequoia sempervirens (assembly GCA_007258455.2). Taxonomy (NCBI): domain Eukaryota; kingdom Viridiplantae; phylum Streptophyta; class Pinopsida; order Cupressales; family Cupressaceae; genus Sequoia; species Sequoia sempervirens. The sequence goes on from VDFB02047230.1 coordinate 339,703,653, forward strand.
TTTCTTGTTATGGGAGATAATTTCAAAGAATTGTTCTTTGAAGGCAGTTCGTCTACTCATAGAGAAGCAGTAACGGAAGTCTCTGATACGCCAAAGATTGCCGAAGACAAAGAGAGTCCAGAAGAACCTGATACCAACATAATCCAGTTGAAAGGAAATAAAATTCCCAAGGGTTTAGTTTCCTTGGAGAATATTTTTGACAGGCACGACAGATAAATTCAAGATCAGAGAAACTCAAGCGACAGAACCTCTGCCGAATATCAACAAGTCAATATTGGTACAATTGACAAGCCTAGGATTGTTAATTTGGGTACATGCTGCACGGCAGAGGAGAGCGAGAAATTCATTTCTTTGTTCCAGCAATACCGAGATGTCTTCGCCTGGTCATATGAAGATTTAAAAGTTTTTACACCAAGAGAATTGTCTCACGCGATTCCTCTTCAACCTGAAGCAAAGCCCTTCAGGCAAAAGCAACGACACTATAATCCGCGAATTCAAGACACCATCTACGCGGAGATCCAGAAGATGGTGAATGCAAAGATCATCTTTCCAATTCATCATTCCACTTGGGTGTCAAATATAGTTCCTGTGCGCAAGAAGAACGGAGAAATCAGAATTTGCGTTGATTTCAGGAACTTGAATCAATCATCACTCAAGGATAATTATCCTTTGCCAATCATGGAGCACACTTTACAGACGGTTACCAGTTCAGAGATGCTGTCTTTATTGGACGGTTTTTCTGGTTATAATCAAATAGCGGTAGCTGAAGAAGATCAGTTCAAGACAGCATTCACAACCCCGTGGGGTACATTTGCCTATGAAAGAATGCCCTTCGGCCTCATCAACGCCGGTGCTACATTTCAGAGAGCCATGGATTTGGCATTTGGAGACTTGAAAAATAAAGTAATAGTCGTCTATCTAGACGACCTCACTGTTTTCTCGAAGACACAACAAGATCACTTTTCCCATCTAGGGAAAGTCTTCGAGAGATGCAGATATCATAAAATATCATTGAATCCCAAAAAGTCTATCTTCGCGGTGACGAAAGGCAAGCTGCTTGGTCACATCGTCTCCAAGGAGGGAACTCGAATTGACCCAAGCCGGGTCGAAGGTATTAGAAGTTTGTCTCTTCCAACAAGCAGAACAGGGGTACACTCTTTCTTTGGTAAAGTAAACTTCATACGAAGATTTGTACCAGATTTTTTTGAGTTGACTAAAGATATATCTGCTATGATGAAGAAGAAGACAGTTTTCAAGTGGACGGAAGAAGGAAAGAAGGCGTTCGCAGCGATAAAAGAAGCCATCAGTCGAGCTCCAGTGCTAGTCCGTCCTGATTTTGAAAAGGAATTTATCCTTTATTGTTATGCATCAGAGCATACTCTATCTGCCATTCTGACACAAAAGTTAAACGAAAAAACTGAATCTCCCATAGCTTTCATGAGCTGCAGTTTCAAGGACAGTGAATCAAGATACTCTCAAATTGAAAAGAATGCCTATGCGGTGGTTCGAGCTGTAAAGAATTTCAGATTCTATATCCTAAATTCTCACACCATTGTGTATGTCACAGATCCAACAGTAAAAAGCATGTTAACTCAACAGGAGATGGGCTCCAAAAGAGGAAACTGGGTCGCGAAGGTGCAAGAGTATGATTTGGAGATTAAGCCAACCAAACTCGTCCGCGGGAGAGGTCTTTGTCAGTTGATGGCGGAAGATGGTGATAAGAAACTTCAAGCCAAGGGTATACCTGAGATTGAACCTGAAGTTAAAGAAGACCTTCCAATGGTCTTGTTGATTGAGTCATCTGGAGAATGGTTCACTGAGATATGGTATTACCTAACATACAGTGATTGTCCAAATCACCTGAACAAGCAACAAAGGAGAACGCTTAAGCTGAAAGCGCAGAATTATGTAATCATCAGCAATGTTTTGTACAAGCGGGGCCTTGACGGAACATTCTTGTTGTGTGTTACCAAAGATCAATAACGGCGCTTACTGGAAGCTTTCCATAATCAAGCATGCGGTGGTCACTTTTCATCAAAGGTGACAGCTTTTAAAATTTTGCGGGCTCAGTTCTTTTGGCCAACTATGTTCCGCGATGCATATGAGTGGGTACATAAATGTCAGCTGTGTCAACAGTTTGTTGGCAAGGCGAAGTTAGCAGCCGCTCCTCTCAGGCCAGTTGTTATAGATGCTCCATTTCAACAATGGGGTCTAGATTTTATTGGTCCTATCAACCCACGTTCCAGCAAGGGGCATATTTATGTCCTTATAGCCACCGATTACTTCACTAAATGGGTTGAAGCCATTCCTACCAAGCGAGCTACGTCTGAGGTCGTGTGTGAGTTCCTAAAAGAAAACATTGTCACACGCTTTGGAGTGCCTCGCAAAATTGTGACAGATAATGCAACATGTTTCTCATCTGAGGAGCTAATGGAGTTCTGTTTTGATCACAGCATTACACTATCTCATTCATCAGATTATTACCCCCAGGGTAATGGACAAGATGAATCATCAAACAAGAATATTGTCACAATCATTCGCAAGTTGGTTGATTCCAGTCAACGAACTTGGCACAAGAAACTTTATGATGCTCTCTGGGCCGATAGAATTACTCCGAAGAGAGCCATTGGTACCTCACCCTTTATACTCCTGTATGGTACAGAAGCCATGATACCCATCACATTAGAGTTGTCCGCCTTGCAGCTGGCGACCGCAGTGGAGGATGGAGAGTTCACAGATCCCGTTCAGAAGCGTATCATGTACCTGACTAAGCTTCAAGAAGAAAGGGAAGAGGTAGTAGACAAAATCACTCAGCACCAAGAGCGGGTGAAGAAGATTTTTGACAAGAAAGCTCGCCGACGAGATTTCGAGGTTGGAGATCAAGTCCTCCTATGGGATAATAGACATGAGCCCAAGGGAATGCATGGGAAATTTGATTCCTTGTGGCTGGGACCTTTCAAGATTCACGAGCCCGCCGGAGAGAACACCTATATTCTCTCGTGCTTAGATGGAAGTCTCCTCCCTCTACCACACAGCAGGCAGTATCTCAAACACTTTGTCCCTTCGGGGCTGGAGTAAGTTTTCAAAATCACTCTTTGTAAATATTTTGCATTGCTTTTCGTAATGTGTTTCCCCTTTCTGTGATGTTTTCGTTATGTTGTGTTTCCCTTCCCGTAACAGTCCTGTCGTGTTTTAGGTGATTAGGAGTCTTGTTTTAGGTGATTAGTAGGGAAGTCCAACTATTAGGTGATTTTTAGGAAAGTCCGGTTATAGGTGATTAAGGAATGTCTTGCAAAATAGGTGATTAGGAAATGATGCTGGCTCCGATACCCAATGGACAAGGCACTGGTCTAAGCTAAAACTCCAGAGATTCTATGGTTCTCCTATGCCGAAAGTATCTGCCATGGTCCCCAAACAGAGCCAATGTTGTACCCCAAAATTAAATTTTTCGTTACACTTAGACATTTTGAAGAAATGAGTAAAAGTCTTGTCAAATCAGTCAAAAAGGTCAAAATTTGGGGGTGCATGTCTTGCATGAGGGGTTAAAACGCAAAATTTTCAATTTCTGACGATCTGGGTCTGCTAAGAGCAGCTTAATCTACAAAACCCAGATCTCAGTTTTTCATCCCTAAATTTTAGGAAAAATGCTATTTTTAGAAATTTTCTAAAATTAGTAACGTTTTCTGGGTTTTTCTAGGTTTCTTTCGAAACGGATAATGGAATTTTTTTCTAAAAATAGAAAGTTGGTCCAACAGACTCCGAACTGATTTTGATTGGCTCAAAATGTGTCTGTATCAGGCTGGTGCAGTTAGAATCTTAAAATAATCAGTTTTGCCCTACTGGGTCTGTTCTGCTTTTTCATAAGCATATCTGGAGCTCCGAGGTCATCAATGGAGGTCATCCGACTGCCAGGCGTCAATTTCAGCACTTAAACTTGCAGCAGAAAGTGAAACAATGAACATGCACGAGGAACGGGGAAGAAAGTTGAAAGGTCCTGAAAATTTTCTAACACTGTTGAGTTTGGGCACCCCTGTTAAAGAAAGGCGCCCACCTTTTTAGGGCATCAGATGAGTGAATTAGGGTTAGGACCTCCAATGGAAGTTGCTCAGTATTCAGTCAACTTCGCGATGGATATCTCCGTCAAAGCATCCGACAATCCAGTCTCCGGCAAATTTGAATCAAAGTGGAAGGTATAGAATGAAGATCTGAAACTTGAAGAAGTGAATAAATTGAAAAATTTTCTAAGTCTGGAGAAACTGGGCGCCCTAGGTGAAAAAAGGCGCCCAACTTTTCAAGGTTTAAAATAGATGAATTTGCAGTCAAGGTTATGACGAGATGTCTTCAAAATGCAACAGGCTTTCCAGTGAGCTATCCAGCACAACAAACGGAGCTCGCAGTCATCAAATTCATGGGGCTGAACAGAGGGTCAGACGAGAGTTGAAAAGAGAAATCCGAAAGCAAAGGTGAAAAATGTCAAAAATAAACTAACTCTGGTGAAGTTGGGCACCCCAGCTTGCCAGGGGCGCCCAAGCTTTTGAAGACCTAAAATCTACCTTTTGACAAAAGTGTTTCCAGAAGACAGCTCCAGAAATCCTCTCAGCTTCGCAACGAGTCCAAACATTCATCAATCCGACGCCCGGAGCTCAAAATTCAACAAGATCGCCCGTAGAAGTGAAATACATGAATAAATTGAAATTTTTTCTAAGTCTGGTAGAAGTGGGCGCCCCAGTTGAGGAAGGGCGCCCAAACTTTAAAGCCTTCAAATGATGGAATTTGCAGAAGTAGCATCCAGAAGGTCCCATCAAAATCAATCTGGTTATCCAACGAAATATTCAGACAGTCAGTCGGATCATCATCGCTCCCGGAATCGAGGATTCATTAGAAAATCAAAGGGAGAAGGAAGAACTTGGAAATCAGAAAAATGGCTAACACTGAAGAAGTTGAGCGCCCCTAGAAGGAATGTGCACCCATGAATTCGAAGGTCAAAATCTAGTTTTTAGCAGGAGGTCCCTCCAGAACATCCTTCTCACTTTCAGTCAGGCTCCGCCGAGAACCACTCAGCTCGCCTGTCGGGTTGATCTGTCAACGAGAAATCAGAGGTGAAGTGGCCTGTCAAAATGGAGAAAAGTTGAAAAATGCAAATTTTGACTAACACTGGCGAAAATAGGCACCCCTCTTGGAGAAAGGCGCCCAAAGTTTCATGCCTTAGAGAATTTTTTAATTTTCAAAATTTCAAAATTTGCAAGAAGAGAAGGATGGCGTCCAAGTTCAAGGGACTGAGATTTAGGGTTTTGAAAATAAAAGCAAAAAAGAAAGCAAAACCTAAATCAAACCCTAAGTCTATTTAACACTTCTTTTCAATGTATTTTTTATTATTTTTGCAGGTAGCATCTAGAGGAGAAAGTTGGAGCAGCAAGTTTGAAGAATTTTTGTGATTCAAGAATCCATAGTCGCTGGTTTTACATCAGATTTTTCAGACCAGCAAGCATAAACCCTTGCTTTTTCATTCTTCTTGTTCCAGAAGATCAATTTTTCAAGCAGAAGGCCAAAGCTTTCAATTTTTCAGTCATCTGAGTCTTTTTTTTTGCCTCAATCTTCTGAAGAATTTTTCAAGAACTTCATCAAGTTGCAGCAAGTGCTTTTATTTTGCATGTCGGTAAAAACCTCAGTGCATTCAAATTTCAACCATCTGGGTCCTTTCCAATCAGTCTTCTGAAGAAAACCCATATCGCAGCTTTTTACAAGAAAGTTCAAAAACCTAGGGTTGGCTGCTTTTTCGATCAGACGTCAGGGTTTTGCAAATCTAATCAATTGGGTCCATTTCTAATCATATTCTAAACAAAACCCAGATGCCAGCTTTTTTCGGGAAAAATTGAAGAAATTAGGGTTTGCTGCTTTTTCAGGCTAAATTCAAAATTTTCAAAAACGGACGATCTAGGTTGTCTTGTATCGATATTCTGAACAAAACCCATATCTCAGAAAAATTTCTCAAAAATTTGTCCGTTGGAGCACAAAAATCAACATCCTAAAAATAGAAATTGTTCAAGACTTGTCTGAACCAAGGCGAGTTTACAGTCATTCTTCGAGTTTTCTGAAATAGAGTACACTCCTAATGTTTTCAAGTCCAAATCAGCTCTCTTTCACAATTATATCAAAACAGCTGAGACAGACTCGCATCATGTCAAGCCGGTGTTCGATCTACATGCCTTGGAGAGAGCAGGCAACACTTCAATCAAGAACCTGGGACATTCTGGACTCCTCGCAGCAGCGTCTATTCCTATATCAGTTCAGAGCCTTGAGTTTGTAATCGCTTGCATTAAGCATTACAACCCGGCTACTAGGGAAATCCAGTCAGCGGACGGTAGATTGATTTGCAGTCTAAAGCTTGATATGGTCGAAAGGTGTTTTTCCATTCCCCCGTGGCCTGAAAGCGTAACTCTTTCAAGGGATGAATGTGAAAAAGATGTGGAATATGCATAAAGATAAATATAGCAAGAAGATTGCACAGAGATGTATGAAAGAAAAACATAAGACATTGCCCAAGAATGTCGGGCGAGGAGAATTCAAGGACGAGGTTGCCATCATCATCACTTTGCTCAACAGGGTCACTGGCTTAGAAGACGCCACCAAGTTCCAACCTTGGATGTTTTATGCCATACCTCACATCATGAAGAAGACCGAGTTTTATGATTGGCCTACTTTGATTAGTGACTGCCTACATTAGCAAATAACAAAATATTTCCAATTTCATGTATTCCACATGGTGTCATACCTAGTCTACCTGGTGGCCTATCAAGGTCAATTCAGAGGGTTGAACACTGAAGGATCATTGAGCGTACAACGTATATATGACTATTATCCTCAGCTAGAATTCATAAAGTCGTTGCACCACTACAAAAGGGTGAACGAGGCATTCTTGATGTACACAGTGCGGGATTTAGACAACGAATTGCACGTCCGCATCTCTTCAGTTGCCAGGGCAGCAATGGCGGAATGGGCAGATTGGTTTATACAGTTTCCTACCTTTACCTATCTCAGGGTCTATGGTTATTCAGGTGCCCCGCTCATGTTGCTAAGGTATCCGTCAGATGAGGTCATTTTCATGGAATTCTTGAGGCAGGCTCACGGTGTCCACACAGTCTTGAGAAATAGAAAGAAACCCTCTCTTCACTTTCCATTAGGGTTGGGTATTTATACATGCAGGACTGATGTAGATGCCAGGACAATTGGAGAAGGATTAGATAAATTCGGTCTCAAAACCTATAGTGAGAGGCGATCATTTGATCCTCATGGTGTCTACGCTGGCCGATTGGAGAAGAACTATAATCACATACCCGCACTTGAAGATTTTTGGGCTAACTGTGCAGATGAGTTTGAAGTGCGAAGGCGTAGTTACAGCAGGCTAACTCTCCATCAGATGAAAGACTGTTTAAATGAAGATATAGAAGGGCTCTCTGATGATGATGAAGATGTGCTTCTACCGATGTACACTCAGAAACGAATCGAAGATCAGCCCCTTCCACAAGTTAATTGGGCAAACAAGGAATCTCTTTCAGTTGAAGACAGAACAAAACAAGTCATTGAGTATAGTAAGGTTTTCTTAGTGCTTAAAAGGAAGAACTCTATTCCAGTAGCAGAGCTGCCAAGGATAATTCCCTCTTCTTCCAGAACACAGGCGAAAGGAAAGGGTAAAAGTCAGTCTCAAGATGGTGTCAAAGGTTGTAGATCAAATAAAAATGTAAAAAGAAGGTTGGATTTCTCAGGCATAGTCATACAGGAACAGCCTACAGTCGATTCAGAAGTTCCTCCTGTTGAGCCCGTACCTCAAAATGAAACAGAGAAGCCACCTTCAACACATGATTTTGTACCTTTGACGGGTTCTTCACCAATGCACATTGATCTTGATATCGAAGATAATGAAGAGATTGCAGCAGTACCTCCTGAGGAAGTTAGTAAAGATACTACTGTGTCTTGGCTTGAGAACTCCTTAGGAAGGGTTAGGAGAAGGCCTTCATATCAAGTGAGTGTTGATGATCTCGATAACATCTATTAGGAACCTCTTAAGAAGGCAAAGAAGCAAGTTCACTTTGATAGGAATCCTGATAACGAGATAGTCATGGAGACTGCAGTGCCCCCAGAAGATAAGAATAGGGAAGAGGTGAATATGGATGATTTCGTCATGGTCAAGGCTAATCTCGGTAGAAATACCAGACATGCAGATTTGAGTCTCTTCAAAGTTGTATTCGAAAACCTTCATGAAAGAGTGCTTAAAGATGGAGAAGACAAGGCAGCCCTCAAGGCTGAAAATCAGCAGCTTAGACTTTTTATTTCTAACCTTGCTTGTGGTTCTTCACAAACAACTCAGTTGCTGCCCCAGGTCTTGGAGACACCAGCTGATCACCATCAGTTAAGACAGCTGGACATATGTGGGAAAGAGACTCAGGAGTGGATCGAGAGCTTCATTGTCAGAGGAAAGGAGATTTTGGCTCGGATGTTCCAATTGAGAGAAAACACTCATGAGCTTCTTCAAGGCATCCAAGGATTTGAACAAACATTGGCTGAAGTAAAACCTAGGCATGAGATTATCATTGCTGATTTAGACACAGCCTACGGTTCAGCAGTGTCAAAGGAGCATAAAAGACAAATTCTTGCTTGGAGAGAGCGTCACGTTTTCAAAGTTAAAACTTATGAGAGGATATCCGAAGAATTCATCACCTACAGACAAAGGGTGGTTGAAGCTCTTCTTTTCATCAGCGAATTCGTCATAGAGATCCCCTCTCAGTATAGTCTTGAAGACGGTTCCTATGTCGGGCTTGAGGAGGTGCAAAATCAGTTCCAGAATGTTGTTCATAGTTGCATCAGTTGCGGGAAGGATAGGCCATATTCCGGTGATGTCGACAAAGTTCGATAAAGAAAGCGACCCAATGAGGTCGAAGATTTCCGAGATCTATTGCAGATGTGAAGATATTCTTGAAAAGCTTTGTTGTTGATGGCATAGATGCACCAACCCGAGGACACAATCTCTAACTTCCTAGCGGATGTGATCGAGCTTTAAAAGCAACTTTCTTCTAGAAGCTTTCTTTCTCTATTCTTGGAATAATCCTTATCCATTCTTTGTGGATAGAAAGAAGATAAGATGTAATAGTTGGTGTTTCCCGCTTTTTCTGCTTTCTAGGTTGTTAGATGTTATCTTTTTCTAGATTTAGTAATAAAGCTTGCTTGCTGAGCAAGCCCTAGATTGTGAAAAGCAAGGAGATTTTAGGGTTCCCTACTCCTCTGCTTGTCTATAAATAAGAGCCTTGCTCATTTAGTTTTCTTTAACCGTGCTAGTGAGAACAAAACGCTGAGCCTATTGTGCCTTCTATTTGTTGCTCAAGTATTGTTCATTTGTGTTGTGATAAGCAAATTGTTGAGCCTCTTTAGCCAACAAGGAGTTAGTAAGATTGTTGTTTTCTATTGTGTTAAGAATAAGTTTGCAAGCCTCCTTAGCTGCAATTTCTTGTTCAAGGCATGTTAGAAGTGAGCTTTGTTTTAGAGATTTGAGTAATAAAATCATGAGCCTCTTTTGCCTTGGTCTAAAATCTTAGATTTCCGTTATCAGTGTTCTACTTTTATGATCTTTATTTCAGCTTCAGTGAAGTGTGTAGGTGTTCGCTGAAAGGGAGATTATTGAAGTATCTTTGTCGAGAATCTACCTTGTTAATTTCTAACTTCTCTTGCTCTGCTATTACTGAGAGGCTAGGAACGTCTTTAGTTTAAGTTAGTCGTAGTTGAAACTTCTTATCAAAAATCTCAGCTGCGGCGTTTGTGTTTAAAAAACCTTGGTCAGATAGGCGGAACTTAGTTTTAGTTTACTTTCTTTCAAACACCATCAGCAAGAGGGAGCTTCCCCTCCTAATTTGAAGAGCAGTTTATCTGTGCATAGCTGTCCGTTTTCAAATCCGCATTCCAGAGGTGCGAATTTAAACGCCAACAGTCTAGTAGATGAAATCTCCAAAAAATTGTTAAAAAAAAGTATAGAGACCCACTAATAGGCAAAATATTTGCCACCAAAACCTTGAAATAAACTGCAAACAGGTTGATGAAGGCCACAAACTACCTACAACAAGTTGATGAAGGCCACAAATTGCCTGCGAATAGGCCAAAAAAATGCAATTTTCGAACTTTGCAACAATAGGCCGAATTGGCCAAAAAAAAACATGCAATAAGCCATTTTTTTGCAAAATACAGTTTTCTACCAAATGGGCAAATTGGCAAAGGGAAAATCGGCCTGCTACTAAAAAAAATGATTTTTTACAACTTTTGTACTATTGGCACACAGGCCCAAAAAATTACAAAGATTGGAAATTATCGAAATTGACGAAACAAAAGGTATTTTTTTCATTTCTTGAGCCTTTTGAATGCAATGGTGGTGTTTGTTGGCTCTATGATGACCTGTTGATAAGGCTATGTGGAGGAGTCACCTCGATGCGGAAAGGAATGTGCTCTCATGGATCTGGTACCATGTTGGAGAATGCTTAGATCAGAGAGCTCGAATTTGATAACCTTCCACAAGTGAAACTATGAACACAATAATGTCTATCAATATATGATGAAGATTGTATAATACAATGATCAAACCTTGCATACATAGGAAAGGATGAGGAGGTGAGAAAGTAGGAGTGAAACTATGACTACCCCTCTAAAGATTGAACACTTGTGAGCTCAGTTGACAAGTGTGTGAGCAAGTGTCAATAGATGTCTCAAGTCATGAGGACACGTCTCAACCATATGAAGTGAGACAAAAGGAAAAAAAGCCTGAGAAAACTTAAGCTAGGTGTGAATAGATCAATCATAGAAAGGTGATTAGCTAACTACGTATGATAATGACTCTATTTACACTAACACTCCACACCTCAAAAGAAATCGACAACCTTATCATCTTACATAAGTCCTTTATCACCCAAACCTTCAAAGTCTAAGCAAAACTCTACTCAATGCAATCCTCCCAAGTCAGCTATGAAGGATGTTATCCAACAACTACTAGCAAGGAATCATAATCCAAAATACCAACCCATGAAGTCACACCACACCCTAGCAAGCATGAGCATGTTGAGGTTATCCAAAACCCTCCTAGCACTGTCACTCACACAAATCAAAAAACTTTGCACCCCTTTCATGTGATCCATAAGCTCCATAATATCCAAGATCCATAAGGCTCATAAAATCAAAAGGAATCCCACTTATCAATTCTTGAAATTGAGGAGCTACGCCCAATATCTAACTGATAAAGAAGACATCAACCTTAAGGAAAATGCACCCAAATCACAAGGTAAACAATTAGTGATACATCAATATCCTTATACAATGCATGATCAAACTTGTCCACAACCCATTGAAGTCAATGCACCCACATTGATCACACTGATCTCTATCAATCCCACGTTGATGCCATCTTAACACAAAAATCATATGAACTTGGTCTAACCATCTTTTTTCAATTAGGTCTTCTAACAAATGAGAAAATTGAAAATCTTGATAGTTCCCGACTATCTAACAATAAATTTGTGTCTTGTTTTCAAAGTAACACATATCCCATTGCAAACTAATTATGTAGAATAGTGAATTATCAAGACAAATGATTAGGCTTTCATGAATAAGGAATCCTTGAGCACATTCATGTTCATGCAAACCAAGGATCCTGAGGTATCATATACAAATATCCTAATGAACAAAATATGGATGTGAATGATACTCCCCCAAGCGCTAGGATAACTTTTCCCATCATCAAAATGGGTCCCTCTCATCATTCCTACAAAGAGCTTAGCACCACCAACCCTTTCACTGACCTTGCCCTTCCTATCACCAACCTTAATTGTCCATCACCTTGGACCAACAAAATCACACACCCCTTGTACTATTTCATAATGATAAAGCTATCACCACCATCATGGGATTCCAAGATAATAGTTCTTTAAGGGACCACAAAATAGGGTTTAAAATCAACTTGAATACATTAGCATATCCCAAAGATCCCACCCAAATGCCTGAAATCCCTGCAACCGAAAGGGCTAAATCCCAAGCAATCCAAAAGCAAAGTCTAAAAAAATCATATGGATCCATAGATTCAATATGCCTAATTCTACAAATTCCAAATCCAAAAAAACAATATCCAAAATTCATTTGGATCCCAAAATCTAGACTTCAAAACCTAAGGACCCTAATGTAGAAATCCATCAATTTGATACATAAAGCTACTGGTCCACAATACCCGAAGGCCAAACTTTTGAAATCCACTCGAACCACAAAACCTAATATCAAACCAAGCAATCCAAATATCCGAGCATAAATCCAACAAGTTGAAACATAAAAGCAATTTGGGTTCCAAATTTTGGCAATACGAATAACCAATCAAAATTCGAAGTCCCAATATCCAAGAATTTCAAATCCAAAATCCCTTAAAGCAAGAAGTACACAAATACATAAATCCAAAAGCCACCGTCACATCTGAGAAAAGCTTTGATCTCAAAACACGACATGGTGTGTGAAATTGTTAGTCATAATTCCCTTTGGTCCCATGACATTTACTCATGCCTCTATAATTTGATCCTTCCATCCACCTCGTCTACAAAACCTAATCAATCATCCTACATACCTCCATTGCCACATCCCTTTCATCTAAACTTTTACATAGCCACCATACATCCTTCATTCAACCCATCTCCCACTCCATTTTCCTTTACAACACCTTGCAAGAAGTCAATTTAGCAATCAATAAAGCTCATAATGTCCACCATGTGCAACACTAGAACCGCGGTACATATACAACAATCATGCAAAATAGGATATTATTAGCCTACCATGGAAGCAATTGCTTGAATGCAAAATCCAAAAAACCCAATCCTAAAATAAATAAATAAACCAAAATATTAAAAATTAAAATGGTAAAGAGAAAATCTTATATCCAAAAGTTAAAACCATTCCTAGAGTATCCTAAACAAGTGTCATAATCAAAACCCATTTACAAGCATCAAGTATAAATTAGTTGCTTGTGTGTACCCTACACTTGGGGGAAAACTTCTTCCACCCACTAACACCATCCACCCTTTGCAACCATTAGCCATCACCATCATATCATTCCCATCCATTGCATTCACATCCCCATGTCATCATATCTATACTCATTCCCACCTTTGACCTTAATAAGGAAGGGGACACAATCTCAACGCATATTTTTTGGGAACCCCTTGATATGTCAAATTATCTACAACATGCACTTCAACATTACACCATAAATTACACATAATCGATTGGGATATATTATTCCTATGTAGCATAGTCCTTGGAAACCACATCCTACTCCCCCTCCCCTTTTCCATCATATGTCGCATGTCAAATCCCCCATACCCTTCTATCCATCCAACACCTTCACCCTGGTGCTAAAATGAGTTCTTCCCTTAAACAATTCAAATGTTAGCCAATCCCAAGCACAACATCCAACAAACCCAATCTTGACGTAGTTCCACAATCCTAAATTCTAAATGCTCAAGCCTTCAAGATTGTAATCCCATACCTAGTATCCAATCCATGCAACCAAACCAAAATCCAATAGTCCTAGTCACCTAAAGACACAACAACAAAGCAGAAAAAATTGCAAAATCTAGCCAAGTGCTACACATATCCAAAGGCATCGACAAGTTTCACCCTTAGTCTTGTTGAAATCCAAATCTTGTTCAATTTCAACCATACATCACTATCAATATATTATTCCCAATCCTATTGTTCTCAAGATATATAATTCTCACATCAACAATGCTATCATCGTTATCAAATCAATCCATCATTTGCTTTCAATTTGATCAAGTGCAAAGTCTTATTTATCTTTTCTTTTCATCATTTATGGATACTTGCTTGCTTGTGTTTCTTTTGTGGATTGCATTTGTGAGTTGATCCTTAGGGCGAATCATGACCATCATCATGACTTTCTATATCATGGTGCATCAAGTCATATGTCTACTTGGATATCAATCCCTCGTGCACTTGGCACACTATCTCATGATCCCTTATATCATGATGCATAATGCCCAATGCTACAACAAAATTTGGTTGATCACATGGAAATTGCCTTCCTAGTATGTACCTACCCTCCACCATACTCAAATCATCACACATCATGTCATTATCATTATCCATATCCCCATCATACCCCTTGCATATCATCATAAATCCTCACAAATTTCATCCCTTTATTAACGTTGTTTCTAATCTCCATGCATCCCAACCTTCATGCATCTAACCATCTCCCTCCCCCCCCTTCTATCTAATCAAACCTCTCCCATCTATCTCTCATTTCTTTGGACCTAGTTCTCCTTTCAAGAGATCACCTAGGTCCTATCCACCCATCTACTCTCTTGAGGGGGCTTCATTAACCCATTTCCTAACCTCCCCTTCATCAAAGGCATCCTGCCACTAATAATATCTCATCGAGCGCCTATAAATATCTTCTTTGAAATGATGTCACTACTCTTAATAATAATGCCATCTCAAAGAGGGACAAAATGTACACTTAAAATCAGCTTTCGCACTCCAACCTAACATCACCACACTTCCATCAATCCACATCATTAACCATACCATCTTTCCTCTAATGATTAATTAGTTAAATCTTATTTAATTAATTAATTAAGCTAGCCCCCTTCATCAAATAATAAACAATATCTTAATTAAATAAATCTTATTAATTTAATTAAGTTAATCCATTCCTCTAATCTCCTTCAAATTTTAAAAAATATATATTTCTCTCCACTAAAATCCAAAATAAATCACTTCTTGATACTCACCATCCATTCAAATCCAAAAGCATCTCCAAATTCCAAATGTAGTGTTGCAAACTTGATGGCATCTTCTTCTGGCATGGGACGAAGTGAAAGGTAGTTGTCTAACTTCTGAACCCATGACCTTGCTGAACACTTATCACTTCCATCGAAGTGAGCCAATGACACCTTCCCAAGGGCTTGCTGATAATCGGTTCTAGGAGCCATATGAGCACGGTTATCAACTCTTCCACCATTTCTTCTGCTCCTGTGGTTCATGAATTGATCAAAGGACCAATGGTCTCTAAGATCAGGGGGTAAGGTGACATACTCCAGGTAGGCCTGTCTTGCATCATCCACAAGATTAAGAGTGGCCTCAACTTGTGGTTCTTCCCTTTGAGTGAATGTGGGAAAAAGTGGCCTAGAAGTTGATCCTCTAGAGGTGGCCTCATGCTGACCAATAGTTCTGCTCCCTCCATTGCCATTGTTCCCATTGACTCCACTGTTTTCTCCTATAGCATGGTTTTGATTAGGAGTATGATTCTGAGGAGCTTGCTGGTCCATTCGTGCAAGCAAACGGGACATCATATCAATCATGCCGTCAAACTTCTTTTCCATTCTTTCTTCTTTCTCTTCCATGGCTCGTCTCTGACTATCTGACATTCTCTCAACTGCTTCACCAGTATCCACTGCTTTCCCTGTTTCTCTCAAAGCCTCTGAAAAAGTATCTGCTTTTGGCACTGGCGGAAACTGTGACTGCTATTTTCTGGCCTAACTTCTGGTGTAGTATCTGAAATCACTGTCACTCATCTGACAACAGAATCACTGTAGGGCACAGGTTGGCAGAATCATGGCTCTAATACCACTGTAATAAACCGGACTATTTTTTTTTTGTTTTTACAAATGCAATTACAATCAACACGCACCCATTAAGGTTAGCTCTAAAACCAAAACGTTGCGTAAGCAACTCTAACCAAGAATGTACACCAGGATCCCAATGTGGGCAAGGTGTGAGCATGTGGTACGAGGATCTAATGCAGATGCAAACTGAAAGGGAACTCTAACCAAGAATGCGTCTAGGACAGACGAGCATATGGTCAGAGGATCTAGATGCAAGATGACCTCAAGTAACCCTAACCAAGGATGGTGCCGAGTGATGGCGAGCATATGGTCAGAGGGTCCCTACAACTACTAACTGAAATTAAATAGGCGGCAAGCCAGCCTCTTCCACTTATGCAGCGGGAAGTACAATAAAGTAAATGAAAGATAGAGAGGAGAATTGTTGATAGTACTACTAATCAGCTTACAATATGTTAGAATGTTTGCCAAAGCCCAGTAATTCAAGTTCTTCAATGCTGCAATAACATATAAGACTTCCTCAATCCTTAACAAACCTCTCTAAACTCAGACTCCTCACAAATCTGCATTTATATATGACTGATATAACAGACCAGCAACTGAAATGAAGCAATCAGCAACTCTAGAATCCACCAAAATACTCACAACTCACTCAATACTTGCCGGAATGACATGAGACTTGATGCAAACGAATGCTAGGATGATGACAATGAGACCTAGACTGAGAATCGACCAATAAAATGCAATATTATTTTTGTGCACACTTTCCAAGACAGCCCAAAATGGTATGGCCAAGGAGGGGTGATTTTTTAATATAAAATTCTAGACACCTCTAAAAAATCTGGAAAATCCCAAGAAGGGTCGCCCCAAGCTGGAAAACTCAAAGGAAAACACCCAGAATGATAGCATTTTTATTTCAAGAGATATGAGCAATTCTTACAATCAGCTGTGATATTCAGCAACTCCAAAAACATGACTAAATGCAAGGAAACTGAACTAATATGCTAGGAATTCAAATGCAATGCTGAAAACAAACTCAATACAATCTACCTCTCAACTAGTTGCTATCTTTCAAGCAAGAAGATGAGCCAAGCTAGGAGGTGTGCTTTCCTCGAAGCAATCTGTCACCATTTCGGCAGCATAACTTTACTGAAAATATGAGATGATCAACTGAAGAGAAGAGGTCTCCTTTTATAAGCTTGAAGAGAATCTCCAGAAGTCTCTAGAAGGTGCGCCAAAAACAGAAGTCAAGGCATTTCAAATTTAAGTTGACTCTTTTCCCTCCAAGGTGGCGTCCACTTTCAAAGAAGCAATAATATTCACTTTTTTCATTAAAATAGTCTTCCCTTCAAGTTGGCGTCCAACTCTCCTTATGCACTTTTGAACCTTTGATTTATTTAATCTTTCCTGATGAGGCATTCACCCATAAAGTCCCCTTTTTAAAACAACATAAAGTTATAATGCTAGGCCAAGGGGGTTATAATATTAAATATAACATTATAATATGAAAATAACTTATCTCTCCCATAAGAAATGCCCCAAAAATCGAAGGAAACATCAATACCAATTGAATCAGCTTGAAGGGAAGGGACCAACTAAGCTGAAACCAACTGTCCAGCACTTGATAGAATTTACTAAAAATAGTAAATTCATGAAGTTCTATCAAAACACCAGCGGTCTATACCAACTACTTGAAACTCTGAAAGCCAGAGAAAGAATCCACAATCCAAATGCCAAACTTCCAAGCAACAACCTCATCCAAAATAGGAAACCCTAATTTCACCCACCAGAGTAGCCTACGAGGGTCTCGAGGAATAGGCCAGCAGTGAGTGAATCGATCCACCCGGTTAGAGGGACATTACAGTCCGCCCTCCCCAAGATTGCTTGCCCTCAAGCAATCGCAAGTCTGGATGTTGCAGAATTTCCTCGTTCTCCCAAGTTGCATCCTCCAAAGGCAAGTTCTTCCACTTCACCAAGTACTCTTTGATTGTTCTTCTCAAAGAACGCTCTCTGGAATTAATAATCTCCTCTGGAATAAAAGTCAACTGTCCTTCTTCATCCAAGGGAGGTAACTGTGATGAAGCAACATTGTCCAAGTGCCTTCTTGGTGAGACACATGGAAGACATTGTGAACCTTGCTACTCGATGGTAGCTCCAACTCATAAGCCACTGCTCCAACCTTTCTGATGACTTTGAATGGCCCATAGAAGCGAGGTTTGAGCTTCTCAGCTCCATTCTTCTTGAGAGTAGACTGTATGTAAGGCTGAAGTCGAAGATAAACCATATCTCCAACCTCAAATGAACGCTCAACACACTGCTGATCAGCATACATCTTCTGCTGATTTTGTGCTATTTGAAGGTTGTTCTTCAAGGACTTCAAAATATCTTGACTTTGCTACAACAAATCCTTGGCTTGAGGGGCTTTGCTATCACCAAACACCAAATCAGCAAAGCTAGGAGCCTCATAACCATAGAGAGCCATGAATGGAGACATCCTTATTGACATGTGGAAGGATGAATTGTAGCAATACTCCCCTATATGAAGCCATTTCACCCATGCCCTTTGCTGCTCCGAGACATAATTTCTAAGATAGCCCTCCAACCACTTGTTCACTATCTCTGTTTGACCATCAATTTGAGGGTGATAGCTAGTGCTTGGAGTAAGCACTGTACCACTCATCCTGAAAACTTCTTGCCAAAAGGTGCTTAGGAACTTGTTGTCCCTATCACTCACAATGTTTTTCGGCAACCCATGCAACCTAAACACTTCATGGAAAAACAAATTTGCAACTTGAGCTGCTGAAAATGTGCTAGTGATGGCAAAAAAGTGAGCAAACTTTGTTAATCTGTCCACTACAACATAGATACAATCTTTGCCTTGAACCTTTGGCAACCCCGTGATGAAGTCCATTGATATGCTTTCCCATTTTTGGTTGGGAATGGGAAGAGGTTGCAGCAGACCAGCTGGAAGAGAATGCTCATTTTTGTTCATCTAACAAGTGGGACACTCCTTGATGTAGCGTTGGACTTCCTCTTTCAACCCCTTCCAAGAAAACCTCTCCCGAATCTGCCTATATGTCTTGAAGTAACCTTGATGACCAGCAAGTGGGATGTCATGGAAAGTCATCAAAATCTTCTTTTTGAGCTTAGAATTGGTCACCAAAAAGATCCGTCCCTTGTAGTGTATCAAACCATCAACCACTTTGTACCTTTCGTCATGGAAAGTACGTTCAATGATGCTAGTTCAAACTGATTTTTGGCATAATCAGCAAGCACCATCTCCTTCCAATCAGCAGTAAGCTCACACAATGAGCTCAAATGAGGCCTCCTAGATAGAGCATCTGCCACAATGTTGTTTTTCCCTTTGACATACTCAATGTCAAAATTGTAAGCTTGAAGCTTACTCACCCACTTTTGTTGTCTTTCATTCAAATCCTTTTGATGCATGAAGCACTTGAGACTATTGTGATCAGTCTTGACCACGAACTTGCTTCCTACCAGATATTGTCTGAACTTAGCTAATGCATGCATGATTGCAAGCATTTCCTTGTCATAGATAGAGTGGCTCCTTTCAACACCCCTTAGTTTCCTACTTTCAAACACAATGGGATGTTTATCTTGCATCAAAACAGTCCAACACCTTCTCCGGATGCATCACACTGTAACTCGAAAGGCTTGGAGAAATCTAGTATGGCCAATACTGGACAAGAACTCATGATCTTCTTGAACTTATCAAAAATACTTTGAACCTTTTCTGACCAAAAGAAAGCCCCCTTTTTAGTGAGGTCAGTAAGAGGAGCAGCACTTTGAGAGTAGCCCTTCACAAATCTTTGGTAAAAGCCACAAAGACCCAAGAACCATTTCAAATGAGTCAAGTTCTCTGGAGGTGGCCAATCAACTATCGCTTTGATCTTTTCAGGATCAACCTTCACCCCATCAACATTGATTATGTGACCAAGGTAGAGCAGCTCCTTCATTCCAAATTCACATTTGGACTCTTTGGCAAATAAACTTTCTGATTCAAGAATGCTAAGCACTTCCTCCAAGTGCTTGAGATGTTCTTCCATGTCTTCTGAAGATGAGGATATCATAAAAAAAATCAACACAAACTTCCTCAACTGTTTCTGAAAAACTCTATTCATACAAGATTGGAAGGTGGCTGGAGCATTAGTCAACCCAAAAGGCATGACTAAAAACTTGAAATGATCATAGTGGCATCTGAATGCCGTCTTCTCAACATCTGACCCTCTCATCCAAATTTGATAGTATCCTGACCTCAAATCAATTTTTGAAAAGAACTTGGCACCATGTAGCTCGTCAATGAGCTCATCTATCCAAGGAATGGGGTACCGATTTTTGATTGTGCTTTGATTCAAGGCACGATAATCCACACACATGTGGATGGGGCCATCCTTCTTCTTTACAAGAACTACTGCTGAAGTGAAGGGACTCTTGCTTGGACGAATGAAGCCCATCTCCAAGAGTTCTTTTATGTTTTTCTCGATCTCGTCCTTCTTCTTCTTAGGATACCGATATGGTGTAGTGATGACTGGCTTGGCCCCTTCCTTGAGTTCAATGACATGCTCAGCTCCCCTTTCAGGAGGCGGCTCAGGAGGTAGATCAGCAAACACCTTACTCTTCTTGGTGAGTATAGACTGGATATCTAGAGGATAGTCCCTCTTTGTTTCAACTGGACTAGCTGGAAGAACCATACATTCTGCAGCCCACTCAATTTGATCGTGCCGAATCAGCCTCTCCATTCTTTTGAAAGACACAATCCGAGGACCACCATTGGACATTCCTCTAAGCACCACCTTCTTTCCATTAGATTGGAACTTGAGCTCCATTGTTTATAGATTGAGAGAGATTTCACCAAGTGAGCGTAACCACTGAATACTAAGTACTGCATCTGTGTCACCAATAGTAACTACATAGAAGTCATCTTTGACTTCATAGTTGCCTAACTGCATGGACATGTTAGGAACTCTTTGGTTGCAAGAAATATGAAACCCATCAGCCACCATGATCTTGAAGCCTTCAAATTCTTCAGTTTTGAGACCTCTCTTTGCAACCACTCCTTCGTCAATGAAATTATGTGTTGCCCCAGTGTCAATCAAGGCAACAATTCAGTGACCTCCAACCCCACCACGAACCTTGAAAGATTCGTTCTTTTGAAAACTAGAGAGTTGGGCAATAGGGCCCCCAATTCCTTGCTCATGATTGGACTCTTCTGGAGCTCTCTCTTCCTTGCTGTCCCCAAAATAAAACTGCTGATCAGACATATCAGATTCTGATCCATAATCAAAATAGGCCCCCATTTGATTAGAATGCCCTTTTCTAGGACATCTGTGACCCTTGATCCAAGGTTCCAAACATGTATAACACTTCCCCTCCTTTCTAAGCTGTTCACGTTGCTCATCAGTGAACTTGGGTGGAAACCTCTTGTGCTGATTTGAAAAATGCTTCTTATCCTTCTTGTGGCCAAAGTGCTTTGGCCGAAATTTAGGCCTAGGGGCAGATAACTCCATACTTCGAGACCTTTTGATTGCTTCTTCGAGACTTGGTGGATTGAAAGCTTTAACCCACCATTTCAAGGGTTCAACTAGTCCTTCAGAAAACAATACAACCAACCTTCTTTCAGTGATGTTGGGCACCATCACGGAAAGCCTTTGGAAATCAGCTATGTAAGAATCTAAGGAGCCATGCTGCTTCAATTGTGCAAGCTCGCGAAATCTCACTTCAGGATCCTTAGTGTTGAACCTATCAATCAACTTATTGGTGAATTCATTGTAGGTTTGAATGAGGTTGTGGCCAAGTGTGACCAAACCATGGTACCACCACTGATTGGAAGCTCCCTCCAAATGTAGTGTTGCAAACTTGATGGCATCTTCTTCTAGCATGGGACGAAGTGAAAGGTAGTTGTCTAACTTCTGAACACCCACGACCTTGCTGAACACTTATCACTTCCATCGAAGTGAGCCAATGACACCTTCCCAAGGGCTTGTTGATAATCGGTTCTAGGAGCCATATGAGCACGGTTATCAACTCTTCCACCATTTCTCCTGCTCTTGTGGTTCATGAATTGATCAAAGGACCAATGGTCTCTAAGATCAGGGGGTAAGACGGCATACTCCAAGTAGGCCTGTCTTGCATCATCCGGAAGATTAGGAGTGGCCTCAACTTGTGGTTCTTCCCTTTGAGTGAATGTGGGAAAAAGTGGCCTAGAAGCTGATCCTCTAGACGTGGCCTCATGTTGACCAATAGTTTTGCTCCCTCCATTACCATTATTGCCATTGACTCAACTGTTTTCTCCAGTAGCATGGTTTTGATTAGGAGTATGACTTTGAGGAGTTTGCTAGTCCATTCGTGCAAGCAAACGGGACATCATATCAATCATTCCATCAAACTTCTTTTCCATCCTTTCATCTCTCTCGTCCATGGCCTACTTATGACTGTCTGACATGTTCTCAACTGCTTTACCTGTATCTACTGCTTTCCCTGTTTCTCTCAAAGCCTCTGAAAATGTATGCTATTTTCTTGGCCTGACTTTTGGTGTAGTATCTGCAAACACTGTCACTCATCTGACAACTGAATCACTGTAGGGCACAGGTTGGCAGAATGATGGCTCTGATACCACTGTAATGAACCAGACTCTATTTTTTTTGTTTTTTCCAATTTCAATTACAATCAGCACACACCTGTTAAGGTTAGCTCTAAACCAAAACGATGCGGAAAACAACTCTAACTAGGATGTACACCAGGATCCCGATGTGGGCAAGGCGTGAGCATTTGGTCAGAGGATCTAATGCAGATGCAAACTGGAAGGGAGCTCTAACCAAGAATGTGTCTAGGACAGACGAGCATATGGTCAGAGGATCTAATGCAAGATGAGCTGAAGTAACTCTAACCAAGGATGGCGCCGAGAGATGGCAGCATATGGTCAAGGGTCCCTACAACCATAGTTGAAAACTCGGGACTCGGCAATAACTCGGCAGACCCAAAATTTTAAAAACTCGACTCGCAAAAACTGGGGAAAAACTCGCAATAACTTCGGCAAATTTATCGAACATTTGAAAATACACAATTTTTTAAAATATTCTTAAAAACCACACATATAAACTGAATTTTTAGAACATATTACTGATTTCATCATATATAAATCAAAATTAGAGTTTAATACATATCAATCATCAATGTATTTACTGATTTCATCATCTATAAATCAAAATTAGAGTTTAAAACCTTAATACGTATCAATCATCAATGTATCATAGACCAAAAAACAAGTTCGACTTCTCAATACATATCAACTTCAAGTTTCAGTATCAATAAAAATTATCTATCCTAAATTTCTTCTACGACTGAAACTCAAAAGTTTTTGTCGCTGCTGTGTGGGTGGTACTGAAGTAGATGGTATAGGTGCAATGTCCTCAATAGAAGCCTCAACAGGTGCCCCAACAGGTGCCCCAACAAGTGCCTCATCCATAGGGATAGGATCAAATTGTGTGTGTGAAGAAACAGCCTCTATTGGTTGACCAAGCTCGCCTTCTTCCTCCTCATAGGCTGCCACCTCTGCTTCCCATTCAGCTGCATCTGCCTCCCTCTCCATCTCAGCGAACTCATCATCACTTATCCATGGTTCCACATTGACCTCATCAGGCTCAGCAACCCAATCTGAGTATGGATCAATGTCATCAAGGTCAAGTGCTTCATGTGAACTCAACCCTTGTACCTTCTTCTCATGCAACCGAAGGTTGTAGCGCACGTAGACAAGGTCATTCAGGCGCTTTTGAGTCAACCGATTGCGCTTCTTTGTATGAATGGCCTCAAAGACACTCCAGTTGCGCTCACAACCAGATGCACTACAAGGCTGAGATAAAATACGAATGGCAACCTTTTGAAGATTAGGCGTTGTGGCACCATAATCTTCCCACCACAAATCTGCAATGATAACCATTTATAACTTAGTAAGGATTTAATAAACTTAATCATTAACATAATGTCATAAATAGTAAAATAATATTAAACTGAAACACATAAATTTGTTACCTGGCTGTAGAGTGTCTCTCCTACGAATGCAATCCTTGGAAGAAAACAATGGCCCTTCGGCCCTCTTATAGCTCTGTATCTCATCAAGTATGAGATCTCGAAGGTCATCACTACTAACCAATCTTTCAATACATGTATTGAGGCCAACTCTAACCTCTGTATCTGCTCTGAAAGTAGGAGAGAAATAAAACTTGGGGTTCAAAAAGTAGGCAGCAGCATGAATATGTTGGTGGAGTTGTCGGTTCCACCTCCGATCTATTATGCGCCATATGGGTTCATATTTGGTCTTGTTTGACCCATATAAATGTTGAATTGCCTCTTTGGCCTTATCCATGGCCTCATATAGATACCCCATGGGGCTTTTATCCCCACCCACCAATCGTAGAACTCTAACCAACGGTTCTGACACCTAAAATATAAAAAAATTAACAAAATCAGCAAGCTATAATATTATAAAGAAATAAAATAAATCATCAATAAATGTTTGAAAACTTACTTTGATGATCTCCTCCATTTGTTTGGCAAATCTATCATCAAAAATGGTCTTCTTGACCTTATCTGCTTCAGGCTTCTTGGAATAAGGACTCTCAAGCCATTTTTCACTCACAAACATGCGCTTGAGGTTGGGCAATGTAGCTAAAATGCTCTGCAAGGTGAGGAAATTGGTGGCAAAGCGTGTGACTCCTGATCGCACAAGATCCTTACCATCGGTGTGCTCTCTCATGAGACTTAGGACCCATGTGTGATTGTAGATGTACTTTGTGATATTCCTTCCATCTTCAACCACATTCTTCACCCAACTTATTTTCCCTATGTCCTCAAGGAGCAAGTCAAGACAGTGGGCAGCACAAGGGCTCCAAAATAATGTAGGATGCCTTGCCATTAGAAGTTTACCGGCTGCCACATATGCAGCTGCATTGTCGGTCACAATTTGAATTACATTTTGAACTCCCACCTCCATCACCACCTCATCCAACATATTGCACAAGGTCTCTGCATTTTTTGTTTCATTGGAGGCATCAACTGATTTTAGAAATACCAATTGTCCCCCTGAAGCCACTAGAAAGTTGATGAGTGTCCTATTTCTGCCATCTGTCCACCCATCAGATATAATGGTGCAGCCATTCTTTTCCCAATTTCTCCTCTGTTCCTCCACTAGGTTGTGTGTGTTTTGGACCTCATTCTGCAATAATGGCCCACTCAACTCATAACGACTTGGGGCCTTGAACCCCTTACCTGCCACAGTCAATGCAGTGACCAACTCTTCCCAATAAGGACTAGAAGCAACATTGAATGGAATATTGTTGTAGTACCAAAATTTAGCACATGCCAACTTTGCCTCATTTTGCAAGTCTCTATTCCAAGAAGTACCTTCCAATGAAGGTTGTGCACCAGGAGTATTACGTGGAACAAAAAAACCAGAAGCGATGCTGCCCACACTTCCAGATCCTAATCCTCGTATCCGTGGCCCAAGAGAAGAGCTTCCCATAGCCCTTTGTGACCCTGTAGAACTGAAATCTGCATATGGGGCTGCCATTGCCTGTGCTGCTCTCTTTTTACTTTCTTTCCTTTCGTCATATGTTGCAAGGACTGTTTTGGCCTCCATCTCAACCTCTGCAGGTGCCTCTTTACATGGTTCAACATCTCGACAAACGATTCGTGCAAGGTGGTATTTCAGCCGGTTTATGCCACCGGAATAAGTCTCGAGGCAATGATTGCACATAACCTCTCCTCGTGTTGCACCTGGTGTTCCATGTTTCCAGAAAGGATCTCTTGGTTTGCCACCACTCTTTTTACTTGTAGAAGCCATATTCTTTTAGCAAGAGACCTAGCAAAAAAGAGACAAGATAAAATTTAAGAGATAAAAAGTGAAGTTGAATAAATCAGCATGCAGCAGTTGATTTTGAAGAGAAACTATAAACATGAATGATTATCAAATTCATATTCAAATTTCTGTATAGGCTCGAGCATTATCAAAATTTTAAGTTTTAACTGAAGTCTATAAGTATATAAGTTTAAATCATTTTCAAATAATTTAAAAATATAATGTTTACTTGTTATGATAAAAAAAAAATTTAAATGTAAATTTAATTTTTAATAATGTTTTAAATTTAAACATATTATTAAAATTTTAGATATAATTTTAAATTTTAATAATGTTGTTTTCCTTTCAATAAAAATATTTAAATAAGGAATAAATAATTTGAAAAATATTTATTAAAATTTAAACATATTCTTAAAATTTATATAATATAACATATTAAAATTTATTATAAATTTATACAATATAAAATATAAAAAATAAAAATTATTATAAATTTACAACATAAAAATAAATTAACTAAAATTTAAAGAAATTGTTAAAATTTATACAATATTGAACATTGAATATAAAATAATAATTTAATAAATATTATAAATTTTAGAAAAAAAAGAAAAGAATTATTATAGATTTGTTTCATTAATATTTAATAATTTATGATAAATTTGTTTCATTAATATTATAAATTTCAGAAAAAAAATGAAAAGAATTATTGAAATTTAGTAGTTTTTTTCATTAAAATTTAATAGATAAACTTAATAAATTATAATATTAAAAAATAAGAGAAATTGAAAGAAATTTTTATAGTCCATGGTCGCGCGGGTTTACCTGGAGCTGGAAGTGGAACAAAGATTTTGCTTTCGCCGCCGCCGTCGCGTTTTCTCTCTGTCCGCGTCGCGTTTTTTCTCTGTCCGTCGCGTTTTTCCTTTGCCCTTGTTTTTTCACTCCAACCGCCGTCGTTTTTACTCAGCCCTGGCGTTTTTACTTAGCCCTGGTCGCGCGAAATGAATGTATTGAAACTGATTCTCGTTTTCAAAGTGAAAAAATTAGGGTTAAAAAAAAACACGTTTTTTGCGTTTTACCAGAAAAAGTCGCGATTTTCTGCGTTTTTTGGTGAAAAAATCGCCACGCGTTTTTGTTAATACCCGGCTGCGAGTTTTTAGGCGATTTACTCGCCAAATTGGTTGACGCCATTCATGATTTTTGAAGTTAATGGCGAAGTTTTTCAACTATGCCTACAACTACTAACTGAAAGTAAGTAGGCGGCAAGCCAGCCTCTTCCACTTATGCAGCGGGAAGTACAATAAAGTAAATGAAAGATAGAGAGGAGAATTGCTGATAGTACTACTAATCAGCTTACAATATGTTAGAATGCTTGCCAAAGCCCAGTAATTCAAGTTCTTCAATGCTGCAATAATATATAAGACTTCCTGAATACTTAACAAACCGCTCTAGACTCAGACTCCTCACAAATTTGCATTTGTCCAAGACTGATATAACAAACCAACAACTGAAATGAAGTCATCAGTAACACTAGAACTCACCAAAATACTCACAACTCACTCAATACTTGCCATAATGACATGAGACTTGATGCAAACGAAAGCTAGGATGATGGCAATGAAATCTAGACGGAGAAATGACTAAGAAAATGCAATATTATTTTTATGCACACTTCCCAAGACAGCCTAGAATGGTACGGCCAAGGAGAGGGGCGATTTTTTAATATAAAATTCTAGACACCACAATAAAATCTGAAAATTCCCAAGAAGGGTCGCCCCAAGCTGGAAATCACAAAGGAAAACTACCCAAAATGATAATATTTTTGTTTCAAGAGATTTGAGCAAATCTTACAATCAGTTGTGATATTCAGCAACTCCAAAAACATGACTAAATGCAAGGAAACTGAACTAATATGCTGAGAACTCAAATGCAATGTTGAAAACAAACTCACTACAATATACGTCTGAACTAATTGCTATCTTTCAAGCAAAAAGATGAGCCAAGCTAGGAGGTGTGCTTTCCTCGAAGCAATCTGTCACCATTTTGGCAGCATAACTTTACTGAAAATCTGAGATGTCCAAATGAAGAGAAGAAGCCAACATTTATAGACTTGAAGAGAATCTTCTAGAAGCTTCAAGAAGGGCGCCCAAACTTCAAATTTGAATTCAACTTATTTCCCTCCAAAGGTGGCATCCAATTCTCAAGGCAAAATTTCACTTTATAAAAATTAATCTCTTCCTTAAAGTAGGCGTCCCACTTCTCCAACCCTTAATTTGGCCATAAAAATATAAATTATCTCCTCATGAAGCATTTACCCATAAAGTCCCCTTTTTAAAAACAACATGAAGTTATAATGCTAGGCCAAGGGGGTTATAATATTAAAATATAACATTATAACATGAAAATAACTTATCTCTCCAGAAAAAAGGATCCAAGGGCCAAAAATCCAATTACCAACTGAACTGGTTGAAGGCGAGAGCCAACAACACTGAAATCCACAAGGTCATTGCCAAAAATAGAATTTACTAAAAATAGTAAATTCATGAAGTTGCTCGGAATACCAAACAGATTATACTACTGCGAAGCTCTCTGAAAACCCAGAAAGAATCCGCAATCCAATTTCCAAACTTCAAGAAACCACCTCTTGAAAAATAGGAAACCCTAATTTCACCCTCTGAGTAGCCTACGGGTCTCCGGAATAGGCCAACGGTCAACTAAAGTGATCACATTTGAGGAGGGGACATTACAAGGACAAAGCATGTGGAGATCAAGTATCACTACATCAGAGATATGGTGTTGAGGAAAGCAATTCAACTCAAGTACATTTGCATTGATGATCAGACAGTTGATATTCTCACCAAGCCTCTTTCCAGAGTGAAGTTTGCACATTTCCGGGACAAGCTTGGGGTAGTGGAGAATATTGCCTTGGTCGAGAGGGAGACTCAGTATCAGTGAGCTTTGCTATAATGCATATTTATCTGAGATAGAGAAATATGAGGTGAATGCCCTTGTACATCTTTGAGATAGAGATGTGGTCCTTTCCACACATGGGAGTAGCTATTGTGGACGTCATGTTGAGAGACTCCATGATGACATCACGTTGAGAGACTCCGTGATGGACCGTTGTACTTTGTGTTTTCCACACATGGGAGTAGCCATTGTGGACGTCATGTTGAGAGACTCCATGATGACATCACGTTGAGAGACTCCATGATGAACACTTGTACACATGTTTTTTTCCACACATGGGAGTAGCGATGGTGGATGTTACGTTGAGAGACTCCATGACATCTTGTTGAGAGACTTCGTGATGAACTCTTGTACATCTTTGAAATTGAGATGTGGTTTTCCACAATTGGGTGTAGCCATTGTGAACTTCATGTCGAGAGACACCATGACGAGGACTATTGGAAAAATACCTCCGTAGCTAAGAGGGAGTGTTAATGTTATAGCGGCAGGAGATTTTTCTCCTAGATAAAATAAAATAAAATGAAATAATGTTCAAGGCAGGTTGGCCTTTTGATGTACAAATAAATATTTTATATTTTCTATTTTTTATAGAGGCCGACCTAGAGAAGAGGTCAACCATCATGGTATATATAGGAGGTGAAGATACCTCATTTTATCATCACAATCATTCATTCCAATTCACACTTTCAAGAAGAAATTCACACTTGTAGCAACAGATCTTCATTGTGTAGCAGCAGATCGATCTCAAGGAGAATCATATTCATTTGTATCTTTGCATCAAGGAGAGGTGCTATTATTCATTAATTTGGCCTTGAGTAGGGCCAGACTTGTAAGCAGATTTCTGCTCTTATTCATTCAATATATAAGAGTTATATTTTTTTGCTGGGTTTTTCTCCCTTGAGAAGGAGGTGTTGTGACCTTTTCACACATCACCCCATTCAAAATGGGGACCCTCTAATTTTTGCTCCGTTCCCGTCTTTTGGCTTTGGTTTTCCTGCTGTCTCTCTCTTTTTTGCTTGTCTTTCTGGGGATGTTCCCGTCTTTGAGCTTATATTGAAATTTTGGCTAGGTCTGTGAATTAGGGTTTTTGCTCTTTGGGCTAATTTGAGGTCAATTTGAGTTGGCTAATTGAATTCTGACTGCTACACCGTGCTTAGAACATTTTAAGCTCCCTACTTGCAAATTTTGAGCTGAACCTGACAACTTGCTATTTGTAGCAATTTTTGCATCAGGAGTCATTTTTAGGGTTTGCATGTGTGCTTTTTCAATGCATGTCTGGAGAATCTTTCTGGGTTTTTCAAGACCTTTGCTATGATATAACATGCAAACCGAGATAATGACTTTTAGCAATTCCGACTTCGGGAGCCATTTTTAGGGTTTGCATGTATGATTTTTCGATGCATGTCAGGATATTCTTTGTGGGTTTTTCGAGACCTTTGCAACAATGTGACATGCAAGCATAGTTGATCATTTTTCGGGAACTTACTATTTTTAGCCATTGCTCATGCAGACCAATTTTATGGGTTTTTTGAGATCTCTCAAGTAGTATGACATGCAAGCTCATTCAGCAGTTGGTTGGTCACTTTTTCAGGCACTTACTATTTTTAGCATGATCACTTCAACAACTCCCCAACACTTCAGTATCACAAACAGAGCGACATGCAATAGAAATGGGGTCAAACGGAGGTCATTTGAGGTGCATGTAAGTCAGATTAGGGTTTCCAACTTTGGGACTCAAAATGAGGGGTAAAACGCCAAAATCTCCAAAAACTGATGTATCCCATCATGATCTCCTTCAAGCTATCCACTGGTAATATTTGAACACAATCTGAGTACTTACTATTTATAGTGAGTCACCTCCAAAACAGGGCTATAAATAGCAGGTCAGCATAAAGCACTAGTGTGAACGGGTCAATTAACCCATGAGGAGCACGTCAGGCGAATTTCAAGACAAACGGAGTTGCAGAGGTATGAAAATCAGGGGATTTACTAAAAATAGAAAGCTAGGGCGAACCAGTTACAAAATTGACTAAGTGTTCAGACATGATTAGGTCATAAAAAATGGAAGTTGACCCTTCAATATGCGCCCTAGGCACCACAGGGGCCTGAAAAGTTGCTAGGGCATTGAAATTTCCTCAGCACACCTCCAAATTCGCCCATCATGAGCAGGAGGCTCAAGAACTTTCTAAGGCATTGAAAATTCCTGTAGACCACCTTGAATGCGCCCTGGCAACATGGAGGAGATGGAAAATTGTCTAAGTCTTCAAAATGGAAGTAGCCCCCCCTAAATGCGCCCTTCAAAGAGATATAGCTGGAAGAAATTCTAAGTTTGAAGAAAATGAAAGCCAGACCCCCAGAATGCGCCCAACAAGGAATCAAGGCATGAAAATTTTCTAAGTGGTAAAAAATGGAAGCTGGACCCTGAAATGAACCCAAGCAAGGAGTGAGGTGAGAAAAAGTTTCTATGGCATGAAACTGGAAGCTCACCACCTCAAATGCGCCCTAGAAAGGGAGGAAGGCTTAAAAAAATTCTAAGTCTGGTGAAAGTGGAAGCTAAGGGGGTGAAATGCGCCCTTGCTCCCAGTGGAGGTGAGAGGGCTTCATAAGGGTTTCTAAGTGATGGAAATTGGAAGGAAGACCCCTAGAATGTGCCCTAGTAGAAGAGACTTAAAAAGTTTCTAAGTGTTTAAAACTGGGAGCTACTCCCCTCATATGCGCCCACCTTGTGAAGGATGCTTGAAAATCATCTAAGGCATGAAGATGGAAGCTGCCCCCCTTGAAATGCGCACTTGGCTAGGAAGTGGATAAATTTTTTTCTAAATGATAACAAAATGGAAGCTAGACCCTCTTAATGCGCCCATCAAGGTGATGAATTAAAATATTTCTAAGTGTTTGTAAAGTGGAAGCACATGGCTCCAAATGCGCCCAAGCTTGTTAAGGAGGTGTGGAAATTTTCTAAGTGTTGAAGAATGGAGTGACAAAGGGTGAAATGTGCCCCGCTTGTGGAGATAACTTGAAAAATTTCTAAGGCATCAAAATGAAACCACCACCTAGTAAATGCACCCCAAGGAAAAGATACCAAGGTGGAAATTGTTCTAAGGCATGAAAACAAAACCACAAGGGTCCAAATGTGCCCATCATGAGGGGATACACAAAATTTTCTAAGGTAAGAAAATGAAGTGACAAGGTCAAAATGTGCCCAAGAAGCACAAGAGGCTAAATGCGGCCAAGAGATGAGTATAGGACACAAAATTTTCTAAGACATGAGATGTAGAGCTAACCCCTTCAAATGCACCCTTAGAGATGAAAATAGTTTCTAAGGTATAAAATCAGAGTACAAGGTGAATATGCGCCCTTAGAAATGGAGGTAGAAACATTTCTAAGGCATTGAAGGCAAGAAAATATGAGCTCATCTGTAAAGAACCGGATCAATTTTTTTTTTTTTTTTCAATGATAGTTACAAAGCAACATGCACCCGTTAAGGTTAGCTTTAAACCAAAACGATGCTGAAAGCAACTCTATCCAGAATGTACACTAGGATCCCGATGTGGGCAAGGTGTGAGCATTGGTCAGAGGGTCTAATGCAGATGCAACTGAAAAGGAACTCTAACCAAGAATGCGTCTGGGCAGACGAGCATATGGTCAGAGGATCAATGCATGATGAACTGAAGTAACCCTAACCAAGAATGGCGCTGAGTGATGGTGAGCATATGGTCAGAGGGTCCCTACAACTACTAACTAAAAGTAATTAGGCGGCAAGCCAGCCTCTTCCACTTATTCAGTGGGAAATACAAAAGAGTAAATGAGAGATAAAGAGAAGAATGGCTGATAGTACTACTAATCAGCTTACAATATGTCAGAATGTTTAGCTAAAGCCCTGTTTTCAAGTTCTTCATTGCTGCAACTGTATAGTATGTCTTCCCAATACCAAATGTAACCTCCAATGCTTAATCCCAACCCAAAGGACAACTTTCTTAATTCTGATATATCAGACCTGCAACAAGAAATGAAGAAATCTGCAACCTAACACTCACTCAAATGCTTGTATCTTGCTCAAATCTTACTCTAATGACATGAAACTAAGTGCAGATTACTCTAAGGATGATGGCGCCCAAAATGAATACCTAAAACCTCACCAAACAGCCTCCATTTATTTTGCACAAATCCCAAAGCATTCCTAGAATGGTACGGCCCAGATGCAAGGGCGATTTTGCTTTATAAAATCAGGGACACTTTAATAAAATCTGCAAATTAGCTAGAATGGTCGCCCCTCATAAACAAAAAGATAGAAACAATACCCATAACAATAGCATTTTTATTTCACGAGCTATGAGCAAATCTTACATTCCTCAATGACATTCAGCAACTCCAAAAATGAGACAGAAAATGCAAACTAGAACTCCAAAATGCAAATACTCAACTGAAAATGCAAATCAAACCTATTACAAGCTAACTCTCAACTAGTTGCTATCTTTCAAGCAAGAAGATGAGCCATTGCTAGGAGGTGTGCTTTCCTCGAAGCGAGTGCCTGAAGACAATTCAACAGCATAATGGTGTAGTAGACAAAAGATGATCAACTGAAGAGAAGAGGTCTCCTTTTATAAACTTGAAGAGAATCTCCAGAAGTCTCTAGAAGGTGCGCCAAAAACAGAAGTCAAGGCAATTCAAATTTTAGTTGACTCTTTTCCCTCCAAGGTGGTGTCCATTTTCAAAGAGCAATAATATTTACTTTTTTAATAAAATAATCCTCCCTTCAAGTTGGCATCCAGCTCTCCTTAAGCAAATTTGAACCTTAGATTTATTTAAAATTCTCCTGATGAGGCCTTTACCCATAATGTCCCCTTTTTAAAAACAAAGTTATAATGCTAGGCCAAGGGGTATAATATTAAAATATAACATTATAATATGAAATTAACTTATCCCTCCGTAGAAATGCATCAAAAAGCCCGAAACAACAATACCAATTGAAATGCCTGAAGGAGAAGACCAACTGAACTGAAATCAACCCGTCCACTACCAGAAATAGAATTTACTAAAAATAGTAAATTCATGAAGTTGCTCGAAACACCAAACTGACCATACCACTACGAAGCTCTATGAAAACCCAGAAAGAATCCGCAATCCAATTTCCAAACTTCAAGCAACAACCACCTCAAAAATAGGAAACCCTAATTTCACCATCCGAGTAGCCTACGGGTCTCCGGAATAGGCCAACGGTCAACTGGAAAGATCACATTTGAGAAGGGGACATTACATGAACCCATTAAATACACCCAAGGAGGAGTTAGTTACATAAAAAATTTCTAAGGCAGGTAATGAAGTGAGAACCTTCTAAATACGTCCTCAAGGTGGGAAGTTTTTCCAAGGCATGAAGATGAAAACATAAGGGTCTGATGTTTGAAAAATGACTAAGTCGGAAAATAAACGAGACACCTCTTTATATGCGCCCTCAAGATGAAGTGTCAAGCTTCTAAAGGAAGATGAACTTGATAGGTGAATGAAATGGCTAAGGCAAGAACATGAAAACATCGAGATGATATACACCCTAGATATTGAATGCACTTGTGATGAAATGTCATGAAGAAAGCAAAATTTGCTAGAGGAAGATGATGAACCCTATCTGGAAGTCAAAACATGGAAATTAGGTAAGTGAAGTAGATTTATTCTATAAGTGTTTTGATGCTCTTCTTTTTGTTTGTTTTGCAGGATGAACACCGGGACCAAAGCGCGAAGGCTTAGGGCGATGAAGCAAATAGTCCAGGACAACATCACAACCTCAGAAGAGGATAAAATTATGTGATGTCTCATTTGCACCCAAACCATGAAGGGAAATGATGAAAGAAACAGCTAAGTGTTGGAGTCTCTCCACAAAGACCTAATATGCACCCAACTCAGCGAGGCAGGTGACAAGAAAGAGGAAATCACCATCAAATAGGAGAAAGAAGCGATCGTCTTGGAGTTAGATCGAGAACGTGCCTACCATACCCTTTCAAGAAGTTGAAGCAATGTTGACCAAACTCATCCAATTTGTAGTCAGGGAGAAGAACAGTGGGAACGCGTCTCTGGACGAAAATCTTCTAGAAGATGGTGGGCATTAATTGCTTATCGTGGTCAAAAGGAGAGAGTGGGCATTCTTTTGGCTCATTTATTACCCCACTCCGCTTTGTGGTGGTTTTTAGGGTGAATCTTATTTAGGGCTGAGGTGGCACGATCTGGGCCATCCATCTGATTGTAATCTGAACCGTCCATTGGACTTGGCCAGCTATAAAAGGGGCATCCCCCCTCATTTGTCCTTCATTAGATTAGAGATTAGAGATTAGAGATTAGATCATTAGAAGTAGAGCATAGAGAGATAGCTTAGCATAGATTGATAGTATAGTTTGAAGAAGGAGGAAAGTTTTCCTTTGAAAGCTTTGTAAGAAGTTGTTGTGAACACTCTCATAATAAAAAGAGTTTTCATAGATGCTGATTTAGTCTTTTGTTGTGAGTAGCTAGCAAGATTTCTTTGTCCTTCTGATTCAAGTAGGATCTTAAAGTAGAGGAAATTTCATTTTCATGCTTTTAAATTATTGTGGAATGCGGTGTTTAATCTAAGCAAGCTTCGTTTAAATCCATACCACTAGCAAGCTTATTGATGGTAAGTTTGCCTTGTGTGGTCGACTGGAACATTTTGGACTTAACTTCAATTATGGTTGGCATGTTTGTAAGCGTTGTCGTGATGGTATTTGCATGTTGAATTGTAATTTGAACATCCTTAGCCACTCCCTTGAAGATTGCACCGACTTTGTGGAAGTTGTCCAAAGTGAGGCAAAGCGAAGTCTGGTTGAAGTTTGTTGAAATTGACCTCCACATCCCACATTTAGGTTAGAATATAGGTTTTCTAATCCCTGCAACCATTCAATTTCGCAATTTTCTGCTTAGTATTAGGAAACTTGCACTTCATTGACAAATCTTTTGAACCACACAAAAACCCTTTAAGTCTGTTGGTTGCTGTCAGCTGCCAAACAATTGCGTAAGTCCCCTCATGATACCAGCAAATCACAACGAACCGAGACTAATCCGCTGAATAAAAGAACCTTGGAGCTGAACGTATGAACTTTCTTGCAATCTTAGCATGCAGAATACTTTGATCAAGAGAGAATAGAGTAGCCGTTGGACACTTTATTCTGTTGTTTGGTGTAGGTCATGTTGTGACCTTTTCACACATCGCCCCATTCAAAATGGGGACCCCCTAATTTTTGCTTCATTTGGGTCTTTTGGCTTGGGTCTTTCGGTCTGTTTCTCTCTGTCGGTTCTTTCTGTCTGATGATGTACTTACCATTTGACCTGGGTTTGAATTTTGGCTAAGTCTGGAACGTTTTCTAGTGAATTAGGGTTTGCAACTTCAGACTGCTTTAAGGTCAAATTGAGCTGGCTAATCAATTTCTAAGCTTAGCACTATTGATAGGATACTTCGAGTAGGCTCCCTCTGAATTTTCACTGAATTCTGCAATTTTCTATTTTTAGCAAGTGTCAATTCGAGGTTTGTTTTCTCGAGATTTTCACGTACAGACAACTACATTGCATTCTGAGCACTTTGAACTCATCACTGGCAAAATTTGAGCAGAAACAAACAACTTGCTATTTTTAGCAGTTCTGCCTTCGGAGGCAGATTTTAGGGTTTGCATGTTAAATTTTTTAGATGCATGTCTGGAGATTCTTTGTGGTTTTTTCGAGACCTTCGCGGTGATGTGACATGCAAAACGGGACAACTTTCAGTGCTCAACTTTCGAAGGCTATAATTAGGGTTTGCATGCAGGATTCCTCAACGCATGTTGGCATAGTCTTTCTAGGTTTTCCGAGAGCTTCGCAACGAGGTAACATGCAAGCGGAACTGGTCACTTTTCAGGAACTTACTATTTTTAGCCAGTGCTTGCATGTTGATGATTTTTCTGGGTCTTTCTGGGTTTTTGAAGATTTCTCGGGCGGTGCGACATGCAAAATCAGTTGATAGCTGATTGGTCACCTTTTTAGCCATTTTCTATTTTTAGTAGTACCACTTCGGCAGCTGCCCAACACTCCAAAGTCATGAACTTGATGACATGCACCAGAAACAGGGTTAAACAAAGCTCATTTGAGGCACATACAAGATGAATTAGGGTTTTGAGCTTCGGGACTCAAAATGAGGAGTTAGACGTCAAAATTTCCAAAAACTGAAGTATCCCATCATATTTAGCATCTTTCAAACAGTCCGCTGGTAAAATTTGAAGTTAAACGAAAAACTTACTATTTATAGTAAGGCACTTTAGAAATAGGCTATAAATAGTAAGTCGGCATCAGGCACCAGTGTGAACGGATGAGTCAAGTGATGAGGATCACGACATTCAAATTTCAAGTCAATTGTAGCTGTGGAAGTCTCAAAATCAAGTAGTTACTATAAATAATAAACCACCTCCAGAAACATGCCAATAATAGCAGGTCAGCGCAAGGCGTCGGTGTTGACAGGCCAAGCAGGTGATGAGGACCCCATGGCGCAAATTTCAAGTCAAACGAAGTTGCAGAAGATGGAAAATCAAGCACTTACTATTTTTAGTAGGTTGGTACATAGGAAGTAGGGTTTCCTAAATTTAAGGGAAAAACATGACAGTCATGTAAATGCAGCATCTGGCCGCAACCACCACACTTCAGGCATTTAGCACGCGAAATTTGAAGACATTCTGAGCAATTGTGAAGGCAGGCATCATACCCCAGCAACTTAACCACATGCCGAGGTTCGAGACGAAGCAAAATCAGGCCTTTCGGAGTCAGAGGTCAGTTAAAAGCACAAAATGTGGAGAACTTTCTAAAAATAGAAAGTTAGAGCAAGTTGAGGGAGATGTGAACAAACTACTTCAAAGCAGACGAAAGCTTGAAAATCCATCCAAGTTTGATAAATTGGAAGCTTGACACCTCAAATCCGCCTAGTTGAGCTTGAAGAGCCATGTAGAATTCTCTAAGTGTTGAAAACTTGGAGTAGAGAGGGTGAAATGCGCCCAACTTTAGAAGAGACTTCAAAATTTTCTAAGTATGAAAAATTGGAAGTAGGGGGGTCTTGAATGCGCCTAGCCTTGAGGAGAGGGTGATTGAAAAGTTTCTAAGGCAAACAAATTTGAAGTTGCCACCCTCAAATGCACCTAGGGTCAAAGAGAGAGCTTGGAAATTGACTAAGGCGTTTAAACTTGAAGCTTCCTACCTTGAATGCGCCCTTGGAAGAAGAGGGAGTTTGAAATTTCTAAGTATGGTAAACTCAAAGCTCTTACCCTCATTTGCGCCTTGAGAAGAAGAGAAGCCTTGAAAATATTCTAAGTCATGAAGATTGAAAGCTCAGCATGCTAGATGCGCCCAATCTTGAAGATGAGTAGAAATTTGACTAAGGCAAATAAAATGAAAGCATAAGGGGTTATTTGCGCCCAAGGTAAAGAGGTGCCTCAAAATTCTTCTAAGTCATGGAAATTGAAAGCATCAACACCTAAATGCGCCTTGGAAGATAAGAGGACCTTGAAAGTTTCTAAGTGTTCAAAACTTGAAGCAAGCCCCTTCAAATGCGCCTTGCCTTGCATGGAGGATTTGAAAATAATTTAAGTGTTATAAACTGAAACCTCAGCACCCTAAATGGGCCGTAGCTTCAAGGAAGAGAGGAAAAATATTCTAAGTGTTGAAGAATGAAAATACAACCTCTTAAATGCGCCCTAGTGGGATGTAGGAGTTATGAATTTGGCTAAGTCATTTAAAATGAAAGCTCAAGGGTGGATTTGCGCCCTAGACAGGAGAGGTTGATTTGAAATTTTTCTAAGGCATGTGTAATTTGAAGCAGAGCCCCTCATTTGCACCTGGACTGGTGAAGAGCATCATTTAAAAGTTTAAGTGTTTAAACTTGAAGCTCCCCATGGTAAATGCGCCCATCAAAGGTGAAGGGATTTGAAATTTTTTCTGAGTGTTTCAACAAATTGAAAGTTCACCTTGTAAAGTGCGCCCGAAACTTGGAGGAAGCCTTGAAAACGTATGGCAAATTGGAAGTTGGACCTCCTAAATGCGCCCTTGGTTGGAAGGCCTTTGAAAAACGTCTAAGTCATTAAATTGGAACCTCAAGGGTTAAAATGCACCTAAAGTAAAGAGTGGAGATTGGAAAATTTTTCTAAGTGTTCAAGGTGAAAACTTGATGTATCATATGCGCCTTAAGGTGAGGATGATTTAAAGAGTTTTTATTTTTACTAAGTGATGTGAAACTGAAAGCTCACATGGTGAAATGTGCCTCAGCAAGAAGAAGTTGGGTTTAAAAATTTCTAAGGCGTGAAAAATGGAAAGAGACTCTTTAAAGTGCGCCTCAAGCTAGAGTGGAGAGAATAAAAGACGTCTAGTGTTTAAATTGCAACCTCAAGGGTTCAAATGCGCCTAGAGCTTGAAGGGAGAGAAATTAAAATTTTCTAAGGCATTTAAATAAAAGTTCAGCCCCCTTTGATTGCCCCCTTTGATTGCGCCTAGACTGGAGAATAAAACCAAGAACATTCAAAGTGTGGAAAATCAAATAATCAAGTACGCCTAAGTTTGAGTTGAGCTTGGGAAATAAATTGAAAGGCATTGGATTTAGAAAAGGAAGAAGAAAGAAACTCAATATGTTAAATGCGCTTGGGTTTAGATATGAGTTTAAAAGGGCGTTGGAAGTAAAATAAAATTTGATCTAGGCAAATAATATTAAATTCGCCCAAGTTGGAGAAATTAAAATTTAATTATAATTATTTTCCAAAGTTTTAAAAAATCAAATATCCCCTTTTGTTTGGACACATAAAATTTTAAAGTCGGAAGATATTAATCATGGGGAAAATTTATCTTGGAGTTTATTTTGGACGGAAAATAATTTTTGCCTAGCCGTTTTAAAATGCCGGAGCTCACGATGGTTT
The DNA here is from genome assembly GCA_007258455.2 of Sequoia sempervirens. Lineage (NCBI taxonomy): Eukaryota > Viridiplantae > Streptophyta > Pinopsida > Cupressales > Cupressaceae > Sequoia > Sequoia sempervirens. The sequence goes on from VDFB02047230.1 coordinate 339,743,063, forward strand.
TTCTAAGACGCTGACGTGATGAATAAAATTTCTTAAGTGAAATTAAATGGTGTTAAAATTAAATTTAAAATTCTAAATATGCCATTTTAAAAGTGATAAGATTTTTAATGTTGAAGTACATTTTAATAAATTTCTCGAAAATACTTCAGTCAACTGGCAGTCGGGAGGGAAATTTTAAATTCAAACAAGGAAAGAATCTCCCGGAATAGCAAATTTCTATGACGACTAAATGATGGCTGGGAATATTCTCTCCTAAAATTGAAAAATTTCTAAGTGTAATGTCCCCAATTTAGCCCTACACTCTTCATTTGGATTTAGCCTATTTCCGGAAACTCGTAGGCTAAGCTGAAATGAAAATTAGGGTTTCCACTTTCAGAGGAGGTTTCGAGGTCTTGCATGCGAGAGTTTCTAACGCATGTCTGGTGAAACTTTCTCGGTTTTTGGAGAGCTTCGTGATGAGGTAACATGCATAACAGGATATTGACTTGCGTTCTCGGCTACTTTTTGGAGGCTTGCATGTTGGAGTTTTCCAGTTTGGCTTTTGGATTCCTTCTGGGTTTTCAGAGAGCTTCACGATGGTGTGACATGCAACTGAATCCGAGAACTTTTTCGGACTTACTATTTTTAGTAAGTTGCGACGACCAAAATGCAGAAATGAGTTTGGAACAACTTACTATTTTTAGCAGTATGCTATTTTTAGTAAGTTCTATTTTGGCAGTGCTATTTTTAGCAGCAGTTCAACAGTTCAGAGCAGTGGTTATTTTTGGCAGGTCAGTTTGGGTAGTTGGTCTTTCCAACATTCTCGGAGCTATTTTTGGCAAGTTGAAGTTGTGTGGGCGTCCTTTGGTGGAGCTAAAATATTTAAATATTCTTGGCTAAGGTTTGGAGGATGATTTATTGATGAAGTCATATTTTAATGCTTTTATTTGGGACGCCTAGCCTTGAGATGATAATATTTTATAAAGTGATATAATATTAAGGCTATATGGGACGCCACTTGGAGAGATAAGTGATTTTATAATGTTTATTAATTAAACATTTTGGAGGCCTTATTTGATGAATTAATATTTAAGAGAAATATGTGTTAAGGAAAAAGGGGACGCCTAGCTTGGAGACATTTGAGTTTAATTAAATATTTCACTTAAATCTTTTAGTGAAATATTTGCAAGTTATAGAATATTTCACTTAAGTCTAACTTGGACGCCTTTTGGTGATATATTTGCATTTTATTAAATTATATTTCCACATATGGGTTGGAAATGAAATGCAAATGAAATTTGGAGAAAAGGTAAAAAGTGAATTTCATTTAGGCACCCTAATTGGAGGGAAAAGAAGATTTGAATTTGGAGATAGAAAAGTTATAAATAAGAGACTTGGCCTTCAATTGGATTATCTATTGTTGCTTATCATACTGTTATGCTGCTGAAATACTTTCAGAGCTTGCTTCGAGGAATGCATACCTCCTAGTTCTTTCTCTTGGTTTCGTGCTTGAAAGATAGCACCTAGCTAAGTTTTCAGAGACTGCTTCTCATCCAGACTAGCAGACAGAGCATCAAGGTTGAAGATTTTAGAGATTTGTCAGTTTTGCAATTGCTGGTTAGGGTTTTGCTGAAATACAAATCTGCTCATAAGTCCATGCACGATTTTTTGGTGGTTCTGGGTATTGGCCCTATGCTTTAGTCTACCTTGGGCGCCCCTCCTTGCAAGTTTTCAGATTTTTTGGAGGTGTCTCGGATTTTATCTTGCTAGTAGAACTTTTCTGGAGGTTGTACCTTCTTTGAGGTTGCATTGGAAAGCGTGCATAAATAAATCACTACTATTTGGAGGAGTTTCTTGGCTTGGTCTTGGTTGCTCAACTCCTAGCTCTCATTGGCATTCAGTTCCACATCATTCGGAGGTGTTTTGACGAAGTTATGAGCATTTTGGTGATTCTAGGGCTTGCTGGTATGAATTTTCTGATTGCTGCAATTTTATATCAGACCTGATATTTTAGTCCCTTTGCTATATTTCATATGTTGGATAGCTTGTACTTGTTTGGAGTTCATTTCCTAACATTTTGGAGATCATTGGTTATCTATATCTCATTGTATTTGCAGATTGTTCATCATATTGTAACGCTGAATCAGTAGTACTGATCAACTCTTTTACTTTCTGCACTTTACATTTTGTATCCCCACTTTAGTGGAAGAGGATGGCTATGCCGCCTATTTAATTTCAGTTAGTAGCCTTAGGGACCCTCTGACCATATGCTCGCCATCTCTCGGCGCATTCTTGGTTATAGGTACTTTAGCTTAGCATGCACAAGATCCTCTAACCATATGCTCGTCTATCCTAGACGCATTCTTGGTTAGAGTTCATTTCCAGTTATGCATTGTATCAGATCCTCTGACCATATGTTCGTCCATCTTGGACACATTCTTGGTTAGAGTTATTTCCACATCGTTTGGGTTTTCCAGCTAACCTTAACGGGTGCGTGTTGCATTGTAATTGTTATTGAAAAATTTTAAAAAAATTGGTCCGGTTCATTACACTAAGTCATGGTGAAGTAAATTTATGGCGACTGCTAAACCAGGCACCAATTTTCAATTATAAAAACTTTGAAGTTTTTCATTTCTATTCACAAAATTCGAAGCTGAAATTGTGCTAAGGCTGTGAGTAATTGCTGGGTGAGTGAGAGATTTTTGAGTTGAGAAAATTATTTCTCTGAGTGCTGAGGTTGAAATTGTTGAGAGTTGCTGAAGATTGAGAAATTGCTGAAGTTGGATTATTTTTCTGAGTTGAGAGTTGCTGAGAAGAAATAAAATCTGAGGTAGAAGTGTTGAATTTGATTTTTCGGAGTGCTGAGATCGAATTTTCGAAGAGCTGAAAGTATTATTGCTGCAGGTTGCTGAAGTTCAGAGTCTTTTTTTTAATTTCGGAGTTGTATTTCTCGAGGTTTGGAGTTGGAGTTTTACTGCTGAAGTTATTTGTTTTGTTTTCTTTTTGCAGCCAACTCCATTTGCCAGCCATCTCACGAACTTTTATTTTTAAAAGTTAGAATTATAATGTGTGCTTTTTCATTTTGCAGATGGCTGAAAGTAGAAGAGGTGATGTTGCCGGAACAAGCAAGGTTGGAGCTAGAGTTGGAAATGTTGAAGCTGGCAAAGAAAATGCTTCCAGACAGGCAATAATTAAGCAGTTGAAGAAGTCATTTATTCCGGAGTCAAAGTTTGTGTCGAAGCTGGGGGGTCTAATTGATACAAACCTCGGTTCTTTCAACCTTGAGGCCTTCAAGAGAAGAATATACGGGCAGGGTGGTAATCCTCCGTTAGTGATTTCGCACAACATTGTGAGAAGTGGGTTGTATGTAGCAGCCGGTTTCTCGTCAGCAGTTCGATGTTCAAAGCTTATTATAGAGTGTGCGAATTACTACAATTTAGATCATTGGACGATTGTTTCTCCAGAAGGCAGGTTGCTGGCGAATTTCACCCCTGATGCAATTTGCGAAGCATTTGGAATCCTAACCACGGACAAAATGATATACAAGTCCAAGGAGAGAGCTGACAAGATGCATGCTACATCTTTTGATAAGTGTGCGAAGAGGATCAATACCACGTGGATGAGGAAGCCCAAGCCTACTAGTGCCAAGCTGCCGAAGCAGATTATTTCAGAGGAGCTAAAGCAGGAGTTTGTGATTTGATCATGATGCTCAGTCAAGTTAATGGCAGCCCACAAGCGTATGTGTTTGAGCTGTGGATGTTCTTTTATATCAGCATGGTGCTGGAGGGAAAAGAATATGTGGACTGGGCACAAATGATTAGTGATAACATTAATGAGCAGTTCAAAAACTTGAGAAGAACGAAGATGTTCTACATGAGTTCGTATGTTATCTACATGCTGGTTCGGATGACGAAATACAAGGGGTTGACGTACCAAGAGCCAATTAGGTGTGGCTTTAATCAATTCAAGATTCATGAAGCATGCAGGCAATTACATTTGATGAGCACCTCTCACTTCAAGAGGGTGAACGACGCCTTCACAATATATCTCACGAGGTCTCTTCAAGGAAGATTGCAGCAAAGAATATCTAAAGAGGCACAAGAGTTGATTGAGCAGCATGTGTTTTGGTTTGTCCAATTCCCGAAGTTTACATACATAAGGCTGTCAGGGTTCCATTCCTATACCTTTCGACTGCCAAGGTACCCCACTGACAGAATGGTGATGTTAGAGGTGTCTAGGCAACTCATTGCCTACGACAAAATTATAAAAAAGGAGGTTTGTAGTTTCCTATCGTCATGGGAAATTCATCCGAGGAGTGCCCTTCTCTGCAGGCAGCTAGGGAAGCAAAGGATGAATTGTAGTTTTATTGCCTCAGTCTCCACTCCAACCGGCAGGATTTTGATCCTCGGAGAAAGATTACTATAGAGGGTGAGGAATATAGGCACAAGGCCCATTTAGAAGACTTTTGGGCAAATGCCGTAGACGAAGTTGAGATCAGAAGGAGAATGTTCTCCAAGTTGCCTCTAAAATTAATCAGAGAATGCGAGGTGATCCAGGTTTCGGATCAAGTTGATGAAGACGCCAGACTAACGCATCCGGACTACGAGTCAATAAGGAAGATGCCAATCCCACCACTAGACTGGGCAAAACTAGAGATCATAGACTTAGACACCTTGTCTATGCCTGTCTTGACTTTTACAAGGAGCTGGGTGGATGGGCATGTTCATAGATTGATAAGAAGATCAATTGCTCTTTTGTACAATCTCATGGGCGATCGGAGGCCACCGGTGTCGGCAAGGAAGAGGAAACAAATTGCCCAACTAGCGGAACCACAAGTAGAGGAGCCGGTGCAGCCTAAGCCTCAAGGAACCGGGGAGACATTGCCCACACAATTGATAGCTCGCTCTTCGAGTGTGCAGGAGGTATCAGTATTTGCGGATCAAAGGGCTAAAACAGCTGAGGAGCAGGACATGGAAAAAGTTAATCAACCGTTGCCTAGGGAGCCTGATAGTCATAGTGCCTATGCTCCTGAGGGTGTCGATCAACCAGAAGAAGGAGAAGAAATAGAGACGGACATTAGCTTTGATCGGGCACTTGAGGCGGCCTTTGAGGAGGAGGATATTGCGTAGCCTGGCGTCCAGGGTTATGAGGAGGATAGCCAGTGTATGGAGACAGATGAGCCTCGGCCAAATGCTGTTCCAAAGGAGGAGGTTCATGAAGTTGAGGCAACAGAGGAGCAACCTCTTATTGTCTATGGCACTCAGCGGAATACACCAAATTGGCTCTCACGAGCAATAAGGAGAGATTAGGAGGATGACACCGACTCGGCGATAGAAATGGAGGAGCTCTTGAATAGGATAAGTGGGTCACCCAAAAGGAAGAGAGCTAGAAAATATTCCCGGATGGAAACAGACGAGGCTGGTTCACACACTTTTCATGTTGCCGTTTCGAGGGAAGACTATGACTTAGGTGACGTAATGCCAGAGAATTACATAGTCACCATGATTGAATTAGGGCGTCTTTTCGGAGCTTAGGTTGTTGAGGAGGTAGAAAATTCCTTCCAGGTGCTAAGGGATAGGATGGTACGAAATGAGGAAAAGTATAAGAGATTGAAGAAGGAGCATAAGGCATTAGTTGGATATGTACGACACTTAGTGCGTCCGTGTGCTTAAGAGAACCCAGCGGTGGAGCTTCCACCTGAGTTGCCACAGGAGTTAATTAGTGGACTCGATGAAATGAGGAAGGCAATTCAAGAAGGAGATAAGTGGGTAGGCGGTGTTCGTGCTGAAGCTGAGAAATTCATGGCTGATCTTGTCTCCTCTTTTCAGAGTGCTTCTGGTATCCTCTCGCGCTTGGAGAACATCGAGTAGGCTTGGAATGACACCCATATATTCCAGGATAAGACCATTCCTTGCCTTGCTGCTTTGATGCATGTACCCATACAAACATTGGTTGAAGAATGGGTGATTGAAGTAGGAGATAGATATGATTTTTCGGGTCGGCACTCTGCTACGTTCACTGGGCGAGGCTTCTTTGACATGGCAAAGACAGAGTCATCTAAGATCAGGAATGCAATGAGGAATATCCATGCGGGCATCCTCAATACACTGGAGGCATTGTTCTCCAAGAGACTAACTCTCGAGGAGGTAGAAGTTGATGGATTGAAAGGGAGGTTGCAGCCGTTCTTCTTGGCGATGAGGGGATTTTCTCAGCTAGACTTAGAGAACATCTCTACATTTTCAGCTATCATTCAGAGTACACAAGAGTCCATTGAGGGTTGGAGAAAGTCTTGTGACCGGCAAGAGCAGATGATTGCAATCGTTGAGTATCAGCTCAACCTTACTCTGACAATTTCTGAGTAGGAAGTGGATGTAGTACTGGCCAGATTTGTTGCTTATGCGGTCAGGGAGAAGGACAATGGAAACAGGGTCTTGGACGAGAATCTTCTGGAAGGGTAGTGGGCATTAATTGCTCATGGTGGTCAAAGGAGGAATCTGCTTTTTTGTACTCATTAATTACGCTACTCCACCTTCTGGCGGTTTTTAGGGCAGAATCTTGTATAGGGTTTATGTGGCCCGATCTGAGCCGTCCATTGTAATTTGATCTAGACCATCCATTGAGATTGGCTAGCTATATAAATGGGAGTCCCCTCATTTGTACACTAGTTAGTCAGTGAGTGATACATTAGATCAGACTAGAGATTAGACATTTTGCTAGAGAGATAGTTAGAATAGTTTCATTGCATTGTTTGAAGAAGAAGGGGAATTCTCCCTTCGAGAATTTTGTAAGAAATTGTCATGAAGGCTATCATAATAAAAGAATTTCATTGATGGTGAACTCCACTTTTGTTATGAACAGTTAGTGAGGTTTCTTCATCCTTCTACTTCAAGTTAGAGTAATTTTCATGCAAATAGTTAATTATGGGTGGTTGTGTTTGATTTAAGTGAGCTTCATTAATCCATACCACTAACAAGCTTATTGATGGTAAGTTTGTCCTGTGTGGTCAACTGGAATGCCTATTAGACTTCATTTCGGTCAAGATTCATGTGTATGTATGCATTGTTGTGATGGTATTTGCATTGTTGAATCGTGATTTGAACATTTTTTCACTCCCTTGAAGATTGCACTAACCTTGTCGAAGCTGTCCAACGGGAGGTAGACAATGTTCGGTTGGAGTTCATTGAAGTCAAGCTTAACACCTTTTGCATTTAGACTAGAATTTAGACTTCCTAAACCTTGCATCCATTTAAATTCCACACACTTATGGTTAGTTTTAGGAGACTCACACTTCAACGCTAAATCATTCGCACGAAAATCCCCTTCAAAGCATTCATTTGCTGTTTACTGCAACATCCTGAACAATTGTGTAAGTCCCGTCGTGTACACAACAAATCACAACGAACCTACTGAGGGTATTCCAAAGCATTTCGGAACCTTGGAGTTGAACATGCAAACTTTCATGCAATCTTAGTGCACGGAATACGTTGATCAAGAGAGAATAGAGTAGCCTTCGGATTACTTTGTTCTGCTGATTGGTGCGGTCATAAAAATCACATCAACAGGTCACAAAACACACATCAACAGGAGGGTTTTCCCAGGGTAATTCATTGTGTTCTTTGTTAAGTGTGTTATATTTCTGCTTATCTACATATCTGGTCTAAAACTAACACAAACATCTGATTGTTTTTCTCCCCTAACTTTTCGAACATGGCAACTATGTGTAGCAGGCAAAATGGTACTCTTACAGTGCAGGCTGAATTTATTTATTGGATTAGATGAGATTGATAATGGTTGAGGTAGACAGTTTATTATCTTGTATAGAGCTTAAGTAGACTACTGCTACTGACTAAAAGTGTACCTCATTTATGTGACAATCTGTGATCATTTTTTCCTTATAACTTTGCAATTAAAACCATTGCAATAAAATGTTTATCTTTAAAGTTTGAAAGCTACTTGTTATAGGAACACAAAGAAGCAGGTCTGGTGGACTTGGAGGTCAGCTTCTGTAATGATGTACGGAGACAATCAAATGAGGTATGAATATAGTTTTTCAGATTGATTTTTTAGACCTAAAACAGTATTTGGTGTTTGTTACACTTTGTTTTCTATTGCTGATATGGATTCACATTAGCTTCAAAGGTTCTGGGGGAAGGAATTTTATATAATCAGTTTCTTGAGATGTCAAATATGCAAATCTTTAACATTGTTTTCCTAATGAACCATGTCATTATGCATTTTAGTAGCCAAGATGTGTATTAATTTAAATTTCTTAACTTTTTTGTTGTTTTCCATAGATACATCTTGTTGGGACTATTTTCTTTTACATAGAGCTGCTTGGAGGAAAAGTATATCAGTACTAGAAATTTTTAAAATTCAGCATCTTAAGTATGTGCTTTGACATTAGATGGTTGAAGCTTAAAACTGCTGACAACAGAATTTTGTGGTGGATAATTCAGGGATATATAAACTATGGACATTTTGCACCTTCTAATTACTTTGTCCCTGGAAATGGAAATGCAGACTTTGTTCAAGTAAGTATGTTTGATTAGCCTTGGAACTTAATATTATTTAGGTATTGAATACTTTGCAACATCGGTTTACTTTAACCTTTGATATGGAAACACAGACTTTGTTCAAGTATGTGCACATTGAAAGCTAGAAACTTGAGAATATATGGATATTTGGCATTTCATGCCTTTGTCTTTGCATGTGGAAACTACAAATTTTTGTGTCATTTAATTAACACAGACAGTTGAGAATATTTGGTTCTGTGATTGATTCTAGCTATGTTAGATGGAGCTTATCAGAGCCAGAAAAATCAACTATGGAAAACTGCCTGGATTCACTTTTGTGGTGCTTTCCTTTCTTGTAAATATAACTATCATTAGAATTATCTTCGTATATACTTGTCCTTGTTCACCTGACCCTTACTAACTACCTGTATCATAGACTAAGCTGATGTGCCTTTGCATGCACAGGTCCAGGACAGTTTGTATGTGTGTGACCATATTCAGTCAGAGCACCTCCTTGCCCTTTGTAAATTTACTTAACTATGCTAATGCAGAAGATATGAAATAAGTTTTGGTGACTAATCCATGATGGTTTTGTGCTGTTCATGTTTTGTGCTGTACATACTACAGATGAAGCCATATTAATTGTTATCAGTGTTTTCAGCCCCATCCTTGATTGCCTCATTAAAGTATTGTTATCTGACATTTCTTAAACTAAACTGCCCTTGCTCTTATTTTAAGATCAATTTGGGTACCCAGTCTCAGATCTTGGCTGATTTTTAAGCCTTCAAACATCTAATTTTGGGTGAGGGTTTTACAGCCCTCTGCTCCTGTTTCAGTTGCATGAAACCAGTTGACACTTAAGAAATTCCATTGACCGATTATGTATTGCTCCAAGCTGATGCATGGACTAAAGAGCCTTTTCCTTCCTCTTCTTGAAAATTTAAGCCACACACTGCTTGTTTTCATGGGACTGTGCAGGAGTTTCTGACTGTGTTTGGGCTGTTGTTCCCCTCTGTCTACCAAACACAGGTAATGGGAATGAGCTCATAATCTACATGTTGCATTGCTCAATATGTTGACCTACCATAATCAATCCTATCACTCTTCAAAGATCTTTTAGTTTATCAAAATCACTATTTGTCCATCAATTTGCATGATTAACTTCCATGTATTATAAGTCTCAATCAAACTCACCGGATGATTCTTATGTTGATGTTTGTGAAAAATAGGTATTAGTAGAGGATGGTTCAACTTAGCCTTGCAGATAGAGTTTTTTGGTACATATCTGTGTCACTGACCTTGATAAACTGCCGATGTGGAATGTACCAGTGTTATTATCAATCATGAATTTTTTCTTAGCCACTTTATCTTCTGGGTCAGTGTACATGATATTAGCTCTGTGTTTGTCCATGAAAGCTTCAAAACCAAAATCCTGAACAACAAACATCGAGAAACTGTAAATGTTTTGTTTAACTAAAGTAGATTGAAGTTGAACTGAATATAGAATTTTATGGCACCCTTGTGATGATTTCTGCAAAATTTCCTAATTTTCAAACTGTTCATTGCTGCAATCCACCTTGAAATTTATGTTGGCTAATCAAGTTTTAGAACTGATCTTGCTCTTGCATGCAGATGATCTGCTAATGCCAGCAACTTGTTTTTATGGAGTAGTAAGTGAGGATTTGCACATATTAAGATTAAAATGGCATATAAAGTTACAGATTAGATTGTAACCAGGGCGATGAATTTAAACCAGAGTACTTAGAAAGGTCCATACCTCAAATGCAAATGATGTAGTGTTCTGTTATGTTCAAACAGGAATACCTACACTCACTCAATGTACTTGGTCTTTACATGTATAATTTACAGAACTTGTCTGATATCTGAGCTTGAATGGTGCCTGCATACTTCTAAATTTTTGGAGTTGGGATGTCATGATTCTTTTTGCTAATGACATTACTATAATGTCACATGGGTATGAAGTATGAACCTTCATTGAAAGCTTGATATTTTTAGGATTCCTTTATATGCATGGGTTAAAATTCATTTTAGGAAAAGCAAACTTTATGCCTTTTAAGTTTTAATGTCCTAAAGAAATCTTAGGAAGTTGATCTCATTGATTTTGGGAAAAGCAAACATTATGTCCTCACCTTTATGAGATTTGACCTACATCCCTCAAAGTTTTCCTGCTCCTTCCTTACCCCGCCCACTGCTCCTCAGTTCTCAGCTCTCCTTACTACCCACACTTGGCGTTGGTGGTTTTACCCATGTGAACTTGGAACTGACACTACTCGAGAACATCGAAAAACAAATCCAAATCTGCTTGCCATCCTTAAAGAAATCTCTTAAAGTCATCCAGTTAAAACCAGGCATCTAAAGGATGCCTGAAACCATAATCCTTTCATGAAAACAAGTCTCTTGAGGCTTTTACATGTAATGAGTAAACAAGGAGTGCAGTGAGACCATGCTACCTGCAATGATGAATTTGTAGAAATCATGAACACGCTCTGCAGGCTGTCAAATTATTTCCAGTGTCTGAGAATGTTGACAGAAGGATTGTGGAAATCATCCAATAACAGGCTTAGCTATCTCCTCTCGAAAGCATAAACATTCCAAGGAGAAAGCTCCAAAAAGTCAACTATGCACAAAGGCAACTGGCATCAGGTTCTTGTCAGGGACTCTCAACCCTTGGTAGCTCACAATTCTGAATGAGGAAAGTCACCCATGCCTATCGTTTTGCCTGGAAGATATGAATGCTCTTCCAACTTGTGACCAGAAACACTTTGTAAATTATTTCTTGGTTGATCACAGTTTGTTGTTTCAATGCTTTCTACTCCATATCTCTGAACATATATCTTTCAGCTGCCTTTTTGCATCTAATGGCTGGCTCCCTTTTCTTGTGAACTTCTCAGCAGTGTTTCTCATTTGATAACATTTGTTTCTGCTGATCTTTGCCTCTCGGAAGCTGGTCTGATTTTATCTACAAGTCCCTTCATTGTTCCTATTTTTAAATATTAATACACTATTTTCTTAATCAAAAGAAAATTTTAAATCCCACTTGAGAAGGGAACATATTTCTGTGGCAATTTGTGACCAAATTAGAGGCAATATCCATCTCAACCGTTTGTTTCATGTGACCATATGCCATTGATATTGAATAATTGAACTTGAATTGTGTGGCAATTTATTGGCATCAGCCCAGATTAAATTTTCTTTAGGCATAATGTTAGTTCTTTTCTTGTAAGCTTGTATTTGTCTCATTTAATATTGCAAATTTTTTGTATTTGGCTGCCATTGGTTTCTATTTGTGTAAACCCAGAAGCTTTGAATGTAAGTTTGATTTGCTTATATGTGACAGGAATATTATTTTGGCGATTTGCAGCATTGTGAGCATTATGGCTATAAGTTGGGTCGTACTGCGCAGGTTTGGGATGTTAAGTTTGTGCTTTATTTCTAGGGATAGATGATTTTATACTTTATTGTTATGTAGATATATAATGGTCAATTACAATTTCTTTGATTAAATTCTGAGAAAATCTCTCATGTGCAGGTGAATATTATTTGTGGTAATTGTTCAAATAAAGCTACTTGCACAGGTATGCATTTTAATGTAATGACTGGATTCATCAGAGTTAACAATGGCAATAAATCTAAGAAATATAAAACATGTAGCAAGAGGAAAAGGGAGTCAGTTCTAATATGTTTTCTATATAATAAGTGCTTCTCATGTCAGGTTAGAATATTCTAGGCTATTTCCACTATTTTTACAACAATTAGGATCTTAGGTAGTTCTGCATCAGGTTAGAACTTACCTATAATGAAATGGACACAGAGAACACACTATTGAAAGAAATGCTATCTTAAATGAAACTTACCTGTTCCCCACCTTCATTCTCTCTTTCATCGAGGCTTCAGAGTTTTGCATACTACCTTACCTCTTCACCAAAACTCTGCTCCTTCACAAACCTTTGATGTGAAGTTGGACTTCTCCACACCGGCATGCCTCACCTTCAAACCCCATCACTTAAACTTTGACTCTTTCCTATTTCCACCGTTCACCTCCACCTACCTCCCTGTAATTTCAAGGTGCCATTAATGGTTAAAGTGATGACATGTCTGTTGGATCCAGTTGTGTTTATGGTTTGTCCTTGATGACAAAATCTCTTTCAGTTGGTTCTCTTTGGTGATTAGTCTCTGTTTGGATCCTTATGATTTATAATGGCACTTCTTTGATGTCTCGTGGCTATTACAAAAAAGTCATTTGTTATGTTTCATGGTGATAAGAATTCTGGTTCAAGTTATGAGTGCTATTTCTGTGACTGACAAAGCTTGAAAGTTGGTTTCTTTGTCAGGATGGTTCTCTTTGCATACCACAGGCTTACACAAATCGGCATGAGTGTGGCAGGGTCTTCCCGATCCACTTTGAAATGTTTGAGTTGCCTATCGGCAAGACATTTCAGATGTCATGGTGATTGAATTTAACATACAGGCTGCTTTCGGCATGACCTTCCCGTTGTCTTGGCGACTGGCACAAGGTAGGTTATTTTCGGCAAGACTTGTCTTTGGTTTCAGCGATAGAAAAGTGTTCTCTATCGGCATATGTAATACCGTCGGGATAAGGTCTTATCGATTTCCTTATGTCTCCTCGACTCGCTTCAGAATAAGTATATCGGCATGAGTTTGGCCGTCGGGCTGAGGTCATAGCGAAATCATATTGTCTCCCCGACTAGTGCATGTGGAAGTCTATCGGCAAGATTCTAAGGCTTCGGTGAAAGGTCTTAACGAAAAGGTTTAAGTCTCACCGACTGTTGCATTGAATGTCTTATCGGCATAAGGTTACTGCTTCGGCGAAATGTTATATCGAATGTGTAATGTCACACCGACCTTGGTGGATGAATACTTTTCGGTAAGAGCTTGTGATATTCGAAGGGAGGTCTCAACGACTCCGAGTGAATGAAGTCTTTCGGTATGACTCAAGCTTTCGTCGAGAGGTCCCCCCGACTTTGATATGTCTCGCCGAAGGAATTCAAAAGGTTTCTATCGGTGTGAGATCTTTAGTGTCTTGGCGATCTATTGTGAGCTCAGGATGTTTCGGCAAAACAAGGGGCAGTCTATATAGTGTCTCCCCGACTTTGTATTGTCTTGGCGACTTGGAAATGATAAAGGCCTTCGGCATAGGTATTGATTTGTCACGGCGACAATGTGTATCGAATGTCTTTCGGTATAACAAAGTTGATCTATATGATGTCTCTCCGATATCAAAAGCTATAGCGATAGAATGATGGTTTCATTTCGGTGAAAGAACCTTTTTGTCTCATCGACCAAAAGGATGTTATGAGCTCTCGGCGTGACATTTTGTATTCGATATGACTTCTTACGACTCTGATGGGTCTTGGCGAAAGCGACAAACATAAGGTTGTCTGGCGACGTTAAAATTGCCTTCGGCATAACGTGTCATCGATGAAATTAAAAAGGATAAGGGCAAACTTTTTGAGCTTATTCTTTTTGATTGGGTATCGAACCCTAGCCTGGCCGCCATCATGAGAAAGCTTCATAAACTGTTCTTTACTATTGTTGCTGGCTGTAACGGCATTGTCAGGATGAAATTCGTTCTTGGTGTAGAAATGAATGGTATGGCTGCTATGTTTGATGCGCCTCTTTGGCTGGAAGCTCGACAATGGTTGATGGAGCCATGGGAGTTACAGATTTGTCTGGTATTTTTATTTATGCATTTCATGCTGCACATACTGGTGTATAATCACTATGTTCTCTAATTGCTCTCTGCATCTCTATGACAAATGATGCCCTGACTGAGTATTGTCTTTCATACATTAGATGTTATGATTTTCTGTGGTGGGCAGTTGTGCGTTTTATGCAGAGAAATGATCTCATAAGTTTTAGACTTGTTGAGGACGGCACTTAGCTTGGTTAAACGGCTCTTGTATTGTTTTTGGTTGTTCAACCGTTACTCCTGAAGACAGTTACCTATTTGGCATGTAAATCAGGATGTATATATAGAAGCAGAAAACTTAGTTTTCTGTTCGACAGTTGATGTAACTCTGAGATTATCATTCCTTGGCTGTATGAAATTGTATGGATAAACTCTGCAATAAAAGAGGCAGAGATTGTAAAATTTCTTCTCTATGAAGTATTTTAGGGATTCAATTATTGAATCTTTAAGGTATTCTGTAGATGAGAAAACATAGAGATATGTGCTTAACTGAAAACAGAGAAATCCTCTGAATCATCACTATTGTTCAAAAAGTAAACTGAGGGGTTGGTACTCCTTGAGATAGATATCTCTAAACAAGGGGTTGGTGCTCCTTGAGTGGGTGCTCAAAACAGCCTATAAGGCATTGTGAACTGTTGATTAAAAGATTAAGCCTGGAAGGCATTTAGGGAGTGGTTTTTATACCCCAAGATGGTTTTCCACTCGGCAAAATATTGTGTCTCTTTGTTCTTCTGTGTTCTCTCTATTCTACTTTGCTGTTGTTGTTTTAGTTCACAGTTGGGTCATTATTTTTCTCAATTTTGTTTATGAATGATTACATTCAACTCATGAATGCTTTAATCAGAATGATATTGAGATCAAATTTGAGCTGTGTTTAAATGATTTAAAAATTAGTCAAATAGTTAAGACACTGATTCACCCCCCCCCCCCTCTTAGTGTCATTTTAACTCCAACAATGTCTTGTAGAAGGATTTCCCATGACACAAAAACATTATGTAATAATGAGGATGTGGATCCATGTGTACCTCCAATGATGCATATAAAGAAGATGAATCTACAAGCCATTAATGTAGTAGTTAAGGTTTCAGGTGCAAAGGGGCTCCTTGTCATACTTGCTGAGGATATTTACAGGTCCTAGGGTACCCTCGCCCACACCTTCCAAACTCGTTTTGGAATAGGACATCATTTCTGGGTTGATGCAAATGGAAACAATGCTTAATAGGTATGATAAGTCATTTTTGTGTAACAAACCTTTGACAAAGACCACTATGTAGTTTTTGACACTTTTGTCAAGTATCTTAAGATTGTAGAGATGAGATTGAGAGAGCATCATGAACATACCAACAAACACTGCCAACAATAAATCATAGAGAACATTGGTTGTTCAGGTATCTGAATCCAAGGATGGAAAACGCAGGGTCTATGGAGATCAAAGGATGAAACCCTTGTAGATCTTGTGTTGAAGGAAGAAAACTGTTAAATAGAAGGAGCAATATCACACAAAAATCGCGTTCAAGCATTAATGGTAGCTGATATTGAGGATATTGTGTCTGCATGACATGTAAAGAGACTAGCCAGATCCGATAGAGATTCTTATGCCAGAATAAGAATATATCATAATAAACTAACAATAGCACGCCGAAGTCATACTGTTCACAAAGTAAAGGAAATGCAAACATATCTCGACATAATAGCTATTACTGAATTGAGCCACAAAAAAGATTGCGTATAGATTGTGAATACAATAGGTGAGCTAAAAGATGATCCCGTCAATGTATGCCCACATCAGAAATAAATACAAACATCAGTCTGTTGTCTTACAAAGGTAATTGGATCGGCTCTTGATATACAATGACGCACTCTTATTGAATTAATTTGATCGGCCTTTGATATTTAGTGTCACACCTATAGATAACCATGTGAATCTCCTTGGTAGATGAAATGCAATTTGGAGCTCCGCCTAAATTTTGGCATTGCTAGGAATGCTTGGTACTCGGACCCTTGACGCGATCACTTAAAACTCCACGATGGCTCACGATGCTGTTGGTAACTTGATGCGAACTATTGCCGTCGTAGATAATTCCTCAACACGACTTCCAGGTGAATGATGTCGCATCAAAATGAGGTGTCCATGGTTGTTATCGGATCAACAAGATAGCTTGCGGATGATCTCTGGCCAAAGCCAGAGGCTCGACCCAACAAAGGATTTGATTGCCTATATCCCACGACCTTGTAGATTGATGCAAGTCTGTGTTGTCGGGTGCTGGCTCAAAAGCATATCATTTGTAATCCACACAAGACTGAAATGAGAGATGAGTGGCGCGAAGGAAAACAAAACATGAATCTTCCTAGACTGGAGACTACGCACCAACCTGGGTTCCAGCGTGTGAGAGATTATGTCCTCACCGATGGCCTGGAAAGAGGTTACTCCAAAATTCATGATGATCAGCTTGTGCCAACAAACCTACTTAAATACACAAGGTAGAGCCACTACAAATGTAGTCAGCTACACAGAGAAAACAAGGAAATTAAATTAAATTTAAATCAAGGCGCCAACTAAAAGAAGTCGGCCAAACCACATTTATTTTATTAGTGTTGAAAAACACTGATTTGAGTCGACTGGAAGCTTAGATCTCTTTCGGGACATTACAGTCCCCACCCTCAATTCGTTGCTGGTCCTCTAGCAACTTCAGATTAGGATGCTCAAAGATTTCGACCCCTTCCCATGTGGCGTTCTCAATTGGTAAATTTTTCCATTTCACTAGGTACTCGGGAATGGTCTTGTTCCTTAATCTTTTCTCACTCATGTCCAACATAGTCTCTAGTTCGAGGATGAGTTTTCCTTCATCATCGAGAGGGGGTAACTCTGATGAAGGTGTGATTTGCTGTCCCAATGCCTTCTTTAAACATGACACATGAAAAATGTTATGAATTCTGCTCCCTGGTGGTAGCTCAAGCTCATAGGAAACCTCTCCAATCCTCCTTATAATTTTGAACAGCCCATAAAACCTTGGCTTCAACTTTTCTGCTCCGTTTCCTTTGAGAGTTGATTGTCGGTAGGGCTGCAATCTCAAATACACCATATCATTAACCTCAAAGACCCTTTCAGTCCTCCTTTGATCAGCATACAACTTTTGCTGGTTCTGAGCACATTGTAGATTTTCCTTCAAGGAATTCATGATGTCCACATTTTGGTGCACCATGTCTCTAGCGCTAGGCACTCGACTGTCTGCAAGGATTAGATTCATGAAAGAGGTGGTCTTGTAACCATAGAGTGCTTTGAAAGGAGACATTCCAATGGACATGTGATACGTGGTGTTGTAACAAAATTCTCCTAGATGCAGCCATTTCACCCAAGTTGATTGCTGCCCAGTCACATAATTCCTAAGATATCCCTCAATTCACTTATTCACGATTTCTGTTTGGCCATCTGTTTGTGGATGATAACTGGTGCTAGGAGTAACTCTGTGTGTGCCAAACGGAACAGCTCTTGCCAAAATAGGCTAATAAACCTGCTATCCCTGTCACTAACAATATTCCTAGGCAATCAGTGGAGTCTAAAGAATTCTCTCAAAACAGATCTACCACTTGAGGGGCTCTAAATTCTGAAGTAATGGCATAGAAATGACAATATTTAGTGAGCCTATCCACCACAACATAAATACAATCCTTACCTTGCACCTTTGGAAGCCTTGTAATGAAATTCATTGATATGCTTTCCCATTTCTGATTTGGAATAGGTAGGGGTTGCAACAAACTGACTGGTAACACATGCTTTGTTTTGTTTTGTTGGCACACCAGGCACTCTCTCACATGCTGCAATATATCATTCTTCAACCCTTTCCATGCAAAACGTTCTCTGATTTGCTTGTATGTCTTGTAGAACTCGGGGTGCCTAGCAAGAGGAGTATCATGACAAGCTTTGATAATCTTATTCTTGAACTTGGATTGAGGTACCAAATAAACCCGTTCCTTGTATAAGATGAGCTCCTCAACCACCTTGTACTTGCCATCCATCACCTTCCCCTCCAAGATGTCGTTGGTAAATGAATTTTTAGCATATTTAGCTATGATGCCCGCTTTCCAATCAGCAGATATATCCATCATGGCACCAATATAAGGTTTCCTAGAAAGAGCATCAGCTACCACATTGTTCTTGCCCTTTACATATTCAATATCAAAATCATAAGCTTGGAGTTTGCTCTCTCATTTTTGTTGTCTATCATTCAAGTCTTGTTGGTTGCAGAAGTATTTCAAGCTGTTATGATCCGTTTTCACCACAAATTTTCCACATACCAAATACTGTATGAATTTGGCGAGGGCATGCATGATCGCCAACATTTCTTTATCGTAGATGGAGAAACTCTTTTCTGCATTTGTGAGTTTCCGACTCTCTTATGCTATGGGGTGCTTGTTTTGCATTAGCACCACTCCAATTCCTTCTCCTGAAGCGTCACATTCGAGTACAAAAGGAGATGAAAAATATGGAATAGCCAAAACAGGACATGAGCTCATCACCTCTTTGAGTTTATCAAATGCTTGTTGTGTTGCTGAACTACATGTGAAAGCTCCTTTCTTAGTTAGATTGGTCAATGGTGTTGCAAGTTGAGAGAAACCCTTCACAAACCTTCTGTAGTAGATACAAAGACCCACAAATCCCCTCAGTTGTGTCAAGTTCTTGGGTCTCGCCCAATCTTGAATGGCCTGATCTTCTCTTCATCAACACTAACCCCTTGCATGCTGATCTTATGGCCTAAGTACAGGATCTCGGTCATCCCAAATTGACATTTTGACATCTTAGCGTAGAATGAATTCTTCTCAAGAATATTAGGCACCTCCTCTATATATCTCTTGTGATCTTCCCATGTTTTGTTGTAAATTAAGATGTCATCAAAGAAAACCAACACAAATTTCCTCAATTGAAGAATGAATACCTGATTCATGCAAGATTGGAATGTGGCGGGAGCATTAGTTAACCCGAATGGCATCACCAAAAACTCGTAGTGCCCATAATGGCATTTGAATGCTGTCTTATGGACATCCTCATCTCGCTCTGATTTGATGATATCCCGAGCGAAGATCGATCTTGGAAAAGTAGACTGCTCCATGTAGTTCATCTATCAACTCATCGATCCTGGGGATAGGGTAGCGGTTCTTGATTGTCTTCTTGTTGAGAGCTCTATAATCAATGCACATTCTGAGCGTTCCATCCTTCTTTTTGACCAACACCACCGATGAGGCAAAAGGACTCGAGCTTGGTCGTATGTGTCCCATCTCCAACAACTCCTTGATAGCCTTCTCAATCTCTTCCTTGTACATCCTCAGGTGACGATAGGGAGTCGTTATGACTGGTTTGGCTCCTTCAAGCTCTATCACGTGCTCAAACCCTCTATTTGGTGGCAATCCTGATGGAATCTCATGAAACACCTTGCATTTTTTGTTCAAGATGGTCTGAATGTCAATGGGAAAAGTTTTCTCATCTTTTGGTGGATTAATGTCTGTGATTAAACATTTGGTTGCCCAAGCTACTTCACCTCTTCAAAAGGCTTGCTCAATCCTTTTTGCTGCGACCACCATAGGACCTGCTGATGTGATTTTTGTGACCGCACCAATCAGCAGAAGAAAATCCAAAGGCTACTCCATTCTCTCTTGATCAAAGAATTTCATAGGCTAAGATTGCAAGAAAGTTCGTACGTTCAACTCCAAGGTTCCAAAAATTCTATGGAATACCCTTAGTTGGTTCGTTGCGATTTGCTGTTTACACGAGGGGACTTACACAATTGTTCAGGTTTGTAGTTGATAGTAGGTTAATGATTGTAAGGGGATTTTTGTGAGACGAATGTTTTGACTATGAGGTACGTGCTTCCTAAAACTAACCCAAAATGTACTGAATTTAAATGAGTGCAGGGTTTTAGAAGATCTAAGTTCTATACTAAAGGAGGACGTGGGATCAATCTCAACAGACTTCTACTAGACTTTGCTTTGCCTCACGTTGGACAACTCACACAAAGTTGGTGCAATCTTCAAGGGAGCAACAACGAATGTTCGAGTTACAATTCAACATAAGGACACCATCAAGACGATGCATGCCAAGACATGAATCATAACCAAAGTTAAGCTTGTAAAGTTTTCTAGTTGACCACACAAGGAAAACTTGCCGTTAGCAAGCTGCTAGTGGTATGGATTAAAATGAAGCTGCCTTGATAAATACCACAATCCACGATTAACATCTACTTGCATGAAAATGAAAAAATACTCTAATCTAAGCTACTTGAAGTAGGAGGGGTGAAGAAATCTCGCTAGTTGCTCATAACAAAGACGAATTCACCATCAATGAAAGCTTCTTTTTATTATGATAGTTTTCACAACAATCTCTTACAAAGTTCTCAAAGGAAAACTTTCCTTCTCCAAACTATGCTATGCTAAGCTATCTCAACTACACTATCAGTCTCTTTGCTCTAGTCTCTGATCTAATGTCTAATCTAATGATATACAACTGAGGGGGGGTGCCCCTTTTATAGATAGCCCAGTCCAATGGACGACTCAGATTACAATCAAATGGAGGGCTCAGATTAAGCCACATCAACCCTAACCCTAAAAACTACTAGAATAGGGAGTGGTACAATAAATGAATTAAGAGATTCCCACTCACTCCCAAAATAGCAAAGGTAATTAATGCCCACTATCAGTCTTTCAGAAGGTCATCATCCAGAAAGGCGTTTCCATTCTCCTTCTCCTTGACCGCAAAATCAACGAATCTGGCAAGCACGACCTCAACTTCCTGAATTGAAATCGGCGGAATGTGATCAAGCTGGAACTCTAACATTGTGATTGCTTGCCCATGCTACATACAAGACTTTCTCCAAGCAACTAAAGCATCCTGACTGTTCTGAATAATGCTTGAGAAAGTCGAGGTGTTCTCAAAGTCATTTTGCACAAAAGTATTCACCTCCGGAAAGAAAGGTGGCAGCCTACTCCTCAAACTATTAGCAGTCACCCCATCAGAATCTAGTCTCCCAACAAAGATAGCCTCTAAAGTGTTTAGGACTCCATCAATAATGTTCGCCATGGCCTTTCTGACTTTGGTCGAATCTGCCTAGGCTGCATGAAAGAATCCATTGCTTGTGACCACTGAAGAGTACCAGTCGGCAAAATCATACCTAGCACCTTCTTGAATCACTCCTCCATCAATCAGCATCTGCAAGGGAGTATGCATCAAGGCCTCCAGACGCTGAATAACTTTGCTTTGATAGATATGCGCGTCACCCCAAGTGTGATCAACTGCATCCATTCGTGTCACAATGCTGGAAGCCTGCTGATAAGCATGAGCAAGATCTTCCATAAACTTTTTTGTCTCAGCACGAACACTGGCCACCCTTTTATCTGCCTCCTGTGCCATCTTTCTTAAATCTTCCAAGCTGCTAACTGATTCCCTAGACAACTCGGCTGGAAGCTCAATTGCTGGATTCTCCTGCCCACAAGGACGAGACAAATGTTGCACGTAGCCTACCAAGGTCTTATGCTCCTTTTTCAATTTCTTGTACTTGCCTTCAGTCTTGAACAATTTGTTCTTGAGCGCCTGATAGGAGTTATCACACTACTCAACTATCTGTGCTTCTATGGGGCGACTTAACTCCAAGGTGGTGATCATATAATTTTCTGGCACAGCCTCATCTCGATCACATTCGACCCTTGGCATAGCCACATGAAGGGTGCGAGAGCCATCCTCATCTGTCAAAATCTTCAAAAATTTCCTAGCTCTCTTCTTTGTTGGAGGTGCACTGATCCTACTTAAGAATTCTTCCATCTCTATTGCTAGATTAGCCTCCTCACAAGGGCTCCTCCTCATCCTATCTCTGAGCCAATCCGGTACTACCTGCTGTATAAAAAATGGTTGCTCATCCCTTGCTTCTTCTTCATGAACTTCTTCTCTAACTTCATCCTGGCGAGGCTCATTGGCCTCTATGGGTTGAGTATCTTTTGAAACTTGGGCCTCCTGTCCTATAACCGTATCATCCTCTAAAGCCGCCTCAAGCTCACGCTAGAAGTGTGTATCAGTAGTAGTTTCCTCATCTTCTTCCTGCTGATTATCTCTAGTAGGTGCGTTGACACTCTGGCCAACAAACTCTCTTCGGGGTGGCTGATTTGCTTCTTGCAATTCCTACTCCTAATTCAATACATTTCTCTGATCAACAAAAAGTGAAACCTCTTGTATGCTTGGAGAACGTGTCTCCAATGGTGCAGGTGACTCTACCACAATTCTCGGAGGCCCCGGCTGAACTAGCTCTTTCCTTCGAGACTCTGGAGCTCGAGCAACCAGTTTCCTCTTGGTGGCAGTTGGCATCCTATGATCTCCCATCAAATTGTAAGTCAAGGGAATTGACCTACTCTTCAGTCGACTCACATGCCTTTGAACCCATGCTCTAGTGAGTGTCAATACTGGTATACAAAGTGTGTCCAAATCTGCAATATCTGGCTCTGACCAATCTGGGAGTGGAAGTGGCGTTTCTCTCACCGCCTCATAATCTGGATGAAGAACATTCATGTCCTCGTCCACCTGGTCTAGTATTGGAATAATCGCACACTCCCTAATCATGCTCAACGGTAGCCTCGAGAACATCTTTTTCCTGACTTCAGCTTCATCCAACGCACCAGCTTAGTAATCCTCAATATTTGCTTTGTGCCTGAACTCTTCTGACAGTATCCATCCGATATTGCTGTGAGGGTCATAATGCTGCCTATTAGTGTGATAAGAAAAGTGGAAGAACTGAAGCTCATTTTTAGCCTCCCTGGCTGCTTGAAGTGAAAAACACACTTCGTCTGAATTCCCCATGATGATTGGGAAGTCAAGTCCTCCTTTCTTCTTTCTCTTTTGAATCTTATCATAGGCAATGCGTTTTATAGATATCTTTAACATCAAAATTCTATTTGTAGGGTACTTGGGCAATCTATACGGGTATGAAGAAAACCCTTGCAACCTGATATAAGTAAATTCCAGAAACTGAATAAACTAGCACCCATACCTTTCTATCAATTCCTGAGCTTCCCTTGAGATCCTGTGATGGGTTCTTTGCTGAAGTGACCTCATTATATGCATGGTGAATGAAATAGGCTAACCAATTTTTTGCCACAGTTTTACACAATCACCAACACTTGGCCAACTTGATTAGCGTTAGCGCCAATTTCAAAACACTATCAAAGCAACTCTAACCAAGAATGCACCCTAAAACCACTTAAGGAAGAGGGGCGGGCATATGGTCAGAGGATCCCTAGTATCCAAACTTGATACAGAAATAGAATGTAATTGGAAACTGAAGATAAAACTCAACGCTAAGAATGTGCACTCAAGATCCCATTGAGGGCAAGGTGCTAACATACGTGTTGATGTGTTTTTCGTGACCGCACCAACACAGAATAAAGTCGCCAACGGCTACCCTATCCTCTCTTGATCAAAGTATCCAGCACGCTAAGATTGCGAGAGAGTTCGTGCGAATAGGCTCAGTTGGCTTGATGTGATTTGCTGGTATTTCAAGGGGACTTACGGAATTATGCGGTAGCGGAGAAAGGAATTCAAATGCTCAAAAGATTTGTCTATGAAGTGCGGGTTTCCTATTCTAACCAGAAAGTACTGAATTGAAATGGTGCAGGGTTAAGAAGATTCTAATCTACTCTAAGGCGTAGGATATGGAGCTCAACTTAAGCAAACTTCAAGTGAACTTCGCTTTGCCTCGCATCGGACAGCTTCCACGGAGTCGGTGCAATCTTCAAGGGAGATGACTATAGATGTCCAAACCACCACTAGACATGAAGATACCATCACAACGATGC
Source organism: Sequoia sempervirens (assembly GCA_007258455.2). Classification (NCBI taxonomy): domain Eukaryota; kingdom Viridiplantae; phylum Streptophyta; class Pinopsida; order Cupressales; family Cupressaceae; genus Sequoia; species Sequoia sempervirens. Next base: position 339,767,114 of record VDFB02047230.1, read on the forward strand.
ATACCATCATTCAAACTGTGATTGAAGTTAGGCCCACAACGTTTCCAGTTGACCACACAAGGCGAACACACCATCAGTGAGCCCGCTAGTGGCATGGATGAGCGAAGCTTGCTTGGATCAAACACCACATTCCACAGCTAACATCTACTTGCATAAAAATGAAATTACTCTACTCTACACTACTTGAAGTAGAAGGGATGAAGAAACCTCGCTAGCTATCCATAACAAAGACGAATTTCACCATCAATGAAAAGATCTTTTATTATGAAAGTTTTACACAACAATTTCTTGCAAAGTTTTCAAAGGAAAACTTTCCTTCTTCTTCAACTACACTATCAATCTATACTAAGCTACTTCTAAGTTGTCCCTCTACTCTATGTCTATTCTAATCTTCTCTACTGAGTTACAAATGAGGGGGACTCCCCCTTTAATAGTTGGCCAAGTCCAACGGACGGCTCAGATTACAATCGGCTGGATGGCCCAGATTGTGCCACCTCAGCCCTAAACAAGATTCGCCCTAAAAACCGCCACAAAGGAGAGGGGTAATAAATGAGCCATTAATATCCATTATCCTTCTAGAAGATTCCCGTTTGTAGACGCGTTCACACTGTTCTCGATCTTCTTTCTTGACGTTGTTCTTCAACTTCTTCTTTGACACTTGAGTTATACTAAGTCTCAACACAGCCACTTTTCGCAACTTTTTCTTCCTTCGAGGTTGAAATGTCATCTTGGAGTATTTTTTTCATCACCTAAGTCATCACCGCTTGGTCTCGACGTTCCTCCTGCAAAACAAGCGAGGAGAAGAGCATTAGAACACTTCATGATATAAATTCAACTTATTTACCAGGATTTTCACGCTCTAATTTCCAAGCATTCATTGTCTTCACTAGCCAGCTTTTGCCTTAAATTCTTCATGCCTTAGTCAAATTTCCAACCCATCTTGCATTCTGCTCAGCGCACTTCACTCTAACATTTCATCTAACTCAGGCTCGAGAAAAAATCCTTTCATCAGGAGTTTGATCAAAAATCATCTAGGCGATCACCTTCAAATTCATCAGCCATAACACTTTATCTCAATAACACACTTATTCTTTGCCTTAGAAAATTTTCAAATTTCCCTTAGGAAATTCATCAACCTGGTGCCCATTTAAAGTCTTTACGTCGGAATCCTTGGCAAGCTGTGGAAGACCTTAAAATCCATTCATCGATAATCTTCAATACCCAGAAGAAAATTTTCTTCAGAATTTGTCGAACTCATGGGTATACAACGAACGGGTTCATTTAAAATTTAAAATTTTCCACCTTGGAAAAATAACTTTTAGCAAATTTATTCTTGCTTTTCAACACCTGTGAACATTTCTTGCTCTGACTTGAAAACTCTTTATCAACCCTGTGCCGGCATTCTCTGACTTCACCTCAGGCAATTCATTCATGCCCAGGAAAGTTTTATCATCCTTCATGTCTAGGCGTATTTTCTTAAGGAAGAAAATATTTTGCCTTAGAAAAATTTTGAATCATTTTGCATTTCGAAATTTTGCCTTAGAGATTTTACTCAACTTCATCCATTTTTCCTGTGAGGAAAATTTTATTTCATCCATGCTCATTTACCAGTGGTGGGAAATTTTATCAACTTCACTTAGAAAATCTTCCTGAAGGCACATCATACTTAACATATTTTATTTTTCATTTGGCAATTTCCAATGCCTAGGCATGTTTTATTTTTTTACTTAGCAATATCATCTTGCACTTGGCGCATATCACATTTCATGAGGAACATTTTCATTTAAAAAAAAAACCAACGCCTAGGATATTATTCATCTCCCCTTGGGCACATTTCTCACTTCAAGAGGAATATTAACCACGCCTAGCAATATTCATCCATCACTTGGCATTTTCAACGCCTTTAGTAATTTCATTTCACACTTCATGCATTTGGGCGCATTTTGATGTCATGAAAGAGAGTCTTCAACTTCCTCGTTTTTGTCTTCACTTGACCTCATTTGGGCGCATTTAGGCATGTGAGGAGGACGAGCTTTTGTTGACTTGTTTGACCTTTTGTTGCATGGGCGCATTTGGGAGGGAGAGGAGAATGAAATCTTTTCCAACGCCTTCTTGTGACCCTTCAGCTCCTTTGTTTTTGTCCTTACATGCCCTCTTTTGGGCGCATTTTGCCATGGGAGAAGGATAAACTTTGTTGATCGCTTTGACTTACTTGCTTTTTGGGTGCATTTCCACCTATGTGCAGGATGGGCGCATTTAGGGGGTGGTGGAGGATATTCAACACTTAGAAATTTTTTGCTATCAACTCTCAAGGTGGACGCATTTTGCTATGTGAGCAGGATGAAGTTCTTTGATTTTCCTTGACTTTCCAGGCATGGGCGCATTTTAGCCTAGGAGGTGGATGAAGTTTCATACTTAGAATTTTTTTATGCTTTCATCAACTTGGGCGCATTTCCAGGTAGCTGTAGGATGAAGTTCCAGACTTAGTCACTTTTCCTTGTCTTCTCCAGTTTATCCATGCCCTGCTATTTATAGTAAGTCTCTCGATTTTGCATCTCTGAAGCTCAAAATGATTTGAAATTTTGAACGCTGGATCCTCACAACTTCGTTACCTCGTTGACATGGCTATTTCGGGTTGGCTTGCTATTTTTAGCCCATTTCTGAAGGTGATTTGCTATTTATAGTAATTGCTTGCTTCTGATACCTCCACAACTCTGATTGACTTGAAATTCGAATGAGGTGCTCCTCACCATGTGACCTGCCTGCTGATATCAGCGCATGCAATTGATTTGCTATTTTTAGCCTATTTCCAAAATAACTTACTATAAATAGTAAGTGTTCCGTTTGTCTTCAAATTTTACCAGCAGATAGCCTGAAGGATGCTGATCGCGATGGTTTCCACCGGTTTTCGAAAATTCTGACTTTTTACCCATCTTTTCAGGTCCCGAAGCTAGAAACCCTAATTTGCTTTGCATGCATGTCAAATGATCTCCGTTTATCCTCGTTTCTGTTGTATTGCGGTCAGCTCGTGATTCTGAAGTGCTGGGAAGCGGCTGCCGGGACGCACTTGCTAAAAATAGTAAGTTCCTTACTGAGTGACCATCTCCATTTGCATGTCACATCACTGCGAAGCTCTCGAAAAACCCATAAAGAATATGCAGACATGCAAAGAAAACCCTGACATGCAAACCCTAAAAATAGCCTCGGAAGGCTGAACTCTGAAAGTTGTCGTCTCGCTTTGCATGTTATACTGTTGCGAAGGTCTCTGAAAACCCAGAAGGAATATGCAGACATGCGCTGAAAAACTCTGCATCTAAGCCCTGAAATTTGCTTCGGAAGCTGAACTGCTAAAAATAGAAAGCTGTTTGTTTCAGCTCAAATTTTGCACACGAGCAGCTTGATGTGTTCTGAATGCAGTGTGATTGTCGGAATTTCAAAAATGCTAAAAGATTGCCTATAATTGCACACTTGCTAAAAATAGTAAGTAGTCAGAATCTGATGAAATTTCAGTGGAAGCCTGCTGGAAGCATACTCACATCAGTGTTAGGCTCCATTTTCAATTTATTCACTTTGTTTGACCTCAAATAGGCAAGGAAGTTCAAAACCCTAATTTTAGACTTGGCCAAAAATTCACGTTTTAAGCTCAATGACGGACACATCCCCAGAAAGACAGACGGTAGAAAAGAGAGACAACAACAAAACGACCGAAAAGCAAAGCCAAAATTAGGGGGTCCCCATTTGCAATGGGGCGATGTGTGAAAAAGGTCACAACAATATGGAGGAGTACTTATTACAAATTTAAAGAAACTTAGGCGGTGAATCAACCATAAGAATTTCCACGCTACCACTTAATCAGTGGGGGGGGAAACATTACAATTCAAAGCAATTCATCCTTAACGGGCATCCACTCACTATGGGAATTTGCCACTTTTGAGTGGGTAAATAAAGAGAGATTAAATTGTTCTTTCTCCACACTGGCGGTAAACCATCGAGGGGTTACAAATGTGAAATTAAACACAAGAATATGCAGCAATTAAAATGACTGAAACAGTACTACTGTTTACAGTCTTACAATATAAATAACAGCTACAAATTACAAGAGATTTACAATAGAATCAAAGCACAATTGATAGAAGATGATCACCACAATAAATTATCTCTCAAATGTTGGAAACATAACCAAAATCTGAAGTTCTAGAGGTCTGATAATAATAATCAGCAAACTGTAAATTAATGAAATGCTCACAACTACCTCAAAATACCTCCAAATGGAATGAAACGAATTGCAATGACTCTCTGGAGGATAGGCGCCCAATATGCAATGGAAAAATTGCATCAATACTCCATCAATAATTTACCACAAACTTCAATGCCCTCTTGAAATGGTACGGCTTGCTGAAAGGGGCAATTTTGCAAGAAAAAATAAAATACTTCGAATTAAATTCCAATCTTCTGTGGAAAGGGTTGCGCTTGGTCTAGAATCACAAAGCATTAGTACCCAGAACGAGATTAAATTTGCTCAAAAAGTTGCTAACAAAAATCACTTTCAGCTGTAGAAATACCAGCAACACAAAACTAAAAAATATCACCAAAATTCTCCACTTTGAAGCCCAAATCTGCTAGTCTGAATGAGAAGCATCAATAAACCAACTAGGTGTTATCTTTCAAACACGAAATTGGACAAATGCTAGGAGTTAAGCATTCCTCGAAGCCAAATTCACAATGTCATTTTGACAGCATAACATTAGCATAAACAATGGATGATAAATGCTGGAGCAAACTCTCCCTTTTATAGAATTGGAGGTGACTTTTCAAATTCCATAACTCCCTCCAAGAAATGGGACACCTAAACTCCTTTTTTTGAAATAATTTAAATTTGAAAACATTTTATTTCCTCTCAATATGGTGTCCAACTTCAAGGCATAAAATAACTTTAGAAACTATTAAATATTCTTTTCATGTGGCATCCCCCTTCATGTCCACCTTTTAAAACAAAACTATTAAATATTCTTTTCATGTTCAAGTTAATGCACTAGGCCAAGGGGTCAATTTTAAAATATAACATTAATGCCTTGAAATCAATTATTTTCTCCAAAAATTGCTCGTCTAAAGCTAAAACCAAAATAACTCAATTGCTCCAACAAAAGAGAACTTATTGAAGTGCTGCCAATTGGACCACTGCGAAAATTAGAACTTACTAAAAATAGTAAATTCAGAGAAATGCCAAAAACCACCAAGCGAAGGAAACCCTAATTTCACTTTTGATCAACCTATGGATTTCCGGAAATAGGCTATCAGTCACAGAAGAGCGTATGGCCAAAATGGGGGCATTACAGTGAAGGCATCATTGACTCACTTGTAATGGGAAGTGCTTGTCAGGTGCAGCTGCGGACAAGCCTCATGAATTTTGAATTGATGAGAGCCACATCCAATTGGCTCCTTGTATGATATTCCCCTGTATTTCGTCATACGAGCCAACATGTGGACAATATATGAGCCCATGTAAAATATTTTTGTCCTCCTCAAGCTCCGGAGTTGCTCATGCAAATTGTCACTAATCATCATTGCCCAGTTAATATGTTCTTTGCCTTCCAGCATGAGGTTGATATAATAGAACATCCATGGCTCAAAGATAAATGCTTGAGGGCAGCCTCCAACCCTGCTGAGCATCATAATCAGGTCACAGTACTCCTACTTCAAATCATCTGATATTATTTGCTTAGGCAACTTCGTGTGAGAGGGCTTAGGCTTGTTCATCCAGTGAGCGTTAATCATGTTAGTACATCTCTCGAATGTTGAAGCATACATCCGCTCAGCACGTTCTCTCATCTTGTAAATCATCTTCTTATGTGATGGGACTCCAAATGCCTCACCAATAGCTGTAGGCGTGAGGTTGGCGAACAATCTTCCATCAGGTGAGACAATAGACCTGTGATCAGGGTCGTAGTAGTTAGCACACTCCATAATTAGCTTTGGACGCTGAATTGCTGGTGGAAAACCAATAGCTGCATATAGTCCACTTCTGACAATATTGTGAGATGTAAATGAAGGACGATGGCTTTCAACTCCCATCATTTGACTCTTGAAAGCCTCCATGTTGAAAGAGCCCAAATTTGTATCAGCCAACTTGCCCAGCTTTGAAGAGAATTTTGACTCCGGCAGGAAAGATTTGCTCAACTTCTTGATCACAGCCTGCCTGGATGCATTTGCTTTGCTGGACTCAACATTATCTCTGCCAGTTGCTCTTGCTTCAGCCATCCTGCAAAAACAACAAACATTCATAAGCTCTTTAACTTAGAAAATAAAATCTTATTGGGGCTGCTAGATGACTTTTGAAAAATGAGAAGCTTCAGCACTAAATTCCATCTTCAAACCTCAACACTTCTTTAGCAACTTCGAACTTTCAAGACTTAGAAAGTTTTCCAAGCAAGCCTCAACAACTTCAACATTTAGATAAAATTGGCCAACTTCACTTCAACCACTTCTTAGCACTTAGACTTCTTCAACTTCGTACTTCTCAAAGTTTAGCTTCAACAATCCTCTTTTACTTCAAATCGAACTTCTTCACCAAGTTGTAGCTTGCACTACAATCCTTCAGAGCTCAAGTCGTACTTCTTCAGCTGATGGAGAAAAATGAATAAACTTCACAGTTCATATAGCTAAGTCAAATTCTAGAAGGAGCTATCTTTAACCAGTTTATTAAATTTCCACTATTCCTTTTCAAGAATTCAAATTTCCCTCCTGTGGCAGCTGCAACACTTGTCATCCGACATCTAGAATATTTGACCTTCTAGAATTTCCAAAAGATTCACTTCACTGGTCAAGGCATACTTAGCATCTTTAACTCATATTTTTGAAAATATTAAATTCACTTTACCAGCTGAAGTGTTGACAACTGATTTCATCCATCTCTCACCCAAGATTATTTTCACGAAGAATTCAATCAAATTCATCTAGGCAATCAACTTCAAATTCATTATCCGAGGCATTTTATTTCAACACATTTTATTCTTCCTGCCTTACAAATTTTAAAAATTTTCCCCTTAGAAAATTCATCAATCTGGTGCCCATGGAAAATCTTCATCTTGAAGGCCTTGGCGAAGTGTGGAGGACTTTAAAATCACTTCTTGTCGGAGACGTTCGATACCCAGAAGAAAATTCCCTTCAGAAAGCATCAAATCCATGGGTCTACAAACGAAGGGGTATATTTTTTTTTTTGAATTTTAACCTTCGAAAAATATTTTTCAATCAGATTTATTCTTATTCTTCACATCCGGGTGAATTTTCTTGCTCTGTCTTGACAATCTTCGTCAACTTCGTGAAGATGGCACCTTCTGACATATCTTTGTCAATTTTATTCATGCCTTAGTGAATTTCATCTCCTCCATCAAACTTAGGCGTATTTTCTCTAAGGAAGGTGGAATTTAAATATTAACACTTAGAATTTTTTTTAAATCCCATTATCAACATGGGCGCATATGAGGGGTCAAGCAAGAAATTTGAATTTTTTGCCTTAGAATTTTTTTTCTCCATTTATCTTTCTCTAGTCATGGTGCATATAGCCTGGGGTGGAGGATTTTCATCAACACTTAGCATATATTTTCCTTTTAGGAGGCCACCATCTCCAACATCTTTGGGGCGCATTCCACATGTCTAGGAGGAATTAACTACGCCTTGGTAACTTTTCATCCATCTTCACCTTGCACTTGGGCGCATTTAGCATGTTTAGGAGGATTTCACCATGCCTTGGTAACATTTCATCCATCTTCACCTTGCTTGACTTCAACGCCTTGGTAACCTTTTTCCATCTTTACCTTCACTTGGGCGCATTTAGCATATGGAGGAGGATTTAACAACAATGCCTAGCATAAGTCATAACTTCACTTCGAACATGGGCGCATTCAAAGGGTGAAGGAAGTTTGACTCCAATGCCTTTGACTTGCTTTGACTCTTCTTCAGGCATGGGCGCATTTAGGGGTAGGCGGTGGACTTAACTCCAACACTTAGAATTTTTTTTTTTTAATCAACCTTCAAGGCAAGTTGGGTACCCTTAAATCCAGACTTAGACAATTTTCATCATCAATTGGAGACATGGCGCATTTTGGGGATCAAGCAGGATAAACCTTGCCTTAGAAACTTTCATCACCCTATTTCTCCTTGGGCGCATTTTGAGGGTGGTGAAGGATATTTTCAACACTTGGAATTTTTTTCTATCACATGCTGGATGAGGGCACATTTTGGGGGTCCTACTGGACTTAACTCCATACTTAGAAATTTTTCTCATCTTCACTAGCCAACTCATGCCTTACTATATATAGTAAGTCCTTTGATTTTCACACTTCTGAAGCTTGGATTGATCTGGAATTTTAAGCACAGGACCTTCATGACTTAAGTGATCTGTTCACACTGCCATCTCGAGCTAACTTGCTATTTATAGCATGTTTCTAAAGGTGCTTTACTATTTATAGTAATTGCTCAGTTTCATGACTTCGCCTATTCCGTTTGACTTGAAATTTGGATGGTGTGACCCTCATCGGTAGACATGCCCGTTCACACTGGCGCCTGTTGCTGACTTACTATTTATAGCCTGTTTTTGAAGTGGCTTACTATAAATAGTAAGTGCTCCGATTGCCTTCAAATTTTACTGGTGAATAGCTTGAAAGATACTGATCGCAGTGGGATACACCGGTTTTCGAAAATTTTGGCATTTTACCCCTCATTTTGAGTCTCGAAGCTGGAAACCCTAATTTGACTTGCATGTCGATCAAATGACCTCCGTTTGACCTCGTTTCTGTTGCACTTTGCTCTGTTTGTGATACTAATGTGTTGGGTAGTTGCTGGAATGAACTTGCTAAAAGTAGCAAGTCTTTGAAAAGTGATCATCTCGCCTTGCATGTCACATCATTGCGTAGCTCTTGAAAAACCCATAAAGAATAACTTGACATGTGTTGGAAAGCTCTGAATGCAAACCCTAAAAATAGCCTCTAAAGATGGCTCCTGAAAAAGTCTTGATCCTGGTTTGCATGTTACACCATTGCGAAGCCCTCGAAAAACCCACAAGGAATGTTCAGAAATGCGAAGAAAATTTCAACATGCAAACCCTAAAAATAGCTTCTGAAGGCTGAATACTGAAAGTCATCGTCTCATTTTGCATGTTATATCATTGCGTAGGTCTCAAAAAACCTAGAAAGATTCTCCAGACATGCACTTAAAAAACTTCGCATATAAACCCTAAAAAAGCCCCTGTAGGTGAACTTGTTAAAAATAGAAAGTCATCAGTTTTGGCTCAAATTTTGCAGACAAATAGCTTGACATGTTCTGGATGCAGTGTGACAATCGGAACTTCAAAAGTGCTGAGGGAATGCCCTGAATTAAACACTTACTAAAACTAGTAAGTTGTCAGAATCCACTAAAATTTTGTCAGGAACCTGTTGGAAGCATGTTGACTGTATTGCCAAACTCAAATTTCAACTTATTCACACCATTTGACTCCAAACTAGCCGAAAGAAAGAAAACCCTAATTCTTAGACTTAGTCAAAATTTCACGTTTAAGCTCAAAGGAAGGCACATCCCCGGAAAGGCAGATAGCAGAAAAGAGACAGAAAGAGAGAGAGACAAAACCAAAGCCAAAAGACTAGAATGAAGCAAAAATTAGGGGGTCCCCATTTTGAATGGGGCAATGTGTCAAAAGTTCACAACATCTGGTGACTCCACGGGAAAGTATTGAATAACACTTCAAGAATTGAACCTTGATTAATCTTCCTCAGACCATCATATAGAAGGATACATACTCAAAAGGGGAGACGAATCCGATAGTGGATCAAAACACTTTCATCCAAAACCTTGTGAGTGTGTGCATATTCATTCCATCTCTAAACCATCATAACTTCCGGAATCGGCCGCAAAAAGTTATATAAATATATTAACTTCAAAAGCATCC